>OY751396.1:8174166-8842500 GCA_963565295.1 Epirrhoe alternata
TATAAAATTATATGGTTAAAATTAATCATAATTATTATCTTTCAAGTCTTTTAGAAATCATAGTGTCAACAAGACGACATTCATCAAAATATAAAAGTTGGTCATTTTAAATTTGGAATGGTAAGTTCTTAGGGACGTCATTAAAACATCTATCTCTGTGTTATTTTGGAATTTGCACTAGTCGATAGACCAAATACACCGTAAGTAAGAGTAAAGGGAACAGAGATACCTAACTCTACACACACACACCTATCTTTGCAGCTCAACACTAAACGGTTTGTCATTATTTACCTAAATATGTACCAGTTGACCTAACAATAAATGTAGGTACTAGTAAGTATCTAATGGTTAACATTTTGCGAAATCTTATAATCAGTCACTGTCATCCAAGGTGAAGAGACCGCCTTTGCAGAAGCGACACAGGCTCTTACCTACTATGATTGTTGGTTATCAATACTATTAATGTAACATTGCCTACTTTTAAAATAAGCATTAAATTATCATTTTTTTATATTTTAAACATAGCTTATTTCTTAGTTACATTTATAATTTTGCAATATACTCTAAACATCCTACATGGTGAATTATTCTAAATTATAAATCACGAGGATGCAAGGATGTATAATTGAAGGTTAAACAAACTTACCAAGTGAAGTTTGACCGTAATTATGCATCCTTGCATCCGAAGTGATTTATAATAATTACCCTACCCTACCCAATTGCTATTTATAGCAATTTTTTGCCCATTATGGCTAACATTGCAAAATTATTTCTCTGAAAAGAATGAGAGTTCGTTGCAGGCAGCGCGCCACCTAGCGACAGGAAGTGCGCCACCAGTGACACTGGCAGGAAGTGTCACTATGAAGTCAATTGTTTTTCATTTTTATTCTCTGAAGATTGTGCTCGTTGCCCCGTACATTGAAAAGTGTACTACATGGTGAATTATTCTAAATTATAAATCACTTCGGATGCAAGGATGCATAATTACGGTCAAACTTCACTTGGTAAGTTTGTTTAACCTTCAATTTTATGTTATTTGAATAATTGGGAAACTTAATTTACATCGTCATTTTATCTGCTTGCCAAACGTCTGAAACGAACCCTAGACTTTTTAATTGTTTATCTCTCATAACAATTTACATATCCATATATGTTTTCGTATCATTCACACCTTTTTTGACAAGAATAAATTTTGAATCTTCCAGATATTGAGAATTAGAGTTACAGCCATGCCACGACGTGACGTCCCGTTGCTTTGCGCGTCACGACTTAAGTTGATTTATATTGAGCTCAGGAAAGATTTATTGGAACGAGTAGATCAGTGAAAGTAGATTTGGCTGGCATACACCGCGATCACAAGTGAAAAGCATCTAGGCGATGTATATAAACTTGAAGTCACGTGAATCGTGAGAAAAAGGTCACGAGGAACATGCCTTGGCAATGGAGCATGCTTAATTTGGTAATAAAGGTACACAATGCCGCAACATTGTAAAAACTAATTGTAATGGTGTTGCTGATAGTGTAAAAAATACACTATCAGCAATGAAGTTTTAGAGGACAAAGAAAAACGGCTAATGAAATCCCTGTAATCATGCACGCGAACTGTTCGAGGCAACTGCGACCTAAATACATAATGATAAAACGATGGACTTTACGATTCAGACCGATTTAAGACCAGATGAGGTCAGCACGAACGATTATAAACATCCTTAGTATATTGTCGCAAGTACTTTCACATCAAAGTCATAAATATGACAAGGCTTTCTTAAGATTTTAAATAATTTTCAAAACTTTGATTATCATATCGATAAGTTATCGATTAATTTAATTGGGCCATAGTTAGGCGAGGAAAGATAAAAGTAAGCAACGCTTACATACATCACGTGTTATCATTAGTATCATAGTGTATGTCAGCAAACCAATATTTTAAAAGGGAATAAAAATTAAGGAATATACCGGTAGCATTTAGGCTACCCACGTGATAGAAAAGTGGGTGCGACAGACCTTTTAGTAACGATTTTCTCAGAGCCAGCTGAGACGAAGTCAGCGTAGACATGCGCAGAAGCCACCAAAGCTAGATGCCACGTGGTGAGCAGTGTGAGCACTGAGCAAGCAACTTTTAACTTAATTTACAGAATAATGTGACGATGCATGTATCAAGTGAAATGGAAATTGCATGCAAGAGATTCGTCCTTTCGTATGGTAAACCGAGATGAATTGTATATTATACAAAAATATTTATTTAATACCATCATTAAGACTCTGATAATTTTATTTGAGTTTGGATTGGATATCTTAAATCAAGAACTACTTCATTCAAATATTGCAGGTGTTTTAAAGCCCCATTGACGGGGTCGCGCGATCATTTAATAGGTTTTCCAAGAATCCCGGTGCAATGTCATGGATGGTCCTTGGAGCATGCGCACTGGGGTCCCTAGAGCCACGTGGCGGTCCCTCATTGCATAACCTCATTCTATGCCCTCATTAAAATGCTGCAGAATTTTCAGACCTATTTCATTGTCATAAATATTGAGTAACAGATTTTTGGGCAATGCTAAGCAATTAGAAACAATTTTTGGACTTGAGCATAGATAGTCTGCCTACATGATTGCCTTAGAATTTGATTTAGAGGTATGGGTGGAATGCTCCAGAATAATTTATCTTTCTCTTTTATGGAACAGTTGACCTATCGCATAGTGTAGTAGATAACAAAGTCTTACAAAACGTCGTCCTACCCTACGACGTATTCTAATCAAGTTAATTAGAATGCTACGAGTGTATGTGGCTGTATAATTAGCATACATCAACGACGTACAGGGTAAATGTACTGCCATGTTAAATTATAAGCGACTAGACATGGATATAGAGATTTTCACACCTGTGTGCGAAAATATGAAGTACTGAAAGGCACGTTCAAATGTTAAGAGATATTACTTGAACAATCAGCTTTGATTTCTCTTAAGGTACTGGTATACTACCAGGAAGTGAGCGTTAAGAGAATGTCTCCGGCAACGCCTACAAGCCCTACTCAAGTATACTGATACTTGGTAGTACGAGTACTATGGTGGCACGCTGCGGGCACATTGCATTATGACGCCACGCACACACTGCAAGTCCCAGACACACACAGGTACATAGACTGCAGAATGTTGGGAATTCTGCCGCCATTTTACTTGTTTTAGCATTAAGACTTGATTGTATTGGATAACATTTAATGTAGGTAATACCTTTGGAAAAAAATACCTAATCAAAATGTTGGATGATTTTATATAGTAGGTACTTCAAGCGATTCACGAATACTGACGAATTGATTGAGTAATGTTTTCTTAAGCAATTGGCCTCGGTCAAATTGTACTTTGAACAAAGCGAATAAATAATGTTTCTACGCTTGAAGAATTCAAAACATTATCATCACACATCACTTAAGTTTTTGTAAACATACAACATACAATGAGTAGGTACAATGAGTAAGTAGGTAGGTATTATCAAAACATTTTCATTCAACTGGTAGAGTAACCACTAAAATTTTTGTGTAAAGCAGCAACTTAAAGGCTGTTGTAATGTTAGTTATTGTAGTTAATGTTACGGAAAGCGAAAACCCGCCTTAACATAACGTGGACGCCACGAGTACTAGCAGACGGCCACCCATGTTTTCATTATACTAAATACATACATCGATGCAGAAGTACTGACTGACAGAGTTTTATTACATTCTCACATTACTGAAACACATAATCATACAAATAATGCCATAATCATTTTCAAACGCCACATTATTATGATGCCATGTGCCGAACACGTCGGCGCGCACAGTTTGCCATATTAGAAATTCCAATGCGGACCTTTTAAAACTAATCGTATCCCGGAGCACTTTACAATTTAATCCATTTGTATTTGTCGGAGACTTCACGAAACCACAAATACGCGAACTGGATGTTGATAAGAGCGCGGATGTGGAGTATATCCATATTATGGTGGAGAGGCAGCGGGGTCGCATGGATCATGCGACGGACGCGCGCGGTAGCTGCGGGGCAACTGAAGGCGCGAGGGGCGCGGCGGGGCGCGGGGGCCGGGGCCGAGCCGGCATCGGCATGCAGGGCTGGGAGGGCGGGGAACTCCGACGTCTAGCTAGTCTGACTGAAGCACGTCTCTACACCGCCACCGCCACTAGAGCCAGCGTACAGCCCAGAGGCCCACGATTGTGCAACGTCAGCTGGCGCGTGCGTACCGACCGCCTGATTCCTCCAGACTTCGCAACAAAAAACTTATACACGCTAGCGTAAACCAGCAACGTTTCCACACCACTAATTAAGTAGGCTTACTCCGAGAATGTTAAATTCACCATGGCTATACGCGATAATGTTTCTGTTTTTTGAACATTCAATTCCACATCATGCGTCAAGGTTGGGTTAACTTGAAGCGATTCTGATTTTAACATGTATGCTCCAGCGACATAGCAAAAAAAGGTACTTGCATACCAATCCTATAACTTGGTTATCCGTTTGTTTTCTTTTTTGGAACAGCTTAAACAGCATAAACATTTTGTCGAAAGGTGACCAGACCAACCAGATAGTGACGAAATGGAGCTAAACAAAAAATAGAGAAAAAACATTGACAAATATACGGCATTTTATATAAAATGTGATGAATGAATTGAACATGACGACGATGATAAAATCAAAGATTGCCTTGAAGAAGTACAACTTAACGGTTAACTCATCATACTTACTATTATTGTAACATCTCAGAGTATTACAAAATCTGTGTCAAATGAGTTCGACATTCTTGCGACGAACTGTGACGTCACTACTCATCATCTTATTGGAAGTTAATAAGATTTCTCCACTACCACTTACTAGAACATTAATGCTTCTTTGAAATTGAATATAATTTTCATGACTATAAAGACGAAAGGTTATCTGTGTTGGAAATATATCGATATCGTTTTGTTTCAATTGGATGCATTGAAATTGAATTTTAATTTGCATGAATAGCAGGGGAAGGCAATTTACACGCGTTGTAGAGTCGATTCTGTAACTATGGCGACAAGAACATACAATTGAATGCACAATGAAACCGATAGCGAAAATATTTGTACGCTTACATTGCTTTTATATAACCTAAGCGATAACAGTGCAATTTACGACAAACTCATTCTAACCGCCGCTATTTCACGGCATATAATCGATGAAGCGGTTTTACAATATGTTTCATTAAAGAATTATAAACAAAAGATATATTAAATAAGTACAAAGACGGACTTTGATAACTACCATTAAAAACAGGAGAGGAAGAATGATCGGACATCTTATACGACAGGATAGCTCTATAAGGAAAATTGAAGGAAAAGTTGAAGGAAGACGCGGATGGGGAAGAATATGTTACTTAAGTCAGATTTCAGAAAAGGTCACTGTCATGTCTTACAAAGAATCAAAACAGACCGGGTTGGATAGAGCTAGCTAGGGCAAGCAAGTTTCATCAGAAGTATCTAATAATTTTATTTCAGCCAATGGTATATAGACAAGACACACAAGTTATCCTATAAAAGCGGCGTTTCGAATGTATTTAAAAAAAAATAGCCTGCAACTGGTGAAGAATATAAATAAATAAGTACAATCATTGTGCTCGTATATCGCATCGCAAAGGTCATCGATAATAGAGCAACGATATTTTCACCGCGAGTTTCCCTAGTGTAATTCTCGCTGAATCCGACTTTCCTGTACATTGCTTCGTCTACTAGCGCAAGATTTAAAAGATGGAAGGAAAAGGAGCAGTGGAACTATTTCATAGAGATATAGACAACGTCAACGAGGTCCGACTGTAAGAAACAGATACTACAGTGGGCGGAAACGCATAATGTTCGCCCACGTACTCGCAGCGGGCGCCAGCTGTATTCATGTACAGTCTGACGTCTTGAACTTTCCAATTTATGTAGGAAAATTTCAGGACCACTCAATTTATGCCATATAAATGTTTCTAGAGTCTAGCTTGAATCTGTACTGATACTACAAGGAATGCAAATTTTGTGGACTCATGTGACAAAACTACGTAGACTCTACATTTTAGAGGATAATTTCCAGGACCCAATTGAGAAACTACGTCAGCATTTTTGACGGAAATCGAACGATGTTCGAGCGAGGATAATCGCTAATATTTTATAGCGAAGGAAATAGCGACATCAGATAACAAACTAACAGGTGTTCGTATATTACTTTTAGAAGCACCAATATGAAGTTGTTTACCAAATTTCTGAAAGGTCATCGCGTTAATAACATTATTTTTAAAACACAAAAAAAACCCTCGCTATACATAACGTAGTCGACAATAAAAGGGGGGGGAAGCTAGAGAACGGACCTAGGCGAGTTGCTACCGAAGGTGACGGTGACAGCTCACAAATGCCACGCACAAGGACCATCTGCTTGGCCACGGGCGGGACCCAGCAGACCTCTAGCCAGTCCGAGCGATCCACGTCCACGACGTCCCTCCTGGGACCTTCTGTAGCCACGCGCAGTGCGCGTGACCGCCTACTATACTTCTTCTGCGCATGGGGTCTGCGCCGTGGCCGTGTGGCCTCTCCCAGTCCTGCACATTATTGCAGGAATGGGCGAGGCGCAGGGCGGCGGCGGTGGCCCCTGGGTGGAAGTCTAAAGTATAGGCTACAGATGCCGAGTGATCCAGGGCGAAGGGCGATGTTCTGCGCCCTTGTTTTGGTCTGTCCCGTGCCCCGCGCTCCGGGCGTCGGGAGGTTTGACTTTTCTCACATGAGCTGTCAAATCTCTCGGCTTCTCGGTTTGCGGGGCATGGAAGAGACCACAACGTTTATCAGAACCCAATCACCAGGGAGCATACCCGAAACAAAACCCCAAATCTAAGGTGTGATCAGACCGTGCCGAAAGATGAATGGCTGAGGGGATACTCAGTTCTCAACGGTGACTTCCCGAAACCGGGGCGAATCGGGTCGTATCTAGCCCTCCCGTGGACATGCGGGGCTCTGTCGACGGGTATTGTTATTTCCCTTGCTACTCGTGGGATTTGTATGGAGGAAATACTAAAACCTAAACCAAACTCTCCAATAGGAGAACCCTTTTCTCCCCTCTTGGGAGAAACCATCGAAAGGCTCGAGGAGGTCTTACTGGCCTCTCCACAGCCTGTCGAAGTTGCGCCTTGTGTGGCAGATGACAAAGTGGAGGTCGGCGGCTCCGGTGCTGCGGCCCCTGCTTCTAAAACGTCTCCACCCAAAGGTAAGCATATAAAGCTTAATGGCGCTGCTCGGAAACGGTTTCGAAGGCTGATAGCTGCCAATGTCGGGGTCGATGAGGCCCGCGCTTTGGCGGTTAAGCCTTGGGACCAAATTCCCGTGCAGAATGCTCCGCCCGATCCTAAGGCCAGCAAAAGGCAAAGGTCGGAGGAAGAATCGCCCAAGGAACAGCCTAAAAAAGCCCCCCGGCTTGAGGTTTCCGAGGGTGTCAGGCCCAGTTTCAAGCAGGTTGCGGAGGCAAAGCGAGTCGGCATACGAAGCGCTTCCTCCATGAGTGACGACCAAATGAAGCTGGTGCATCGGTCCCTTACCCTGGCTATGTTGAAAATAGCGGACAGTGGTAAGGCGCCGAAATTCGCGGGCTTCACACACAAGCCCGGATGGATTCTGGTCACGTGTGAAAACCAGGACAGTCTTGGGTGGCTCGAAAGAGAAGTCCCTAAGATCGAGCCATGGGCTGGGGCAAAACTCTCGGTTATACCCGAAAGTGAACTGCCCAGGCCCATGGTTGCGGTCACGTTTGTGCCCAGTAGTGAGGTGGCATCACTTGATGAAGCCGTCAAGCTACTGAGGACTCAGAACGAGGGTCTCAACACCGGGCTCTGGAAGGTCCTGAACAGTAGGTCGGTGGAGAATGGACACGTTGTGACCTTCTCCTTAGACGACCAGTCTGTGGAGGCCCTCAGAGCTGCGGACTTTGTAGCCACCTTAGGTTTTAAAAAGGTGACTTTCAAGGTCAGAGGCGGCTCTGAAAGCGCACCGGCACCTGTGGACGCAAACGATCCACGGCCATCCACGTCCAGGGGGCAAGGTAGCTCAGGGCAGAGCAACCAGGGGGGAGTACAGCCTAGATCCGTCGTGGCTACAAAGCCCCCCCAGCCGAGGCCCGTGAGCATTGCCAGGCCACCTGCAGGACGAGGGACAAGAAGTCCCCATGGGTCAACCCGGGCTGACAGGCTGACCGAAAACAATAGAGGGCGGGGTGCACGCCCGAAATTGAATAGGTCAAAGCCTCGTCACCAACGGGGAAACCTGTAACGGCTACCCAGGCGGGGACGGCGAGGATCCTCCAGGCCAACCTCCACCATGCTACGGCAGCAGCCGCGGTAATGGAGTGTTGTCTCTTGGAAGGACAAGCTCACCTCGCCTTGATCCAGGAGCCTTGGGTAGCCAACTCTCAGATCCTGGGACTCGACGCTGCCGGTAAGATCTTAGTACACAGTACTGGCAATCGGCCCAGGGCATGCATTGTATTTCAACAAGGTGTTGATTTTCTGCCTATTCCAGAGGTTTGTAATGACGACTTGGTAGCAGCTTTCGTCAATCTTAACGGCTGGTGTGGCGCAAGAGCTATTGTGTGCTCGGCCTACCTGCCCGGAGAGAGAGACGATCCGACAGAAGACTTGGCGCGAGTGGTGGACTACGCCGCTCGAAACAACGCCGAGCTTCTGGTTGGTTGCGACGCCAACGCACATCATACTGCATGGGGGAGCACCGACACAAATAGTAGGGGTGAGTTGCTTTTCGACTTTCTTTTAACTAACAATCTAACAACGCTGAACATAGGGTGTACACCGACCTTTGTGACGCGTGCTAGACAGGAGGTTCTGGACATAACTTTTGCTACTAACAACCTTGCTAGACATGTTATTAATTGGCATGTCAGCAATGAAAACTCTATGTCCGACCACCGACACATAAGTTTTGAGGTTCAAGCAAAACTAGAGACTCAAATCGTTACTTATAGGGATCCTAGGACCACGGACTGGTCTGTTTTTCAAGACAAGCTAAGCCAGACCCTAGGAAACTGCCCAAAAAGTATAAAAACCCGTGAAAGTCTAGAAATAGCGGTGGAAATACTCACAAAAGGCATCTGTATGGCCTATGAGGAGAGCTGTCCACTAAGAACAAGAGAGACAAAGCGGCGGGTTTCCTGGTGGAATTCTAGGTTAAGAAAGCTCAGAAGAAAAACTAGGAAACTTTTCAATGAGGCTAAAAAGACCCGACAATGGAAGGAGTATCTAAAAAGCCTAACTGAATATAACATAGAAATTAGGAAGGCTAAAAGGGCATCCTGGAGAAAGCTCTGCGAGGAAGTAAAAAGCTTACCTCAAGGAGCAAGACTTCACAAACTGCTCTCCAAAGCCAAAACTAACCAAATCGGCCTCCTTAAAAAAGAGGACGGCTCCTTCACTACAAATGAGAAGGAAACCTTAGAACTGCTGGCCAAAACCCACTTTCCTGGCGCACAAAATATGGAACCGGGAAAAGCCACCTCTCATAAGCCTCGGAACGAGGACTGGAGTACGGCGGCTAAAATTATAAGACCCAGTCAGGTTAAGTGGGCAGTTAATTCATTCAAGCCCCACAAAGCGTGTGGGGAAGACGGTATACTCCCTGTTCTCTTACAGCAGGGAGTAAATATTCTCAGTCCATATCTGGTTAAAGTCTTCAGGGCGAGTCTCGCCTGGGGATTCATACCTGAGCAATGGACTTGTGTTAAGGTTATCTTTATACCAAAGGCTGGAAAGAAGGACTACAGCCAGCCAAAGTCCTTCAGACCAATTAGCCTATCTTCATTCCTCTTAAAGACGATGGAGAAAGTGGTAGACAGATATATTAGAGATGTTGCACTAGTCACATCTCCCATCCACCATAGCCAGCATGCTTATCGGCAAGGCAAATCCACTGAAACTGCTCTGTGCAGTCTCATTGATAGGGTGGAAAAGGCTATGGAGGACAAGGAAATAGCACTATGTGCATTCCTTGATATTGAAGGTGCTTTCGATAATTCTCCTACCTCACTGCTGATAAATGGATTGATAAACAAGAATGTCGATCCAACAGTCACGCGGTGGATAGAAGGAATGCTCACTCACAGAGGAGCAAGGTTGGCACTTCAACAAACGTCAATTGAGATATCCACAGCTAGAGGCTGCCCCCAAGGTGGAGTTTTATCGCCTCTTCTATGGACTCTCGCTGTGGATCAACTCCTATACAGATTAGCGAACCTCCATATCGATGCGCAGGGCTATGCAGATGACCTTGTGATCGTCGTGAGGGGGTTCTGTCAATCTACCATCTCTAGCATCATGCAAAGAGGACTAAATACTGTCAGTGACTGGTGTGGCAAGAGCGGTCTCTCAGTCAATGCGGAAAAAACAGTGATTGTGCCATTTACCAAAAAGAAGAGGCTGGACAAACTGGTAAAGCCAATTCTTAATGGTAATCCAATCAACCTTTCCACTGAAGTAAAGTACCTTGGCGTTACTATCGACCATAAACTGACGTGGAACACACACCTAGGCAACGTCTTGCAAAAAGCTAGGATGGCCCTGGGAGTTAGCAGTCGACTGATGGGGAATAACTGGGGCTTCAACCCCCGCATTGCCTTGTGGCTATATACCACCGTTGTGAGGCCGATAATCACATACGCCTCTGTGGTATGGTATGACAAAGCCTCTCAGACGACAGCTATTAAAAAGTTAGGTAGTCTACAGAGGACCGCGTGCCTCATGGCTTCCGGAGCCATGTCCACTTCCCCTGGGCTGGCACTCGATGCAATGCTAGGGCTACCGCCTCTTCATTTATTTCTGCTTAAAGAGGCGAAAGCCAGCATGTACAGGGCAAACACCCAGGTACGAATAAATTGGCTATCTAAGAAATTGAGATCCTTACAGGACTCAACAATGGAATCACGCATACTAAGCATGACATCGGATGCCATGCTTCCCCGGTATGTCTTCGAAAGATATTACACCGTGGAAATGCCCTCTAGAGAAGACTGGCTCAACAACCAGCTCCCCTGCGAGGCCGGGTGCCTTAACTGGTACACGGATGGTTCCAAAATTGGGTTGGATGTAGGATGCGGGGTCTACGGAGAGCGACCAAAGTTTCGCGCAAGCGTTAACTTGGGCAAACACGCCTCAGTCTTCCAAGCGGAAGTGTATGCCATTCTGGAGTGTGCATACGTTAATCTTCAGAAACGCTACTCCAACCAAACAATATATATAAATTCTGACAGTCAAGCAGCTCTCCTAGCCCTGGATTCGAAGGTTATCACGTCCAAGCTAGTAGAGGACTGTCTGACACGTTTGAACACTCTGAGTCTAAAAAACAGGGTGGTTCTAAGATGGGTTCCAGGTCATGCTGGAGTGCACGGTAATGAGTGTGCCGATGAACTCGCAAGGGCCGGATCTAATGGTACACAGCTGGGTCCTGAACCGTTCTGTGGCATCCCGAAAAGTCTGGCCAAAAGAACCCTAACAGATTCCTGCTTCGGAGAGTCAGCCAGATACTGGTATAACTCTCCGGGCATGAACCATTCCAAACTGTTAATCAAAGCCTTTGACAAACGGTATACCAACCAAGTCTTAGCGCTAAGCAGAAACAACCTACGCATTATGGTCCGAGCTTTGACTGGACATTGTCGCCTTAACAAGCACATGTTTAAGTTACGGCTCTGCGACACTCCAACCTGCAGGTTCTGCAAAGAGGCGGATGAATCGCCCCTTCATTTGCTAGGGGAGTGTGGGCCACTAATGCACAAACGCAGCGCCATTCTGGGCAAGTACACTTTAAGCCCAGAGGAGCTACGAGAATTCACTCCCAAAAAGGTCCTACAGTTTATGTCAGCAGTAGGGCTTGGAAGTGAACTATGAACGCCCCGCCACAAGGGGCGACTTGAAAGTGGCGATCACAATAGGCCTTCATGGCCGCAGTGATATAAAAGCCACGCTATCAATAATAATAATAATAATAAAAAAATATGATTTAATTAAAATAAATGATTCAAGGGATTTTAAGACCTTTTTTGTCTGAAAAATATCCCTGAGCATCTCACTCATCCGAGTCGAGTCAGGGGATTTTAAGACAAAAAGTCTGAAAATCTCCGACGCTAGGGACTGTCGAAGGGGATTTCTATACCTTCCCACTTTACTCCCATAGTAAGACGAACAATAATGATGAAGACGAACAAAATCTTAAAATGGCAAATTTTATGATTAATCGATGAATTCAGAGATATTATTACGCATCAGAGTTAAGTACTTTAGTTTTATAGAGAAGTTAAGGAAACTTGAAATATGGCTGAAAAATATGTAGTTCACCTCTTCAACTAGGTAAGTTTTTATTACTTCGAGACTGTGCCAAAAAGTCTAGCCAGCCTTGAAAGAATTAGGCCAGAAGAATCAATATCTACACGCGAACAACCTACGTCAGGCAGTACGGCAATATTTGGATCTTAAATTATGGACCACACCCACTTTTAGTTCCGCACTCAAAGGGTACCAAACAATTTGATTGTACAGTTCCTTTCATTCATGGTTTATTATCGTTGCTGGTCCCAAGCGCCCACGGGCCAAAGCTAGTAATCCATGTATGGAAAAGTAGTTTACCTCAGGTGGTGTATCTAAGAGACCTCATCTGCATCTGGTCCCGCGGAACCGCTTCCTATCGCACTTCCGTAAACAGCATTGAGTATAGGAAAACGACTTGTACTTTGAACTCTGCCATTATTGCAATACGAATGGAATTTAAGTGGATGATGTCAGAACTGATGGTTGAGTTTACTACTTTTATAAAGACACTAGCTGCTGCCTATGGCTTCGCTCACATTACTAGGTAAAACGTAGCTTATTAACCACGCAACGATAATATTGCTTCCTAGTACTGAAATTTCAGAATCGGTTCAGTTCTAGATGTATCTATCTATTACAAACAATTAATTTTTCCTTCTTTATTATATTCGTATTACAGTAGGTATTACACATACGTCACTTCCAAGTTTTTCCACTTTGAATCCAATTTGAAAATTAATTCAACTGGAATTCATTTTCAAGTTGGATTCAAATTGTTTACAGTTTACATTGTTGAGTATCTGTTGTACCCATCAAGTGTTACTTTATAAGCCGATGGGAGAGCTTGCTCTATCAATAACAAGATTGATGGTTAAATTACTTGTAAGTAGAAACTTCTTTCACTTACGTGCAAGTAAGATGATCAAAAACTTTCTATTCCCATGAACCTACGTGTTTAAGCTTAATAGATGTCAAGTTTACGTAAATTCGTGAATCTCATTTTATCCAAAGCCAATGAATTTCGGTCCTTCATCGGCAGAAATAAGGTCTCATTGCATTTTCATTGAGGTGTGAGCGGGTTCCCAGTCTCACGGAATGTTTTGCATAGAGTCATTGTTCGAAAGAATTTACATGATAGGTACTAAGATGTAACGTGGCATTATTAAAACAATGTTTTAGTTATACTATGACTACTCGTATCAATTGTGTAAAGCCCTAGTTAGCTCAATGAGAGCTAATTAATAAAGAATTCGCATAGAATGTTCGTTTTATCAATGTTACCCAAAACTATTTCGATAAATTGTTGATAATATGGATACTGTCGTTATTCTTATGAGGCCATGACATAATGAATTGAAAGAACTTTCTAGCATCAATCACGAAGAGTCTCCAACAGCCGGTCGACCCAAAAAACTATAAACGCAAGAAAGGGACAGAGCATAGGGAAGCGATGATTAGAAAAGGGATGGGAGGTGAACGTTTAAGTGCGTGGAGGGCGTCACGTACACCCAAGACAACAGCAGCAGTAGGGCAAGGTCGGCAATGGAATTTAGTAATCGTTGTCGCGAACGGGTACACCACGTCAGTATAGAAGAACAACGTGTAAATAGATATGAGGAAAGTAATCTCTAATGATTTCCAAGCTAAGTGAAACGAGACGGGGGGTTACCACGGCACATATACATAAAACACAATTCTATATTAGGAGAGACCGGAACAGTCTTACTGCTGTTTTCCTATTAAGAAAAGAAAACAATAAAATAATACGATATTAATAAAATATGAAACATACATATTCTTTACAAACACGAAGGTCGTAAAACTAAACAATGATCATAAAATTGTAGTTACCCGACGTACTTTACATAATGGTGACCGATTACTATGCATGGTTTGTTCAGTTAGATAGTAAATGTGAAAAGTTGTAGCTTTATAGCTTTTGTATCCTTTTCGTCTTTGTCACAAATCACAGTGTAAAGAACATCTAACAGAAGTTATTTTTTATGAATCATACTGTCCCACTAATATAATAAAGCTTGTGAGTTGATTTAGATGTTTGGATGTTTGTGTTTCAATCACGCCTAAACCAGTGAACCGATTTGGATGAAACTTGGAATAGGCGTAGATGAGCTGAAATAGCATAAAGGCTTTTCAAAATGTTGGTACTACCAGTAGCTAGTACATTATAGTTTTAATTAAACAAGGGACGTTACATGCAATCCTGAATTTCAGGTTCATATTTATTTTTATTGGCCTGCTATCGATCACTTTCTGTCTGAGTAGCCGATAACCATGTTCGTGGGCGTGAGACAAATCATGAAATAGCAGTGTCAGAATTTTGTGTGTCACCATTTGTGTAATCAATAGTCCTTCTACTAGAACAGTAGACCGTCTACGGATTATGATGTGACAGTTTCGAAGCATTACACTTATCCGGCTTCGTCGCGTGTCAAGTCAACTCGCGACCTATGCATGCATAGACTTACCCTACGCTTCATAATCACTGGCTTATAGCTATTTGTGTCACCAATAAAACACCTGTCTTGCCGATTCTTCACATGTTTTCGCACTTGCGTGAGGTAGTTTGTTGACGTCATCATGACCTTTTATCAGTGTTTTTGCATGTCTATGGCCTTCTCATAATTGTATAGCATTTTTATGCTGCATACAATGAGCAAAGAGAGTTTGGATGATGTTTTAAGATGTGGTATTAGAAAAATATGATGAGCGCGAAATGGTACATTTCGCATACTTAAGCTTACATTTGAAAGAAAAGCAATGATATTATGATTGTAAAATACTGTAGGCACGATCGAGTCCGCGTTGTTACAATTACAATAAATCAAAATGATGTAAGTACTTACCTACAGCTGAAGATATGCAGTCGTAAGGAGAATATGTAAAGCAAGCTCCAGGCCATGGATAAACTTATAACTTCTATAAATATGGTAAACAAGGTTCTACGAACTACATGAGCAGTAATATTCAACTGGTTTGTCGCTACGCAGATTTTTTAATAGCAATAACTCACTCATGTTCATATATTATGACCTGCATTTTCTTAATCGTTTTAGCATCAAACCGAACAAGACTTTATTTATGTAAGTTTTGTGCAATGAAATAGAAATATTTATTGCAATTATGTTGTTATGGAGGTGTCAGTGTACATACATTGTTTCAAACATAAACCCTGTTAAGGCAATGTAAAAATAATATTACAAAACGAACGGTTTTCATCACCTGTCCATTGAAAGTATGCTCATCGAGGGGTCTCTCTCTACAAAGGGATCGTATAGGGGTGAAAACGACGCAATAAGGCCACATACTAACTATGCAGTATCTGTGGCCGGCGGGTAAAATGGCCGCCGTTGACCTTGAACCGGCGGTGAACTGTCTGGATCAGATTGTCAATTATATCGATTGAGTTCAAACGTGTGAAAGTGAAGTATTTGTATGACACACATAAAAGACAAATACATAAGTTACACGAGATACGTAGTGACATAAGATAAGGTTTGTTCAACAGATCAACAGCTTGCACCACTGAGGCCATGAATCTACGTTTTATTCTGAAGCATGTCGATTTTATGACTGTTTAAATGTGGCTGAGAGCATCGTGTTTTAAAGGACCCTGGGTTTCTGACAAGGATGAAGCCAAGCACGTTATTCACATAAAAACAGCACCCAGAATAGTTTCTATAAATCTGAGTTATAATAAGAGATCGCCTTAGATATACAAACTAATGAATATGACGTGGATAAAATCATATTTGTGCTGAATAATTATATAATGGCGAAGCATTGTTTTTGGAGTAGACCTTTATGAGTAAAGCTCTATACAGAAGTAAATAAATACACAAATGGCGTGAAAGACTATGGCATTATGTACTTACTACGCTCACTAATGGCGTATTTGAGCTTTTTCTAACAGTCCTTGATGATGACCAACATCATCACTACATAGTATAAAACAAAGTCGCTTCCCGCTGTCTGTCCCTATGTATGCTTAGATCTTTAAAACAATGCAACCGATTTTGATGCGGTTTTTTAATAGATTGAGTGTTTCAAGAGGAAGGTTTATACGTATAATGCATGCATAATATAGTAGAGAAACACTGATAATTTTACTGTTGATAATGTGATGTCGTAAATAAACAAATTTTTTTGAGCTTACATTGCAAACGCTGGCTGAACCCTAATAATTAGTATCAGCATTGCACCCGTGCGAAGCCGCGATGGGTCGCAAGTCACTGAATAAAGAATAGAACAGGTTGATGTTGAAATACTGTCTGTTTTCTTGGCCTGCTTATCATGACGAGAGTACGAATAAAATGATTTTGGCGTTTAGACTACTTAGTTTGATCTAGGAAAGATGCTTTTTCCGAAACTCAAATGTCATTTTACTCTATCCTTCCGTAGAGAGAGACTAGAGATAGGTCATAGTAAGCAGATGGACTTATCAAATCGTTTTTCTACGAACAATTCCGGTAGACGTGAGTTTAGTCATCAAACTTGTCTTTATCTTGATAAAGTTATGATAGGCTTCGGATTTTTCTAATTATAGATCCCTGATAAAACCGTTTCATAACATATACTTCCGTATTTACAATTCGTAACCAGACATTAGATAGCGACATTATGTAAGTGTTTATTTTAGATAAATTGCAGTAGGTAAGTGTGTTGATTCTGAAAATTTGGTGCAAGATTCTAAGCATCACTCATAGTGAAGTCACATAAACATTGCTAAAATATTTACAGTGTCACTAATAAACACTATGTAAAGTTTTTCTTTAGTTCAACTTAAGAATAAGCAAAATGGCTACCAATAAACCAATTAGAAAGTTCCACCTTGCATAACTTTGACATTTCTTTCATACAAACGCTATTCCGAAGTTCCACCAGCTAGCACCCTTGTTTAAATCTAGTGTAACCACAGAATACATATTAGTAGGTACTGTAAAAATATTTTCATAGGTACCACCAAAGAGTTCGTATATATTTTACTCGTACATACCAAGGAGTTTTTGTTTAAGTACTTCCAGATAAATTTACAGGAGAAAAAAATAACTTTATCTGGAACAAATCTTACATTCCAATAGAAGAGGTAGCATAGCGAGAAGGTTTTATAAAATAAAAATCGTAATTTGATAATAAAAACGAGCGCGGAAACCAAAAATGATTTTGTAATAAAAAAATTACATGTGAAATATTGGCGAATGCACAAAAAGTGCGAAGCCATTATGAGAAAAAAAACAAGAATGACAAACAAAATGACCAATTCAGTCAGCTTTCATAGACAAAATGATACTTATTTTGAGGTTTCTACTTGGATGCAACGTTGCCGATTTGTGCATCTTCACGTATCAGAAGGATAGCTACACCTTGTATTATTGGTAAGAAATTTTTTCTGACTTATTCTGAGTTTACGCAAGGTACAGCTATGCGATGTGTAAATTTGATAGAACTTCGGAATAACTAGTTTTTATTGGTGAGACGGTTAGTATATATTTTGTGTCGAAACTAAGGCATATTTTCATGTAAATACATTATTCACTTAAATTTAATGAAGTAAGAAAGTACCTACTGGTACAAGAAACAGGGAGAATCGAATAAGAATTTATTCTTTCGAAACTGACTATAGATCTTTAGATTTTTAAGGTGTTTCTAGCAATAGGTTATAATAAACTTATTGTTAGACTTTGAAGTTTATTAAATAAATAAAAATGATACTTGCAAGACTTACCTTCTGCAGCTTATGGATAATATTGTCTTTAGATACCGTATTCTATATAACTTACCTGAAACAATTTAAACAATTACTTATTAATTTAAACATTAATTTCTCCAACTCTAAGTGCTAAGTGAAGCCTTCTTAAAGGCTAAACAGTAAAAAACGTAAACACTTAGCAGTAATACTAAAAATCTGAGTTTGAATTAGTGTTAGTAATAGTGTTAGGAGAAACTTGAAGAGTGGCGTCACATCATAAGGAAACCTATTGGTTAAGGACGTTCAAGTCTCCAAAATTCCGGTAATTCTGACAGTTTGTGATCAAACAATACAAATTATCAAGATAAAACGTGGAATAGGTACGACGTAAATAAAAGAGTTATCGCGGTGAGGCGCCATGCCACGATAAGATAATATTTTCAACTGATAGTAAAATGATAATTGATAACACTCAGTACCAAATTTATAGGTATGAACAATATCGGTTTATTTGTTTTTATTAGTTAACGAAACGAGATATAGTCCCTTTAGTCCACATCATCATCATCATCAGCCTACACTGGACATAGGCCTCCCCTAATGAGCGCTATTGCGCCCTGTCTTCAGCTCGACGCATCCAGCTTCTGCCAGCAGCCTTTCGCAGATCGTCTCGTCACTCCACCTGGCCGGAGGGCGTCCCACACTACGTTTGCCGAGTCGCGGTCTCCACTCAAGAACTCGTTTTACCTTCGAACCACGACTGCTGTTAATACGTAAGATATTTTCATGATCAAAACATTAGCATGTTCGAAAATCGATGACATTTGTAGAAGAATAACATGAAGCAATGACGAATCAATTAATGTAATTATAAAATTTGCCTTGCAGGTATATAAATATCCTTAAGGTTAATGCCCTCAACGTTATGATATACAGAATGAGCCATCAAGGTCTCACTGAATGCGCTGAAAACAACCGATACCAGATTCAAGGCACAATGTAAAACGAAGTTTCAAAAACAACAAGTTTGCTTGAAAGGCACGGTACAAGTATAAGCAATTAATTTACTTGGAAAGTTGGACCAAGTCTGGATTTAATGAAGCAGTATCACAAAGGAGACTTTGCTAAGAACTACTGAACTGAGGCTAAACTTACATTTAATATTATGAATTTATACATATTCAAAGTAAAACAGATGTTTGTATATTTCTAAAATATTGCCTGAATGTTTCCAACATCAATCAGCAAGCTAAACATAAACAATAACGACATAGGGTTTGTATACTTTGTATCTTTTATTGCATTGCATAAAACTGAAAATGCATTGCATAAATTTACATTTTAGAGTTGGCAATTGATAACAAAGTTTATCATATAAAGCAGCATAATATTTACACTAGATAGACAGGTCACAACAATAAGTAGACCTAAAGCGATTAAAAATAGAACTGAACAGTAATTATGCAATGATATTATTACTATCATACTGACAAATGACTAGTACCTACTACCCTTGAAACCGTGAAGGACGTGTGTGTTGTTTATACAATTGATAAAACCTGATATCTCTTATCACCTTGCATTAACGTGTGATGCCTCTTTTTGCGGTGTTCTCTAAAATAGTCGCAGGCGCAACCTACGTCACAGAGCTTGTACTTGCTGGGCACTGAAAGATTTAAGCGCCGATTCTGGCCGATTCTTAAGCGCAGAACAGACAGGTATTAAAGACTAAGCAACACTCCATTACAAGGCGGAAACTATAAAGTTACCTTTGCTGAAAGAGAAGAAGGAAAATTGTTGACGAGAATGACAAAACAGTTAATATTTTCAACAATAAAATCAGAGCTATAAAAAAAAAACGACAAACGAGAAAAGAAAAGAATAACATATAAGATAAACTTAATTTAGTCATAAAGAAGTCAAAATAAAAATAAACAGATATATATCATCTCAATATGAATTAAATTCGTTTGAATATACTTACAACACATTTTCTTTCCCACGATCGAACAATCTAATCAATTGAGAAAAGACGCCTTGCGAGTTAACTCCAGAATTCCAGATATTATGGAGCATAAATTAATTTACGAGACAGATATAGAAAGTGGAATTGTAGATATTGACACCAATTCCCAAGTCAAATTTTCTTTCAATTAGGAGCCCATTGAAACCGATGAAAGCCTTCAGATCTACAAAGAGTCGAGACGTTTTAATTTGGAGTGGACGGAGTTCCGATAAGGAATTATTTTCAGCGGACTGGTTCAAATAGAAATGTATTAATGAAGGTACGCCTACGTAGTAAACTTAGGATAAGGGCACTGTCTGCTGCAGCGCTGTTGTGTAAATAATTGCGTTTTAAAAATTATAAAAAAAATCATCTTTCTTTCTTTACAGGTTTTCAAAATTGTCTCACTATTCATTGTGGACCGATTGTGACCGATAACGGTGATATGGGTGAACAGCATGTATACATACAGACAGGGGCCTCCACATTTTTGAATGCTTTTCCAGGTGATAGCTAAGGACGACGGGCTTTATACTGACTCAGGATAACACTAAATAATGGCTATACGCTTTTTTTAGTTTATGTTTAGTGGACATTGTGCCCCACTGTCAGGACTACAGCATAGTTGCATATTACAGTAATGAACCGGTCGGCTAAATATAGCTCGGGCTCGATGCTATAAAGGACCACAATTCTCACACACCGCCAACATTGCATTCAGAATTTGCAGTTTAATATTATTATCACTTAATCGTGTACCTAAGTTACTATTCTGAAGTTAAGTTTGAGGTTGTGTAATAACAAGTTATATCCACCAAAATATTACAGTATTTTGTATTTGCAGTTGCAATCAAATAATTTAATTTTAATAACTTTCAATATCAAAGGCGATACTTGAGTTTCAATAAAATTAACGGAAAGTTTAAGTTTTTTGTTCTGAAATGTAGGAAGTTATATGGAACTTATTCAAATATTTAAATTCTATTTGTAGACCATACTACTTTACAATGTTTGTGGAAATCGATGATTTCCCGGTTTTTAAGACTTTCATGTAGTTGAGATACAAGTGTTTAAAGAAATAAAATATCACAGTAAAGTATAGTCTTCAGAATAAATAGGTATTAACTGCAACTAGTAGAATAATAATTCTACGGAATAACGGAATCTCCTGTGTAATACGTTTAACGTTTTTGTCAGAAAAAAACAATTGGCATGGACACAGGACAGTACAAAAATAGCTTGGGATCGTGTACGATACAGCATTTTGATATGGCCATGCGGCGAGTGCATTTTTCTTTGGTGCAAATGAAAGCAAATAGAGAATTGAGAGCAATAGAGAATTATCTAGAACCTCAATTATGATTACAAGGAACATTCATTTTACTAAGAGTACGTTCCCATGGGGAGATACGAATCTTTTTAGATTAAGTAAATAGGTAGATGATGTTGATGTGGCTAGATGTTTTTGGTGAATTAGCAAAACCAAAACTAATGGTGGAAAACAGACATTAACCAAGAAAAGCTCGTATTTGCTCAACGCGGACGGCTATTGATCTAAATTCACATCAAAATGAGGTCAACTATGATTGAAGATGGATCTAGCGCGGTGTTCGTCGGCAAGTGGAGCCTTGACCGAGGATGGAAAAATCGAGAACGAGAGTCAAGGATAAGCAAATAAGGAAGGTAGACGCAGTGCAGAAAATACTTTTAACTGAACAAGGTCAGAGGAAAGATTGTTGACTGATAAGTGTCTAAAGGTCAGACACAGGCATCATCTGGGCATAGGCTGCGTTTTAGTGATCTTCTGACATAAGAACTTAAGTTTATGCTTGACTAGATAATCATCTGACATAGGAATCATAAAAGTTCCCAATAAAAACTCCAATCAATACTACGCTAGCAAAAAGGTGGAATAAAACCATATAATATGATCGCATTTAGGTATGATCCCAAATGCGATTATATTATTGTTATACAAGCAAATGATGAGCATACTAAGCAAATCAATCATGTTCCAGAGAGAGTAAACGACAGACTGGAGAGGGGAGATGAAAATTCTAGCCTCAGAATAAAAGTATGGAGTAATACGCGATAAATACCTAACTCTAAGTTTAAAACCCTCAATAAGTGTATGACTTGCACACAGCGATGCCCAGCCAAGGTCAGCGGTGCATCTGCCGCCAGCACGCACAGAGGCCACCCTAACACTTTATTTTAAAACATTTACTACTCGCGCAAAGCGCTCTTTTAAGCTCTTTGATGTTTTATTGCACTGCATACGAATTAATAGACTCGCTTAAAATGAACATTAAATGGAAACGCAACTTGCTCCACCAACCAGTTCACGCCGAAGTAGATTACTCGTTATTATTTGCTCATTTTGTTGATTGGATAAAGCGATAAAGAAGATTAAAGGTAATATATTAATTTTGTTTTCAAACTTGATAAGTATTCAAGAGAACGCAAAGTCTCCGACTCCGAGTAAAGCTTGTTTGCGATGCATCAGATATTACCTATTTGACGAAGGTATAATACGATGCACATAATATTTGCATGAAGCGTGTAAATAATCGTAAAGAGATCGTGACACGGCGACGTGATTCCACAAACGATATTATCTATTATTGCACGGCTAAAGGGTTACTATACATTGACATGGAAACTCAATACATAGACAAAGGACTCTATTTAACAAAGATTGCTAGTCCCGAGGACTAGAGTTCATGATTAAGACTGAACAAATCAGCAGCCTTATTGTCTAACTTGAAATCCATTCAAAGTCAAAGTCAAAAAGCATTTATTCAGTAGGACCGCTGGGATCACTTTGAAACGTCTTAAAACTAGGTGATTTTACTCCTGTTCCTTCGCGACCAATACCGTGAAGAATCAGGGCAACAAACACGGTTTGGGGCCTAGCTTTCTTTTAGGTGAGTTTGCCGAGTTGCCATCCCAATAGAGCTCAACCAATCACACAATACGAAAACAGTTGAGCTCTATTAGGATGACAACTGGGAATGGATTTCAATTCAAGTTCGACAATAAGGCTGCAGGTTATCAGTGAAGAGACTAGAAATCGAATAGAGTGACACTTTAGTCATCAAATCAGATGAATTGATTGGGTGTAAAAATACTCAGAAAAACATATCAAATAAATGGCTAGCATTTAAACGACCTTTTAGATGTCGCTAAGTAAACTAACAACCAGGAAGTACCTACAGATCAAGTGAGCAGAGTATCTTAACTGTGATACCTACAGTTGTTACGTTAACAGTCTGTGTAAATCCCGCAACGCTAGAAAAACAAACGTTGCTAGGCGATTCGATGTTTATTTGTAGAATAGTTCTATTTATTGAAAGGGAGTCTCGTGTTAATAAAGAACGTGCAGATATTTTTAAAACTATGTCAATGTTAGCATTAAAATCTTGCTTTTGCACACAATCTGATGTTCTTGTGGTATTCTGAGAGGATGCAACGGCAGAGGAGTTATCAGAATAATAACGTTAACAAACAGTTAGAAAGGAGAACGGGCAGGCATGTATGAAGCGCCGCCCAAGTCAAAAAACGATCGCCCGCAGAGTGGACGTATAGTGGAATGGGTAGACCTTCTAAAACACTACATTTGATTGTATGACAGCAAAAAAATCCATCCTACAGAAATCGAGATATTTGCAGTTAAAGGTGGTGACTTTTACAATAATATTTATTGACTTACAGGCTTCCCGCAGACAAGCCACTATGGGCATTCGATAGAACTTTAGAAGCACTACATTTCATTGTATGACAGCTAAAAAATCCATCCTGCAGAAGTCGAGATATAAGATAGATAAATAAAAAAATATTTGGAAAAACACACACACAGACGAACATATGGATTTTTTAGCTGTCATACAATGAAATGGAGTGTTTTTGAAGGTCTACCCATTCCACCATACGCCTACTCTGCGGGCGATAGTTTTTTGATTTGGGCGGGAATGCCCATTCTCCTTTGTCTACCTTTTGATCTGCCTGACCTTTGATCTTCGAAACGTGGAACACTCAAATGAGTTAATTTTAAACCCGCAGCAAGCTTATTTCGGTTACATTTGAGAATGAACTTCGTCAACTATCGATCAGAAAAGTTAAGATAATTCCTACTACAAAACTGACAGGAATAATTTAACTGAACATATGAAGGTCAAGGTTAGTTCAGTCGCTTGATAATAGTCGATTTAAGGCATCAAATTAAAGATAATAAAATAAGGAATCCCAAGCGATGCATGAAATAGGTAATTCAGAAGCGGTGATCCGTATTCCTATGGTGATTGCTGCAATCAGACAACGCGATCAGCCGTGCTTGCAATCAGGTATTGTCTGCAACTGTTGAATCGATTGCATTAGCGAAATATGAATGACAATAGACAGCGACATGTCATCAGGCCCATTGCTTGATATAACAGGGGCAGAATCACCTCAGACCATTCTATGTGAAGTGGTCAATCAAAGTGGCCTACTGAATAAATAAATACCTACTGCTGTATATCAACTGAATATAAAATGCAGCGACATTTTAATATCTTATGCTTAAATTATACTGAGAAGTTTCAACACTACCCTTTGTAGAAACGTAAGCAAGTCGACGACTGTCTTCCCAAAGAAAGACCACTAAGGAGGAAGTCCAAATAGATATTGTATGGCAAATGCTCACATTTTGCGGAAGCTAGCAATCTTTCGAGGACTTTCATAAAATTAATTTATTGTGTTCACTTTCCACTTGATTTTTAGCATAGACAAAATATCATAAAGCTTAGAATAGTCGTTTGCTCGTGGACAAATCTCTATAACTTTAACCTAGAGATTTAAGGGCTGAGGCCATTGCAAAACGATAAAAGCCTATTTACGAGCCCCTGGCGACTTAACCGTTTGAACGTTTCTCCCATATTTTAGTCTGGACATGACAGCAATAGTGTAGGCCCCCAAGATAGGATATTACTCACAGGGAATTCTGAAGAACACGGCTGAGAATAAGATTCTAGGTAAGTACGTAATGCATTATTCTAGAATTAAAAAGGATATCTAAAGGATATCGACTTCCATTCGAATTTGTATTAATGTACTTATTACCACTTATCCCACAGAACACTTTTCTTCTGTGTTCTGTGACTTACATCTTAAACGTAGGTTTTTACAGATTTAGGGTATATGATTAGGTTTTTATTATTATTTAAATCCCGACTCCCCAGCAAGGCGGACACGTGCCCACCTCGCCTCTATAGCACCTACTCTTAAAAATCTTACTCTATTTCAGGTTAAGCTCTACCTACGCGAGATAATTTAAGCACAAATCTCTATAATTCATAGCTCTTGGAAAATGTTTACACAAATGACTGCTCTACACCTTAGCTGTACATTTAAGTGGTAGTTATGCTATATGAAGAACTTGTTTGGTATAGAAAATAGAACTAAGGGTGGGGGAAGGTCAATAAACTCCCAGGAAATGTGGTTCTGTATCTTGGCGTCGACGATATGGCGGTTGATAAAGTGGTGAAATAGATTTTAAATGGTAATTTATTTTATAAATAGGTTCCACTCGCCGTTCGTGAGAGGAATAGTAGTAGCTGGTTGAAATACGAAGACGATTTATAGGTGCACAGGAAGGAAAAATTTAAGATTTTATGCGGATCCCTCCCTATACGAACTTCCGCGTACTTACCTACATAAGTTTGACAGGATTTTTGGGCAAAATAATATTACATTCTACAAATTATACAAGTTTGATAATTCAATAAGTCAGTTAACTTATTTCGTAATTAATACGTAGATTAATAGGTAGATTTACCCACTTTGACGTTTCAATATCATTTTGCTATTCCTACGAGTAGGTAGGTATACCTATACTTTATCAACTTTCTGTACCTGGTGCACACCACTGTTGATTTAAGTAATTATAATTAAGCAATTATTGCAACAGTCTAGTATCAGGGAAGCATAGTTCAGTCTATAATTTCATTCCAGGAGTTATCTTTCCACGTGACGAGCAAGCTAATTGGTGAATGTGAAATGAGTTAGATGCACTGGAAAAGACTACAGTCAGTCAGTATACATCTCGGTATCTGTACCTAGATAAGGCTTAATTTACATGGGGTGAAATTTAAACAGGCTGTACAGCTCGCTCAACGGATCTAGGCCCAGAGCTTGACTGTTTTGGTAAAGACACTGTACTCTCGATATCGGCAATGCCAGTCATCGAACGCAGCATTGACATGGTCAATGCGTTTAGGCCCAGAATCCTGGGTTTGTGTATGCCCACTGGCAGAACTAATGTTTGGATTTCAATGACTATCTTATGCAGTGCACGGCAAGGGCAATTGAAGTGGCCAGTTATTGGGAAAACACCATCAGATTTATTTGTGGATTAGCAATCGACACGAAAGAAGAAGAATTATTATCTATTTGACGACCTGTGTAGCGCAGTGGGCGAAGGCCCGTTTGAAGGTTGCGGGTTCGATCCCTTCTGTGGGACAAAATGTTTTTATGATCAAAATGTATTTGTCTCGGGTCTGGGTGTTTTCTTTGTATATTTATTTCATTTTAAAGAGTTTGAGGAGAACTTACAGCTAGTACATTTATGGGTTACTGTTTAAAAATACATGCAAAGCATATTATATTGTGTGCTGATGGCCAATTACAAGTTCCCACAATAATGTAATTTACAAGCAAAAAGTATAAAAGTAGTGTATCAGTTATCAAGTACCCATAACACAAGCTCAGCTTACTTTGGGGCTAGATGATGCTGGGTGAAAAGTTTAGCATTAGCATATCATATCCAGTAAATTATCCTACCATGGATATTGTAAAGAAAGTTGTTAGATGTAGATTTATAAAATTCCTTACAATAATTTATATCATTACCGCAGATTGAAATCTGTAATCATTAACACGCTGCAACTGATTACAATAATTAAGTTGTTTCTGTGTCTGTTTTCAAATACCTTTAAGTGCAGGAATGGTGTGAAGGAATGTCATTGTTGTATTCTTATTTAATTAAACATTTTCCTTTCAGTAGCTTGAGATATTTCAGTTACTTAAGAAAGTTTGCAGGGATGAATCAGGGGTGTATTAAAGGTAATGTTGGTATGAAGGCCTAAGGCTCAATGCACATTGAATTGGCAAGCGACGCGTCAATTAGTTTTATTGCAAGCCATTGTAAACCTTATGAACAATGATAGCAGATATAGAAACGCTTGTAGAATGAACCGCACGAAAGTGCTCGAGCCTGCGCGCCAGACCTCGTTAATTCTACAAGCGTTTCCATAGCTTGTACCATTGTTCATAAGGTTTATAATGGCTTGCTATAAAATTAATTGACGCGTCGCTTGCCAATTTAATGTGTCTTGAGCCTAAATGCATTCAGGAAGACTAGTGAGAAGAAAAACATAGTGCTTTCTAAAGCTTAGGAAAGAGACATGGAAGGTATCCTTCCTGACAATAAAAGTAAGTAAGTTCGTATAAGTCAGTGGCCAACTCTGGTGACGGAGTTTTTGGGCCGCCTAAAGGCCTCCGTCATGGCTTAACGACTTAATTAGCCGGGACCGACAATTGAACGTGCCCTCCGAAGCACGGAAGCGCTTAGATTAAAATGCCACTGGCGGTCACCCATCCACTTACAGACCGTTTCGAACGTTGCTTAACTTCGACGATCTATGAAGAACGACTAAGCAAGCACGACCACGAGCGCCATACAAGATTATAGTTCTGAATAAAAACTTTCAAATATCAATAATTTGTACATCCTTGTTTTATGAATGTTATGTTAACATTAATAAAGTATTTTTTATGATGATAACTTAGCAAAGATAAGACAAGCGCCAACAAATAAATGTGGTTGTCAGCGCCATCTATTTTAAAGTTAAAGAACTGTATGATGAGCAGTCAATTTTCAATCTCATCCTAAGGTCACAGTGGCAAGCATGCCACATAACTTGTCTTTTTTAGAGTTCAGCATCCAAAGGGTAAAACAGGAACCCTATTACTATCTTCTCTGTCGGTATGTCTGTCTGTCACCTGGTTGTATGTCATGAGCCGTGATAGTTAAGACAGTTGAAATTTTCACGGATGATGTATTTCTGTTGCCGCTATAACAACAAATACTTAAAAACAGAATAAAATAAATATTTAAGGGGGCTCTGGTCCCATACAATGATTTCCAACTCGCACTTGGCAGTTTCTTTTATTCACTTATTGGTTCAGTAACATCAGATTTTATGAAAATTCTTATTTTACTGTTTAATATAAGTACTTCCTCTTTTATTTATGTCATCTGATCTACATCAATGTGATTGTTAATACATAGCTACTGAATTAATCGAAATTAAAAGAAGGTAATCGTGTATGAATTCCTGTTTAATAATCAAAATTGTTCCTTTTTTTTATAAAAACCCAATAACAGTAAAATCTGTTAAGTTGTTTCTATGTATGTTGAAAAACAAACATTCTCTCCACAACACTCAAAAATAAATAAATAAATAAACACTCAACAATATCCCCAAGGTGCAGTAGACATTAACTCAGATCTCCTTGAAGGTGTCTATTATGGGGGGTATTCAGAGTCATCTGAGGCATGCATTAATGGTATATTGATTTTTACATGACTAAAATTAAATAAGTACCAAAGTACTATTTTTTTTCATCATTACAGTGGCAATGTAATGATTAAAAAGGAATATTAAACTTTCACTAAAAAGGAAGCTCATGGACGTATGTATTCTCCCCGTCCTAACCTATGGCGCACAAACCTGGTCTCTGACTGATCAACAAAAGTCCAAACTCGGGGTTTGCCAGCGGGCGATGGAGCGCAGTATTTTAGGAGTCAAACTTACAGACCGCGTTCGTAATAGTATACTGCGCTCCAAAACGCAAATCGCAGATGTCGGACAGCAAGCGGGTAGACTGAAATGGGATTGGGCAGGTCACGTCAGCCGCATGTCGGATGCGTTGTGGGCGAAAACCACCACAGAGTGGACGCCTCTGAACGGGAAACGACCTCGCGGCAGACCACGCCGTAGATGGAGGGACGAATTGGATGCCCACTTAAAGGACTGGTCCACGATAGCCCAAAATAGAGATGAATGGAGAGAGGGAAGGGAGGCCTTTGCCCTGCAGTGGGACACTACAGGCTCCTAATAATAATAATAATAATTACAGTGGCCAATTCTGGGTCAAAAAGCTTAATAATCTTGCTCACTCTTTTCAGTAGGAATGCTAATATTTGGGCCAATATGGATCAATACATACTTGGCAAGCTTTCAACAAAACCTAATGACTTACATGAAATATATAATACATTACAATAGAATGTTATGTACCTACTATTAAAAAATTAAGTAAGCAGATATCCCACTAATATAATAAAGCTGAAAGTTTGTGAGTCTTGTTTAGATGTTTGTATGTTTGTGTTTCAATCACGCCTAAGCCAGTGAGCCAATTTGGATGAAACTAGGAATAGGCGTAGGTAGTGACCTGGAATAGCATATAGGCTATTCAAAATGTTGGTACCACGCGGGCGAAGCAAAATGTAAGCAAGTAGCTAGTATGGTATATTTTCTATGATGCATTTTTGATAACAGCGACATCACAGAGGTAGACAATAAAATCAAGTAATAATCATGACTGATTGATTAGTTTAGCTGCAGCTTGTATGAATTTAGACACTGTTAATAAATAACAGATCATCATAGTGAAGAATGGTTCTTTGCTTTCTATCTATCTATCTATCTAATCAGCCCACATCTACCCACTGCTGAGTATAGGCCTCCTCATTTTCACACCACTCTTTCCGATCCTGCGCCAGTCGAATCCATTGCCTTCCTGCTACCACCACAATATCATCAGACCATCTGGCTGGTGGTCTGCGTTGCTTTATTGACAAATAAATGATGTAATATGTTCTTGGTACTATGTAATTAGCATAACCTAATTAGATGCTTAGTCTTATTCAGGCCTTGAGAGACAAGACCAATACAAACTTAGTAAATTTACCCATCTGTGAAAACTAGCAAACCGTACCATAAGTAGGTACATTTACCAACTTACAGTACATAGCTTACAAACATACATGGTACAATATTCGGTAAGTAGTTATTTCTCTATGGAATAATGAGCACTATTGAACAAAGAATATTACGACAAACTGGTAAGTACCTATAATGGCTCAAGGTTGACAAAAAGATGTTCCGAGTGGGTATTCGATCATGTCATTTTGTACCTATAGAAAATGCGCAATAATCGCTTACCTGTTAGTAGGCAACTGGGTACGGCCGGAGGACTCGACTCCAGAAGCAATAGCTAGATAGCTAAATAGAATCCACGCAAATAATCACAAAGCAAAACTGATAAGAATAATCCAGTAAACAGTGAAAATGCAAGACCATCGGAACGAAACAGCGCAAACGTCACGTCAAAGAAAACATTCGAAATCGAATCCAAAGAAAATAGGGCGACAGAGACACAAAATAGCTAAGTTTCCAAAACATGATGACGTTATCTATTGTTGTCTCGGTTTGGTTACAGTAAATTTGATCGCGTTAGAAAGGATAGGAAACCAAAGCAGATTTTGACATAGTGACCCACGAAAGAGAAGAGAAAATGTCAAAAATTGCCATAGAGCAAAACAGCTGTAAACAGCTAGGAACAGCTGTTTAATTTTTTGTATCTGTTGCTTTGTCTATGGTTTCTTGAAATTCACCATTCATGAATAGTATTTTATTCATTCATTTCATTCAACCAACTTTCTGATTCATTCGTTCATTCGCCTCAAATCAATTTCTTGGTCGTGCGTATTGTCTGCAAAAATATATTTTTTTACCTTGTATTTAGTCTATTTTGCATAGAAAGTAATTTTATTCTATTCGTCATAAATAATTACCCTAGTTTGTTTCATCCAAACCCAGGAGTAATCCAAGAAACTGTTATGTCAAATGTCCACAACAATAACCTTTCGTCATTGTGAAACGGACTACAACTACAACGTAACACTCGAAAAGAATACAAACAGCAAAAGTGAGTGCCATGGCGAAAGAAGAAGACGACGATAATTTACCAGACAAAGATGCGGCGAAAGAGTTCTACGCTCGATACGAACCGAAGGAAATAATTGGGAGGTGAGTAACTCCTTAGATCTAAATCTGTGATCACTGGCCAGTTTCGTGATTGTGCTGTTGCCAATTTTTAAAGGAACTAGGGAATTATTCAACACGATAACTTTTTACTAATCTTATTGGTAATAATAAAAGTGTTGGCGTTTGTAAGTCTTCTGTGACCTTGAGAGGGAAACCATTGACTACCTCTGCACTTGATTGCATGAAGATAATGGCAGGATGTTGTTGTGGTTGAGATTATAAGATGTGCTGTTAATGTTCAATCTATTGTATGCAGCAAGATGTGCACCTATTAAATCTTCTTGAGTGAAGGCCATGCACTAGAAATCGCAGTAGAGGACGGCCCCCCACTAGATGGAAAGACGATCTTGTAAAGGTTGCTGGGAGCCGTTGGGTGCAGACTGCACAAGATCGATCGCTGTGGAAATTGATGGGGGAGGCCTATGTTCAGCAGTGGACGCTAGATGGCTTAGATGATGATGATGATAATAAGCCAAATCAACAGTAATGATCGAACTAACTAATAAGATGGATAAAATGTTATGTCTAAAATTTTCATTGTCACTTTCAGAGGAGTAAGTTCAACTGTCAGACGATGCATAGAGAAAGAAACAGGTCGGGAATATGCTGCGAAGATCATAGATCTGAGTCAGGAGTCACAAGATGGAGTCGACACTCACACTATGAGAGATGCCACTCGGCAGGAGATACAGATACTAAGGCTGGTTGCTGGACATCCTTATATTAGTGAGTGAGTTGTTTAACCCCTTGATTTAGAAAATGAACTTTAATTTCCTAATATTAGCCATAAATATCATAGACAACGGACAGATGCCGTTGCGGTTTTACCCGCAGTTCCTCGGGAAAACTTCACTTTCCCGGGTTAAAATATAGCCTATGTTCATCAGGGATAATGTAGGAATCTAATGGTGAAAGAATTTTCAAATCAGTCCAATAGTTTCGGAGCCTATTCAGTTCAAACAAACAAACAAATATTTCCTCTTTATAATATTACTATTAGTATAGAAGAAACATTGTCAAGGAGTCTAGCATAAATCTCTGACATTCAATTAGAAGATGAAAATGTGACCGAGGAATTTATTGAAAAATAAGGGTATCCTTGAAAGCATTTGTATGTTAGCAAATTTTGTATGTTGACGATGAAATCTATCTAGAGTTAGATCTATCCAGCCGGTAAAACCTGTTTGGTATAGGCCTCCTGGCAGTTTTGAGGAGGAAATAAGGAGAGAAAATTAAGTGCCTTAAGAATTTTGGTGAGGTCTTTTGGACTGTTACTTGTAGTAAGTAAAGTGCTTGGTAATAAAAAAGAGCTTATTAAAAGATAAACCAACTATTTAGTATAACAAAAAAACAGTCGAGACAGACAACAAAGTGATCCTATAAGGGTTCCGTTTTTTCCTTTTGAGGTACGGAACCCTAAAAATAACATCATCATCCACAACCCGACTTCATCCACTGCTGGGTATAGGCCTCCCTAAGTTTGTGCCATCCACCACGATCATGCGCTGATCCGAACCCATTGACGGCCCGCGACGTGTACAATATCGTCTACCCATCTAGCCGCATGTAGAAATAATATATTAACATAATGTAGAACAATCAGTGTCATTTACAAATAAGGAAACTCAGCTGATAAACACATCCAATATTTGCAATTAAAATAGGGTCAGCCACATTTGGGAAGTTTGTAGATAATTAAGTTCTTGTGGCTGCAGATAGTTCTCTTTGATGTATAACAATTAGTCACTTCATTAACTCAGTTGTTGCCAAGTTATCACTGTGCAAACCAGAAATTACTTAACAATCTGTTACATGTTGACGACCTTTGTAGCGCAGTGGTCTTGTGGCTTGCAACGCAGAAGGTTGCGGATTCGATACCCGCCGCGGGACAAATTTTTGTATGATCTACACGTATTTGTCTTGGGTCTGGGTGTTTCATATGTATGTATTTACAAACAAAAAGTATTTATGTAGTATATCAGTCATGTAGTACCCATAACACAAGCGCTGCTTACTTTGGGGCTAGATGTTGCTGTGTGAGAAGTCCAGTATTATTAGTAACATAAGAATAGAATAGAATAGAATATTACTTTATTGTACACCAAAAAGAAAGAAACACAATAGTAACAAAAACAGTTCTTAATTAATACTAAAATCTTAAAAAATAGATGTGTGTGTTTTGAAGTAAGTACTTACATTAATTATAAAGGGTGTAAAAAGACGTCTACCGAAGCCGAACGGGGTAGGTACAGCATCCCTACACACAACCAAATCCAAAGGGATTTTCCGAAAAAATCATTATATCCGGAAAAAACAGCGTTTGAAGAGTACTGTTTGCGTATGTTCTGGGCGCGTTGTTCTACGTAGATTGCTGGATTTAGAGTTTTAAATGTTTTTTTTTTTATAAATGAAATGCTCAGGTAAGTATGGTCTTATTATGTTGTAATACTCGCAGTAGTAAATAATCGAAAATAACATAGCATGACGAAGCTTTTTTTTGCGTTTTTTTTCGCTAAATATGTTTAGAATCATGGTCTGATTGCAACCCCTCAGTTTTCGGTAGCAGTATTTTTACACCCTGTAGAGACTTGCCAAGATATGTAAATGACCCCATTCTATCTTACAATTCACAGTCAAATAGCATTTATTAGTAAGCTCAGTTTGATCACTCAAAATCTCGTCGATTCTATTCCTGCAGCCATTTTCGTATTGTGTAATTGGTTGAGCTCTATTGTGATGACAACTGGGAATGGATTTCAAGTTAGGCAATAAGGCTGCTGTTCGGTAAATGATTTGTTTTTTTTTTCTTGTTACAGTTGAACTACAAGATGTGTTCGAATCGGAGACGTTCATATTTTTGGTTTTTGAGCTGTGTAAAAATGGGGAGCTGTTCGATTACCTCACGTCTGTAGTTACGCTGTCGGAGAAGAAGACTCGGTATATTATGAGGTAAGTAGAACTTGGATTTATTTGATAAGTGTATGACCCCAGACTACAGACTTTCTATCGGTCGATAATTGAGACGGGCTATACTTCTCCATATTCATTACGAGCCAAAGTATATTCCGTCTCAACTATCGGGCGATAGAAAGTCTGTAGTCTGCATTGTCAAAATGAACCATCATTTAGCAAATCGCGATACGCGTTCTCGTATCTTGTCATTCAAGATCAGTTTAAAAAGGTTGAAAGGAGTAGTCAAAATCTGATTTAAAATACAAAAAAGATTAAAAAAAAACTCATTACATGCTATTTGCAAAAAGTGCTAGGTATTCAAATTGTTTATGCGGGTCTATGTAGGTCAGTAGGTCTATGCCGAGCTAAAAATAGATTAAGCTTGTAACCTACTTATTTTTTTATCATTGAGGGATTCAATTTCAAAATAACAAATCTTTATTGGCTGAGATCAATTCATTATAGTTTAGCCATGTCGTCTTCTTCTCACATTAGTTCATTCAAAGCAGTGTGGTGCAAGTTTAGGTGAGAGGTGTGAGATGTAGGCCTCTCCACTTTCAATTCAATTGTTACCAATTCGAATTCATCAATCAAACTTCAAACTGAAATAATAAAGGTGAATGTTTGTGTTTCAATCACGCCTAAATCAGTAAACCGTTTTGGATGAAACTTGGAACAGGTGTGGATAGTGACCTAGAATAGCATATGGTCTCTGCCTACCCCTTTGGAAAAGAGGCGTGATTTTATGTATGTAATAGCATATAGGCTATTCAAAATGTTGGTACCACGCGAGCGAAGCCGCGCGCAGATGCTAGTTGATTTATAATTTGGAGCAATAGTGGTGAAGTTAACTGTGAGGAAACCAATTGATGTTCTAATAATAGGCGGCAATGAGCTTATCTGTTTTCATCACGTCTTCATAGATGATAATATTTTAAGGTGTCCCTTGTGTCGGACACACAAGTCTCATTTTAAGCCTCACATGTGTGTAGGCTCAAATACTAGGTTGTAAATCTAATAATAACCCAGATTATTAAAAGCCTGGTACTGAGCTTATTCAGGTGCGAAAGTGACCTCAGTGCCCTCATTTAGTCCTTCCAAATGTAGACTATCCGTGCGTAAGTAATTCTTACGGTTGACGCTCTAATTTGAACGAAATTTTTACGCCTCTGATGTAAACTTGAAATACAATTTGGTACCGTTTTGGTACTTACAGTGACACAACAACAAGAAGAAAAACTGAATAGATTAAAGTATCAGAAAGCTTAATGAAAATAACTCGAAATCGTTGACCATAACTTTGACCGTGGTTCTCAAATCGTTATCATCCGTATCTCGTATGAAATGTGAGACATGGTACTTAGATTAGTTTTTAGCCACGTGAATATTTTCTATAAGACTTGATGGTAAATTGCAATAACTCAAGTTAATCAGCCCGATAAAACCATGCGAAATTATGTTCAATTTTGTAAACATGAGATTGACTAAATACTTCTCAGATTACAAAATTAATCTTCATTGTGTGTAGTTTGCGTAGTTTCAACGTCTAGATTATACGTATGCATTCATACTATGTATTCGCGTATAATCTACCCGACTGACCCAGTACTGAGCGAACTCTTGCGCTGTTCTCATCTCCTGGTATCCCAGTATTTTAATCTGAGATTGAAAAGTTTTGTTTACGATGGCTCTCAGTTTGCATTCCCGTCAAAATATTGAGGAGTTTCTGGATCCCGTGGCTGTAATCGTGTGTGTTGTGGTTTATATTTTTTCTAAATGTTTTAGAAAATTTTATTTCTAATTTGTGTAGGTAAAATTCGTTTTTACATGGTCTAGTCAAAATCGTTTCAAGAGTGAGATGCAGTAATTCTTGCAATCGTGAATTTTGATTCACAATTGCAAGAGCAAGATCGAAAAACCCAATAAATCTAAGATAAAATTTTTGAGACATTCAAGATTATTTGGATGTCGCAGGGGTTCAAAAATAGGTACTTTTGTTTTTACTAACAAGTCTCATCATAAACTATCTAGGTAGATGCGTCACAATTATAAACATCTTTCTCCTCACATTTTGGCCTGAGTCAGACAGAAGACCAGTGAGAATAACATAAGTTCCTTACAGACAGGTACTGGAAGGTGTCCTCTATGTGCACAGCAAGTGCATAGTCCACCGCGATCTGAAGCCGGAGAATATCTTGCTGGATGACCAGCTCAATGTGAAGATCACCGACTTTGGCTTTGCGAAGGTGCTGAAGGAGGGAGAAAAGCTTTTCGGTGAGTCTTTCTTTTCTTGTATACAGACTGTGCTACCCGTGTTCCCTCGGAAATACTTATAAAACGGGATATATGTAGCCTTAGTGATATTCCAAACGATAATTACTATCGCTGTGCCTTTTATCCAAATTTATTCAATAGTTTTTCCGTAATAAAACCGGCTAAGTTCGAGTCAGACTCGCGCACGAAGGGTTCCGTACCATTATCTATAAAAACGGCAAAAAAAAATCACTTTTGTTGTATGAGAGCCCCCTTAAATATTTATTTTATTGTTTATTCGTTGTTATTAGCGGCAACAGCAATACATCATTTGTGTAAATTTTAACTGTCTTACTATCACGGTTCATGAGATACAACCTGGTGACAGACAGACGGCGGAGTCTTAGTAATAGGGTTCCCGTTTTACCCTTTGGGTACGGAACCCTATTATAGACGAGTCGAGTTCAAGAACATTAAAGTAAGTTCGTATAAGTTAGTGGCCAACTCTGGTGACTGAGTTTTTAGGCCGCTTTAAGGCCTCCGTCATGGCATAACGACTTAAATAGCCGGGACCGACAATTTAACGTGCCCTCCGAAGCACGAAAGCGCTCGGATGAAAACGCCACTGGCGGTCACCCATCCACTTACAGACCGTTTCGAACGTTGCTTAACTTCGACGATCTATCAAGAACGACTAAGCAAGCACGACTACGACCGCTTGTGAACATTGTGCAACAAAGTTCTGGGCAAAGGGTGTGCAAAAAATTCATCAATAATTGACTATTGGCACCTATTGGTGAAAACATCCACCAATAGTCACATCATATTCGTGCTTCCACCGCCACTACTACTAGTGTAAACGCTCCCTGGTTTCTTTAGTTCATGCACGTTATAGTCATGCTTCGAAGCACTTTCCTCTTTACACTGTCTTATGTTACATCCAGTTCTATGCAACTGTTACTTGATATCAGACAAAGAACCATTGTGATATTACCATCTGTAAGGTTAAATTGAGCATTATGTCAAAAACTATCATATTAATCGCTAGTGATAATAACTGGATTTCAGACCTATAGACTGCCCACGCGACCTATAGACTGCCCACGACTGCCACGGGAACATTGTTGACTGCGTCAACAATGTTCCCTTGCGTTCTGTAGGCTGTGGCTTATGTAGTCACTGGCAACAAAATGGGCGAAGCCGCGACTAAAGTTTGAATGAGGAGGGGAGAGAAAAATTTTCACTATACTCGTATATTTTGCGTAAAATATGTCCTACTTATTATAACAGGGGGTCACGACTGTATCCCCAAGGCGCGGTAGACATTCTCTCAGATCTTCTATGTATTCCAGATCGTTTGAAGATGTCTAAGGGAATACATTGTTTCAGAGCTTTGCGGTACGCCAGGCTACCTCGCACCGGAGACTTTGAAGGCGAATATGTTCGACGACGCGCCAGGCTATGGAATGGAGGTTGATGTGTAAGTTAATATCTCTATTGCCTTCTATCTTCAGGATAAAATGTTTTTCTTCTGTCATTTCTATACTGATCTTCACCTTGTTTTTTTAGTTAAATAGGTCAGCATTTGACCTCATTCTGCCGGATGTTAAGCAATAGTGAGGTCTAAGATGAAGCATGCTTTCCTGTAAGAAACATGTTTACTCTTGATTTGAAGACCCTGTATTGTACTTTTCGGGAAATACAGAGCCCGGCAATGAATTACACAATTTGGCAGTGCGTTAAAAAATGTAGACTCGAAACGCTTTGTACGAACTCTGGAGTTTGATACAATTACCTTTTTAAATGCTGCTGAATATTTATTTTATCGTGTCCCCAATTATTTTGAACCTGTACACTTACTGGCATAGTACAACTGGATTTTTGTCCAAACGTTAACCTTCCCAAGGAAAACGTCCTTGAAAAAATTCCAACCAGTCACATGATATTGGTGCACACGACTTCACGGTAATTGAATTTTATTTCTTTATAAACATTAATTAAATAAAACAGAAGCAGATGTCTTGAGATAAAGTATTGACGCATTGATTACATAACGGATATCGGAGAATGATAGCGGATGAACTCTGACATGGTTTTACAGAGAACATTTCGAATCATTCTTTGTTTGTTTTAAACTGGACTGTCATTAATTATGTATGTTCACGGATTTCTCAGTTTTTGAAACGTAAATTTTAATCTGTTAAAAGGTTGGGCCCAAAAGTCAAAAGAGCCGGCCAACGTAAATAAAGGTGTCACCACTATTGGGGAAGTCAATCGGAGTATTTTCCAATATAGAACAAAGTCTCAAGTCAACTACTTCAAATGATTTTTTTGTAAGTCAAAAAATTTAATTGTATCGAAGTCCAGTTTTTTCAACTTAAAAAATCTTTTAAAGTCTCTAAGTCCGTAGTGGAGTGAAAAATACTCGGATAGACATTCCCAATAGTGGTGAGTGAGGCCTTTATTTTCATTGGCCGGCACTTTTGACTTTTGGGCCCAACCTTTTAACAGATTAAAATTTACGTTTCAAGAACTGAGAAATCCGTGAATATACATAATTAAAATTTTTTGAACGCGAATCGAGTCTGTCGAGACCGTACTTTATTAGTGACTAGCTGCGCCCCGCGGTTTCACCCGCGTAAGTCCCGTTCCCGCGGGAATATCGGGATAAAAAGTAGCCTATGTGTTAATCCAGGGTATCACCTATCTACATACCAAATTTCAACCAAATCGGTCCAGCCGTTTTTGCGTGAAAGAGTAACAAACATCCATACATCCATACATCCATACTTACAAACTTTCGCCTTTATAATATTTATAGGATTATAGGATCTTGTAAGATTTGGTTCCAACTCGATTTATAATACGATAGCATTTACGCGTTATTGGAATTGTTGACAAAAAGATACTCAAGTTCCAGTAAAAATTACCAACATCTGGTTATTCTGTTCTTCGATTTCCTATTGAGATTAAAAATTTTGTTTACATTCCAGTTGGGCCTGTGGAGTCATCATGTTCACATTGTAAGTATCTTTGCACTAATAATAAAGAAGTAATGTTTTTGAGTTTGTATGTAACAGAGGTAGTCTCTAAAAAGTTAAAACCGATTCGGAAACGCAATTAGCTCGTAGAACTGACGGCAGAAGAGTTCTCGAGTGGAGAACATGCAGTAGATGACGGCTCCCCACTAGATGGAAAGTTGATATAGTAAAGGTTGCTGGGAGCTGTTGGACTATGTTCAGCTGTGGACGTCATGTTGCTGAAATGATGAGGCTGGTATCTGACATCTGTTTCTCAAACCCAAATATGAAAGGGAATGATTTCATACAATGAATTTTACGGCGCGTATGAGACCGAAAAATGGGATGAAAGTCACGTAACTAAAAGAGTGATGGAAATGAATGTGGATGGATATGTGAATAGAGGTAGACCTAAGAAAAGATGGATGGATTGTGTTAAAAAAGATATGGGTAAGAAAGGAGTGGATAGGATACGGATATTACGATAGGATACGATATACGATGATAGGGGAGAGTGAAAGAAGAGAACATGTTCTGCCGACCCCGCATGAGTAGGCAAATGATGTATGAGACTGAAAAATGTGCTAATTACCTTTACTGATGTTATTGACTGATTCTAGACTAGTCGGCTGTCCGCCATTCTGGCATCGGAAGCAAATGGTGATGTTGCGGAACATCATGGAGGGGAAATACTCGTTCACCAGCCCCGAGTGGGCTGATATATCAGGTAATTGACTCAACTTTACGGCAATATCGGAACCTAAATTAATCACACATACACGCACACACACACACACACACACACACACACACACGCACACATTTAAGAATACAAATTCCTGCAAAATGTTAAGTGTATCGAATTTCACTTTTAACAAATTTTAATGTACAGTACATAAACTACGTGTATTTATTTCCAACAAAAGTATTATTCAAATTCAAATCTTTCTTTATTTCAGACATCAAATTTTAGTCCATAGCAATTACTTAGCATAATTAAACTTAATACTATTATTATTAGTTAAGGCATGCATCCTAGAGTTGTGGTACAGATAAATGCAGTCAAACCTATCAGCGTTTATGTAGTGCTATGTAGTATTATGTAGTGCTATGTGCTATTCATTCAAGTATTTTGAGTTGAAATAACTCATCTGTTACCAATTTCAGAAGACCCAAAGGATCTCATCCGACGGTTTCTAGTCGTCGAACCTAGCGAAAGAATTGAAATACGGGAATCATTAGAGCATCCGTTCTTCAATACAGTGGTAAGCTCTCTCATTTATGCTATCCTAGTACAATTTATATTTCTTGAACTCAATACAAAGAATTTAATTAGCCAAAAGATGATTCTCTTTTAAAGCTTAGTGACTAATGCAATATTTTAGATTATTTTGAATAACAGGGTAACTTTGTTATTTATTAACTTATCAAGAATTATAAATCTAATAACTTATCTGCCACTTCAGCTTAAGTTATGTTTGAAATACTTAAAGATTAGTACAAAATTGCCCTGTTTTAGATTCACGTATAGATTAAGGTGTATGTTGCACCTAGTTAAGAGCTTGCGTGCACTTCTATGCTTTTATGTGTTCCTGGTAATGCTTATCGTAGTTTTTTAGCCATGTATTTAAGTTTCTCAAAAAAAAAGCATTAGCGTATTTATCTGAAAGGAATGACAAAATAGATGTAAATAATAAATGATAAAACAATAAAGTTAGATAGATACGCATAAGATTAGTACTGATTTATTTGTTCAAGATAGTTTATTTTAATAACTGAAAAATCAATTTCGCGGTAGATTTAGAGTGCCCTACAACTGTGATTATATACGGTTCAATCATTAGTCATTGAAGTTACCATATGTGATACCAATTGAAACATGTAATTTCAAACTGATTTAGTTTTAGAAACAATCGTTTGAAAAAGACTAAAATTTGTATTACTTGGAACCCTTATCTTCACACTACATACTGAGAAGTGTTTGCAGCTCTTACATCTATCTATAGTCCCACAAGGATATCTGTTCCGGTGAGGGAGGCGCTGCTATCGCATTTGGCATAGAGAAAGTAAATGTCTATGGCCTTTGGTGTTGCCAAAAAACATTTTACAGTAAACTGGGTAAGTAAGGGACCAAAGCACCCTCAAAGCACCAAACAAAAAAAAGACACAGAGCAATGGCGGATATGGCAACTGGAAACGAATGGCAGACAGATTGACATTTCAAAATGGCGTCGTTAGTTCCTCTTTTGGCCACCGGTCCAGATATCTTTGTAGCGCTATAGACTATTCTAGACATTTCTATACACACATACATTGTATACATTGTTACTAGCTATGGGACCAAGATATGAAGCCGCTGAAGCAATCGCTATCCACTGCGGGGAGAAAGATGTCTCGCATCGAACAACTCACTATGGTAATGGATGAACCAATGTTTGCGCATGGGACGGGTCCATTTTCATTGTCTTGTGGTGTTCTATTTGGTAGGGAATTCATGGGTTCATGAAGGGAAATACACACTATAAGGGTAAAAAAAGCGAAATTCACTTGCATTCTTATATCTTTCTTATTTAATCTTACACACATAAGGCAAAAAAAGCGTAAGTCGCTTTAATTCTTTCTTATTTATTCTTAAATTATTACAGTTCTGTATACGAGTCAGTGAAAAAGTATTAATTTTGTAATACTTAACAGTAATTTTACTTTGACACTTCATTCAAGAATAATACTTCGGGACAAGAATTACTTTTGCTTGTGTTTAGACTAAAATGTGCATCAATTTATGTTGCTCTGGAAAAAAGAAACTTTCATTTGTATAGGAACAGAAAATTTTGCCTTATAATGATTCGTATGATCATTCATGGTTATGGTAGTTACTCATATTGGTTTTGTCCGAATAGTTTTATGTGTTTTTTTTTTGTTGGGTTTCATACTAATTCAACCCAATAGTTCCAAATTAGACACATTTCTTCAATAATATAGATACAGTTCGCCCAACGGATCTAGGAATTCGTGAAGTAGCCGTTTGTCTGCCCAGTGAGCGCTTTTTCACGCTAAATTGTATTCTGTGCAGACAATCGGCTAATGCTCACTGCGCAGACAGACGGCTAACTTCACGAATGCCTAGATCCGTTGGGTGAACTGTACATTGACACGTTTTACCCAAACTAATATTTTATAGGCACTATGAATCCTACAAAGTCTACACTGAACAATTATAACATCACAAATAATTTTCCACTATTAGCTTATCGCTTTGCATAATTACCTGCATGGTTTTTGCTTTGATTTGTCAGCTGCTACGACGGGCTAATCCATTTCTGTGCATATGTCGGCACAATGCAGACGACTGGTAAGAAGGTAGGATCTTTTTGTATTAGCATATCATTTGCTATAATAATTAGACAGCTTTCTGAGGTAAACCAGGATAGGTTTGTACCACCGCTTGATAGTACAGAAGCTAAAATAGTTGACTGGATTGAATCATATAATTGAATACACTTTCGGAAAACTAGAGATTGTGAACAGGTAAGACATTTACATGATACTAGCTACCTTACCAATATTTTGAATAGCCTATATGCTATTCCAGGCCTATTCCAAGTTTCATCAAAATCGGTTACTGGTTTAGGCGTGATTGAAACTCAAACATCCAAATATCCAAACAAATTCACAAACTTTCAACTTTATTATATTAATGGGATGAAACAATCTGTTTTGTTTGTCAGATTTTTGTATGACGACCTTAGGCTAGACCTTGTCTCAGTGCTCAATAATTAACTTTCTATGCGGGCTAGTTATTCTGCAAGTAAACCTCCACTTTTTATAGGCAGTGTCTTTGGTAAAAGCTAGTAGTTATCTGTACTGTCTGGTTTTGTAAATTGTTCTTACTAAAATAACTGCCACCTTGCGGCAAACAATTGTACAAAGTTAATTTGCCCATTATTAACTTTTGAGACCCATAAGTACAGTTAGCGTCACCAATTATTAACCCCCCCTAAATAAGGTGCTTTGTACGGGTAAATCCCCCGTTTACTAGTTGGTGACGTTGACCGTACAACATGAAACGATTTTATTTGAGATGGTTTTCTGATGGAGTATTCCTGGTGGTTACAGCAAATAAAGACGGGCGGGTTCAACGCGCGTGCGAAGCTCCGTTTGGCATTACTAACAGTTCGGGCTGCGGTACGTCTGCGGCATCTGCCTCAAACTGCGGCGCGGGCGCTTCCCTTGCACGACGCCATGCGAGACCCCTACACTATGCGGGCTTTGAGAAAGGTATCACTAGTTATCTATCTGTCCTTCTCTTATAAAGACGGGCGGGAAAAAGTAAAGTAGCCTGTTACATGAGAAGAACAAGAAGATAGGCTACATCCTCAAAGAAATCCGCACCGATTTCGCAGAAACCTTCAGACATTCGATTTGGATACTTTCGAAAAGTGTCTAGTGCGTATTTGGCTATTTTTCACATCTAGAATTTTTTCCCTGTGTAATGTAAAGGCCAACTCGAACGAATGCTTCATTTTTCTTGCATATTTTAACTTGTTCAGATATTTCATAACGAGTGAAAGGTAGAACGAAAAATGAACCACCTCTGATTCCAGTTTCCTATGATCAAGTTCATTTCTATTCAAATAAGACCTTGGCATTCGTGAGATGGAACCAACTATACTAAGTTCATACTTACTCTTTTATATTACAGGTGATAGACGGTTGTGCGTTCCGCGTGTACGGTCATTGGGTGAAGAAAGGCGAGGGTCAAAACCGCGCGGCGTTGTTCGAGAACACGCCTAAGACGGAGCTCAAGAGTCTGTACGTCAGCAACCTCAGCCGATAGCAATACCAGACTCGGCTTTAGCAGCTGTCAAGGTATGTTATAATTGATCTCACAAAGGCGATGGTCTTAATTGTGTGTGTAGATGCACATTGCACATGCACGTTGTTTCTGTGTGCGTTAACTCGCGAACGCTCGCGGGCCAAGCGCTCAGTATCGCTTATGCACTAAAGCGCTACAAAGATATATAAACCGGTGGCCAAACAAGGAACTAACGACGCCATTTTGAAAAGTCAATCTGTCTGCCATTCGTTTCCAGTTGCCATATCCGCCATTGCTTTTTTGACTTTGGTTTATGTAGCTGATCACCACTAACTCATTCGATCTTATTTCAATTTCAATTTATTTATGTTGTGGCGCATGGATTGTTTCATTGTTTCTGGCTAACATGGTTATTACATGCACGTTTTCTAAATCCTTTGCTATTGCTTTATATCTGTGTGATGTGTGCTTGTGTTATGAGAAGACATTTAGGTTCAGCATGAAGAAAATGTAAGTATTTCCTTCTCCCATCTCATTTTACTAATTGCATGTTCATGTACAACTACCTACCAACAATAGTCCATATGCTATTCCAGGTCGCTATCTACGCCTATGCCAAGTTTCATCTAAATCGGTTCATTGGTTTAGGCGTGATTGAAACGCAAACATACTTAGTAACTTTTAACTTTATTATCTTAGTAGGGTAAAGGCACGGTTAGCGACAAAAGTCCATCAACATTAAGGCCGCTATTAAACTTGACTTAAAGTTATGTCATGCCATAATACATTTTTAGTTTATACATGACATAACTTTATGTCAAGTTTATTAGCAAAGACTTTAATGTTTTTGAATCGTCTATTATCTCCAGAGCTAGGAACAGCTTGGGACTGTTATCAACATTTTAGCTTGTAATGGAATGTTTTGCCTTGTACTATTATAAAATTTAGAATTTTCAGTCACCATTTGTGAACTTATGTCGCTGACAGTAATAATTTGTGAAATGCAATTTTCTAGTAATTTTATTAGTCCTTGTTTTTACCTCACTTTGCATGCTAGTTTAGGATTGTTCTTGTAATATGCTAGTTCAATAGAAATGTGTTATTTTCGCATTATGAGTTTACCGTTATCATTCCAGGAGCGAAAGTACCAGGCCAGCAGGACCTGTGAAGAGCTGACCGAAGATATCGAGTGTATAGCGCGTGTAGTGTACCGTCCCGTGCGATAGAACAATTGACTAACCTTAGTTCTGTGTGATTTTTAGCTATCAATTGAGTAGGAATCGTCCTAGTCCAGATATTCGTATTTCGAATGCCGTTTAGCCAATCACAGATGAGCAGTAAGATATGCCACGAATTTCTTACCAATCAGGTTGATTTGATCTTCTGTCGAATCGAACGCTTGGAAATTAGCTAGTAGCTTTGTCCTAGAAAAACAAAACTTACTGCTGTAGGATAGGATAGGATAATAGCCAAAACCCCATCCTTGTGAATTAATAAATCACATGGCTATTGAAATAATTTCATTTATTTCGACTCAGTCATTCATAATTTTATTATGAAAAACTACAGTTTAGTGAAGTTGAATTTTGTTGAGTGAATGTTATTTTGTTATCCATTGTTGGATAGTTTTTGGAAGTGAATACTTCTTTAGGCGCGTTAGGCATTTTTGAGAAGTTTAGAACCGATGGCGAAACCTCTGTTTTTTATTAGATTTTCGAAACTAAATTGATTTTAATATCAGTCAATAGTGGACTGTTATAAAGACATTGTTTTTGTGTGCTTTTCTGATATTTAAATAATACACTGGTTTTTGGTCAGTTTTAAAATGTCCAAAAATAATCTGTGTATAATCTTAGGTTACTCATATCATAGACGAAGAATAGTTATTTCTTCGTCTATGCTCATATGTAGACGACCTTTGTGGCGTAATAGGTGAAAGCCCGCTTGAGACGCAGAAGGTTGCGAGTTCGATCCCCGCCGCGGGATAAATGTTTCTAATCTGCAAATATTTATCTCGGGTCTGGGTGTTGTATGTATAATATGTATGTATTTACAAACAAAAAGTATATAAGTAGTATATCAGTTATCTGGTTCCCATAGTACAAGCTATGCTTAGTTTGGGGCTAGATGATGCTGTGTGAAATTGTCCAGCATCATTTTTTATATGAAAAGTGTAATTTTTTAGTTCGAATTTGAATTGGATATTATTAAGGCCCGTTTTCACCTCCACTAACAAAATTATTCTTTAAGATTTGTCCGCACCATCCCTTTTTAACATTGTCTAAGTTGCTCAACTCAGTCTAAGCTTACAGAGATTATATTTATATAGTCTTACAGAAGTAACGAAGTAAAATAAATCATTGCGAGACATGATTCATTCAAAGACCATCTCTTAAATTGATTTTTTTAATCAGGCTGTAAACCTTACTCAGTGTTTGTGGGCCATTTGTAATAGTGAACTTAAGTCAGTTAAAAGTGATTTCATTACGGTAAGGTTCACATTAGTTTAGTATTATGTGAGTACTAAGTAGGTATTTAATTAGTTGTATGCTGCGTGAGTTTGTGATTTAGTGAGAATTTATATAAAAACAATGTAAGCAATATTTTATTACTTTGACGACTAATACTAGGCCCTTACTAATAAACTTGACATGAAGTTATGTCATGCATAAACTACAAAGTATGGTTATTCATAGGTTATACATGACATAACGTTATGTCAAGTTTATTAGTAAGGGCCTTAAGTTTTAAGTCGCTTACTGTTGTAACATGGTGCCTTTTAGATTCGGTGCGTGTTAATTTAGAAAATGTCTAAGTTCAAAGTGAATTTTGAAGCAATATTTTCAACAAGCAATATTTCCAAGTAAAGTTTATCAAGATTAACTTTTAGAAATACTGCATTTTCGATGATTTTAAAAGTGTAATTTGATGTTTACATTTCAACATTATTAATTAACCCATTCTGTTTATTAGTAATTGAACAAGTGTACCTAAGTATGTATTTCTAAAGTATTTGTAAAGCTGTACCCTGCTTCATTTATCACTATGATCATACTGTAAATAAAATACTTGAATATTATTTTGTTTTTTATTTCCTAGACAATCCTTATTAATTACCGTAGAAGGAAACATGCCATCATAGAATTGGTCCCAGCATGGTGATTCACACTTCATTCAGATGCATTGATTCGAAGAAATTCTTCGAAAAAAACGACGGATATTTACTAAAGAAAATTCACTTTTCAAAGATCGAATCTATGCATCCTAAGTATAAATGATCTGTTTCCTTCTATGATCGCAACGAAACCGAAACTTTTTATACCTTTTGAGGGAATACGAGAGGAACAACGTTTTCAACAAATATTTTCTTGGTTCTGTAATTGGTGCAAGTTTTTTACGCGGATCGCTCCGAAAGTGGTCCGTATTACTGCCTAGTGAAATGCTTTGGTGGCACGAGTTAGATGTTTCTCTATCAAATATTTATATCTTTGTTACAATTACACTGTCCCATAACGCCCTAAAACTTTAAACTAGTTTGTTGTTTTTATCCTCTGAGGCATTTGGGTAGACCGACCTTTGTCCTTAATAAACACGATAAGTACCTTATAAGAATAAAAATCGAACTAGGCCGAGAACAAAGGGTTTTTCCCTATCGGACAACACGCCGAAGTATACATAATTCAGTGGAAATTATCTGGAAATACATTTTCGTGCGCGTAGTAAACACGCCCGTAAACCTATAATCTTGCAGCGAAGACGCAATTACGTTCGTGTGCGCTTTATTGCCACATAGTGTTGTTCTGCACGAAGCTCAGTTTTGAGTCCTATCGCCCTCGTCATAGAGTCAGATTTGAAATATAAGCAGCGGAAGTCACATCCTACATTAATTGCAGTGCCATGCCTCTACACGTAGGCACCACTTTGTACCTTACCTCATAGCGACGGATTCATAATGAAATGTAATGACCCTATTATAAAGGAAGGCCCGCAGCCAACGCGATCGAGAGCTCACGCGGCGCCGAGAGGAAGTGAAAGTCCGGCGTCCGCGGACACTATCACCGTACGTGATTTACTCGTCACTTACTAAACAATTACTTACGTATTTCGACGTGATCTATCGATATCTACCGGCAAAACTAACGCAGCAACATTTCTGTAATAGATAAACAAAGGTTCCGCGTGCCGCGTCACCGGCCGGGCGGGGGCACGCATGCGGTCGCTGCAATGCCATCGATCGCGCTCCCCTCGCTACCCGGAGCGGCGTAACTTTCTAGTGGAGCCATGTGCGCGTCACGTGACCGGCGGGCGCTGCAATTGGTCCAGGGCGGCGGCCACGTGACGCGCGCGTCCGCTCGCGATTGGTCGTCGGCGGCGGCGGCCACGTGAGCGGGTGGAGTGGCGCGTGGCCCAGTCGCGGCGTGACAGCGGGCGCGGTGGTGGTGCGCGCGGCCGCGACATGAGCCTGCTCGACACGCTGCTCGAGGCGGCGCGGTACATCGAGCTGCAGGAGCGGCGCCTCCAGGCCGGTGAGTACCCGAGCGCCGCAGCCGACGCCCGCCGCTCTTGACCTTGAACGCGGCCGCGCGCCGCCGCCCCCGCCCCCGCTCCCGGACCGACGGCGTAAACAAAGGAAGCCTGAAATTCACCGGCACTCGCGTCCACGCCCGCCGCCGGCGCCGTCCGATCTATCCGCGCACGCTCGTGCAGGGAAAATCGGAGGAAATGTATAATAATAAAGTGTGCGGGCGTCAGGTGAGCTGTGTACGTGGAGCGCGCATGACGCATCGCGGGGGCGCGGGGCGCGGCGGCGGGCGCGCGGTCAGCTGATCGGCGCGCACGCAGCGAGCTGCACAATGCACTCGCATGCATTCTCTCTGATTCCACTCTCGATGTAGTTAACGTGATGCTATTTGTGATATCGTAATGAAATTGTTTTGATCCGAAAATTGTTACGAGTCGATGCCAAGAGCATAGCACGCGCGGAGTTGTACGGATTTCCATAATTGAATACCGAAATAGTCACCTTCTGCATTGCATTCGACCTACACGTTATAAATATAAGAATCTGTACATAATCTATTTGTGTAACTTGTCCGATTTTGGTCACCCTGTATTATCCATGACTATTGATCATTAACCTACTGATCAATAGTTCAAAATTTAGTGAACCTAATACATTTAAAGATAAGTTAAGGCATCACATGATTTACAAACAGCTTATACCTACGAAAACTTATGTACCTATCAAAAAATAAGACACTTCCAAGTTTGAGTAACAACAAGCATTAACTAATTACTGAACTATCAAGTTAATTTAATTACGGGGCAACTGCGAGCAACAGAAATTAAAGAGGAGAATGTAAACTAAATACCGAAAGTCCGAAACATGAACAAACAAACCTTGTTAAGTAATTTGTATGAAAAAGTATAATTTTTCTTGGAATCCTATGTGAACCATGTAATTCTGTAACAACTATCGAACAGCTTTAGTTTTACTTTGGCGAAGAGAGGAGACTGGTTTTATCTTTTCGTAGGGCACTTTTCTTCCTCAGCATAGAGATACAACTAGCTTTATGTATCTCTTGAGAGTGCATAAGGCATTTCAAACAATGTTTACTTGGAAAAACTGGCACAAGGCATGGTTGCGTAACTATGCGTGAGCGGTACCGGTGCCTCTCGGCCATTGTTCGCAGTGCAGGGCTGCCATTACTTAGCTAGTTCAGATCCTCAGTAAATTCTTCTTCGTAGTAAATTTCTGAGTAAACTTAAATTAGTATTAATTTTTTAAACTTGGTATATTCAAGGTATGCCAATCAGAGCCAGTTTGAGAGCATGCAGTCATGATCCAACAATTTGAAAAAGCTTACAAAATGGTATTTATTTAATTTCTCGGCTTGGCTGCTTGGAAGACCATGGCAAAAGTGACAGTCTGCCACTGTCTTCTTCGTGTCGATGGTACAAGATGACAGGTTAGATTTAAAGCTTGTGATCCCAGTATTTTGCCACGTCTATAGCTCTTCGCCCCCTCTGAAAAAGTCGCTCACGTGTAGCAGTTAGTAAAAAACTATACGCCCAGTTTTTACCCTTAGATCTTGCATCATCATATTGTTGCGCAACCACGTCAACAATGTACGATGACAACAATGTATTTACTATTTATTCAACATCACAACGATAACTTCTAATACGTCTTACACCTGGTCCACTAAGCTACTTAAATCAGGAAACAAACACCGCTGGCATCGTTTCGTTCGTCGCTTAAACTTTATATTGTTATCAAAATTTTGCACTCACCGTGCTATACCAATATGATCCTTAAAACTGTGCTAATAGGGGTTACGAAGTTTCGGGATAGACCCAATAAAACTTCCCCTTTATTTTTTGGTTCGTGAACTCGAGCACAGCCCTGTGCTAGTCGATGAACTCATTGTCTCGTGCATTATCGAAACCGCCGATAAACGGCACGTTAACGCCACTTCACGCCGTGACAACTCAATGTTGCTGTTTTCATTTCATCATCATCCCTAGCCTGAAACCAGGCTACAAATGATGAAGAAATGAAAACACAAGGTTCGCGATATTGGTCCTGGCCTGCACGAAAATTCTTACTCCATTAAATTCTTTTAGACTTTATTTTTGTTTGATCACATAAACTTTTCTGTTGAGTATATGGTCTACAATTAGCCCTCTTCTGACTTATGCATTTAATGTTCCGGTTTTATTTCGGTTACTTCTCGGGAACTGGCTAAAACGCATTAAGTATAGGTAAATTAAATTCGAATTATCAGTTGGATCTATCATTGATTGGTCAATCACTGATTTGGTCGATCAATGATAAAATTTTTGTTCAATCGTGCCAAGTTTAGAATTGTTGCAAGAATTTAGCTTTTTTAAATGTGTTTTTAAGAGCAAAAATTTCATTTAGTTAGTACTAAATGAAATTCTGAAATAGCAAACAGACATGTATTCTTATCTCACAAATAACGGCAATATTTCACACTCTTTTCTGTTAACGGATATGACGAGTGCATAATGTGATTACCTGGCAACGTCCCGTTTGGCTGTGGGTTTCGTTGCTCAGACTGCTTGGCAGCTGTGATTGAAAATTTTGGCTTTTCATGACCTTGTTTCAAAGGTTTGCTTACGATGACCGAAGGGCAAGGAGGGCTTGGCTATTTAGGGGTTGAAAAAGATTCGTTGATGGAATAGATTCAAAATAACCATATGATCTTTTCAGGAGTCTTCGTTTTTGAAGCTGTCAGGTGCATCCAAAAACAACATTCCAATCCCAAATTGAGCGTTGTAAATTCTTTGTAAAGACTCTTCTTGTTAGAAGATTTTCCTTAAGTTGAACAGCCGGTAACAGTTTCAAATACAACAGTATGTACAGATAATGCGTGAAAGTCGTTGCAACTAGGCTAGCCATACACGGCATGATTACTCAATACGTGACGATAAGAACTTTGTATTGTACTAGAACCTAAGCAACCTAAAACATCTTTCTGTTGCTCCACTCCTTTGTCGTAACTCGCATAGAGAGTGTACCTTTATAGGAGTGTTCGAAGAGTACCTCATGCAATCTTCTTCCTTCGTATCGATGTTTTAAACCATGTTTTGCCAGTATGAGGCCACCCCAACTGCTTTCTCTCTGGCGTTAAGCAGGTCCTCTTGGGTGCAGGTTGTAGGGCACAGAGGACATGAGAGCAGAATGCAATAACTATCATGAACACTTTTAACGGGATATTTACATATGACGATTCAACGTTTTTGGACTTTCTGTTTACGAATTCACGATCTTCCGTGATCATGGCGTACGCATCTGCGCCTAAATATCGCGTGGTAATTATCCCCTTGTTAGCTGTAAAACCTCTTAGTGTTAAAAGAATTATGCTGAACTATGTTCTTTTATCGCTTGACTATCGATTACTATGCAATTTTCTGGTATTGATCGTTTTCTATATAAATTGCTAACTCCCCAGCGTAGATACTAACGAGGCTTGGTATAATTATTTTCTTTTTATTCGTACTCCTCCAAAGCGTGTTTCTCTGAATGATTGAGTATAGCCATCAACTCTATTCCTTGACCTTTAAGTCTATATTCGCGTGCGCTCCGTGCTCGCCACGTGTACCCTGAATGGGTACGGTCAAGGTCAGGCATTTTCTGAAGAGAGCTGAGCATGCTCCAAAGCTAAATAAAGTACGCCCTATTGGAAAAGTCCACGGGTTAGTCTTTGGTACGTCCAAAATTTTATAATATTATGGAGTGTAGTATGAAAATTGTACTTATAGGTGCGCACCCAACTTACTAAGTAGTAATCATCTTCCATTCTATTAATAAAGAAAATGTTTTTGATTGTAAGTTTTATCTGTATGTATGAAAAGGTTAAAAGGGGAATTAATACAATGACAATAACTCAATTGTTTACAATAATAAAACACTGCGTGAATAATCACTTGAACAATATTTCTGAGGCTAAATTATGTTTTTCTATCACTAAGTTCCTTGGGAAGAAACCTACTCGTACCTACCGACTCGTAGAGTCATCATCATCAGTTTATAGCAGTCCACAGCTCTGCTGGACATAGGCCTCCCGTAATGAGCGCCATTGCGCCCTGTCCTCAGCTCGACGCACTAGCTTCTGCCAGCAACCTTTCGCAGCTCGTCACTCCACCTGGCCGGAGGTGGAGTCCTACACTACGTTTGCCGAGTCGCGGTCTCCACTCAAGAACTCGTTTACCCCAACGGTTATCGGTACTCGTAGTCATGAGGGTGTATTGGTAAAATACCGTGGGTTTGATAAGACTCTTAAGATATTAATGTCTTTATAATTACCGACCTAATCATTTTAGTAGCAAAATATAATATGCATAACACAGCAAGTAAATACGTTATCATTATAAACACGTGGAAAGATAACACAAATTTCCAAAATAAATAATCAGATCAATATTGTCTGCAACTGGAATTTCCTGCTTCCATTTCTTATTTTCCTAAGTTGGCAAAGATACTTTGATGTTTTCGTATTTACCAAGAGTCAGCGCAAGAAACGAACTTGAACTTTAGGGTGCTATCTATAAGGTCTCATTCTTGTCATACGAACGGGTCAAGGGACAGCCTTAAATAAATGCTCCCTATCGTGACAGTTTACATATAAATTCCAGATAGAAAGCAGTGGTAGTTTCACAAGGCCGGCGATACCTTATCGTGTTTGCTCTACACTTATCAACGGCCAATATTGCCTGGAGCACTGTAAGTGAGACCAGCAACGCAAGTATTGATACGTGCTAGAAACCACGCTGTCACCAGCACGTAGATAATTGAATTCCATGCACTAAAGTATAGCTATTTATTTGAAGAAAAATAAGCAACGTCCAGTGAATGAGAGACTGATATAATCAATTGACTCTGGTAATGCATTTGCGGGCATATGGTTTCGCACGCGTGCACAGACTGTTTTATTTAAATTTGACGCGTAAATCTACTTGATAAGGTTCATTTTCGTATGTTTTGGATTCAATTGATAGTCCGACCCCATGTGAGTTTTTTACTGCGCTATCACAATGTATCCTCATTAAATTAACTTTCGTGTGACGGGCGACGGCATATGACTTATCGAGTAGCTTAAGCGTGCTGAAATTTAATCAAACCAAGCCTAAAACTAAATAATACAATCTCTTTCACTATCAGCTATGGAAAAGTCGCTTCACAAGCTAGTGTCACTAGGTATTGTGGAGATGTAGATAGTAGACCTCTTTTTGTGTGCGTGAACAAACAACTGCGGACATGACTCACTGTATATTTTACTGTGTAGTCAACAGTGGAGTCACTGCCGGTAGGTACTTGGCCGGCTTCACCGTTATTCGAACGTTGGATGCCATTTCGCGATACCCTATCTAGCATCAACTGTTTCACGCTGTCGCCTATCTAACTTAGTTTGCCTAACAATTTGTTTTATATCATGTAGCTTTACTTTCAAACATAAAAATCCGTAGCCTTACGGGAATTCTTAAATTTCCAGGAAAAGGGTGGACTATGGATTCATCCAGGGTAAAAGCAACCTCCATTATAAATTTTATCCTAATCCTTTAATCCGTTTCTCTTTATCTCAATACTCCCTGAAGAAAACTAACACCTTCTCTAAACTTGATTCGGTCCATGTGTTTTGTTTGTAACATTGTTTGCTTAGATTTAAAAACTGTCATATTATTTCCTCAACATGAATTCACAATCATATTGTACCACATTGTTAATTTTCCACAGATATGTTTTCCCGATCACGTAGCCCCTATATTTATACCGACAGATATTCATATAATTATATAATATCCTATTTACTCGAGTCGGGCACGTGGCGAGTTATACAAGACTGATGTTGCACTGTTATCGTAGTCACATGCTCTACGTTTCTATACATAGACGATAGGTAATATTCTTGTGGGCGTAATGCAAATAGTAAACATGAAATATTTCCTTCAAGACCTATTTCAACGCTCTATTACATCTTAATTACAACAGATTTTATCAGATATATCATCAATCAACGGACAATAGACTGAAATATACGAGATTTTATGTGTTGAATCAAAAAAATGCACGGACTTAAAGCAAACATAGCAACAGAACCGAGCAAAGTTGTGAATAATGAGGTAGTGCCTACAAGATTCTGCCACCGGATGTGAGATCGAGTGCATCGTGCGAAGCTACCTGATTCGTATACGATGCCGCGGCTGATAAACATACATTTACTTGTATAAAATTACTTATGGTAAAGAAAATGAAGCAAATAGAATCGCGTAGTTAAAAGATATTCAGACGCTTATAAAACACGCGTAATAAGTGTTATCTGTACTCAAGAAAAATATCTAATCGAGTTTACAGTTTTTAAGCTCTTGGCAAAAATTTGTCCTATGAAGTGAAAATGAATTGTGAGTTACTAATCCACAATACTAGTGTGTCTAATAGAAGTGAAATTCTTAGGAGTCTTCGTGAAATGTCATAGACCAGTCCGCGACCTACGTTTGGTATTTCGTCTGAAGTAAAAGTGAAAATCATGACGTCACCATGCGTCTTTGTAGCCAGTGTTACTATCTGAATAGATATTGCAGAGCGGGGGCGGTATAGTTTTATTCATGTTTATTTATTGCATTTATCGAAGATGTAAAAACTTTTTTTGAAAGAGTTGCGTTTCTATACGCTTTTTGTATCAAACTGGGTTTGTAGGAAGCTTAAAATCTAAGGTGTATAAATAACGGTGTTCAATAGAAACCGTTGTCCTGTTACATAGGCAATGATGTTGTTTTGCAATATCCTATACCTATTTGGTATTGGTGACATCTATTCACTGAGCAACTAGTCATACTGCAAGTTATCGCATTTTCTATTTTATGTCTACAATAATAAAATGAGTCACTTTACAATTCGGAACCCGTTTATATGTTTCGCATACTTCTTCAAGGGGTCTTGAAAACTCAAAGTCTGATCGAATCGTTCTTGCAAAATATATTTGTGATTCTATTTTTATTCTGACTTATACAATCTTCTTTTCCCTGTTTTCTTCTACATAACACTAGTCTCAATTGGATCCTGGCAAATACAAGTAAACACGTTACAATGTAGTAAGCTAGTATAATTATCAGCTATGTAGAAGCCAGCCAGGCAGACACTCAGTCAGCTCAAGTACCAGGCGAGCATACACGTAGGAATTACAACGCACAATGCAAGTAGGTCCGCAAGGCTTCGTGGCACAGTTTATATAGCAGTACGCACAGTTCAATATACTACGCGTCCTCAGACCAGTCAGTAAGCATAGAACAAATTGTAGTTGCGACGCGTAGATTCTTCACTTACAACAATTACAATCACTAACAAGCCGTTTAATCACTGGTTCTGACTTTCTCTTAATTTATGTTCATTGCTGGTGATTCGGTTACATTCGGCGTCTTCTTTGAAAGTAGCCCGCATTTATCACTGACTACTTAATTTTCATTTCCACTGTTCCAACGGAAAGCAATTATCGGAAAATTTATTTTAATTCTGGACCTGATTCTCGATTGGGAACGAAATAAGAATGATTTTTATGTTTAAAATACGACTGTTAATATTTACATGAAATTTCCTTAAATTCGATCTAATAATCAATCACAACTCACAGAATTTACAAGTCCCCATCATGCGTACATTTTGCAAAATCGAAGTGAAACGTGTAATTCTACATGTCCGTTCGTCTGTGGCAGTAAGTAGCAGATGGCGAGGTCGGTCCTTTCACCATTCTGTCCGCCGGGTACCGACCTTACACGAGCCTTGGTTCGCATCGCCGCGCCTATTCAGACGAATTCGTACTAATTACTGCCACAAATGAGCGACAAACATGCAATAAAGGACGAACATTTTCTCGACAGGTCAATGACAAATTTTAAGGGCTTTGAACGTGCGTCTTGTAGTTTCTTTTGGGTAAGTTGAAGCATCCAGAGGTGATTGTGATTGGTCCAACTTATAGATTTGTTGAACCATCATTACCAACGACCTGACCTTACACACTGCCTTGTAAAGGCCTTAAGCTTGTGTCATCTACCACGATTACCAGTTTTTTTTTTCTTGAATCATAGTCTAAGAAATGTGCATCAGAAACAGGACAAAACAAAACTTATGGAAAAGCAAATTAAATTGAAACACAAAGTGACGCACATTTCCAATTTACAGCATCAATAATTGCTTGAAATCGAAACAGTAGGATTTATAAACCGCAAAGCGTCAGCATGAAACTCACAAACGCTGCCGATGTGAGCACTTTCCTACTGCAAATGTAACGCACATGCTTATTTCATCGACAAATAACTTACCAAACCAACATGCCAAGTATTGGTTACGCTGTTTGAAGTGAATAATTTATCTGGAATACTTTCCAATATAAGAAAATTTTGTAATGACATAGACCTCAAGTTACAAATTACACGGTAAATTGTAGGAAAATATTTGCATGATAATAGTAATAGTGTCATGTATTCGAAACCAGTCTCAAACCACACAACAAGTGTTTTAAAGTATTCTTTTTATTTGCTAAAGCTTAGATAATTTTTTTGAAGTAGCTGCTAATCTTAACTTAACCTATAGCATTTCGTATTTCCTTTGTCTTCCTTCATATTTGTTGCGCAAAATCAATGTTGTATCAGATCCTTAATTCTAGAAATAGAATCTAGGCACGCTAGGTCGCATCGCAACAACCTGCTAAACCGGCAGGTGAGGGGGGACGGTGTTCCCCGGAGCGGGTGAAAGGGGGGAGGGCGCACCCCTCCACCCCGTCCCCTTGGGTATGCATGCTGCACCGAGCCAAGGTCAGCCGCCGCACGCATGCGTCGCGCCCCGCTCTCCCTTCGCCCCGCGGAAACAGCGGATTTGCGCTCCTGTGACTTACACGACCTCCCCCTTGCTTGCTATCGCCACCCTAGTTAGGTAGGCCAATGTCAAACCTATTTAGATCATTAGGTCAATCGAAAAGATGAGCTGATTTAAAATTATCTACATTTTTGGCTTATCTCATCATTGCGTTGACTGACTTTTGATGAGTTATTAATTATTACTTTCAAATGCATGTGCAATAAGTGTTTATTTGTCCCTTCCGCTTCCGCCGCCCGCTCCTAGGTTTCGCTGCGTTGATGTCTATCCGTCTTTATTTATGCTCGCCCGTCCACCTCGTAAACAACACATCTACTGGAGAACACGTGTAGCTCCCAACAGCATAGAAGCTCGTAAAACACCAGCACATGGAGAAATCCTATTAAGAAAGATTAGAGCCCTGACGTAAGCCAGTGTTATATTGCGTACTATGTTGTTTTGCACCGTGTTTCAGCAATGGATAAACAGTCTCTGAGGTTTATCCAGTCCAAGCGGTGATTCAGTGTATGATGTCATGTTAAACAAGCAGAAATTCGTCGTTCAATCCACCGGTTTGCGTAGAAACTTAACGTTCGACCTAAATGCCATGCTCTTACCGCTTTCATCGAGTTCAGATCGGAGAGTCGCCGGCTACCCATTGATTGTCCGCTTGCAGAGGCATGTCTGGCACCGCAGCGCCATTTGCGTGGCTCGCTACGTTTCATTAGAAAGCTAGACGTCGCGCATAAGGAATAGCGCGTCGCTGCCTACTCGACTCCTACGTTTGCAGATAGCTCGCATCGGCTGCACCGTTCCATTCACCTTATCCGTCGAGGTTCAGTGACTCCGCTGGCCGCCTAACTCCTGCACACGTCATCTGCGTGCTAATGGCGACGGGACCGGCGGCGCGGGCCTCGGCCGAGAGGCTCTTTGAATTCCGTGGGTGTCCTGCGGCGGCGACCTCGTTTCGGCGAGCGGAGTGCGCGTGCAGCGTTATGTAAAGCTGAGAGCGGTGCAGCGAGCGTTGCGCTCGGCCGCGTGCGCGCCCCGTCCCCGCCGCCCCTCGCCATTCGGACGGCCGGCGGCGGGCGGTTTCACTCGCGCGGGCTCCGGAGGTCGCGCACCTCCCGCCTCTCGCCCTCCTCCGAGACGGCGGTCCGCGGCGCTCAGTCGTCGAGCGTATCGCGTCGGCGGCGGTCGCCTCGTGCACTATACTCTCGCGATAACGTCTGCGCCCGTCCGCTTCCGTTTCGGGAGTTCTCAGTCCGGCTGCGTTTGCGACGGTCACGAACGAGCTGACAGCGCTGTCGAAAATAGCGTGTGTTATCATCACAACCTCGAACGTCGAGACGAGATAGCGCGAGGTCGGCGGCACCTGGTCCCACGTGCGCTGCACGACTGCACCGACCTCCAGGCCCTGGGTGCCTCTCGCTCTATCTCGCCTCTACCTCCACGCCCTCCCCATTTATGTGTTCTGAAATCCATCGATATCGTTTACACAAGTTTTTCTAGTAATGTCTTCTGGCTCTGTCCTTGATAATAATATTTATAACAAAGATTTTGTTTAAAAACCTGTAGTAATAACATATTATGTAATAATTATATTCCTTTATAACTCCGGTGTTGACTGGCGTCTTTATCGCTTCGATAGCCATTTTGTTACCCAGTTGTTGTTCTGACCGAGCGAGCACCTCGACTTCAATGACGTCTCAAACATAGGACGGTACCCTGGACGGTGGTTCTTCTGTCTCTAGGTTTCATGCAATAAAGCATTTGAACTACATAGGCACAACAATATCATATTGTTTGACCTACAAATAATGATTCTGGCCCTGTTTGCAAAAAACCGTTCCATTGATGTATTGTGGACTCTTCGTAAGTTGTTTACTTGTTTTACAAGAACTAAACAGGTTAAGTGTAATCGCTTTTGTCACGTAGAGGGTTTCGTATTACAGATAAAAGATAAACATTTTTATATGTCAAGAAATTACAAGTGGTATAGTTATTGTGTAATTTACGCATAGCAACTGTCACCAAGTTGATACTCGTATGAGGAATGTTGATTCTACGTATTCACAATTCAGTTTTGTAAGAGACTCATTAGGTAATTAATATCAACCTGAGAAGTTTATTTTAAACTTTACCTTGAAGACGAGGCTTCCTATAAGATTGATTTAGGATTTGTATTACTTGGATGTTGCTGATTGAAGAGATCTTACATAATTTGCTTGTACAGTTTAATTGTGGCTTCTTGCTGTAGAATGAATGTTCATTCTGGTTTTATCCAGGCTTTCTTTCCCGAGAATTGCTAGTGCGTGTCGACGTAGGGCCACGATATATTCCCCTATAAATGACTTTTACGACTGCCGCAAGATGGTAGGCATCACACATTTTGCAATTTACTAGTGAATACTATCAAGAGATGTCGTGATAGTATTATTGCATAGCTTTGCGTGTTTCTGTTTTGCTACATTTTCTAAACGAAGATATCATTGTTGTTTTATAACTTAACCCACTTCTTTGATAGGCTGTAGTTCTGTTTTTATTATATTAACACTTTTTGTGTAAGTTAATATCTCATTCTATCAGTTTAGTGTCATTGTTTGATTGGAATTATTTTTTTCTGCTTTTTCATTTTAAGTTCAATTTCATACATACCTAACCTACCAGGGCAGATACCACGGATTTCCACTTGCTACGATCCTGCCTGGCACACAACTTTCGCCTCATTCACTCTCATTACATTCTTCCTTCATACATAAAGTTCAATTTCATATCCATTATTCCTGTAACAGATAACAGTCACGATGTTTTGAACTACATAATGTATTTACCTTATTTGTTCCACTGCTGGGTGAGAATCTCCTTCCATCTTTCTCCTTCGAGATGAAACTTTTTTATTTATTTCTACCAATGCATTTTTCAATTAAGTATTTAAATAACAGTAATAAATCAAGAATGTGTATCATGACAATATATGCATTCAATAATTGCGCAACTATGTGACTGTTATGCAACTCAATACAACTAAAAAAATGCACACTAATAGTGCCCAGCATAATACTTGTGTCCATCTGTATAATCTTACATTTCAATAAATTTTTACATCTATGAATCGACATTTAGTGATTTTTTTACAAAAACTTTGTAACTATGTCTTTCACATGTAGCTAAATGCGATCATGGAACCCATTTCGGACAGACAATTTCCGTCATGGAAACAGATAACATCCCATATTTGTTATACATCTTGAATAACTTGATTTGAGCAAATATCCACCTTGCTTGGGATACCGTCGTGATCCTGTTTTGTTATTTTTAAATTGCTAGGTACTGTCAAACTCTGGTAGGTTACTAACTGTTACATAATATAAACACAGACACGTGTCGCTGATTGTGTATAACCTGCGATTGTGTGTGTACGCGCGTCAGTACGCTCAGACTTTACTAAGAACACCTATCATGGTTGACCTACATACTCTTTATTACCCTGTGTTGTCGCTATCTCTGTACATTTTATTATTCTGTTCAGTAAACTAAACGATCATTAAGTTTTCTAATTCTTTTGACTTAGGTCTTCAACCTATTTGTTCGTCACTATCACTAGTACTTACTAGTTTAGTTCCTAAAAGCCTTACTTTCAGTATCTAAGTTGTAAAAGTCCCCGATGCTTGCGTGTATCGCAACGCTGCGGTACCTACACGTGTAGTTCATTTATCGCTGAGTAACCGATAACGTGCAATTGGCTAACACAAACACCTGTTCCTTGTTTCACTTTCTTTATTTTGTCACGCCCAATTGTAAATTCGCAACTTGGCTTCCATTCAGTGTCGGTGCGTCACTGTGACCGAAGTGTTAGTCAAACCAATTTTCAGTAGGTGCTCTTACGTCTGAAATCTGTTATTACCACTCTTGTAAAGCTTCAACAATTTGCAATCAACCTTTCGGAATTTATTTCTCAGAAGTAATTTTCACTTCACACTACTCTGATATCGCCTGTGCTGTATGTTATGTGTTTGTGAACCTTGCGCGATAGGCATCAGTCGGCATCGGCATTTAAACGCCGCGCCAGCGGCAATTCAGTCTTTGTTTTTGTTCGAGTTTGAATCGACTGTGTCTGCCAATTGAATCGTCTGCGGTACCAGGGCCGCACGATCTGAGTGGTGGTGGTTAACTGTCAGCGGCAGGTGCGGGGAAGGGGGGCTAGTGCACGTGCCGTTCCGCCATGCGCTCGCCCCCCGCACTTGTTGAGCGCCGGGTAGTCACCGCGCCAACTTTGCCTGCTTACAAAACGGCCATACTTGCCGACAACCTTACTCACACATGCCTCTTCTCATTCTTGCAAATATGAACGTTGTAGTATTGATTGGACTTGCCTAGTCCATCGTATGGCTTCTTTAGTTCCGGAGTTTAAAGGATATTGAGAGCTGAGACCCTATCGTTCCGGCCCACGCAATTTATTGCAAAACGCCTCTGTATTATAATGCCTACCTATATCTTACTTTCTTTTGAACTTCTTTTCGATTGAACAATGAGTTTGTTCTGGAAGTTTTACTTTGAAAGGTTTATAATACGAGTACAGTCAGCGTCAAGTCCATGAACAATTTTGAGAATTTAAAGTTGCATCTTCATCATGCTATATGGGAAAATTGATTATAGTGTACAATACCTAATAGTTCAAGGCACAATCATTACAAAACCTTTCAAGTCTAATACAATTTAGCCTAAACTTTGCTTAGAAACCTACGAGTTCCTTAGGTAACATAGAATATTTAAAAAACGTAAAATGTTCGAGAACTCTCGTCGCTGATCGTACCTATTCATAATTAGGTACCCAACCAGTTGTCTTTGGTATTTGTTTGTATGAAAAGAAAAGTGAGTATGAAAGTTTCCACTTCGGTCCAGTTTGCAAAGCTTCTTTATGAAATGAACATAGCGTAAAACTTATTTTGTATTTTTAATGGCTTCAGCGACTGAACTTTTTCAATGATGTCGATGGATTTTCTTAAACAAACTTTTAACAAAGCTTTGTTGCTATTATATTTCTCCCATTAAAGTTTCAAAATCAAATGAAACTGTTCTCCATGAATAAAGAAATTGTTTTACAGTTTCGACGTTGTAAATAATGATCAGCAAGTGAATAAAAAAACTTTTAGTGATCTGTTTATAAAACTAAGTAAGATGCAAGTGAGACTATAAAAATGTGGACCCATAAGGGTAGTTAACGTATACTGCGGCCCATCGTAGGATGGGTTTACTTATGGAAACCACCGACGTAACACTGGACACTGCCAGCTACCGTAGTGGGCAAAGGGAGCCTCAATTTTTCGGTGCGATGGGTACCCCAGGCGAATACTATACGGACACGGTCCACACCATTGCCATAAATACACGGGAGACTGAATTCGGCAAGATTGTCCAACCGATACCGATAACGCTGAAAGCGTATAAGCCGTTCCATATGCACCAAATTCCCCTAAACGGCATGCCCTTGAACGGGTACGGGCTCGCGCCGCAACATCCTATCAGTTCCTATATGACTGTTCCTCGCGTACCGGAGTATGAAAACCCCTCCACTTCACAAATTACTAGCCCCGTGAAGGAGCAAATCAAAACAGCAAAATCTGAACTCATCAAAGCACCACCAAAGAAGAAATGGATCAAGGAGTACTTGGGTAAGTTTGTTAGTGTTTACGAATAGAATCGGCATGTTATAAAATGAAGGATTATAGTGTTATTCAAATTATTAGGCGTGTCGACTTGTGAATGCATCTGCAGTCGACCTTGTCGCTGACCTCGTGGCTTTTTACACGACAAATCCAAGAGCATTGCTCGCACGCCCATCCACGGAACAATTTATTGTGCTTCGAGCGTGTCAAGATACTTTATTATACAGTCGCCTGTCAGATTTATGATTGTCTAATATTTTTTGCGCTTTTTCGTATCCGTAGTCTAGGCTGTTTTATTTATGTTGCGTAAATGTATATTTTTGGCAAAACAAATAAATATTGCAGGAAATTTCACACAGCTTTTATTCCGCAGCAGAGCTTGTGTTTGGCAACCACATGACTGATTGAAACATAGAAATTATACCTAGACCCGAGACAAATATCGCAGACAAATACTTGTCCCGCCATGAGAATTGAACTCGCATCTTTCGCGTCACAGGCAGCCTTCGCCCACTGCACACCAGAAATAATCTTTAATGTGGAAAGAAAATTATAACCAGCCCAGTTTACTATTATATCAAGAGCACTCGTAGGTATTGTAATTTAATTCATTTTGTATTTGTTGGTACTGTGGTTGGTACTTATTAACCTTTTTGTAGCATCATCATAAACGCTCTCGATTCTCTCTTGATTCCACGCATAATTCAGGTCAAGGGATCTGAAATAATCATGCATACAAATTAATATTTCAACAGCGACTTATCATTGTTTTGAATGAATTTGTGTCATCCTCGTATTTTTATTTATGAGTAGCTCCAAGTAAAATAAATCAAACCAAGCTATGTAACCTGATGGAATCTTGCTTACTTGATCTACGAAGGTCGCTACTAAAACGCGTGTAGGACCCATTCTGATCACGTATGGTCACGCAATCTCGACTCTCTTTCCCCGACCTTCGGCCGTATCCTATGTATGATGTCACGAAACGAACTAAATCAATAGATAGTATACATAACATACCTCCTAAATTGTAGTGGCTTTATGTTGCGACGTCACATTCTGGTTTTGAAGGCAATCAGAATTTGCACCCACTGCTCAGCGTAGAGATTAAAGCGCTGCATAAACATGTTTTATTTTTGGTATTTTTCCTGGTCTGATGTGTTTTATTTTGTTCGTTAAAAGCTTCAAGCATTGCAATATTACGAAAAGTCTGGTCCAATGTTCTTAGTACCTACCTTAAATCGGCATTTTAAATATTGCAAGTTCCAAAGCAACTTCCGCTATCTTCTGTGAGACTCACTGTCTACGACTAATTGCCCGGAAGGGCAAGGAAAAAACGGTATAAAAAGAGTCGTAAAATCGGATATTCCATCCTTTGACGAGGGTTCCACAAGTTTGTTTACTTTGGCCTACACTCTCGCCGTAAATAGGGAGACACGTCATGCATGTCACACGAGGATCGCCATACATTTTTAACCGACTTCAAAAAAAGGAGGAGGTTCTCAATTCGCCTGTATGTTTTTTATTTTTTATTTTTTTTTTTTTTTTTATTTTTTTTTTGTATCATGTTACGCGATTACTCAGCCAATTGTGGCCCGATTTACAAAATTATTTTTATGTTTGAAAGGGTATACTCCAGAGGTGGTCCCATATAAATTTTATTCCTGAGGGTTTGATAATTTGCCCGTAAAACTCTAAAAACCTTCCCTCCTAGCCATTGTAAATCGAATCGACAGATAAGTCTAAGACTCTCTATGCAATATGTCAAATTGACAATTTACTAATGCCAGGAACTCACGTGTCGCGAGACTTGACATAAAATGTATGCAGTTTTGGTAATTATTGCCTTTAGACGCCGGTGGAGCCTAAGCATTATCTGTTTAGCATTATTTATTTCTTTCTTTCAAGCTTATCTGATGATGGAGTCAAGAGCTGTTCCAGGGAACTCCTCAGACAGTGGGCTGATTGAGTTGAAACTCGGTTCGTAGATTGAGTATCATCTAAAATTTTCAAAAATGGTGACAGCGAGCTGATCTTATGATGGAGGGAACTCCTCAGATAATCGACCGATTTAGTTGAAACTCGGTTTGTAGATCAAGTATCATCTAAAATTTTAAAATATAGTGACAGCGAGCTGATCTGATGATGGAGAATGGAACTCCTCAGTTAATAGGTTGATTGAGTTGAAACTCACTACATCGGTCAAGTTTCATTTACTAATTTGAAATATGATGACTGCGAGCTGATCCGATGATGGAGAACGGAACTCCTCAGAAAATAGGTTGATTGAAATGAAATGTTGTACACACACACACACACATCGGTGAGTTCAATCAGATCACGGTAATCCATTAAAAGCTTGTAAACGTAAACAGGGTCACGACTGTATCCCCAAGGCGCGGTAGACATTCTCTCAGATCTTTATATTCCAGATCCTTTGAAGATGTCTAAGGGGGTAGTCAGAGGCATGTACAAATACATATTTGATACATGCCCACATCTTGCAGAAGTTAGTATTCCATACGTGACAGGTTGCAAGCCCATCGCCGCCTGTAAGAATACTAACTGGTTTCCTCACGATGTTTTCCTTCACCGTTCAGAGCTCGTGTTAAAGCGCATATAAATTTTACGAAACGCAAAATCCATTGATGCACGGCCGGGATTCGATCCCAAGACCTTCGGATTGAAAGTCGAGGTACAACCCCATTCGGCCAACACGGCTCTAAAAAAAATTTAAATTTTAAATAATTTAAATTAAAAGCTTGTACTTGATGATATTTAAAAAAAACTTATTCTTATTTAGATTTTTATGTATGGCTTATTGATTCCCTGAGTCACGCCGTGGTAGAGTCGAACATTGAAGTCGGTTTTTCTTTTTTTTTAAAAACGTAATTATTACATCTCCAAACCTACCAAATGTTGTAAGATTGGAATATTATACTTTAAGCGGTTTTGTAGTTCATCATTTCTTTGTTAACCTATGGAGCAAATTCATGTCCAATTATAATACTATCGCGTTTCACTTATGAATTACATAAAGTGTGTGCGTAAATTTCTATCGACTAAACTGACGGTTAAATCACTAATACAGCGAAGAGATTACGTTACACTCGCGTAATGTAATCATTCGCGAGCTATAGGGCTTCCAATTTCCATACGAAATGCGAAGGCGACAAGCTTATTAGTAAATTCTATAAAATCAATACGTATAGATCTTATTCGTCCTTTTATGCTAGCTTCCGGCTCATTGTTACCATCTAGTATCTAAATTATATCCATAACTGATTTCAGCCAAGTCTTTTCGGTAATAACAAAATACCCATGCAATAAGCAGCAAGTACGTTAGGTTGTTTACGTAATTGTGTCGCTCACATTGACAGCATCGCGTAATTCAATAAAGATGGACGCTCGTTTTCCTCAGTTATGTAACCAGGAGGCAACTAGCGATACTTTTTATAAGATTAGCCGTAAAGAGATGCTAATACCGGTCTGATGGCATGTCAAGTGATGAAAAATTGTATTTGAACAAATGCCTTGTTACTCTGAAATTTGCATATTGTTTTTATCATGTCTTATCTTGATTACAGAAATAATAAAAGTAAATTGAATGATGCATGATGTAGGTATTAATTTAAGTTCAGCTTAATCCAACTGCAGTGTTTTTGTAGTTTTATTAGCCGTTAAAACCATATTTGTTTCGTAAACATCTGAACATTTGTTTTCATGGGTGTTATCTTATCATGTTTTCTTTTGTTTCGCTCTAACAAAGCGATTAGCTCCTAGTACGTCATTATAGTGTAATGAGATGGCTGGCACTGATAAGCGATTCTAAGCTTTATAATGTTGCAATAACGGCTGCTTGTGATCTTTGCTTTAGTATCTTTTGTCCGTATCAGACTGAGCACTTATCGTCTAGAGTTCTAGAACTACTATGTACGACCTCTGAGGAATTGATTGGAATCCTACACGCTGCGGGCTTGCGTAATATGTGATACTTGGTTAATTGCACTGATATTTACTGAACAATTGAACTTGTTCTACATTTTAAGTCCGTTTTGGTGTGAACTATCAGTTGTGAATTTACAAGCAACAATCAATAAATTTTCGATACTAATTATTGTCGGTGGTAATCAGTCTTCGCAATACATAATCGCGTATCATTACTCAGTTTCGACTCATCAAACAGCGTCCACATTGCCAAGAATCCAATTTATTTATCGAGCGGTATTAACAATACACGTGTCATACTCATACGTGTGTCATGAAAAAGTAGAGCGAGAGCTATATTGCCGTTGTATCTGCGAGGTTGTTGACATTGCGATAAAACTAATCTTTAAAGTAATGCATTTTTCTCTGAAGTTATTTCGCCATACGAATACAATTTGCACGAAGTCAACGTTGATACCAGACCGCTCACCATATCTGCCCTCAAGCCTATTACCGAGCCAACATTTTCATCCATAAAATATTCCGCTTGCAAATTTTCAATCTCTCCGACCTTAATTCACTGAATTCAAAGGAATCCGTACCATCCAACGACTTCCAACTACCAGGGCGGCAGAATACTGTAAGAGTAGGTAGCAGGGGAAAAGTGAGGTGGTTATTTGAGCAGCATTCCGCGTCTCGCTTCCCTTTCCCTCGGGTGCACCAAGTGCGTTCGAAGAGCGCGCCGCGTGACGGATGGTCACGTGCCAGTGCCCCCCGTCCCGCCTCCCCTCTAGTGTTGCCAACTGGACTCTCATACACCAATAAGGTTACTATTGGAAGTATCTTGTTGGACAAAACATCTTCGGCCTCTTCAGTCATATGCAAACTGCCGAATTTGAGTGATCATCTTTCTTTCAACAAATGAAACCATTAGACTAGACTACTTTTTTTATAATTTACTGTATTTCATTTTTGGTATCTGCACTTAATTTCTTTTACAATTCATATTTGATAATATTGCAATCTAATATTTTCTGTGCTTAACCGATTTCCTTAAACTTGCAGTATTGATTGTCGCTAGTGAAGCTGGCAACTCAGCACTATGCCTCCCCCCTCCCGCACCGCTTATCACTTCCAGACCCCAAGGCTCCCTACCCCCTCCAGTCGGAGGCCATCACGCTCACATATTGCAACTCAATTACGTGTTGCGTCGACTTGCGCCTTTGTTCCGATACCTTGGTTTGGTACGCGTATAGATTCAAAATCGACTTCAACGTTGTCTCCTTTGAAGTGGAAAATAGTAATGATGCTTAGGCGAGAACCGAAAACGGTCAAACCGTTTCGAAAGGCATTTGATAATATCGCATTGCGGGCTGTCTACCAAGCAACCATAATTCAAATATTTCAGTCTATGCCTTTCTACGAGACTAGAAGAAAGGCTTACTCTAGTAACTAGAGTAAGCCTAAATACTAGCTGGTGCGATCTATTGCAAATAGTTCCTATTGCGGCATTGAACAAATACATACAATACATTTATTAAATAAATTGTAGGTTTGTTTTACTTATAATAATTATTGGGGATAGGTAGGTATGTTTATATGCGTCATAATCATGTTCCGTTCAGAAGGTTATCACGGTCATATTATTATGATTGACACAAACGGAAATGTCACGAACCCGGTGTAGTTTTTTTTGCTGTTTTAGCACCTACAAAAAAATAGGTACGATATAAGAACCAGTCTTCTTTTTGGCAGGTGTATTAATGGGGTCTCAGTAAGAATTTACTACTTGGAAGCGAAAATACCAGTCGATTCACTTGACAAAAGCGTCACAGCGTTGCTAGCCGACCAGTGGAAAGTCATTGATATCGCATGCGGTTTCACATGTGCGATCCGGGAGACCGGATCAACTATGTTTAAAATGAACCTTATTGCGTCTACATACGGAAAAGTAGAGTTTAAATGTGGTGCGTGTTGCGTGTTTCACGGTCGCGGTCGTAGGCGCGCTTCCATGCGCCTACTACCAGGCAAGCATAGCACAACAAGCGTCTGTTACCGCGTGAAACCGGTTACGTGGTTTGCGATTTTGTTTATGTTAAGGGCACGTGTACGCTGGATTCTCTATGGTGCTTTAGTGTGGGACAAACTTTGGATGGTTTTCACGTAAGATGGGGTTTAAAAATAAATGACTGTCTCAGTGGCGCGTCGTGCGATGGAAATCGCATACGGATGACGTACCAAGATTAATCATAATGACCGTATCGTACCATATCGACCGACGGCGAACGCCCCTGAGGCATTTGATATTTTAAAATTTCTTTATCTAAGACTAGATTTTATAATGAGTACTTAGGCACATAAATAATGTTACTACCTTAATTCCTTAAAACTAAGAATTTAATACACAACAGAAAATCTGCTGTAAGTGTATTCAGAATTCCCTTTCTGATAGTAATAATCGTTGTCATCGTAGCATATTGATAAAAAAAATACGATTTAAATATATCGCTTCACATAAGACTCCTACTAACAATGATCATCGAATTAATGAAAGCGAATGCCATCATCATTATTGTAATGGTCGCACTAATGAATTTATGCCAGACGCGTTTCATTATTACAAATTGAATTACTAATCTTCGCAATGTATATTTCGTATGAAAATTCAATAATGCAGACATTATAGGAACATAATCCTCATTAACCAACAGATTTTTCCTCTAAAATAAAAAAATATAAATAAATACTTACTATGGATAACTGCGGGTACCTTTTAGGAACTAGGTCATGACAGAGCACGGACTATGTACACTCATCTTATTCCAAGGTCGGTTAGAAGGTCCACCCGGCCAGGTTACTTGCGAGCTTCCAGAAAGCAAGTGACGCACGCTACCCTACCGGTTGCATAACCTAACCGCCCAGAGGTGATGCCGCCCTGGTACCTGCGTTCGACAGCTAATAAGCCTTAATTGTTTTTTTTTATGCCAATCACAAGTTTTTCTATTTGTATTGCCAGTATTGCGTAATCTACACTAATATTATAAAGGAAAGATTTGTTTGTTTGAAATGAATAGGCTCCGAAACTACTGGACCGATTTGAAAAATTCTGTCACCATTAGAATCCTGCATTATCCCTGATGTTTGTTTGTAGTCAAATTCGATTATGTAGGTAATTAACCTACTACTCCTACACATCCACCTGTTAATTTATAGAATAGAATAGAACACAATTTTGCGAAAGAAGGTTGCGGGTTCGATCCCCGCTGCGGGATAAATGTTTGTATGATCTGCAAATATTTATCTCTGGTCTGGGTGTTTCTATGTATTTACAAACAAAAACTATATACCTATTAAGTAGGTAGGTAGGTATGGTATACCAGTTACCTGGTTTCCATAGTACAAGATTTGCTTAGTTTGGGGCTGATGTAATATAATAATAGATGACGCTGTGTGTAATGTCCAGCATCAAGTATTTATTTATATTCTCCACAATACAGAAGTAAGTTCTTTTCTTACACGAATGAGCTGTAGAATGTTTCTAACTACTACTATTCTAAGTGATCCCAGCGGTCCTACTGATAATGCTTAAATGAATAAATGCTTTTTGACTTTGACTTTGAAACCATTTGCAAGTAGGTAGCTTGTTTTGAGACCCAATAGTGTTTATGTGCAATTATTGTGTGCTATTGGTACCGAGAACCAAGTTAAAAATGTATACAACACCTAAACTTTTAAAGGGAACTCGTTATAGCTTGAATTAAGATTGAAATGTATTCTCTGTCTGTGAAACGAAAATAGAATGACTGATTCTGAATTAACGTTTGGATTAACTATTCACAGCTTAAAAAAGGTTGATCCTGAATTATGCCTTGCTTTTAAAAGTCAATTTTTAAAGTACCTAATTGAAAAATATTTATTTCGTGTCGTGTTAACTTCATTACATTATGCTAAGATAGTTTTTGGACGTCATTATGATATAAATTAAAAATACTCCATGATTTAAGATACAGTTTTACAATTATTATGCACTAGCTCCAGCCCGCAGCTTTGTTCGTTTGGTACCATTATTCTTTGTATGTAACTGAGAACAAAATGTTTGAAGAGAGACCCTACAACCAAACTAGTTTCAAACTATAAATGATGGATGGATATTTAAAACTTCTACTCTGGCTCTAAAGAGATCTAACAAAGTCCATCACATTCCTCTTAATTAGTAGGTACAATACTCTAAGTTTCCAATTGTCAACTAAAGGTTTCAACAAGAAACCAGACCGAAAGTTTTCAAACATCTTATTATTAGAACAATGGGTAAAAGTTAAATGGTATTCCTTCAAAGTATATGTCAAAGTCAGTCGGGCAGAGACCTGGCCACCTTTACCAGGAGTCTTAAGCGATTCAGAAATTCCGAATACATTATTGGATTGCTTGTATCGGTCAATACACATAAAGATATTTTTTTCCTATTATGTCGCCCATATCCTATCGAATATGATTTTTTAAAGAATTATAGGCGTTTTATAAATGTGTTAAAAGATCTTCAAATTCGGAACATAAAAATGAAAGAGAAGCTATAAAGAATGGAAAGTGAAATAGCAAGTTATTTTGCCTATATCGACTAAAAAATGTAACATGACTTCATTAAATTGATCAAATGAAATTCAAAATGGCGTTAGAACACCTATTAGTTAAATGGAGAGCACCAATATGGAGACTCTAACCTACGTATTACAACCTACAAATTCAAATATCAACACAGAATTCGATGTTTTATAATATTTCTGTACATTTTTGCGTAGAAACAGCGTCGTCAGTAAATAGATATCGCTCGACGAACGGAGATTAAACATTAGCGAGCGCCACCAACAATTTTTTACGGTCGGCTACACGCGTCGATTGTTTTTTCTGGCAGCGAGCAGCTGATTTTCGGCGTGGCAACTACTACAAATGCCAAACAAACCCAGCACGCGCGTAACCACATGTACTGACGTAATTTACCAATCGTGCCACGCCCTCTACTCCATCTCTCTCTAACTAACCGCTATCATCGTCTTTCTCGCTCGCCAGTGCAGCGTGACCGATCGTACAACTCCACAAACTATTACAATCTTATCCTTTACGCGATAACGTTCAATGTCGCGTAATAGTAGTGCGAGACGGGATCGCATCAGCATCGCCGTCTCTCTCGCGCGCCACGCGTTTTCTTTCCACCGTGGTAGGTGAAGCTCCTACCGGTTTCTGCTCGCCTGGTGTTTTACCGCCACGGATTGCAGCCGCGGACGAGCGGTTGACACGGGTTTGACAAGCGTCGATCGGTCCGGGAGCTAACACGTAGAGATCGTTTATTTTTACGCGTCCGATTGATTATGAGGTGATGTTGATGTTTTGTCCGCAGAGGAAGAGCCGAAGGCGCCAGTGTCGCCGGTGTCGCTTCGCGTGGTGACGGCGGTGTCGGCGCACAATGGTGTCAACGGAGTGGTGCGGCCGACGTCGCCGGTGGCTGTGCCGGCGGGCCCGCTGCCGGCGCCGCCGGTGGCGATGGCGGTCACGCTCGTCCCCCCCGCCGCCCCCTCGCTCGCCCCCGAGCCTGCCCCCGCGCCGCTCCTCGACTTCGCACATGATCATTCCAGACCGACTACAATGAGCAACAGTCATGGGTATGTTCGCCTGGTAGTTGAGATGTCAAAAACAGCTGTTCCGCTCCTAAACAAGTTGGTTGCGCGACTTGCGCGCACCGCGAGATATCTTGCTGTGGCGCGGCGACGGCGTTAGAGATGAATCTAGTATTTGTCCTAAGACTCTGGTTACTGAATTATTATTAGTTGAAAATAGGTGTTTGAATATTAAGAGAATAATTATTTGGAATAGTAAATGAAGACATAGATAATTAATACCTAATATATATATATAATAGCTTTTGCTGTTGCTAGTAGATTACAGATGGTATAGAAGTACTAATTCGTCATGTTTACAAAGGAGGTTACCTAGTCGCTAATCACGATGAGAACCTGTGCGTAATTAGCTGACTATTATAACGTAACCAGTTCAGATGAAGGTAATTGTAAAATTCTTGAACGAATGCGCGAAGTCTGCAAAGGCAAACGTCCGGACACTACATAATTAACAATACCACTAAAATACAACAAAACACCGATGACATCATGCCACAACCGGATACCTATCAAATGAATTGAAATCTAGAACATTCTGCTTTATATAAAAACAATAAAACCGGATAAAATAAACGATACTTAGGTCATGTTTATTCGTTCTTTGTCTGAGTACTAAAAGGATGTTTATTAAAACGGTGCAAAATTTTGATTAGGAAAATCAAGTTGGAAATAGGTAGATTTAAAGGAGATGACGTCGAACAGAATAATAAAAGGGTTTTATTAAAAAAAAATACTTAGGTACTTTTGTTGAATCCATAGGAATATTATAAATGTGAAAGTAACTCTGTCTGTCTGTCTATCTCTCTGTCTGTTTGTTACCTTTTCACGCCCAACTCGCTGAACAGATAAGGCTGAAAATTGGCATGGATAAAGGTCCCAGGGAAAGACATAGGCTGCTTTTATCCCGACAAAATGAAAAAGTCTCGAGGGATTGCGGGTCACACTGCGTCTAGTTAAAGTATAAAGAAAGCAACATTTTTTTTAAATAATAAATGCTTATTGATTCTTTGATATATTACAACCGAGTAGTTGAAGAGCAATTTGAAAGGATAATTATTAGTTTAGCCGACAATTTAGCAAAGCGGTAGAAAATTACTCTTGACATACCGACAAACTTTCAAAGAATGAAACAAGCAAGGGACTGGGAGGCACCCAGCAAATGAAAAGGGCGTAAAAAAGTGAAGGTATTAATCCACAGAACACAACGAAATGAATATGGTGATGGAAAAAACAAGCGAAGCCACATACATCAGCTATTAAAACCAATGACAAACATCAAAATGTAAGCAGGCCGTAATGGAAATTGTAATTTCATCCTTGCCAATCACCTGCGTTCCTCTTAGTGGAAACCCTATCGTGTCAAGGTTTGGATAATCGTGGCTTGAATAATATAACGTATCCTTGCTGGGAATGCATCATTCATGGCAGGTGGAATTTTGAAACGGACGCACAACACAATGAAATCGTTTTAATTGACGCATTTAACTACGCAATCATACTGCATACTTAATGAACACTAAATAATATTCAGGTTTTTAAAATGACAAAAATTACACCAATACGGGACTTGAAACCGCGCACTTCACCTTTCCGTGGTGAAGGTTATTTAATTGGTCTTAATTTTTCAGTTTTCATTTTATTGGTCGCGGCTTCAAGTCCCACTTGCGTGAAATTTTTGGGAATTTTAAAATTTTAATGTATCCTAAACTAAGTGTGAGTAATCACCACTATAAAATCACTATAATAACGTAGTAAGGCACTCCGGCTTTAGGAAGATCGTCTGATCGTCGCGGGTTCGAATACCGTCGGAATAAAAAAAATTAATAAGACTTAATTTCTCACTATAATCAGTATAAAAATATAAGTACTTAAATCTTAAACATGGCCGATGCTATATCTAATACAAGCCTACAACCATAACACAATTCTGTAACCGTTTTAAGTATGTTAAAAGTAACAAACAAATAAACACATTCTTGTCTTCATCGTGTAATGGATCCATTCGAATGCAAGTCGTGGCGATTGATTGCACACGGCTGCGTGCTATCATGCAGATCACACAACACCTAGAATTCTGTGACCTAAAACATAGGTACTGTCATCGTCATAATGTGATAGGTAATGAGTTTTAAGGTGTCATAAAATCATAACAATAAGTTTTTATTCGGAGCTTCACTTCGTATATTTATTTCTTTGTTATTTATTTGTTTAAAATTTTACGACAGCTTTTTCAACTATTTCGTTATTTAGAAAATAAGTTAGACTCTGTAGGTTGTAGAGATATATTCTGTTTTTATTTGTCGGCTAAGCAAACTAGCCTTTATTCTATTTATTGATATTACTACTTAAAAACTGCGCTACGAAAAAAGTCCGAATTCAGCAGTTCAAAAAAAGCTATTGCAATTTTTCTTCACACGTAGGTCTGTATTCTGTGACGTAGACACGAAATTCCCAACGGACTTAGCGCGCTCTAAGTTTCTACCAAACAATTTTAAATTCTATCCCCCTAACTCAAAGTTCATTCTCCAGGTCAGCCCAGATCCCCTCCCCCCCTTCTGTGAGCAGTAGCAGCGGAAGCAGTAGTAGTGCCCCAAGAGCTGGCACCCGCGAAGTTCACAACAAACTTGAGAAGAACCGACGGGCGCATCTCAAAGAGTGCTTTGAACTACTGAAGAGACAGCTACCGGCAACGCCAGATGATAAGAAGTGCTCGAATCTATCCATACTGGGTTCAGCTATTAGGTATATACAGGTAAGAATTTGAACTCTATTGTTATTGATATAAGGTTTACACAAGCTTGAGAACCAGCGAGTGAAAAACAGCTGTTCATCTCTCCCTATTGGGTTCTGATATTAGTTACTTACAGATCCTAATATGCACTCTATTTATATAGAAATAAGACGCTATTTGGAGTATAACGCGGAATAAAGAATTTCCAGGGTTTCCACAGTTCTCAAAAGTAGGTTAAAAGGAACTATCCAGAAAATTGAGAGACCTTTTCTAGGCAAAGTGGGTTGAGGATGTTTATTTTAAACTTAAATATGTAAAATTTCCGAAATAGGTAAAGGAAAGCTTTATTGGCATCCTATTATAATACTATCATTTGTAAACCAAACGGTAGTTAAATTGATTTTGTGACTGGTTCTATTATCCTCAAAAAGAATATTTTTCCTCTCTTGTCCACATGTAACCTATATACATGTACTCAACATATAGGCCACATCTGCATACATTTGATACATTATGTATAGCCTGTGAAGACTAATCTTTATCTCTATATGCAAACTAACACGTGTGACGTACACAAGGACAGACTACGTGTATACTTTTGCAATTTGTATCCAATTGGCTTACTATGCTATGGTACTTACTTAATAATTTGAAGGATATGAAAGATTGAAGCTTTTCGCTCAAAAGTTGTCTCGTCATTCAAAAATGCCTTACGACATATTTTCTTTACAAATGAAAGTGCTTATAATAAATGTCTATTGAAACAAAGTTCTTAAATAAACTCCAAACTATATATTTTTGCTGACTGTACTAAATTTCTCTATTTAACTAGACTGATGACCTAATACTTGGCCGTTGATCTGAGGCCTAAGGTTTATTCACGTCCTAGTAACCTTCTGAACTAAACGCAGAAAATCGATTTTTATTGTAGGTATTTGCGAATTCATACGTTTGATTAATTACTAACAATACGTCTTTCAAACGACGACAACTGTTGTTTCGCAACTGTACGCTGTATGGTTTCTGTATAACACAATAGAAACACTCCCAAAGTTTTCTATATTACAAACTTCAAATACAACTTTCTACCAAAGAATTTGTAAAATGAATGGCGCGTGCTACGTTTGAATGCTTCATTGATGAATTTCAAGAAATCCACAGCCATGTTTGGGAGTTACTTTAACTTTTGAATGAAATATGAATTTTTTAGGTGTTCGGATGTTGAACCGTCTCGAAGCTCCAAACGAGCTACCATGATACAAAATGATACCATAAATCAACCAGGTGTGGCGTAAAAACTCATATAAACGATGAAAAATGCGTGCCCGGGCCATGACAGGCGTAACTTGTTTTGTAAGTTTGCGACCTCCTCGTTTATTATAGCGGCCTGGTACTTTGTCTGCAGGTGCTTCGACGTAAGGAGCGGGAGTGCGAGCACGAGATGGAGCGACTCGCTCGGGAGAAGATCGCGGCCCAACAGCGCCTCGCCGCGCTAAAGAGAGAGGTCTCCCTGCGAGCGACCGTCCACCCGCGTACTATCGGTACGTTGACCTCCTCGCCACTTCTGCGCGCCTGGTACTTTCCGCCGAGATTATTTAATATTTGGCACTGTTGCGTACTAATTCCAATAGTAATAATTATTAATAATTTTACGCAAATATTAATTAGTGCGACTGGTTTAACTGGTAGAATAATCGTCGGAAAGTTGTTTTGCGGTAAACAAATGAGTTTTGAACGCGTGGCGCCACCTGTTGGCTGCGGCCGGCACATGAAGCTCGCTTACTTTGCCAAGTTGTAACAAACATGCATTATTTATCTTAATTTCAGATCCAATTTCGGATGATAAGATTAGAGAAGAGCAAGTCAACGGACAAGTTTTAGGATTAAGTGTAAGTATTTTTGCAAAAACACAATAAGTGCCAAAACCCCTTTTTCAAGTATTGATTTCAAGAGCACGTGCCCTTACTTAGGTCACTTTGCAAACCTTACAAATAATATGTAATCAAAAGTACCAAGGTATCCTAATGTCTTAATACATTTCAGATCGCCACATCTCCCCCTCGGCCTTTAGCCTCACCCCCGCACACGTTAAACTTGAGTACGAAGCTGCGTACGCTTCCCATACAGATAACGCCAACCACCTCGCAGGTATGCTCCCCTGGTACTTTGATACAATTTAGAACCCTCCTAATCCGAGATTAGGATTTAGGAAATTTAGGCTTCGCAGCGCCATCTAGTTTGTTTTTCGTTTATTATTTTGGCGCTAGTTGTGTTTTTAGGAATGGTTGTATTGGTACCTTATCATTTAGGGAAGTGTGAACGTACGAATTAGTTTAACTTCTGTGTAGATGGTGCTATGATAGTCAAAATTTACCAATGAAAGCCCAATGAACTTTAACTTGATGACAAAAGAAAGGTTTTACATATTCTTTGAGGTCTGTTATGTCGTACTCATATTTTCTTTACCCAGGGAATCCTCAGGACTATGCATGTTTAACTTGGGTGCTATTATTATATTTGTTTGTTAATATGTTTTGTTATAATTCCAGCAAGTTGTCAGAACATCGTATGGGAGGCACAACACCCTAACGTTAACCACGTTAGCGCCCGCTGATGGTACGCCGCATCAGGTAAATAATCCTATTTACCATTTAATATCAGAAATATACTTAACAATGATATTCAGTAATTTTGGTCCAATCATAATAAGGTCTTATCACCTGCAATGTATCCAAACATACTTGAAGATGTAGAAATTCAAGCATTATTTATTTTATTACTTTGAAACTTTTTTTGGAAAAAATACTGTATTAGTACTTAGACACTCGAATAATATGAATATTTACTTTCAGAACGGACATACGTTAGAAAATGGCGTTACCAACGGACTAAGCACGTTGGTGCATCCAGCTCAAATACATTTACCCATCTCACAGGTATGATAAAGCTTTGCTAAATCGACACCTAGCTAGTAAAAGAAGATTGACAGAATATGAGCCTAGGGGATAAGTCGTGATACTGATTTTTATTTGTTTTTGTGTATAAAAACCTGACTTCAATGTTGTACTTAGATTGGAAAATCACAAGCGAGAGAGTTTAATAACATCTAGTACAATTTATGGGACCACCTAGGATATCCTTTCAAACGTAGACGCATAAAACCATTTACAAAATTCTTCTTTAATTTAGTAAATCGGTTTCAGCGTCTTTGATTAATTGGAGAAGATACGTAAATCGACGAAAAAGTTGAGGTTAGCGTGGTATGGGCACGTAATGCGGAAGGATGAATGTCACGTAACTAAAAGGGTGATGGAAATGAATGTGGATGGATATGTGAGTAGAGGTAGACCAAGAAAAGATGGATGGATTGTGTGAAAGAAGATATGGGTAAGAAAGGAGTTGATATGGAGATGACGAGTGATAGAGGAGAGTGGACGAAGAGAACATGTTGTGCTGACTACGCATGAGCGGGATAAGGGCAATGATGATGATAATACGTAAATCGACGAATTGAGAATCTTCTATTTTGAAGTCGTTATAAATGTATTTGTTGTGCAGGTGGTCAGTACCGGCGGTCTGGTGGTGGGCGGCGCCCTACAGCTGGTGTCTGCGGGCGGGCTGCGCGTGCTGCCGCGCGACCTGCCTCCGCCCAGCACTACAGGTCAGCATCATATCCTAGCAGACCAGCATGGCGATTCAAATGCGATGCGTTCCGCTGAAGTTTGAATCGCTATGCAGGAGGGTTATTCCCGTTCGTTTTTTCAAAATTACGATCAATATTTGGATGTTTCAAGAGCCGTGTTGGCCGAATGGGGTTGTACCTCGACTTTCAATCCGAAGGTCGTGGGATCGAATCCCGGCCGTGCATCAATGGATTTTGCGTTTCGTAAAATTTATATGCGCTTTAACACGAGCTCTGAACGGTGAAGGAAAACATCGTGAGGAAAACCAGTTAGTATTCTTACAGGCGGCGATGGGCTTGCAACCTGTCACGTATGGAATACTAACTTCTGCAAGATGTGGGCATGTATCAAATATGTATTTGTACAATGCCTCTGACTACCCCCTTAGACATCTTCAAAGGATCTGGAATATAAAGATCTGAGAGAATGTCTACCGCGCCTTGGGGATACAGTCGTGACCCTGTTTTTTTTACGTTTTATTTGGATGTTTCTTGAGAAATATCTAAATAAAAACATAAATTGTTCGTTTTTTGTATCCAAAACACCCCTGTTTATATTATTACTTTAAAATTTAGTAATGTGATCTAAATTTGTCGACAGATGGCGGTAGTGTGGTGGTGAGCGGACTAACCCCTATAGTAGTGTCACAGCCGGGCGCGCATTTGTTACAAACGCATACACTTACGCATAAGGTAACTAACTATACATATAAAGTAGGTACTATATTTATGTATCTCCATCGGTCGAAAAAAATATACTTCATTTGATGGGCTGTTCTTTTAGAAAAACTGTTTTAACTCATAATATGAACGATAATGAGTAAGAAGCTTTTTCCATTTTAACTTGTGTCCGGTTGTGCACAAACCAGTTTGTTCATAAATTATTATGTTGTGCCCACTCTTAAACTGTGAAGAAAACATATATGTCGCATAGCCAAAAAAGTTTAAAACATGAGTCAATATTTAAAACGAGCCTCAAAACCCACACGTGACGAACCACCAAGCTCGAGCTTATGGGATTTTTATTTTTCCGCATGCCGTGATTGGTCATCCAAGTGCGCGTGATCACGTGACATCAATGCCCCAATAACCAACCTTTATTCAACAAGCTATACATATACACGAAGATTTGAGTATTTTTTATCTGTTCCAGATGGTCGAAACGCAAATGGTGAAAGGCTCAGTAACGCCTCTCACAGTAAGCGCGCAATACCTCAGCGCTACCACGATAGTGAAGCCAGTGGTGGTTGTCTCCAGTGCGCACTCACATTCGCCTTGAAAGCTCTACTGCGCACATTCGCCGTGCGATCTCACTGCCAAAGCAAGCAATACACCATTCCGGTGGAGGGAAACTAGTGTTCTCGAGCAATGTGGACTCAAAAATGTCATGGTTACTCTGGGATGTTTATGATTGATTTTTTGTCAAAGACAAATTGCAGCAATTTGAAGTAAAAGAGGGTAGATTGCGCTTAAATATCGGAAAATAAATACATTTAAATCAAGGTAAATATCCCGTTGTACGTGTTTAAAAGACTCGAATTCATGTTAGAAGGGACTCGCATTGAAAATGATTTTACTATAATTTTGATATTTAACGCTCTCACTGCCACCATGGAAATAACGCACATAACAGAATAAAATAATGTTTGTTTGGTTGAAATAAAATTTCACACTAGTTTGAAATTACTTTTGACAAAACAAAAAGACTACACTATTACCTTCCACGGTGGCACTCTAAGTGTTAAATATAGTTTCAGGTTACTAAAAATATAAATGAATATCTATAGCATTTTTGATATTAATGGAGCGTTGAAAGCAAAAAAGTAGCTCGCTTCGCTCCTCGCAAAACAAGATAACCTTGAACAGGTTCATAAAATGTTTTCTAAAGTTGATAAATGGATTGTGTTGGGATATGTGGAGTTCTTTGCGAGGTTGTAGTGGAAGATAGTTCCGAAGTGGTGTCACGGTAGATTTGTAAGGCGTCGTCACGCGTCTTATGTTAAGATCGCGTCATGTATTTATGCAATACCTACTTAATAAGATGGTGATAGCGAAGTGACATGTGATGAGCGTGCGAATACCGGCCAAATAATATTATTTTTATACAACTATTCCATATTGTGATTGCAATACAATAATTTATTTATTTATTTTAATTGGAGCGGATGCCTTTTAGACTAGATTAGTACGTGCGTCCATGTTTTGTATATAGAGAACTTTTAAACTATATTAAAGGCCAGTGCGGAATGCAGACCGGATCTACGTTCTTAAAGACACGTATGACTATGCAGCCACAATTTTATTTAAAAAGTTTTAAAAGTAGGATTAGAAATAAAGTGTACTTGTTACGTATAGAAACTGAACTAATTATTTTTTCTAAATCTGTGATGTGTCTGTTAGCTACTAGTATGTACAAAGTCGTGTTTACGTGTTGTCAATTCTAACTCATGTGTGTATAAACTAGGTTATACAATTATGTGGCTTAATATGTGGAGAAATGCAATATTTTTAAACTTTTAACTGCCTTAAAACGATGACTACAACAGTCATGGTTTATGTCAAGATAAAACGAGTTTTATTAAATTGAAAAACACGGATCATGTCCATGGTTTTTGATTGCATGTTTTATAATTTAATCTCTGGTTTTCACCTAGAATAAACCAGGACTTATTTTAATCTTCATTTTATAATAAGATAAATTATTTGTGATAGCACTAGAAGACCATGGTTTTAAGGCATCTACCTGTCTTGCTCTACTGCGTTTATTAGACTGAGACAGATAGATGTTGTTGGGGTTATTTACAACAGTACGCCTCACTTGTTAATGGCAAGACAATTTTTTAAGTTCACCAAAATCTACTTATCTTACAATGGTTAAAAAACTATTGAAAATAAGTACCTTAACAGATATATTTTAAAATTTGTCAAAAATAATACATTGAATTAATGAAATAGGCAGGACCTAATATTATTCTACACTTCATAGAGAACTTAAAATGGTTTTGAAGAATAACATCTCTTTTTAACAAACTTCTTAAAACAAATAAATAAATGTCTTATGATACCCAAAATCAAATCATTTATTGCGAATTATTGACCATTCGCAATAAATGATTTGATTTGAAAAGGTTTTATATAAATAGTGTCTCATATATCTTAACTTATTATGGTGAACTTAAACCTTTGCCTGTGAAATCTTAATAAATAAGTAAACTCTGGGTCTACAAATCTTAAAATATTAATACCTGTTGAGTTTTCGTTTGAGCGTTATACTTAGCTCTTGTATACATACTGTGCCAACTAAGGATATAATAATACTACCTCTTTCAAAAACAAACCCGCGAAACGTTTGGTGAGAGCTTATTATGAGTCGTGGGCTAAATATGTTCGTAGCCTTATCGTTGTGGGGTTTAGGAATAGTTGCATGGACCTCTTTGACCGTTAAAAGGTGGCTGGTAGATAATTGAAATCTTATAAGAATGTCAGGTCAATCTTAGTTCTTAAAATTTAGTTTTTTTATATCAAAGTGACGGGGTTCAATCGGTGACGGGGTATCAAGGTGACGGGGGAGGCCTTTGCCCAGCAGTGGGACAGTTTAGGCTAATTAAAAAAAAAAAAAAAAAAAAATATCAAAGTATAATTTACAAAATTTTAACGATCAAAGTCAAAAAGCATTTATTCAGAAGGACCGCTGGGATCACCTAGAGTCTTCTAACTAATTTTGCTTGTTCTTGCGCGACCAATACCGCGAAGAATCAGGGCAACAAACACGGTTTGGGGCCTAGCATTATTTTAGATGATCCATCTTAAAACTAAAAAGTCAAGCTCCAGGACAGTCATCAACAAAATAGTTAAATATTTTCATAGTTTTGAAGCTCAAGATAATTTTAAAGTTTACATTATAATTTTAGCGCTCTTATGATTTGCTAGTAAATTCTATGCAACAGAGTTTTGAAGATCTTTTGTTCCTGACTGTACTGTTTAAACAAAATATCTACCAAGTACTTAATGGTGAAAGAGGATCTTAAATATTTCAAGAGCTTTAACTAAAGCATGTCTTTAAATGTACTATATAAATTGACCTAATTTTAGCGTTAAAAGAGTATGCAACAATAATGTCAATTCAATGTACAGAACATATTTTTGTGCTGATTGATCAGGATTTTATCTAATATTTATTATATCTAAAAATAACAAAATGTTTACTGACAGGCATTTTTGTAATATTGTTTTTGTTTTAATTAAATGTGTAATGTTTCTTGTAAAATTTGGCTGAAAAACTCTTAGATTGTGAATTATTTGTGTTCTATGCTAACAAGTATGTTTATTTTAAAGTACCGCAAAATATCTTCCATTTGAAGTTAAGTTTTATGTATCTCCAATTCAACTTAGGCCCCGCTCCACAAAGTATGTTGAACAGTATTTTTTCAAAATTGTTAAAATATATTTTGTCACTTTGCCTAAATAGGTGAGATAATAAAAGTGTAAAAATAATATAAATAAAAGAAGAGAGAAAAATATTTTAATGATAATAATATTATGAAGCTGAAAATGCTCATGTAAATAATTATAAAATATAGTACCTAGTGTATAAAGCTCTAATAACGTGAGAAATACAAAGTGAAAAGTATTAAAATGTGTTTTGTTACCTTATACCTGCCACCAACATACCCCATAATCATTTGCATGATTTCTTCATACAATCTTACACTTAGTTTGAATAGTTTTATCGTAGGAATAGGGGTCCCGTATTTCTTCGTGTAGGTATTTACATTAACTGACCGTATTTTAAACATTTTATGGGCACTAAAGTGTTATCTATTGCAAGTTGATTGACCTATTACAAAAAAAAAAACATTGAACAAGTTATTAAGTAGTTTTTTTTTTATGGAAGAGGGGCAAACAAGCAGGTGACACACCTGATGGTAAGACCCCTCGCAGACTATGGACTTTCTATCGGCCGATAGTTGAGACGGAATTGTGTGTGAAAATGTGTGGGAGCCCTATACTTCGGCTCGTAATGAGTATGGAGAAGTATAGCCCGCCTCAACTATCGGCCGATAGAAAGTCTATAGTCTGCGAGGGGTCTAAGTGATTGCCACTGCGCACAGACAACTGCAGCATCAAGAGGCACTGCAGATGCGTTGCCGGCCTAGTTGATGTAACAATGAGTTTGGTCTGACCCTAGATCAACTGAACAATCTATAGATTACCTACCTATAGTTATACCTACACGTTCTCATTCTCGCACTAATAAAAAAAATCTATTATGTTGGAGATAGTGGAATCCAAAGATATTTTACTAGAAAAATCCAGACACTGCAATTCGACCAAGAGTCAAAACTACCTTTGGCCAACAACTTTGTATAGAAACTGAACAAAATACCCAAGGTTGAGGGCTGAGGAACATGAATTATTTCAACGATGCACATCGCAAATTCATTTCCTGTGTAAAATGTTTAGGGTCGATTCACATCTGACGGAAGATCCGTCGCGGATTATCGGTCGCGGAACGCCAGAACTGACAAATGTATAGAAAAACACTCGACCGTTCACACTCGACGGATGATACGTTAGTCCGTCGAGTGTGAACGGTCGAGTGTTTTTCTATACATTTGTCAGTTCTGGCGTTCCGCGACCGATAATCCGCGACGGATCTTCCGCCAGATGTGAATCGACCCTTATTGTCCATGATTGTTTTTGAATTTCCTTCAGATTTTCTCGGAAGTTCGACTGCATTTGCACTGCAAATCCTTCCGCCACAGATGGCCTTGGCCATGCCTGTGTCAACGAAATGACTGTAATTTTTGTATGTAAAAAGATATTGCGAAAATTACGTCGGAAACAATGATAAGATTATAATCGCAAAAATAATGAGTAAACTGTAAATTAAATACTGTTTTACCGCGGTCTCACCTGCGTCTCTACCTACCACTGAGCAATAAACAAAACGAAATATCAACATGGAACCAAGAGGCATGTTTATGCTGTAGAAAATTAAATGCATTATTCAATTACTTCTTTTTTTTTCAAATCAAATCAGCGGTTTCAGAGATTGCTTCACAAAAGGCTCATCTCACGTCTAACTAAACAGAGTGTTATTTAAGTATATGATCTTTATCAGCTCATTAAGTAAATAGCCTATGTAGATTGTAAATCTGTGTTGTCTTTTTGGCAAAAAAAACGAAACAATGACTTGTTCTGGTGTCAGCCAGGGGTGTATACTGGCTCCACTTTTATTCATCACTTATGTTTCCGTGTATTTTTTTCACTATGTCAACGAAACACCAAAAACACGATTAAGAAAGCAAGGTTGTTCTTATCGATAAGTTTACATTTTCACCGGAACATCCTTTATCAGGGAGTAACGAACCTCATCTACTGTTACGTATTCTATGTGTTTACTATGACTGATCCTTGCGAATTGTACGATATAAATACAGAGGCGCTCGAATTTTCATCATTACTTTCTTGTGCTTTCTGCGAGCCTGGTATCTTCTAGAAAAATCACCCACAAGAATTCAGTCCTAGAATAACAGACAGTTCAGGAACGCCCAAGAATTATTTTAAAAATTGTTATAAAAATTTGATTTATTTGAAAAAAGTATAGAGCGCCATAGAACTTAGCTCTGATTGAAGATGGTTTTTAAACTTGTTCATTTAATTTTCCTACTCTCTTGCTACCACGCCTTCCCGATAGATGACGATACAGTGGAAATTATCGCCAACGACATAGACAACAATATAGATGGAGACCAGTCGATAGATCTGACTGGTCTTGGACCTGAAGCTTTCGGGGTGCCTACAACTGAAAGTGGTAAGTCAACAGTTTATTAAAATAATGCTTTTCAGCGGTGAGGTGTTCCTTAACCTCATGAGGAAATCAGTTAGGCTTCTAACAGGTGGCAATGGGCTTACAACCCGTTTGATACGTAGGTGCAAAATGCAAAATGTTTGTGCCAAATAATTATGTAAGTATCTGGATATGCCTCATGCAAACCCTTCTTAAATTCCCTAGTTAACGTGGCATAGGGATATTATTATAATTATAGTCATGATCCTGTCATAAAAAATGAATTCAAAATTATTTTCAGACTATGATTATTCAACTCCTACACAAAACAGTTTATTGGAATCATCTTTTAATTCAAATAACATTCAGAAAATAAGGCTAATTATCTTCGATCAAGAATTATCGACACCTTGTAGTCATGTTCTGGCGCCGTGTAGCTGTCACCAGTTCCGATAGCTGGTGTGAAACGACAGGATCCGGTGACGACCTGCTTCCGCGCGTTTTGATATCCTTATCGTTTTATTTCTGAATTGCTGTTTCCTGCGGCTTCGTTCTCATTGAAAGCGTCATCATTTTCCATACAAACTTTGATTAAATAATTTTGTCCTATCAGTCATTATTTTTGAAAAAATTAAATCCAGTAGGTTTTAGCAGGGTATTTAATGCATCTTTAATACAAAGGCCTCCCTAAAACAGTTACCACCATCCAGCGCTCTCGTCTGCCAGTCCCATAAAATATTTATTTGTATTTCAGGAGACAGCTTATCCACATGGAATGAAACATCGCTGATGAATCCCGAGGAGATGGGAGAATATGGAGAAGGCGATATTTTGATTCCACGCGGTCCATACGCAAGAAACGGAGTCCGCGAACAGTCCCTACTGTGGACCAATGGGCACATACCTTACAAAATTGAAGGAAGATTCAGTGAGTTTGTGATAAAATTAGAACTTAATTAATTCATCCATACTGGATGTTTTTTAGGATTCTGCTCTCTAAAGCCTAACTAAATTGCCTGGTTAACTTGCCAATTCGAAAAACAGCTAGTTCACATTCTTTAATCCAGTTATCATGATAATTCAAAGCATACAGCTAGCTCACTCTACATAATCCTTCAGACCAGGATCAGCACGACACGATAATGAAGGCGATAGCGGACTACCACCGGCTCACGTGCCTGCGCTTCGTGCCCTACTCCGGCCAGCAAGACTACATCGTCATCCAGGGGAAGAGTACTGGCTGCTGGTCCAGTGTTGGACGGCTCGGTATGTCTCTTATTTATAACATGAGGCTTTTTTTCTGTGATGGGATGTCCCATCACAGAAAAAAAGCCTCATGTTATCAAGGGTGGTACATACCACCCTTGATTTTCTTTCAATCTGAAGGAGATTGACTAAATGGCGAAGGAAAACAGTAAAGGAGCCTACTTAGTACCTATTATACCTAATTGCGGCGATGGGCTAGCAACCCGTCACGGAAGCCTTCTGCTTAATGCCTATGCTCTGACATTCCCTTAGCCAAATAGACATCTTCAAAGGAAAGATCAAAATTGTTACGGTCACTCCACACATTCGCCGAACTATTATTTGGATAGAAGATGACAGGCGATGACAGGCGAATAGACCCTCTACACGTTCGTCACCATCGGCATTATTTTATCTTCGCCGACTATGGGCCCATTAAGTTATGGAATCTTATTAAAATCTCTAACCAACTCTTTTTTTGAGGACAGAATTACGAACACACGATGATGATAATTCCTTTCACCCGTGGTCGTGCTTGCTTAGTCGTTCTTGATAGATCGTCGAAGTTGAGCCACGTTCGAAACGGTCTGTAAGTGGATGGGTGACCGCCAGTGGCATTTTCATCTGAGCGCTTCCGTGCTTCGGAAGGCACGTTAAATTGTCGGTCCCGGCTATTTAAGTCGTTAAGCCATGACGGAGGCCTTAAGGCGGTCTAAAAACTCCGTCACCAGAGTTGGCCACTGACTTATACGAACTTACTTTTTACCCACTAAGCACTTAATATCATACAGGTGGTCGCCAAGAGGTGAACCTGCAGATCCCAGGCTGCATCTCTAAGAAGGGCACGGTGCTGCACGAGCTGCTGCACGCCATCGGCTTCATGCACGAGCAGAGCCGACCCGAGCGGGACGACTTCGTGCATGTACGATACCAGAACATCAAGTCAGGTCGGTAGAACATCAAGTCAGGTAGTCGCATAGACATATTAAGGATTTGGCCACTCATACAAAAAAAATAGTTGCGCGGGCGCTATTTTCTTTAGTAGGAAAACCAGTAAAATGTATAACAGTGGCTACGCCGTAGCAGCGTAGCATATTTGTAGACCCTCCTTTTAAATATCAAACTGTGACAAACAGCATAGCAAATTAATACATTGTGAATAATTTCCGATTAATTTTGTAATTCAGGCGCAGAAAATAACTTCAGAAAAGCGGATTCGAAGAATGCCGACGGCTATGGCGTACCTTATGACTACAACAGTGTCATGCACTACTCCGAGTATGCTTTCTCCAGGAACTCGCAGAAAACAATCGAATCTAAGGTTAGAAACTAAATTTTTTTGAAACTATATTTTTCAATCATTTAATCCATCATCTTCCTGTCCTTTTCCCACATTATGTGGGGTCGGCACAATATATGTTCTTCTTCCATTCTCCTCTATCAGCCGTCATCTCAACACTCACTCCTTTCTTACTCATGTCATCCTTCACACAATCCATCCATCTTTTCTTTGGCCTACCTCTACTCGTGAATCCATCAACATTCATACCAAGCACTCTCCTACTTACATGACTTTCTTCCCTTCTCATTACATGCCCATACTAATCATTTAATCCATTCCTTTTGAAATTATGACGTGTAAAACATTACGATTTGTAATAGGTATAAAAATATAATTTCAGGTGAGCGGCGTAAAATTGGGGCAGAGAGAAGGTCTTAGCCGTGGCGATGTGAGGAAAGTCAACAATATGTACAACTGCAAGAAAGAGTAAGTACCTAGGTATAAATAAAATGTATGTATAATCGCCTGTTCAAGACGCGCTAGCAAATGCTGGGAAATGCAACTGCTCTACTCGTTACATTAACTTCGCCTTCTCTAGTTTACAAATAACGCCATTTCAATTATTTTTTTAAACTCGTATTTGATGAGCCTGATGAAACTTAGTACTCTATAGCTTAGATCTTATAGACGTGATGCGCCTTACCTTGTATTTCCCCTCTGGCAAAATGTACACCATTCCAAATCATGTGCGTCTTTTATTATAACGAACGTACAGCATTTACGAAATTTGCAAGTGTGCGTAAAAAAGAGGGTGTATTGTAATTTTATATGCATGAGAGTGTGTGCTAAAATGCTAAATTCTCGTGTTATCGCGTCCTTCGAAAAACCGGCAGAAAATGTTGATAGAGGAATTCAGTCAATAACTCGGCCAGATCTAGTTTGTATGAGCTCTATAAAACAAGCAACATATTTTTACAGGGAACCACATTCAGGATGGGCGGGAGGAATCTATCAAGGTCTTTTCAGCAGGGCTTCAGTCGCGGAGCAGTCGTAGATAAAATTATAATGAATAGTTTTTAAGTAAGCACATTGTGTGAAAGATCTGCTAGATAATAAGTTTGACTAGTCTTTTGAATTTGTAAGATTTGTCTTAAGAAATAAGTATTGATTATTTTTAATAAATTATGGCAATGATTACAGTACTTTTTTTGACAACCATTGCATGGGTGGCAATGTCGTGGGTGAGAGATCTGATTTAGGTGCGAGTTCTATTCTCAAAAACAAGATTTAGGATCTATATGATCTACCTACATTCTTTTCGAGTTTTTTTTTTTTTTTTTTTTTAGATTCTAGTCTTCAACTACGATATAAATTGGCTAGGAAATGCAAAAATAAACAATAATACGAGTAGATATAGGTTACACGTGTAATATTTGCTTGAACTATACTACAATAGTTAAAACTCAATGACATGAATCCTTAAACATATTCAAAAATTAACACTCTCAAACTGCTAGCAGAAGATTAAGTTTGATACAATTTCTTAGACACAAATTACATTTGCTAATTTACGAGGAATATGAGCTTGAGGGACATGTTATTTACAGAATATTGTATAGGTTGGTCTGTTTTTTTGTTTATAAGTACGTAAATATCCTTAGTTTTCAGTTTTCTTCTCGTACCGTTCTATTTCCATTGAAAACAGGCATTTCATAAAGTTGTAAGCTCGCTCGCATTTGCAAGATTCTCCTGAAAAAAAAAATATGTTTTAAGCTTTGCCCAGCAGTGGGACACGATAGGTTGAGTAAAAAAAAAAAATTGTTTTAAGTAGCATATTCTTAGTCGCGCTTTTGAAGTACTACTTATGCTTCCGCAGCTTCAACTATTCTTTATTAAATATTGTTTGCGTGTAAAGGATTTATATTTAATTATTGTGGACTATATGCCGATTGGAGTGGCGTCTGAGGGAGGAGGCTTATGTCCAGCAGTGGGCTATCATTTGAGCTGCTAATGATGATGATGATGATTGTGGACTATGCTTCAGGCAGCTGCTTAATCTGTTGCAAAAGCTTTTTGAGACAATATTTTAGGGGCTTCATGAATACAAAACCTGGATAAATGATTTTACTTCGTTCGGCGCAAATAGTAGCGATCTCTTCGATGCCGTCCACAGGTGCCCCGTTCCTCAGGCCAGAAAATATCAGGGTTGTGCGTTCCGGACTGTACTCCCCTTCCATCGAGGCAACTTCCAAGGTCTCCAGCACGCATCGCAAGTAGCACTGGAAGATGAGCCATTTTTATTAGATTCCATTTAAAATATCCTATTACTAAGGCTGTTTGTGTACCTAACCTATCCATCTGTGCTGTGTCTGGTTTGGCCGTGTATTAGGAGGTTGTACAGAAGAACTACTAAGATTTTTTACAACTTCTTAAGAGTTGAGTTACCTTAGGTGTTTTATCAGTTTCATCAGGGAAACTGCCACTCTCGTTGAGGGATTCCAAGTAAGCTGAAAATGGAAATAATGTTATTTAGCTACCTCTCTCTTTACAAAATGTGCTGCGATTCAAAAATCATACAAAAGTTTAGTAACTCTTTGAAGAAACCTTGACCATATTTTTTCAGAATAGTAGAGAATTTCTTGACAATAACAAAACAACACAGGCTTTGACACAATAAAAATTTAATAACTGTGATGCAAAGGCAAAACATTGCCCAATAGGTATACAAATATACAGGGCGTCCCAAACTTATGGGACATGAAGGGGAAGTACCTTAAATATCGTAGATAGTGTATTTTGCTTAAAGAAGACTTTATGTTATTTTTAAAATTTAGTAATTCCGCATTCATAGATTTTCTAAAAATTACTTGCTTCGTCTGGGAATCGAACCGACTCAAATGTCAAAAAAAAATCACCCTACTTTTATGATGCCAATCGAAAGAATAGCTAAAAAATAATAACTCTGCTTAGGTAACATTGTATTTTAAAAGAAAGGAACAACGTAAAATTAATCATTTTAATCAACATAAAAACATACATGTAACTGCCGTAGTCAATTAAGTGGGTATTTTTTTGTAAATTAATTAATTAAATGCTCAAAATGTGATCCCTCTTGTCTTACGCAAATCGCCAATCTTTTAATGAGTCCGCTACCTGTTGATTTTCTTATCATTTTATGGTGAACACTCGATGTGATATGGCACAATTCAGTTTGAACGTCGTCGACGGCAATAAATAACTTTCTTGAAATTTGACTCATTCAAAACTCATTTTACGTTGTTCCTTTCTTTTAAAATACAATGTTACCTAAGCAGAGTTATTATTTTTTAGCTATTCTTTCGATTGGCATCATAAAAGTAGGGTGATTTTTTTTTGACATTTGAGTCGGTTCGATTCCCAGACGAAGCAAGTAATTTTTAGAAAATCTATGAATGCGGAATTACTAAGTTTTAAAAATAACATAAAGTCTTCTTTAAGCAAAATACACTATCTACGATATTTAAGGTACTTCCCCTTCATGTCCCATAAGTTTGGGACGCCCTGTATAATGAAGAAACTCACACATATCAATTCTGAAGCTTTCATTGCAATATACTATGGTGCCCATCAGATCAAAGTCATCTTTCTCCATCGACGCTTCCTTCAAACCCGGATCCATTTTCGTAACCGGAGTCACCGGAGGCTCAGTCTTCTCCTGTTTAGGATCTAATTTGGCACAGAATGTTACAACGGCAAAAGTTGCCAGAAAACTGTAGATTAGTATTCTCGCCATTTTCAGAACTTGTGAGAAGCTTGATAGAGTTGGTGGTATAAATGTGCCGAGATTTGAATAAGCAGATGTGGTCAGCTGTTTTTTTTTTCATTATTTTTCAGAAATTATGTTAGACAAAAGGATCTAGATCGAGACAATTTGGTGTTAATTCTTCGTGAGATTAGTCAATCATTTAACTAGTTTAGTTTTGTTGTTTCGTCAGTTGTCCCATGGTTTTTAATTCCCACACGTACATTTTCTAGCCAAAATGCTCTCAGTTAGAACTTCTGTTAAATGCCATGTTACTGATTTTGCACGCTCAGCCTAAGGAATCGTTAATTTGTCGGTCACTGTTAAACCATGTTAGATGTCCTTTGGGTCGCCTGAATGCTGTGTCACCAGAGTTGGTCACATTGTCATACGTTGGTCATCTCTGCTTTCAGGTAGAAAATGGTCGTTGATTACAATGATTATGGTAACATACCTGCTTTAATTAATTTCTTTCAATCCTCGGAGTAACCCCGGAACCATTTATGTGATTTTTGTAATTAGCTCTACAAATAGGTTGAGTGATTATGGCTTCCATGTCATTTATTATTGGAAGCAGTTATCTACACGAACATCCAAGTGAAGGCTAGTGACAAACAGGCTCTCCTAAATCAGTATTTAGTAATGCTTCATCAACATTCGCGGCCAGACTTAGCTCAGTATTTTTTATTTTCATGTAGAATAGTAACACGAAGAAGTTACTTACTTGAATTGAACTTATAGCAATAACGTTATTGAACAAACTTAGACCTTTGTTTATTAAAAAATTACAGTTTGTAGATGTCATCCATACTTCCATATTCCACTGTAGGTATCCACTGTAAAACTATGTGTAATACATGTTACTATGTCTGTCTGTTTGTTACCTTGTAAACCGCTGAACAGATAGGGCTGAAAGCCTGAAAGGCATGATCAAAGGTTGTATCCCAGGAACGTACATAGGATACTATTTATTCCGAGGGACCGCGGGTCAACATAGCTAGTTTTCATCATCACATCAATAAACAATATAATTGCCTCAATATTTATTATATTTGTAGGTATATCCTTAACAAAATAAACCAGAAATGAATGATCGCATCAGTCCCTCGTGTAGGTAATCGTAGGATTATTCTCTCCAGGCTCATAGTTATACATCGCGTCTTCTCCTTCCTCTTTATAATCATTTCCTTTATCCTCATACCGATCCGCTGCCTCCGTGACCAAGTCCATATCAGGAACTGTCTGCGAATGGACATCGTCTTCATGCTCATTGTAATGGTCTTCGTTGTCATGGTGATGCGATTCGAGTGTCTCTTTGTCGGATTGGTAGGTTTCGTTCATTTCCTTGTTGTATGCGCCTTGGTTTGCCTGGTGATGCTCCTTTTCATTGTGGTATGTCTCTTCGTTTTTGTCTCTGAAATGTGATTAAGTTCAACTCTATCTAGAGCACATTCTACGTGCAGTCTTGCAAATAAGCTATATATTCTATCATAACATTCATAACTCTATTTATAGGTACCTATTTCGACATACGAGTATTAATGTGATTTAACAATCCTCATCATAAACCTTTCATAAATTAAAGTTACATAATGTTTTTGTATAAATTTATGCTATTTCATCGTTCTAAGAGACCTGATCTAATACTATCAAATACTAACCGATCCTCATCAAGCTGGTCATGTCCCTCCTTCCCCTTGTCCTCCTCCTTTCCCTTCCAGTAGTCCGCTTCACTACTCATGCCATCCTGGTAATCACCGCTCCCTGGACGGTGGTTAGGGACATCTATCTCCATCTTGTCAGGAGACCTCGCGACGCGGAGTCCATTCACTTGCAGGGCTGAAAGATATGAATGACTGGCTTTTATAAATGGCTTCACACATGAGACCAGCATTTTATTTTAAACCAGCTATTCTAGTTTTCAATCTAGTTATTCAACACTAGCTGTCTGCCGCGGTGTTACCCGCGATCCCTCGGGAAAACTTCACTTCCCCGGGATAAAATATAGCCTATGTTCATCGGGGATAATGTAGCATTTTATTGGTGAAGTATTTTCAAATCCTGTAGGTAGTTTCGGAGCCTATTCATTTCAAACAAACAAACAAATCTTTCCTCTTTATAATATTATAGTATAGATTACAAAATTTGGAATGGTGTGAAGGAAACACGAAAACTGGACCACGACTGTATCCCCAAGGAACAGAAGACATTCTCTTGGACCAAGTCTCTGAAGATCATTTAATATACCTAAGTAGCTGAGGGATACTTACCATTGAGTTATAATGTACTACGTACATTATAACTCAATGATACTTACCAATGAGTCCCAAGTACACCAGGCAAGTCTTGGTAGCCAACATGTTGAAGTGTTGATGTCTTCAGTTTGTTCATCCATCTTTTATATCGTTTATTATTATAGGGTACACTTTTTGAAATGTAATTACATATCTAGATACTGACTCACTTTCCTACTTAGTTTGATACGGCACACGCAAGCCTTTTGTACTTGACTGCGTCTAGGCGATATATTTAAAAACGTATTTAACCTGACTACGGCATAACCAAAAAAGGGTTATGATTTTAGCAGTCTATGGATGAAACTATAAAACCTAGTATCTTGTACATAGGTCTAGGCACCTAGATGTATGGACATGGTAACGAGACAGGAAGAATTACACTGACATGCGATTAGGTAGGTACAATGATATTGATACACGAATACAGAAAGGGCCAAAATACTATATGGATGGATTGTGAAAAATTACACAAGTAAGAAAGAAAGGAATGCTGACGATTGATGTAGGGAATCGGAATAAGAATAGGTCCTCCATATAAATGGGACAAGGATAAAAGATGAAGATCTACTGTCGTAAAGTAGAGCAAAGATAGAGTTCATTAATATTTACCTACATTGAGGAGCATAATTATGAATTACTACTATCTTATCTCTTCGAAAATGAAGTTGTTGGAATATTTATGGGGCGCTTAATATTTACAGTTGAAACAGTTCAACACAAAGTCACATACCTTAGAAATGGAGAGACGGTGTTTCTGCGTTTTTACAGTACTTTTACTAAAAGTCGTCCTCGGAGTGTGTCATGGTAAGCATAAGAACAATCAGTCGAGCTTGTGGTAATTTAGTGAACACTTGAATAGTTCGGTAGTGTATTGAGTTTAGGAGGAAAAACCTTAATATGAATGAACATTTTGTTTGTAAATGATTGTTATTTATTATTGTAAGTAAACAAATGTTTTCTTTGAGTAGTGTTTTATATGACAAATATTTTCTACTAGAATCCAGTGAAGAAACACCTAAAGAAGTTCTAGGTGAAGAGTACGCCCAAATATTTTACAGCTTACCAACACTATTCGAATACCTTCTAGAAATACTTCATGAAAGACCGGAGATTTTAGAAAAAGATGACGTCACGTTCTTCCAAGATTTACCCCAGGAAACTTGCGAGGGTGACGAAAAGACGAAAAGAGAAGTAGATGCACAATGCGGAATACAAGCAAAGTCACTTAAGCTTAAAGATAATTTAGACGTATTTAAAAGAAATATTGTCACAAATGAAATGAGTAAAGAAATACATACGAGTGATGTGAATGTTGATACAATGGGTAAAATAATTACAACAAAACTAAAAACTAAATCAATAAGCGACAATGGTTCAAATGACAAAGTTGCAAAAAACAAATCTAAATCTAAAACTGAAAAAAGTGAATCGAAAAGTAAACGTAATAACAATGATAAAAGAAAATCAGAAATCAATACTAAAGTAAAACATAAAGTAGAAGTAAAAAAGAATGTTAACTTCGATGATAGCTTCCTAGGCACTATAGATTGGAGTAAATTTTATCTGACCCCTGATGAAGTAGAGGAACAAGCTGTTAAAACAGAGAGAGCTATAGAAGAGCATAATAAGAAGAAGGGAAAGTAAGTTGATTAATAAATAATGACACGAACAAATGTTTTATTGTATTTAATCACTAAGAACTCGTTGATACTTGCTCTAAAGCTGTATAATTACAACCAAGTAAGTAATTATGGTGCTAATGATCTGAAACAAATAGAAGAAAAGAATTTGGTTTAAATAATACACTACGACACACGACACGAAAATTTCATACAAACGACGTGCAACATGGATCTTTCTACAGTTTTATTTAGTTTCTCACAGTTCTTGTTCGAAGTAAAGTAATGCAATCGAGAGTTTGAGAGGCAGGTCCATTATACGAAGGTATCATCATTTTCAATGTCACTCTTCCAAATAATCATCTCTGTCCACTCCTTTGCCTTACCCTTAACCTCTTCCACACAATTCATTCATCTTTCTACTCACATCCATTCAGTATTCAATATTCTGAAGTTCTTATGAAGTAGACCGATTGTAAAGTTCATTACGCACCGTAGCCACTAAGCCTCTAGTGAGAGTTGTGATCTTAAGTGGAGAATATGAGACCTCATTCAGGGTTAAGTGTTTGAAGAACATATCTAGCTCGAGAGCGAGCTGCTCGCTGGGAGAGATTAGCTGACGCATCAGTAGACTGATCTGGCAGCGTGTTTCTGCCACCTGAAAGACAAACATATCCAGGCTTGAATATCAAGATTATGTTCGTTAGTACAACTCGGTCAAGGTATCTCGGCATTTGTGAAATTAGCTGTTGGAAAATAAAGTTAGCTGCGGCGCTTCTACAAACTAAATTTTCTACTGCGCATCGAAACGGCATACCTACTTCATGAAAGCCTTGATCCAATGACATCGATGGCTGTGTACGTTACTGCAGTTTCAAGATGCCCGTGAAATGGCTTACCTCTTGTAGTGTCAAGTGGCAAGGCTCGATCACCATCACCAGACATCCGCTGTGGTAGAAACACCACACGCACTGAGTTAATATGTAAAAAGCACCTCTATTCTCGCTGTTGTTAACTGAAACATCAAATTCATTAACAACCGTTAGTAGCACCTTGTCGTGTTGTGATCCCTCAAATACTATCAAACGAAGATCTCATGAAAATTACCTACGGTCGGATGTTTTCAAATCTTCTGAAACCTGTAGATTTATGAGCAGAGTTTTTAAAAATTCGGTTTCAAAATCACTCCAGTAAGGCCTTTGATGATATTTAACTACTGATGCGTCAGATATACATACATGCATAGTTGATTAAATAGTAAGGTGTTATGGTCATATGCAGCAAGAAGGAAGCGAGGAGTAGCACCAACATTCCACCATATTGTCTATCCAGCTCCTTTACTACTTGGCACACAGACACGTATGTTAGAGCGAGACGACGGACTTTCTCATGGGTTGGTCCAAATTCAACTGCGAAATGGGATGAGAAGAATATTAGTTTTGGTAGACTTAGTACCTGCCAACACATATCTACTTTTCTTACCAGCTTTAGCTTTTCCCACGAATGCCAACGAATCAATTATTGAGTTCACAGACTTCTTACGCTTTTTGTGCAATGTTTCTTTAACTATGCAAGGTCTAGCTGGAAGTTTTCTTAAATCAGACAATCCTGCAAGTAAAAGAGATCCTAATAATGATTGGTATAAAGTTTATTTCAGGCAACTTATGAATAGTACAAAGATGGTAAAAACGAATTCTTAAGCTCGGATAGGTAAAGCAGTAGCTCATACTTTTAGATATAACCAGAGGTCTGAACAGCATTTACCTTGCTCCAGGGATCCCAACTTGTAATTTATGTTCATGTAACTTCGACGAATATGCAGTACGATTAAAACAAACTGAAAAATCAGCAGCTGCATTATCCAGTAACAGAAATAGTAGAACATGTACAAAAAGGAGACCAATTCTGAAACAAATACCTACACGCTTTTGAACACGCAGATTTGAAGATGTTAAATGGCCATATTTTGTATTGTGTTTGAGATCGAAATGGCTGAACTGTAGAGGAGTTAGCCCCCTTACGCATTAGCGGTTGAACCGCGCCGCGCGGTTAAAATTTGAGTATAATTTTATGGCGGTTAGCGGCGGTTAGGTGCATACAATGACAAGCGGTTGCATAATAAAGCTGGAAAAGCGGCCCGCCACGTGGCTAGCCGCCCCGCGGTTCAACCGCTAGTGCGCCTTGTAAGAGTAGTAAGAGCGCCTTGCTTATTGTATGGGTATGTATTAGTTGATTCATACTTAAGTCTTGTAGTTTTCCGACTATTGTTAGTTGAATTACGTGATCATTCAGAGTCATTGATACGATTAATAACGTCCATGCACTTATAAAAACGAACATTTTGTTTTCTCCTTTTTTTGACCAATGGGGCACGTTCAATTCTGAGCTAATCTAAAAAATAAATTATTAGATAATTATTATATTATTAGTTATGCATAAAAAGTTAAAACATATTTATCTTATATTTTAACTTAATAATTTTTTGACAATGTCTTTACAGAATTAGGTACATAATAGATACAAAGCATAACTTAACAATGTATCTACGAACAAACTAAATATATTGAGCTTTTCGTTGGAAACCTTCGATTATATATCTGATAGGAGATCTAGGAGATATATCGATGATCGAAGTTGGAATCCATAGATGGCTCAACTGAACCAAACCACAGTGCTCAACAAAACACTGGCGGACATCTGAGTATTTCCTATGAGTATTCAACCTGTTGCGTGTAGTTGAAGCAATGGATCATAGCTTTAAGATGTCGGGGCGCAGCCAAGGCGCCGTAGAAGACGATGCCCGTCATGACAGCGACGTCCAGCAGCCACACCACACGTCGAGTGCTGCTCTGCATACGGATGGACTGCTCCGGCTCCGTTTGGTAGTCCAGCAGCGTGGCCGTTAGAATCATTGCATCTAAAATTGTATGAATGCACACGAAAATGTATCGCAATTTGCAATTAAGTTAGGTAGGTTAGGTATTTTTCAAAATGCAGGCGCTAGAATACCTAATTATATATTTTTTCCATTGGATATTTGTGTTTATATTCTAGTTATAAAAATGTAGAGACGTTAGCAAAAGTGATCGCTACCGCACTGCAGGTTGTGGGTTCTAATCCCAACCAGAATAAAAAGGACACACTTATAGGTCAATTTTATAATAAAGTCGAATTATAAAATCGATTCTCGTTAAAATTAGCTTTTTACATAAAATTAAAATAAATAATAAATAAATAATGCTGGACATTTCACACAGCATCATCTAGCCCCAAACTAAGCAATGCTTGTACTATGGGAACCAGATAACTTATATACTACTTATATACTTTTTGTTTTGTAAATACATACATATTATACATAGTAACACCCAGACCCGAGATAAATATTTGCAGATCATACAAACATTTAACCCGCCGCGGGGATCGAACCCGCAACCTTCTGTGTCCCAAGCGGGCTTTCACCCACTGCGCCACAGAGGTCGTTAAACATAAAAGCTAATAAGATAAAAATTATACTATTATTAAAATAGGCATTGGGATGTCTAATATACAACGTACTCATAATCGTCACAATGATACATCCATACACATGCCATTCTCTTGAGTAAGAGACTCGCCAGCCACCGCGCTGCTTCGTGAAGTGCAGAGGTGCCACGCAAGCCAGTCGGGACACCTTCAGCACTATTGCCAGCACTCCAGACACGACGGCCACTGGTTCTTTTTCTATCATATTCAGATTCTTTGAATATAGAAACTGGGTAAAGGGACTGACAGAAGAAATGAAAGGAAGCTTTTACAAAATAATGGGATGGTATGGGCTAGTATTAGTACACAAGGAGAACAGATAAAGATTGTTAGTAGGCCTTTCGCGCGATTCTGAAGGATTATGTTACAGATGGCTAAATGAAGTTCTGTATGAGTTTAGTAAATTGGGCTCTATAATACCGTAGCGCCGTAGAACAGAAGTAAGTAGAGCACAAAAATAACAGTCGGGCGACCGACTTGAAAAAATATAAACGAATACTTGCCTAAATAACATTGTAATACACATTTTGTTGAGCTTTGTATGCTTAGCATGTCATGGATAATATTTCAATAGATAAGCTTTTCATTTTAACTCTCGGAAACTAAAAAAAAACACGACGAAATATCTATTTTCTTTACCCATGCGCAAAATGTGTCACTTGAAAAAATATTGACCTACCTATATGTAATTAAACTTTTTAAACTTTCGTGATTTGGTGACATAATTATTATTTTTAAACCGGGTATTTATCACGTACCTATTATTATTATTTCTTTTTTCCGACGTTTCGGACGCATTGCAGCGCCCGTGGTCACGGAATGAACTGAGGCACGGCGAGTTAGCTTCTATTATTGAGAGTAGATTGCGTCTACCCTCAATTCGTCTTCAGAATCCGATAAGGCCAGATTCACACCGCGACACACGACACTGATTGTATCAACTTGCGGCAAACACGAACTACGACTCACACACTTATTAATAACAGGATTCCACGAGGCCGAGAGTCGAAAACCATCTTCACGGTTGAAATTCGGGTGTTTTCTGATCTCAATCGCTTCTCGGACCATCCGTTTATAATAATGGCGTTCCCTGGAGAGAACCTTAGGATCATGGAGCTCAATCCAATGGTTCGTTCCTGATTCCAATAGGTGTTCTGCTATCGCCGACTTGTTGATCTGCCTATTTTTGACTGCTGAAATGTGCTCTCTGACTCGTTCGGCTATTGTACGTTTTGTTTGCCCGATGTAAGAACGGCCACAGCTGCAGTCAATCTTGTAGACGCCTGGCATTTGCAGTGGTACAGTATCTTTCGGTGTTCTCAATTGCTGCGCCACTTTTGTGAGAGGTGTAAAAACTGACTTTATTGAAAACTTTTTCATTAAGTTTCCAATTTTATCTGTCACACCTTTCACATAGGGCAGAAAGATAGGCTGTCTGCTCGCCTCTGGCGTTTTACAGTTCCTCCGTCTTAAAAATAATAATTATACCTATATGTATGTTGATCGCTGCGAAGTATAACTATCTTTTAGATCCGTAGTTCTATTGCATAGAACATTCTCAACGCTCCAGTCGGTATTCATTTGTAACATATCTTTTGAACTAGATAGCTATTTTAGTTGAAAATCCAATCTAGTCGAGGTCGAGTGAGGACGATACAGGCAGACAGGCGATATGCCTGTCTGCCTGTATCGTCCTCACTCGCAACGTTTGTGAAGTACGGATATGATTATAATGAAATTGAACTAGTGATGGAAGAACTAAACGCAAACGAACCGAAATAGTCCAATTGAACTATTCGTTCCGGAACTACTCAAAACTATTCATTCCTCAACAAAATTAGAAATATCTATTAAGTTCTCAAGTAAGTAAGTAAGTTCGTATGAGTCAGTGGCCAACTCTGGTGACGGAGTTTTTAGGCCGCCTTAAGGCCTCCGTCATGGCTTAACTAAATGGCTTAACTAAAAACTTAAATAACCGGGACCGACAATTTAACGTGCCCTCCGAAGCACGGAAGCGCTCAGATGAAAATGCCACTGGCGGTCACCCATCCACTTACAGACAGTTTCGAACGTTGCTTACCTTCGACGATCGATCTATCAAGAACGACCACAAGCGCTTCAAGTAGTAGAAGTATATGAAGGTAGCTACATTTAGCATTAAAAAAGTGACAATTGGCAAGCCATCGTAAAATTGTGCCTATTATGAGGTACTTAGATGTAGATGCGGTGCCATATCTAGGAGCTTTAAATCATTGAACTAGTTTGTCAGTTTGTTTGTATTATCACAGATTGTTAAATACTATAGAGACATTAATGTTGAGACAGTTTTGTTAAACATGAGACTTGTTTAACAAAATAAAACAGTAATTACTTGGCAGCTCTTGGTAACGATGTTTAACTTTGATGGCTATCGAAGTTTCATGATTGATTAGGTCTTAATGTTTCCTTACTCAAGTGTATTGGGATTAGAAGTATGACATCACAGTTATTATATTTCGTCGTTGTTACTTTTAGTTGTACAATTCTGCAATTATTGACGTGACAACGTCTTATAATTCGATAGAGCCGGCTGCACGCACGAAAAAATGCGGCGTTACCTCGGCGTTACCTGAGGCGTTAAGGCTTGAAGTGCAAGCGAGAGCGCGGAACGAGCGACAAAGAAGCACAAACGTTGTCACGTTCAACTATCGTCAGTAAACCGACTTTACAGACAGCCAGTTTTTTTATTAATGTTTCAAAATATAGAATAGAATAGAATATTGCTTTATTGCACACCATGAAAAAAAATTTATAAAACAGACTTAGTTTTAATAATATGTGTAGTAATGCGCGACCTTATCGCTGAAAGCGATCTCGTCCAGATAACCTTAACTAACCTTAGCTTTAATAAAAAGGTCTTGTTAAAATACATTTCTCTTTCTTTAAACATTTTATTCACTCACAATATTTAAGTACAATGATCTAATTCTCAGAATTGGCAGTGTCTTCTTCAATTTTCGTAACTGAATCTGAATCTTCCTTTACTGGAACATTCTGCGAGTTCTGCCCCAAGCCTGGAATGTCACTCGTGGACATAGGACGCATCATGGCTTGGAAGGTCCCCAGCACCACCTGGGTATCTCCTCCAGCACCACCTAGGCCACCAATTTGTCTCTTCGACTTCGTATTTTCCAAACTATAATGGGAAAATGAAATAATATTAAGTCGTGATCCTAGTAGAATAGAACAGAATAACATTTCCCCCACAATACAAAGTCAAAGTCAAAAAGAATTTATTCAGTAGGACCGCTGGGATCACTTTGAGACGTCTTAAAATTAGGTGATTTTACTCCTGTTCCTTCGCCTCCAATCAAAATCCAAATCCAATCAAATCAAAGCATCCTTCCGACCGTGAAGAATGAGGGCAACAAACACGGTTTGCGGCCTAGCTCACAAAATAAAATAGTACAAAATGAAAGCTTGAATGAGAAAATGAGAACTTCAAGAAAACAGCTCTAAAAATCTAAAGACAAAATAATGGCACCACGAGAAAACAGCTCTAAAATGCAATGCGCAGCACAAACCGGAGCTCCTAGGGGCTGAGCTCTAGTAGAGGTCTCTTAACTTCTTTAACATGAAAGTATTTCTCACTTGTAGAGTCTTGGCAACATATGAAATACTTTTGGTGGGATACAGTAGCTTCCTTAGATGAGTAACTTACCTGGGATTCATTGGTTTTTCTGTCGTCAAATTCTGCCCTTCAAGCAAAGGTACCTCTTCATCTGTCACATCGTAATCAGTAAAGTAGAATCTTTTCGGATTTTCATTGGCTATCGGATAATTTTCCGAGTGTTCCATATTCAAAAACAGCTTCAGATTGTCACTTGTTACAATCAAATTCTTGATTAAAATGTTTTTGTACAGTTCCAACGCATTCTGCTCAGATTTATGTTGAAAAACATCGAAATTCTCTATCTGTATTGTATTTTTTGGAAGTGGTACCGCGTAGATAGTGGAGATTAACATTAGAAGCAACTTTACCGACATATTTGTTTAGCTGATAGAGTTCGAATGATTCGGATACAACGATTATCAGTAACATTACTTATGCATGCATATTTTGAGTAGACATGAGTTTTGTATTAACTTGCGATGTTCTTGTTCTAGTTTCAGTTTTGTCACACTAGCTGTTGCCGACGACTTCGCACACTTTGCACGTGTGGAGTCACGTTATTATTTAAACCCTGATGTGAAAAAACTTTTAATAAATGAATGAATGAAAATACTTTATTGCACACCTTAAATAATCCCACCCATACATTGTGAGTTTGTTTAGATGTTTGGATATTTGGATGTTTGGATATTTGTATGTTTGTGTATCTATCACGCCTAAACCAGTGAACCGATTTGTATGAAACTTGGAATAGGCATCGATAGTGACCTGGAATAGCATATAGGCTATTAAAAATGCTGGTACCACGCGGGCGAAGCCCCGCGCAGAAGCTAGTTCAAAATAAAACAAAAACAAACCAATAATATAAAAAATATACATTGGGTGGCCTTAACTTAAAGCGATCTCTTTTGACTTACTTTTTAAAGACTTTGTAATGTCAAGTAGATGCCTAAGTACCCACATCGAGTGATCTGAAATACTTAGATGATTTGTAATCAGCAATCATAAATCAAATCAATTCGATACCCTATCAAGCTATCAAAGAACAAACAATTTTTCATCGTTATTTTCACAACAAACGTGTATGACCCGGCGAACTTTGTTTACGAGCCAGTCGGACTCTGGTCGCCCATCTCCTCGCATCGCTGAGCGCCTGGTATTCCACAATCAATTACGTGAAAAACAATTTCGTGTATTTTATTTCACGCATTCTATGTGTGCCTGGTGATTCAGAAACAGTTTTGAAAATAAAAAGGTTTTTTTGATGTTTTTATTTAGTTGGAATGTACAGAACTATTGGATCAGAATTCATACAATAATTTAATTAAGTATAGAAACTTTCATAGATTTGGTTCCGGATTTTCGGTGTTTTCCCTAATGGGTGAGTTAATTACAGAGTTTTGGATTTATTTACAGAAACTAAGCTACTACAATATGTAGGTACATAAAATTACAAAATAAAATAGAATCAGTCAAGCTATACTCGTATATGTTTTGGCCTATATTGAACCATTGTCATTATCATCATTATCATCAGCCGTTTTCATCCCACTGCTGGGCATAGGCCTTTCTTCGCTTTTGCTTCGTCTCTATTTTGAATCAATGTAGGTACCTATCTATAATTTACATACATACATAAAATCACGCCTCTTTCCCAAAGGGGTAGGCAGAGACCACGGATCTCCACTCGCTACGATCTATAATTTATTTTTTACATTTACTTATGTTCATTTGTTGTTTATACAACCTTCTTTAACCCGTGTCAAAAATGAATTGGTACTTTAAGCCCTTGCAAATTCGTGCCAAACTCGAAAAACAACTTGGACATGATATACGATCGCCAGTTGCTACAAATCGATGCGATTGGGCAAAATAAAATCATATATCACACCTACGAACAGAATGTTTGAAATTACGTTATAATTGACACTGCATAAACAACAGTCCACGAGGCTCATGAGGCACGAATCGTGTTGGCTAAAACATACATTCGAGTATTTAATCTGTGATTATTTAAACTATGACCTGCTTTGACCAGCTGCTTCGCTTGAACGAAAGAAACAGCATATGACTGTATCCCAAGGCACGATATACATTATCTCAGATAAAGATGTCTATTTAAGAGATCTCTAAAGTAGAGGCAAGATCTGCATATCTGGTACATGTCCACATTTTGACTTTTTAAAGGTTTTAATTTTGAACCTTTTTTAGTAGGTCCAGGAGCAAACACACCTACTTAAAAACATAAGTACATACACAGTCCTATATTGAACATCCCCACAGAACTACTACAGACATCCCCTTTGATAAGAGCAAGGGAATGATGATCCTCTTTGAGTTCGGTTCGGTAATAAATGAGATAGCATTTTCTATTAAAAACTTGTCTAAAATGTTGGAGGATCGACCAGACGACCCTTGGCTAAACAAACATTGAAGCATGTTTATTTGCCTTTAGTCGCATAAACACTAACATTGACATAGTCGGTTGACCTACCTAGGTGTATTTTCGCTAAAGAAATGACAGTGAACTACAAAATTACCAGTTTTTAAAGGCAAGATACACATTAGAAGACATTCATCCTCGAAAGTCGATTTTAACATTTTGATATTTCACAAATGTGAATGCTTCCGAAATCATAAACATCATGACAAAATTTCGACAAATAAGTTAAGTCTCAATCAGTCCATAAGTTTTTGCTAAGTTTTAAATTTAAGTACTCTGTCATACTATACGTGAACAAAATTCAACAAACGTTCTATTCCCGTCGAACAATACAGTACAAAGAAAGTAGGTAAGTACCAGCTTCAGTCTAATTGTAGATTGTTTAATTAACATTGCATTCGCTACATTACACTCGCAAACATGAGAAATCAATGCAAATCGCGTGTTAGCAAAATTAATTATAACAATAAATAATTTTTCATCTTTGGAGTAATGCAAAATTTGTGTTCTATCATAATCATGATGATAAATTAGTTAAATTTCGTTTAAAAACTCAATTTAAACAACGCTAGTAAATACGCTACTGGAGTAACTAGCTCTACCTAAACTTCACTACGTTCATCATCATCATCATCCGCAGCCCGACTTCACCCACTGCTGGGTATAGGCCTCCCTCTGCTTTTGCCATTCTTCCCGGTCCTGTGCCAGCCTGAGCCACTGTCGGCCTACGACGTTAATAATATCGTCCGCCCATCTCGCTGCCGGACATCCGACACTTCTCTTGCCAGTTCTAGGCCACCATTCTGTCATCTTTTTACATCACCTATCGTCACCACTACTTCTCTACGTTACCGTGAGACTACTGTTTAACATTGCTATTCACTGAGTGGGTTGTTTTCCTAAATGGTTCCCGTTGGTAACGGATTTTCCACTCTTTATAGAACACCCTGTATTACCTAGTTGGTACTATATATCAATATGGCTACTTTAAACATCACCTTGAGACTTTTACTAACAACTGTGTACAGTCAGTATTCTCTGAAGTCAAATCTTGATGCAAAGTCTTTTTCCAATTGTTAGAGGATTTTCCACTCTTTAAAAGTAGAACACTCTGTATTAGCTAGTATGTAACAATATGGCTGCTTTCAGCTGTCAATTCTGCATTTCGTTTGTATCACGAAAATGTTTGTTTCAACTTCGAGATTGATATTTCAAATTATCAAAACAAATTAGCAAGCTTCTGTTAGATCGATTGTTTATGTATGTTTCCATTAGATTCGATGAATACGATTTTTAACCAATTTCAAAAAAAACGAGGAGGTTCTCAATTCGACTGTATGCTTTTGAAGTAAACACTTCTTGGGGCACGTTGGGCATTTTCGTGATAGGAAAAAACTATTGAACTCGACACCGTTACCGAACCCGCTGTAATCAGCTGTTCTCTTCGGCTAAGATCGACAAACTTCGCCAAAAGTCAGGGTCTGTCGGCGTTTCAGGCTCTATTTCGCTTTACCGACCATCCATTATAGATTCGGTTTGTATGGGGAACATTTGCAACGTAAGCGTCTGGTTTGGGATGGGAAAACCGCTTCTTTTTGCACTCAAGCAATTTTTGGGCATCAACGCCTCACGACCTCTTAGACCCCTCGCAGACTGCAGACTTTCTATCGGCCGATAGTTGCCCATCCACTTACAGACCGTTTCGAACGTTGCTTGACTTCAACGATCTATCAAGAACGACTAAGCAAGCACGGCTACGAGCGCATCGGCCGATATGGCCGATATGGCCGACGTGTGGGTCGCTATATTTTTTCACTCCATAGTTTACCAATCAAATAAACATAACAAAGGCAACAGTTAGGAGTCTGGGGTGCTAGCCAAGATGACATTGATTCGATTCCATTCTACTGCTGATTTGGCGACTTTGCACTCAGTTTGCACTTGATTATGCCATAGATTACAAAGAGTATGTATGAAAATAACGCGTCATAGTGAATGAAATGGAAAAATTGGTAGCATTGACATGCGCGATAGATACTTTGTTTACATTTTTGGTCGATGACAAGGCGGTCGCAGAAACCCAGTTGTAATCACCAGTCGCCAGTAGAAACAAAATGGCTTCTTCAGCTTACTTCAAATTGACGTCTTGCCACCAAGAGTTGTATTTTTTATCCGTAATTTACAGCTTAAGAGCGTTGCTGTGCTCATAACTGGATTTTCATATTTTTGAAATAATCAACTTATTTCAATGAAGTAACTTAAAGCTATCGCTTAGAACTTGAAACAAAGATTATCTAAGTAATAGGTACACACATGAGTTTCCTATAGGGGTAGACAGACAACACTTATTTATATTTGCTTCAATTCTTACGCACATTTCTCGCCTTGTTCCTCATTACATTTTTCATACAAGCTCGCCTAAGACTTTAGAGTAACTACATTCACCTATCCTTCCCTTAGCATCCTTTCCACACATATTCACCTCATACCTATACCCTGTTTGGTCAAACCACTTTCATTCGTCACCTCTGCATGATCTGCATGATCAAACCATCTTAATTTGCCTTTCTCAATCCTCATCACTGCTATTAAGCACCTAATACCTTCTTTCACTCCACACTTCCCTGATCGCACTGTATCTTACTCTACCATTCAAAGTTACTCTAAAAAAACACTCGTTGATATTATGCAATGCTCTTATTTCTACAGCAATCACTCTATCTATTGAAACAAAAATATAATCCACTGATATTCCTTCATACTGTTCATACGCTAGACTATGCCTGCCCTATAAAGTTGTATAGGTACTTATACTTACTTATAATAAAATTACAAATACAAAATATTTATTACTGAATAGGTACAATGAAACAGTTTTATTTGCAACACACAGGAGAAAGTAGGTAAATATCCACCCCACGGGTTATGTATTATCCTTATGGTTAGCTCCACCCTACAGAAAGCGCAGGTTCCATTTATATGCTGTGATTGAGCTCTTCAAGTTACTCCGGTTCTGGAGTCAATCGATGACTGAGGGTGGCAGACACTTGCGTGGAAAGCAGGAGAAGGCGCAGTGGTCGTTAAATTATATTGTTGAGGTCCTGTGCGTCTCATCTTTATATTTTACCACGGAAATAGTATCGAAAGCACATTTCATTTTGTAATGCTGCGAGTTCATTTTTGATTCGGGTACTGTTAGATCCGATTGTTCTAGCTAGGTACGGATGCTTGGCGTTGGCTATAAGGTCACGATATATAAATAAGTGCTAATAATTAATATTTGCAAATTCACACAACACAGAAAATTTTGACTTTATTTTGACATCGCAAAGATCGTGGACCTCATTGTTGCTTTGTTACTATATGGTATTCTGTGGCAACTATCTATCCTCGCGGTGTCAATTCGACGTTTGATAATGCCAGGAACTCACCTGCCGCGATATTTGGCATAAAATGTATGCAGTGCATAGGCAGTGCTATACAAATCGTGCTAAATAATGTTATTCGCCGCACGTGAGTAATAGTCATTATCTGTCTATTCCACTGTCTATTTCTACTTCCATTATGGTGTTTGGCTAGCCCCCCTGTATACATGAAAACGATAAAAATCGACGCGCCACTGACATGACGTGGAAACAACATTTTGAAAAGAAATCCTTATCATAACACTAAACTTTTCCATGTGTAAACGACAGTTATTATCCATAAGGCAAGGTAGCCTAGTAGTAGAATAAGCTTGTGTAGGTAAAAAACCGTGGCACTCCCGGGAGTGTCGAGAGAAGTGAAAACTAGAACAATTAGGTGCCTAGTGTATTTTTTGAATCGTCAGGAAATCGAAAAATATCGGACGATAATGACTTCACCCGTTTAGTTATAAAATGAGCTTTTAGAAATATAAAAATATTGCCGTAAAAGTTTACCGAGTACAGAACTAGATAGCGCTACTGGTAGGTGTCGGTGAGCAGTCACGTGATTCACAAGTGACCTTTTTGAGGCGAATCCAAAAATTTACTCTCATCTAAAAATGCCCAACGCGCCTAAAGAACTTTTAACTTTAAAAATGTTTTAAAACATGGTATATCCCTATTTGCCTATTCTCCTTCGTGTACCTATCTACCTACTACGCATGTTGTTGTTGTCGAATTCCCCATCAATCCTCGATTCGATAATTGTTTAGGCAGGTCGTTTGTTTGTTGAGGAACCGAGGCGTGGTGCTTGTTAGTTTTACGACTAATTCATAGGTTATGGGAAACTGAACAAATTATTATTAATTCTTGGGAATTATTTGCGATTTTACTGAATTGGTGACATTTTGAAGAGAGGTTATTATTTTGCATACCTAATAGGTACCTACTTTGTAAGTGGGGTAAACAAATACTTCTAAAATACACTTGAAAGATGAGCAAATCATTGTTAGTACTCATTGCCTACATTTATTTGTTTTTTGTTAAAAATATTTGAAATATAAAATAATTAAATTACGCCTCGAAACGCAGTGCTAAGCTAGTTAAGTAGGTATGTTTAGGTAAAGTAATTTGATTTATTTCCGTAGTTCCGGTTTTGGTGAGCTTTCATTTTATTAAATGGTAACGCACCATTATCGTGTACAGTGAGCTACAAAGGTTATCACTTTTCGAAGTATAGAGCTCTTAAAACTACATACAAAGCTTTTCGAGTGGATTTTCACTGTTGAATACATAGTTGATGTTTATGCAGGTTACTTTCCATAGAATAAAATGTTCTTGTCAAATTTAGTAGTATGAAACAAAATTGGTACCTACCTCGTGAGCCACCACGGGCAGCAGCTAGTTCCTCAGTAATTACGTACCTCAGTAATTACGTACCAGATTTGAAATTACGTACCTAGGATAGAACTAGGTAAGTATAGGTAGTGAGTTCACTAGTGAACGTGTAGATGGCGCTAATCGGTGCTCAACCAAAAAATTTGAGCTTATCGAGAATTTGGATACCGGCAACTGGGATTCTGTGGCCGAGCGGTAAGGCACTCCGGCTTTAGGAGGATCGTCTGATCGATGCTCGGGTTCGAATCCCGTCGGAATCCAAAATTTTGATAAGACTTTTCATTTCTTAATGAAATACCAAGTGTGGATTAGCACTATAAAAATTACAAAAAATTATAGGTAAGTATATTTGAAGGTATTACGTTACGAGTAAAAGACCGAGGCGTTTGAGTTAAAAAGCTTTTGTTTTCAACTATACTTCACTATCTGAACTAATGTATCAATCATCCATAGCTAATGTATATTTTATTATAGTCTAATATCCCTCTGATTGAAAAATAAACTGAAGTAAATGGATGTTATTTTCACACTATTAAGTTACCTACTTAAACCTAATATTTATAGTGTGTGTCGGCAAATTTCAGAAGATAGCAATCATAATATCAGTGTTTATGATAACCTCCAACGAACAACATATCCACAAAACACTTGATTTCAACTTCATTATGATGAAGTGTTGCTATAAAAGCAATGTCATATTATATTACTTTTTTCCGTTGTGTTACATATACCTCGATATATAGGTAAATTAATTGTCTGAAAATAAGGCAAAAAAATAAGGTAATTTATCTTCTTTATAAACAAAAAAAAATAATCACAGGTTGATCATGGCGTGTGAAACAGCGCCGAAATATCAGGAAACTCAAAAAACAGAAAATCATGGTAAATATCCCGTTAATAGTGTTAATATAATAACCATGATAGTTTAAAAGTTATACATATACCAAGGTATTTTAAATAATGTAAGATTTATTTCAAATAAAGGTTTACAGTAGTTTATCTTAACTAAACTAAACTAGAGTAAGGTATTAAGTGATGGAGAATAGATAATTATAAAAGTAAACCTTGCACTATCTGTTTCTCATGTCAAAATAACAGCTACGGAGTAAAATAAGTCAAGAAAACATAAGTATGTTCACAATATCACTATCCTACGAGCTAATACTGTTAAGGTGGTCTTACAACAGAGTATAAACCTAATAAAGTAAAGAGTTTCTTATTGACACGTGTAATATTTTCTATCAAAAGCACTGCACTACCTACTGGGTGTGTCCCGTTATGCGGCTGTTACACAAGAAGAGTTTCTCGAACGCGAACAGCAAAAAATCGTATGCGATTATCCCTCGGCAAAACTCGCCATTCGAGTCTCGCCTACGGTTGTTTACGTTTTGACAATAACTCGTGAAAACACTACTTTTAGTAGAACTTTTAGTAGCTTAATAACGAGAATCGTATTTGAGAGGCGAGGCTCGAAGCATTTGTTTTCACGCTCACATGCGACAAACTCTTTTTGTGTAACAGCCGCTTTAGAATCGATTAATTCAGTGAACTAGGTAAGTTAAGTACTCTACTAGCGAGTTGTGAGCAAATATCAATTTAAAGATACCTACACCAACAGTCACACATACCCTACTTAATTAGTTCATAACTAGGAATAAATAAGTAAAAATCTCTTACATACTTTAGTTCGTATAAGTACCCCCCACTAGTACTACAATTATGTGGGTTTAAGTAAATGACCAACTCTAGTGACGGAGTTTTTAGCCATTATAATTTTTTTTATTTTGGTTGGCCAAAACTGGCTGAGCATTCTACGTGTATACCGAACTGGGAACCCCGGATTTTTTTGCTTTACTGTCTGGGACAGGTAAATAGGTAGGTATATAATCAATAGAAATAATCAAACCGAACAAAGTATAGGTAGTAAAAAACCCTCAGAGGAAACCCCATCAATAATAGTGAAGCACACTCAAACATATCTGTCATGAGTGGTTGTAAACTTTTAATGAACTTGTTTCAAGTTTCTTATTTACAATATTGTTGAAAAACTAATATTTTTCCGGGAATTACATGTTTAAATAATTACGTTTTAAAACTAAAAGAAAAACCGACTTCAATGTTCGACACTACACACGGCGTGACTCAAGGAATCAATAAGTCATCCATAAAACTCAATCTACGAACCGACTTTCAACTCAATCAGCCTATTTTCTGAGGAGTTCCCTGGAACAGCTCTTGACTCCATCATCAGATCAGCTTGAAAGAAAGAAATAAATAATGCTAAACAGATAATGCTTAGGCTCCACCGGCGCGTCTAAAGGCAATAATTACCAAAACTGCATACATTTTATGTCAAGTCTCAGTCTCGCGACACGTGAGTTCCTGGCATTAATCAATTGTCAATTTGACATAATGCATGTCGTGACAAAATGTATGCAGTTTTGGTAATTAATGCCATTCGACGCCGGTGGAGCCTAAGCATTATCTGTCGATTTGATTTCTTTTTCTTATTTAGATTTTTATGTATGGCTTATTGATTCCCTGAGTCACGCCGTGTGTAGAGTCGAACATTGAAGTCGGTTTTTCTTTTAGTTTTAAAACGTAATTATTGTGAATAAACTTTGATTTGATTTGATTTGAAACTATCAAACCCTCAGGAATAAAATTTATATGGGACCACCTCTGGAGTATACCCTTTCAAACAAAAAAATAATTTTGAAAATCGGTCCACAATTGGCGGAGTAATCGCGTAACATGATACAAAAAAAAATAAAAAAAAAAACATACAGGCGAATTGAGAACCTCCTCCTTTTTTGAAGTCGGTTAAAAAAGTGAGAAAACAAGTGAGTATTGTGGAAAATGAACTTGCAACCTTTCACGTACGGAATGCAAGCATAATACCTATACATTTTCCGAAACGAAAAATCCATTGATGCTCGGCTGGGATTCGATTGCAACCTTCGAATTGAGAATCGACCTCTACCACTCTACTAAAAAAATATTTAAATGCGAAAGTTTCAAGTCTAGTATGAATGTTTTAAGTCTAGTATCACGCAAAAACTACTGAATGGATTTGGGCACAGAGATTATGCTGAAAAAGTAAAGACGAGAGAAGTATTCCCAAGGGCCCGTGGGTATTATCTACACTAATATTATAAAGAGGAAAGATTTGTTTGTGAGTATGTTTGTTTGTTTGAATTGAATAGGCGCCAAAACTACTGGACCGATTTGAAAAATTCTTTCACCATTAGAATCCTACATTATCCCTGATGAACATAGGCTATATTTATCCCGGGAAAGTGAAGTTTTCCCGAGGGGCCGCGGGTAGCACCGCGACGGACTGTTAGTAGATAATAATCTTATCTTATCTCCAGGTCAAGATTCTGCGAAGGTGGAGGGCGTACCCACAGAGGCAGTTCCGAGCCAGTCGGAGCGAGATAGGAGCCACTGCATGGTGGGCGGAGCTCATGCCTTCATCCTCAGGGTACGCTTGCACGCAACCGACTAGCCTTTACACCGCTCTCTCACACCAGTGTTAAGGATTTTCATAACCTTCGTTAAAAGTACGCTTCGTTGAGTCACCAAGTCGTAACCTCAAGATCTCGTGCAAGAGACACAAGACCCGTTGCTATGAAAACGATAGAAATGTTCTTGTACTTTTATGTTTTTTCTGGACTGCTTTGCTCTTCTATGTTTGTGTGTATTATGTACTCGAATTGTAATTATAGGTTAAGTTAAGGTGTTTTCCGCATACAGTTTTGTGTTGTTTTAATGGAAATAAATGAATTGAATTGAATTGATACAGATTTCGCCTTATTCACTCTTAGTAATTCTACATACAAGCTCACTGGAATAAGGCAGGGCACTCTCATAAAAGCAAGCAAGCTTTTGACCTAGCCCTTCTAAAATGTCCGATTTGGTCTAAGTAGGTTTGCCCAGGCCTTCCTCTTCCAACTGTCCCATACACACTCACTTGGGAACTTGATAAAATTGTTTCAGTATTAATTTTATGATACCAGCGTTGGTATTCTAATATAGGTATAAGTCGTAGCCTACGAGCTACGAGTATGTGCTATGTATCAGCTATGAGTCGTAGCTATGAGTTGTAGTTGATACATTAACTTAAAACTAAGCTAAAATTATGTAATACATCTAGATATCGAGTTTCTTCGGGTTGGCGCCGCTGAAATTCGAGTCCAAGAGCAATGGCTTCACCGTCACCATATCCAACGCGATGTGTGTCTACAGCTACATACTAGTCACTATTTTAGGTGAGCCTAAATATTCTAATCCTAAATATCCTAAACTAGTTCATGTTTTAAGAGAATGTGAGCAAAACGAGCGTTATATTTTGAGTTGTGATAAAATGAAAATACCAAATGTTATTCAATCCAAAGCGTAGCAGACAATTTTATATAAAAAAACGTCTACTGCGCATCGAAACGGTTAATTTCACGAATGCCTTTATACGTTGAGCATACTGTAAATCTAAAGTAGCCTCAATTCATCTTTAAAGTGTAGATTTGATGTGTTTTGTTTCTAGTAATATGCACAATCTTCGGGCTAGTAGCGGAGATCAACGTGGGCGTGGAGCGGTCAGTGCGCATGTCTTCTCGCATGTCACAGGTGGTGTCAACGTGCGATGTGCTGGTGGTGGCTGCCACGGCTGGTGCTGGCGTGTACGGCGCGCCGAGGAGGATGCGTAATATGCTCAAGTTCATGGATCATGTTGCTGCGGTGAGAGTTTTGGCTCACGGGATTATACATCTATCCTTCGCTGTTTTTAATAACGAGACGAGGATCGCGTATAGGGCTGTGGATATTATTCTCTTACTACCCGATCGAAATGACGAGGGACCTCAACCGTGGAAAGGGGGAGTCCCTTCGTAATCACGGTCAGTGAATGAAAACAATGAATTTTATTGGTGTGAGTTATAGACAGAGAATTTATCCTTCACTAAATCCTTCTTGTCATCCTCATCATCATTATTCACTCAAGCCTATATTATCTCAAAATGTCTCATTGTCATATCCATCTATCGACCTTATAACGATTTATGCAGATCAATTACAAAAGTACGAGTAGGTGTGTATCTAAAAAAAACCCTTGAGGATGTACTTAGTCGTGATCTTGCTTCTTTTCAAGAATTTGCTTATTCTTCAGGTGGACAACAGCATAGGTGGGCAGTACTCGATCATGACGGAGCGCAAGCTCTGCGCTCTTCTCCTGGCGATACTTATTTTCTTCTCAGTGCTGCTGGCAGATGATTTCTGTTTCTATGCGATGCAGGCACAGAAGTTGGAGCGACAGTGTGAGTACCTTTAACAACCATTTGCTATGAACTCAGGGATTAAAACAAAAGTATCTACCGATTTCCGAGCTAGCTGGTGCATTTTTGGCTCAATAGATCAGCATCGCTATTCAGCCAGGCTTTTTGTCTCTGTTTCGACTGACAATGACTACAATCAGTTGAGCTTGGCTACAGTGAGTCAATCTGGAAGATGCACATCTAACTCGTCCCGCCATCTCAGTGGTGGTCTACCACGAGGTCGTCTTGTGTATTGTGCACAATAGGTTGATAAAAAATATCGTATGTACGTACAATATTGTTCACTTCTGTTCCCAGGGGATGTAGTGACGAACTACATAGGTTTCTACCTGCTGTGGTACGTGGTGGTGATCTTGGAGCTTCAGTTCGCGTTCACTGCGCTCTCTGTGCGCGCGCGCTTCCAAGCTGTCAATGATGCGCTTGCGCTCACTGCTAGAAACGTCACTGTTCCTAGTAAGCTTACTCTAAATACCAGGCTATTCATATTCAAAATTTCGTCAAGTTTGATTTTTTGGTAGGGTTTTTTATATTCGGAAAAATCTTAATTTTGTGAAATATAAAGCGCGTGCTTAATTTATTTGAAGATGTCTCGTGACCCTGTTTTTGTTTTTTGCTTTCACAGTAAAAGTAATCTGTTATTACTTATTTCAGTAGAAAAACCAAAGAATCCATCTCCACTGAACATCTACGCCATTCGTGTGGCCCCGGTAGACTCGCAGCGAGCAGCAAATGTCAGTCTCCTGGTAGACACCATGACGAGTCAGGCGGGGGACCAGCCTGTTGTGATCAGGAAAACAGGTTACCGACAGTCTTCAAAACTCTATTATCCCTGTAACTCTACAGAAAAGCATCCAGATGGTTTGTGCAGGACTGTTACGGATATGATAAACGCATCATCATCTTCCTGCTCTTGTCCCACTCTATGTGGGATCGGCACAACATGTATTCCTCTTCCATTTCCCTCTATCAGCCGTCCTTTCTTACTCATATCATCTTTCACACAATCCATCCACCCAGAATATTAGTAGGTATGATTCCATCCCGGAGACACTACAGAGATAATTCATATTTTAACGACGGAAGGAGTAACACCCTCGCTAACATTGTCGTAGAACTTTATTCAATAATAGTGTTATTAGTGCAGAATAGTGTCTGGAAATTGGTGCATATAGACATTTCAAGCTAATGAGCAGTGTTATATAATTGATAAATCATAAAAAGTGAGTTAAACATTCATAAAACTCGATCAAAACCTAACATCTCAATCCCAAGACACCCACAAAAAATAATCTACAATAGCTGCTCTGCGAGGAAGCAATACGCGTAAGCGACATCAAATACACGGCGCTTAAGACCTTTTTCTCGCGAGCGCAAGCGAACTGCGCTCCGCGACTTACCATTCGGAGACTTTATTTGTGTGCTGCTGTTTCCACATACCAGAATAGCACTTTGTTGCGGTGCATCATTTATACTGCTATACTCGTAAATAAAACTCAATAAATGGCTACCGTTCCGACAAACTGGGGTTGCTGCAACCTACGCAATCAGGATGACAAGTACTTGCAATGCTCAAAATGTAGAACTGCGTACCATTCTGCATGTATTGACCCTGGTAAATCAAAGCGCAGAGGGGGTCCTGATTTATCCAAAGACTGGATTTGCCCCCAATGCAGTGAGGCGGCACCCAAAACAGCGAAAAATGACAACACTCCAATTCGACAGACGCAAACACTACTGCACGCCCTAATAAGAGGCCAGCAATATCTTCTCCATCTGGCAAAGAGGACACTCCAGTTACTCGTGACGAAGTACGAGAAATCTTGGAAGATGTCCTAGGGAAATATATGACCGATTTTAAGAGGCAGTTCACAAAGGAGCTAGATACAGTCAAAGAGGAACTTAAAAATGTCAAACAAGCTATGGGTTACATGAATGACAAGTTCGAAGACAATATGAAAGTGCACAACGATACTCAAGCTCAGGTCAAAATACTTCAGGAGCGTGAAGTTCAAATGCAAAACATGATTCAGACCATGGAATTTAGAATCAGTCAGTTGGAACAGAACGCTCGCTGTAAAAACATTGAGATTCAGTGCGTTCCCGAAAAGAAAACTGAAAATTTGATGTCGATCGTGCAGGAGCTTGGCAAGAGTGTGGGATACGACATCAAAGACGAAAATATTCTACGTATCACAAGGACAGCCAAACTCAATCCTGATAGCGCACGCCCAAGATCTATTGTTGTGGAGTTTAGTACACCATTTATCCGCGATGGCTTTCTGGCCTCTACGATCAAGTTTAACAAGAGCAACCCTAGCAACAGGCTCAACAGCTCTCACCTGGGATACACTGGACAGAACACTCCAGTGTACGTCATGGAACACCTGTCCCCACAAAACAAAGCCTTGCATGCGGCAGCAAGACAAGCGGCTAGGGATAAAGGATATAAGTATGTGTGGGTCCGTAATGGCCGTATCTTTATGCGACAGAAGGAGGATACTGGGTATATCCTTGTTAGAGACATGAATACTTTGGCTAATCTTAAGTAAAACACTCTATGGAGGATGTCATGGACTACCTATCTATAACAATGGCTTCCCTAAGTATTTACTACCAAAACGTTCGTGGCCTCAGGACAAAAACCCATATCTTCCTTCGTAATTTAGCTCTTAACAATTATGATATTATTGTCTTAACTGAAACCAACTTAAACGAAAGTGTTCTGGATGCAGAACTCTTTGATCAGCGGTACGCTGTATTCAGAAGAGATAGATATTCATCAGGTTTTCACAATGACAAGGATTGTGGAGGTGTACTGGTTGCTGTTTCAAAGCATTTATGTGCAAAACGAATGCCAGTCTGGGAGAGCATGTGTGAGGATTTATGGGTTGTAATTCATTATCCAAATGTTGGAGGTCACAATCAACTAGCTATTGGTGCAGTTTATCTCCCTCCTCCCGTTCGTAAAGTCATGCTTGAGCATTACCTTGATCACTGTAACAGAGCCTTAGAACACCACGAAGGCCATACTTGCCTGCTAGGAGACTTTCATTTAAGCAGTATCGACTGGAATTTAATCAATGGTGGCGAATTAAGCTATCACACTTCAGCACTAAATCAGAGCCTGATTGACTTTACTCATTTTGCAAATTTGAAACAATGTAATCAAGTACTCAACAATAAGAATAGAATTCTAGACCTCGTACTCGTGGACATCCCTAACTGTTCAGTTTCTGTCTCACAGAATATCCTAACTCCCATTGATAAACAACACCCACCACTGGATATTGATATTTCAGTGACCAAAAGTAGCTGCCTCCAAGTAAACTCAGACAATCACAAAGTTAACTATTTCAAAGGTGATTATATTGCAATCAATAAGGATCTGTCCGAAATTGACTGGCACTCGTATTTCGCACAGTGTGATGATATAAATACTGCCTTAGATAAATTTTACAAAACTTTAAAAGACTTGATAAATAAGCATATACCTCTAACTAAACATAAAAGTAACAAATACCCTCCCTGGTTCGACAAAAAGATTATAAAACTGTTAAACGAAAAAAACAATATACGATGTAGATTAAAAAAATATAAAAACCCTATGGACAATCTAGCCTACCGCATATTAAGTGATCGTACCGAAAAGCTAGCAACTATGCGTTATAATAGTTACATTGATGAAATGGAAAACAGAATAAGTAAGAATGCTAAATATTTTTGGTCTTTCATCAAAAATAAAAAATCTGAACGCAACTCATACCCTAGCATCATGTCGGACGGAGTGAATAATAAATCTGATGGCAAAGATATTTGTAATCTTTTTGCTAGTTCATTTTCCAAAGTATACCTAAATCATAATAATTGCACAAGTACTACAAATACAAACAATAATAGTCCATCATCACTGTTCTTAGAAACTATTGATCAAAACAGTGATTGTATTGCTAACTTACACATCTCAAAAGAGGAAATATTTCTAAAAATAAAAAACTTGGACATAACAAAAGGGGCAGGACCCGATGGAATTCCACCTCTCTTCATTAAGAAGTGCTGTGAAAACTTAGTAATGCCCCTATTTTACATTTACAACGAATCATTACGTTCTGGAATCTTTCCACGTGAATGGAAAACGGCTAAAGTGGTGCCCATACACAAATCTGGTGAAAGCAATCTAGTAAAAAATTATAGACCAATTTCCATTCTCTCAACCATGGGTAAAATACTTGAGTCAATTGTAAGTCCAATTGTCCAAACCCACTTTAAGAAATATGTGTCAGACCAGCAACATGGCTTTGTAAAAGCCAGATCAACAGCTACCAACCTAGTCACATTTGTCGAGGATCTCATTGGGGCTATAGATAAACATCAAGAAATAGACGTTATTTATACGGACTTCAGTAAGGCCTTCGACAAAGTCTCACACACATTGTTAATTGGAAAGCTTAGCTCATACGGCTTCACTGGGAGCTTCATTAAATGGCTTGAATCATATCTACGCGATCGGTGCTTTTTCGTCGTCGTAAATGGCTATAAGTCGGATCTGAATCATATAGGGTCAGGAGTACCTCAGGGGTCGCATCTTGGGCCTATCCTTTTTAATCTATTTATGAACGATATCCCGCATTGCTTCAAGTCATCCTTACCCTTTTTATTTGCCGATGATTTAAAAATATATCGCATAATTAATTCTGATTCAGACATAACCTTAATGCAAAATGATTTGGATAATTTATACAAATGGTGTTGTGCCAACAGAATGACCCTCAACGCTGATAAATGCTTTTTTATAAAATTCTCTAGAAGGCATAACGTAAACAAATCGATTTATAGCATTGGAGGCACACCCATACGTGAAGTCAGTTATATAAGAGACTTGGGAGTGATTTTGGATAATAAATTAACTTTTGTACCTCATATTGATAACATAATTAAAAGGGCGTCTAAGATGTTAGGATTCGTAATAAGAAATAGCAAAATCTTCAGAAGACCACATACAAAAATACTACTGTACAACACGATGGTCCGTAGCATACTCGAATATTGCCCTATCGTGTGGAGACCTCATTATGCCACTCACATTCTTAGAATTGAGCGGGTTCAAAAGCGTTTTTTGTGGCACCTTTCTTATGCATCTAACATTGCTAAGGTTAAAAAATCATACGAAAAGAGACTAAAACACTTCAAGATAGCATCATTACAAAAACGCAGAATACAATCAGACCTTATATTTCTGTTTAAAATCTTGCATAACCAAATTGACTGCCCCCCCTTAATGAACAAACTAAACTTCAGATTCCCTCGCACTACACCTCGCTACGCTATGCCCCTGTTGTCTCCACCGTTTCGCACCACCGTACTAGGTAGTAACTCCCCGGTCTCAAGGCTCTGCAAATGCCTTAATGAATATTGTAAGGATATTGACATTTTTTCACTCACCATTGGTAAGCTCCGCCAACACCTGGCCGAGCACCTATCAAATTAGTTATTATATGTTAAGTAATTCGTTTTTTTTTACTTTTAGATTCTTTGAAAACCCCCTTTTCTATTCGTGTTATACTCCTTCTAATTTAGTGCATGCAGTGTTTACCTATAAGTGATTGTGCATTTAGCATAAGACAGTACTTAATGTACCTACACAATTATGTAATTTTTATAATCATGTATTAATGTAACAATCGTTGGTAGACCTAATAAATAAATAAATAAATAAATAATAGTACTTGCTGGTACTATGTTAATCTACAAAATACATGGCAGGCTCGGTAGACTTGCTAACTTCAACTCATAGTCGCAGGTGTAGTTTAAAATTAAATGATCTTACTCTTTGAATACCCATTCCGTTGTATATCATTGAAAGTGTCAGTTGTATTCGTAGTCCGTGGGACTGCGCGGCTAGCCGTGTCACCGTGTGAGGCGGTTCGGCGGCTGGCCGCACTGCACGGCTCCCTGTGCGAAGTGGTGCGTCGGATAGACAGCAGCTACGGCCTGCCTATCGTCGTCGTGCTCATATCGACTCTACTGCATCTTATAGTTACTCCATACTTTCTCATTATGGAGATCAGTAAGTATATAGTGATAGCTACAAGTGAAACAAATGAATTGAGAACCACAGACCATACCCAATTAATCGTGTGTCCGCAGTTCATCAAACCCTTTTTGGGACCTATTCAAAGCCATGGAAGACGCAGTGAGCCCAATTCTAGGCCCGAAAACCTGGTTATACCTAATAACCAAACTTGAAAGGAGGTACTCTCCCAAACAGGTTGACAATATCAGTGAGAAAATCAAACCCATACCATACCCAATCCATCTATTTATTCAGCCAGTAACACCTTCTATTACCAACCGACCGACCACACTGTCACTGTGGAATATGCCTCTTCTCTTATAAATGTTGGTTGTTGCAGTTGTGTCGACAAACCGCGTGCACTTCCTCGTGCTGCAGTTCTTGTGGTGCCTGACGCACATGCTGCGTATGCTGGTCGTTGTAGAGCCATGTCACTACACTATAGCAGAGGTATAGTGCCACAAATATAAGTTGGTCATGGAGACTTCCAGAACTATACTTAAACCGAATAACTAAAACGCACACCCAAATTCTCTATCTCTGAGCTGCTAGAACAAATGCTGTGGGGTAGCCCTATTTTCAGCCACATGAATTGGTTTTACTTGTATTGCGAATTAAAATATAGCTTGGCATGGTGGCAGCCAATAACAGTACTAGAAGTGTGCCAAGTTATATGTCCTTCCACACAATCAATCCAATGTGTAATTCATTTAAAATTTGAAATTAATCGTCTCTGCATGCAGCTGGAGCCTTACTATGACATCTTAGAAAACTACTCAGTTTGGGTGCTATCCACTTTAGGTTCCTAAACTGAAACGGAAACTTTTCGTACCATGACCTCTTATAACCAGAATCGTATTTGAATCGCAAGAATGAACGAAATTGTCTCTGATCCGAGTTTTAGCAGCTCGACGTTGAAAAGAGATAACGCTATACAAAAATAGTATAGTTCTGTCTCTTGTACTCAAAGCCAAAAATTTCGTTCGGGAATGAATCAACAAAAACCGGAAAGTTACCGATTTTTCCGACTAAAATACAAAACCCAAATGATAATAAGTAAAAATACCATAGATAAGTTGAGATACAATGTTAAGGGAGAAAAAACTTACTCACATAATAGGAAAAAAAGTTTTGAAAGAAATTACATAACAATTTATTTGTGTGCTGCATACGCGTCAACATAATAATACGAATGAGTTTGGTTTTTGAACGCAGCTGTCATGTCATGGCTGGTGAAAGAAAAAGAAAAGAAGAAGAAGAATCCGACAGCGAATTATCGTATCGTTACAATGTGACGATGAGGGGTTCATAAAGGTGGAACGGATGAAGAAACCCTCGTCTCGTAATCAATGCGGGACCGCCGCACTGATGACCGAAACCCTACATTTGCTGCGTGCTGAGATTCCAACGACTCAGCTCTACGTGTCCCGGGTTCACTTCGACGTGAAGCCTGAGGACGTCGCGGAGTATGTGAAGCGGAAGACCCAGCTCACCGTGAGGGTTGTGCAGTTGGCATCTCAATATATATAATAATAATCAGTTTTTGAAGCTGTTTTTGTTTTTACTACACAGTTTTGTTCCTAATAATGCGCAGACGAAGTCGCGCGGGTCAGCTAGTATAAGTATATAAATAAATGTGATTCTTCCTTACCAATTGAACATTGTTTTCTTTCTTACATGGCAGTAAAATAAGTAGAAGAACAGAGAAATAATTTGTTGGAAGGGATGTGGTGTGGAGGCAACTTACTGAATTAAACAAATTCTACAAACAAGGTTGTTAAAACAATATAGGTATTTATTCATCCATTACAGAAATAATCAGTAATAGTAAAAAGTCAAGTGGAACGAGCATGCCAGAGGTGCTGTACGAGCTGATCCCTAATAGCTACACCTTGCTGGCGAAGTTGACTGACATCTCCAGTGTCAGCAGAAGCTTGCTGCAATTGGACTTCTCGAAGCACGTCTTCATCACTTAGTTCAGGCACAAAGAGCTTGGCTCTATTACAAATGTTATGTAAGATAACACAAGCATTTATAATTGATGCAGCAACTTTAGGTTTGTAGTGCATGACTCTTCTTACCAATTGATCATTAATGGAATGGTAGTGTTTTCTACAAAAGTATCATTCTTCATTCTCTGTTGGTCTGATTATCGCAATTTGTGTGCAGTTGATACACCCTAAAACTCCTTTTATTTTAAATTCTGGTAAAACCTGTAAATAAAAAATATATAATATTTTTAAAGACATTATTTTATTATTGAAGAATAAAGGTAGTACTTAAAATAATAAAGATCATTGCAGAACCTTGTTCAGGTAATATTCCCTTCTTCGGCATTTTTAGGGAATACAATGTATCCTATATCCTCTAGTTTGAACCTAGAGGATTCATGGTTGGTCCTAGAACCTAGTATTTACCTAGGTTCTTAGTAGGTATAGTAGTCTAGCGGTCCGCCTGGACACTGAACGCGGTCTGGGTTTTCGTAATGTTCAAAGCCAGACATTATAAAACTAGGCATCTAATAATAATTAGAATACATACCTTCAACTGCAGATGAAACGCAGTCAAAACTATCAGAGTACTAGTAGGTCCAAGCCAAAGGTCGATCACATTATAGAGTTTCAGAGTCCGGAGGGGTCAAAAATGTATGAAATCGTCTGTTATTTTTCAAAAAACACAAAACACAAAGTTTGTGACAGTTGTGTTTCACGACTTCATTATTATAATGTAGTTTTGGTTTATTGTACTCTAATTTAGTATTTTTTAGTAAATTTCACCTTGATATTATGGGTATTTAGCGAAACGATTCAGTTTTTATACCAAGATTAGGGGCCTTACCATGAGCTTTAAATGCGATTCAGTTTAGGTCCTAAACTGAACTGCATCGCTATTTGGTACTATGAAGTATCTTAAAACGCTGACGTAGAATCAGAACCTAAACAGAACCTAAACTGAATTGTTAGATAAGTTTCGTTCACTCAATTGGTACTACGACCGTTAATTACGCGTTGCGTTGATCCACTTTTCTGTCAAAACTGACACTTTTCAGCGATTCAATAAAAGTTACTAATCTTGGTGTAAAAACTGAATCGTTTCGCTAAATACCCATAATATCAAGGTGAAATTTACTAAAAAATACTAAATTAGAGTACAATAAACCAAAACTACATTATAATAATGAAGTCGTGAAACACAACTGTCACAAACTTTGTGTTTTGTGTTTTTTGAAAAATAACAGACGATTTCATACATTTTTGACCCCTCCGGACTCTGAAACTCTATAATGTGATCGACCTTTGGCTTGGACCTACTAGTACTCTGATAGTTTTGACTGCGTTTCATCTGCAGTTGAAGGTATGTATTCTAATTATTATTAGATGCCTAGTTTTATAATGTCTGGCTTTGAACATTACGAAAACCCAGACCGCGTTCAGTGTCCAGGCGGACCGCTAGACTACTATACCTACTAAGAACCTAGGTAAGTACTAGGTTCTAGGACCAACCATGAATCCTCTAGGTTCAAACTAGAGGATATAGGATACATTGTATTCCCTAAAAATGCCGAAGAAGGGAATATTACCTGAACAAGGTTCTGCAATGATCTTTATTATTTTAAGTAGTACCTACCTTTGTTCTTCAATAATAAAATAATGTCTTTAAAAATATTATATATTTTTTATTTACAGGTTTTACCAGAATTTAAAATAAAAGGAGTTTTAGGGTGTATCAACTGCACACAAATTGCGATAATCAGACCAACAGAGAATGAAGAATGATACTTTTGTAGAAAACACTACCATTCCATTAATGTTCAATTGGTAAGAAGAGTCATGCACTACAAACCTAAAGTTGCTGCATCAATTATAAATGCTTGTGTTATCTTACATAACATTTGTAATAGAGCCAAGCTCCTTGTGCCTGAACTAAGTGATGAAGACGTGCTTCGAGAAGTCCAATTGCAGCAAGCTTCTGCTGACACTGGAGATGTCAGTCAACTTCGCCAGCAAGGTGTAGCTATTAGGGATCAGCTCGTACAGCACCTCTGGCATGCTCGTTCCACTTGACTTTTTACTATTACTGATTATTTCTGTAATGGATGAATAAATACCTATATTGTTTTAACAACCTTGATTGTAGAATTTGTTTAATTCAGTAAGTTGCCTCCACACCATATCCCTTCCAACAAATTATTTCTTATTTCAACTTATTTTACTGCCATGTAAGAAAGAAAACAATGTTCAATTGGTAAGGAAGAATCACATTTATTTATATACTTATACTAGCTGACCCGCGCGACTTCGTCTGCGCATTATTAGGAACAAAACTGTGTAGTAAAAACAAAAACAACTTCAAAAACTGATTATTATTATATATATTGAGATGCCAACTGCACAACCCTCTCGGTGAGCTGGGTCTTCCACTTCACATACTCCGCGACGTCCTCAGGCTTCACGTCGAAGTGAACCCGGGACACGTAGAGCTGAGTCGTTGGAATCTCAGCACGCAGCAAATGTAGGGTTTCGGTCATCAGTGCGGCGGTCCCGCATTGATTACGAGACGAGGGTTTCTTCATCCGTTCCACCTTTATGAACCCCTCATCGTCACATTGTAACGATACGATAATTCGCTGTCGGATTCTTCTTCTTCTTTTCTTTTTCTTTCACCAGCCATGACATGACAGCTGCGTTCAAAAACCAAACTCATTCGTATTATTATGTTGACGCGTATGCAGCACACAAATAAATTGTTATGTAATTTCTTTCAAAACTTTTTTCCTATTATGTGAGTAAGTTTTTTCTCCCATAACATTGTATCTCAACTTATCTATGGTATTTTTACTTATTATCATTTGGGTTTTGTATTTTAGTCGGAAAAATCGGTAACTTTCAGGTTTTTGTTGATTCATTCCCGAACGAAATTTTTGGCTTTGAGTACAAGAGACAGAACTATACTATTTTTGTATAGCGTTATCTCTTTTCAACGTCGAGCTGCTAAAACTCGGATCAGAGACAATTTCGTTCATTCTTGCGATTCAAATACGATTCTGGTTATAAGAGGTCATGGTACGAAAAGTTTCCGTTTCAGTTTAGGAACCTAAAGTGGATAGCACCCAAACTGAGTAGTTTTCTAAGATGTCATAGTAAGGCTCTAGTAACTTTTATTGAATCGCTGAAAAGTGTCAGTTTTGACAGAAAAGTGGATCAACGCAACGCGTAATAAACGGTCGTAGTACCAATTGAGTGAACGAAACTTATCTAACAATTCAGTTTAGGTTCTGTTTAGGTTCTGATTCTACGTCAGCGTTTTAAGATACTTCATAGTACCAAATAGCGATGCAGTTCAGTTTAGGACCTAAACTGAATCGCATTTAAAGCTCATGGTAAGGCCCCTGTAAGTAAGTAGTTTGTTTATTATAATATTGTTCCAGGGCAAAAGAACAGAGAACCTGATATGCAGGCTAATGAATTCAGCGCCATCTACCGGCGTGTTACCATCCAGACTCGAGCTATTTTCCAGACAACTGCTCCTCCAGTCTGTGAGCTATACTCCCATGGGAATGTGCACACTCGACCGACCGTTGGTAGCTTCGGTGAGTTTGGAAATAGCGCCATCTCATGGTATAGAGTAAAACTATGATGACATCGAAGTCAGCCATTTAAAAGCTCTACTACGCCGCGTAGAGGTGCTACGATCATTTCGTAGCCCTCAAAAACAAAGACTTATACCCATCGAGATACAATATGCTTTTACGATGGATTAACCTAACGGAAAAGTAAAGTTTTTTTCTATTTCCAGGTAATAGGCGCAGTGACAACGTACCTGGTGATATTGATTCAGTTTCAAAGATACGACTCCTGACTTCCAATTTCTATTTTTTTAGACCTAGTCATGATTTTTTTTTAGTTTTGTAGCTAATGTACCCTAACTTATAAGCGTTTTGTATTATCATGTTACTTTATAGTATAAAAAACGAATAAAATTAGTTAAGTACATTACTTTTATTGAAGTCTCTTAGTCTTAGTCATATTTATATCGAGAAGTATTTATGGGAGTGAATCAGGTTAAAATTAAGACTGCAAACTTAGAACATTCTTCTTTTTTTTTATTTAAGGGTTTTGTCGTTTAGCGACCACATCACCCTGATACAACAGAAAAAATTATTAACAATATCAGAAGCAACTTAAGACTTAACTACTTATGTAAACCTAACTCTAATAACTTAACTAAAAACTCTACTTTTTCACAAAAGCTTATTCAAACATAATTATCAAAGTTATAAACAATCTAACGTCAAATACTCGTAGTAGGGTAAAAATGAAACGGAACAAATGCAATCCTCATTAAGCAATAAATTAGATTTCAACTGCAAACAAACTGTTGTAAGTAACTGAGCTACGAATGATCATACATTAAAACTTCCGAGCTTCCAGTGTGGAACTCACTATTAGATTTCATTCTCACGACTGTATGGGAATACAGAGGCACATTTATAGAGAGAGACCAGTATGATGAGTTTGTATGAAGTATCTCAGTTTAATGCAAGTACCTACAATGTTATATTTATATCTGAAAGTGCGTACGTTTGTGTATCAGGCCTTAACCAGAAAAGTTTGTATGAAACTTGGAATAAAGAAAGAGTTGAATCAATAATTTAATTAAGCTATTCGTCGCGGTGTTACACGCGTTCCCTTGGGAAAACTTAACTTACCCGGGAAAAAATATAGCATCTGTTCATCAAGGATAATGCAGGAATCTAATGGTGAAACAATTTTTCAAATCGGTCCAGTAGTCTATTCAATTCAAACAAACAAACAAATCTTTCCTCTTTATAATATTAGTGTAGATTTTAACCGTTGGTTCCTACAACTCGCAGGCGGAAGCTAGTTAAATGAATGAATGAAAATACTTTATTGCACACCTTAGATAATTGAAGATAAAATAAAAATAAACCAATAAAATAAAAATGTACAATGGGTGGCCTTATCGATAAGAAGCGATCTCTTAGAGGCAGTAAAACAGAAAAATTGGTAGATAAGTATTCATAATCATATCATCATAATCATTATTTAGTATATTTGATTGGTCGATACGGTGTCGATGGAATAACATTTCTAGAATCAGCCACAGTTCATACAAACATATTAATTCTTCTAGAACGAAGACTCTATGCAGTCATTACTCTACACCAGGGACTATCATCCGTTTGCCGTCTGCAAGTACTTGTGTTTATGCTCTCTTGGTGCTGCAGAAAATTGCGCTTTTATTATAGTTGAAATAGATGTTATGGCCCTCGAGGCTAGCCAGTGACCTGTGTGCTTCTCAGGCACTTACGACACAATATATGTCGCTTATAGTAACTTTTAAGTTATAAAAACTCAAGGGAAAAAATAGAACAGCTTTTTTATTCTTCTTCTTGTCATGTCACTAGTTCTTTTCGAATTTATGGAGCGCAGTGTAGTTAAAATAAAATTAAATATTATGCGCCTCGAGGCTTCTTTTGTGCTCTTAAAATCCTTTCAACGCACTTATTCAAAAGAAGTGCGGTGACAAGAAAAATTACTCGGAATACCTTTACCTAGGCATAGTTTTGGACTAAGCCATCCTGTTCAAAGTAAACCAGGTCTAGAGGATTCCCGATAGTGTCCGATCAAAGCTTTCTCTTGTTCGACGTTCTCTAATCTGATTTAGCTTCGGAAATCCCACAGGCTGTACTGAAAGCAGTAAGAAAACTGTATCTCTTTTCTTTTACCCTAAGTTGTACTAGATACCAATTATACTAGATAAACAAGCAAATTGAACAAGTTATCTGAAAGATTAACTATTTCCACAAACAAATAATGTTCATGTCCTGATAGCATTCGTTCGTCGTCATCAACCGTTGTTTCATCTGCAGGTATAATAGTTGTCTTTCTGAAAGTAAATTGAACTGGTAGGTTCCAAGATCCACCGATAGTCTCAGACACGCTGAGCTTCGGTAATTAGATATGGGACCTGATTCTCTGAGAATGTTGCTGATTTACGGATCCCAAGTTTCAATACCTTTGAAGTTTTACACTAGTTTTAGTCAGTGACTTTGTTCTATTCGTTCTCTAGCTCAGCTTTAAAAAATACTTTTATGTTGAGATGGTTGTTTTCAGGTCTACTCGCTTAATAAATAAACTCGCTAATATTGGACTAGCATTACAAACCGGTAAACCGAGGTTTTGGATCCGGGGAATGGAAGAAAAGGAGGAAGACCGTTACCCAGTAGTAGGATCCAACGGTATCCCGTTGGAGTCTAGACCTCATTGGGGGACATTTCCAATGTGGCTATTAGTATTGCAGTTTTTGAATATGAAATATCCTTCTGCTCTTCCAATCTGGAAGTAACTAAATAGAATCAAACACCTCCCACAAACGTGATGGCTATACAATCCAGTTACCTGCACGAATTTTGTATTCCATTTTTTAGGCCCGCTCCAATATCACGGATATGAGAAAAAGCCGTTTTTAAAATGAATGCATGTTGCATACCTGCCGGTTTCCATGTTTTCGTTCCATCCATTGAAATTGGGGTATGGAGGTCACTGGAAAATGGAAAAATCTTCATTGTTTTTACGGCAGAGGTTAAAATCGGACGGGAATTGTAAATGTGTTTCGGCCGATATTGTGTTAGGTTTTTTGACTAAAGCGTAAATAAAATTCAGAGGAAAATGTTAAAGGCAAACAAAGTCCACTAAGTTACAAAGTGAATTAGAGATTAGCTTTGTCAGTCTTTTGTTTGAGAATGCCTTTGAAACTAGATTTGGTTTATAAGGTAAAAAGCATAATTTCAGATACCTACTTACGGAATAAGTACGTACTACTAAAAAAATATATAAATGGATGGTATAGATGTACTTATACATCTTTTCTAACCCTGACTTTTCTGATCTGAAAGATTTTTTATATAAAGGCCCTTACTAATAAACTTGACATAAAGTTATGTCATGCATAACCTATAAACAAACATACCTACAATTTTTTAGTTCATAAATGACATAACGTTCAAGTAGTAAGGGCCAAAATCTTTACTATAAAGGAACGATATTATTTAGCGCCATACCATTCTCGCATGCTATTCTTGCCTCTTGCTCTGTTGAGTTTGAGTATTCAAGAGACAGGAATGGTATTGTGTAAATGGCGCTTTAGGCATTAAATATCTCAGAGTGCAGCAGTACACAACTTGGCAACAGTAGGCCACTTAGCCAACTTCTATCACTTCAGACTTCAATAGTTCTCGCTAATCAAGTTCTATAGCACTAAGCTGCTAAGATGTTAGCTCACAATCTGTTTTGGATATAAATTAGCCGTTCGGAACAAAGCAAGCCGCGGGCGCGAGCAGAACTTGGGCGGTCGATGGAAGTTTAATTCGTGAGACACACTGCACATCAAATTCAACTTGGCGTGGGTGAATGCTCGGCTAAGACGCAAGAAGTGCGAGTTCGATAGCGCGGAGGTTGAAATCTAAAAAGGTTGTGTTGTGTTTATGATCGCTGTCAATATATTATTAAGAGACTAAGCCCCCTCGCAGACTGCAGACTTTCTATCGGCCGATAGTTGAGACGGAACATACTTCGGCCCGTAATGAGTATGGAGAAGTATAGCCCGTCTCAACTATCAGCCGATAGAAACTCTGCAGTCTGCGAGGGGTCTAAAGGTGTGCTAAAATTCTCAATCAATCGGATACCAGAAAGTGCATTTAAATCAACGATATTACGAGTATAACTAAATAAATAGAAAAAAATATATATTTCAGACTACAAAATGGTATGTATAATCCGTATGGTATGTATAGCATGTTATAACTTAAGCTAAGCCTGTGATGAGACGCTTAAGCAGAGCATAAATTGTACTTTAAATTTAACCTGTAATAGTAGCCTACGGAAACCTCGTACAGTTTTTACAATTTGTTAGAAGCCAGTGGCATGGACCTGAGGCTGTGTGTCCGCTACAAAATGCACCGCATTCGCAAGTAGGGGATGTAATAGATTCTCGAGGGCGCTGAGTGCTCTGTTCTTATGCGTTCGCTCTGATACAGCTCGCTCTATGCACACAGTAAAGGCCTGTTCAAACCAGGGCCCGTATTCGCGTTCCATTTTTCGTTCGTTTGATGAATATTCGGTTGCTTCCCACCACGATTTCTAACATCAAGGGCCAATTTTTCAAACGTACAATACGGTCCTAAACTAGGACCAAATATTCCAAATCTAAAAGTTGTCCCTTGAAGTCAGAAATTGTGATGGGAAGCATCCGAATATTCATCAAACGAACAAAAAATGGAACGCGAAAACAGCCCCTGAGCGTTATTCGCTCACGAAACTTTCTTCTAGTCATGTCACTAGTTCTTTTGAATCAATTTGGTAAAAGGTTTTTAAATCCACCTGAAACATTTCTTTCATGCACTTGACACACGTTTTCGACATGCTGGTTTCCTCATGATGTTTTCCTTCACCGTTTGAAAGTTAGATAGAAAATACTTTATTAGGTATACACCACATGGACATTACAAAATACAAACAAAGATAATATTTGCCTTTTTTAATTTTAAGTTCTAGCATAGGTCAATTTTTAGGGGTAAAAAATTTTTACCACTAAAAATTTACCCCTATACGAGTATAGTCCGATCGTGCACCAATGAGTTTTTAGCCTAAAAACTCTTTGGTGCACGATCGGATTCGAACCCCGGAATTTGTAACAACTAGACCACTAGTGAACTTATAACGTAATAACTAACGTAGCTAGGAAGAGTGTGTGATCTTATTCCATTTTTACCCGGCTGATTGTCAAGTCACAGACAGAGTCCTAATTGGCCATTGCTCGCGTGATGATGCGTGCGGCCAATAAAAATGTTTGCACGTTCCAAAAACACTAGTAGGTATGTATGAAACGTCCTAATTGACGACCGAACCGGACGATCATGAGCGAGCAGTTCTAACAGTTTTATCGCACGATGAAATCGTATCGCATCGTCGCGCGGTGGGTAATTAGGACGGCGTCAGGCTATATTTATCCCACGTTTAGGTATGTGTAATTATAATCGTTATCCTGATTTATCCAGATGGATTTGTTTTTAATGTATTCTAGGCACTAACAATGCCAATTGCTGAACTAACACAGTTTCTCTTCATTATCATAATGCGCTGACAGGGCGAGGCATGTAACTCATGTATCAATATATTAATAGGGTCAAGCTTGGCTGAGCCTTCGGACATTATGCGAATGGATACAATTGGGGGTAAATGCTACTGCTATTAAGTTCTACTATAGATCCAGCCGGCGGTTTTAGTCAGGATTATCTGAATATTTATTTTTAAAGTGTCAAAAAACCGTGGGTTAATGAAGTCTATTCATTTAGACATTTTATAAGGAACTTCCAAAGTCCATGAAATATGTAGTCTATGACAATGAAGTCTACGTCAAAAAGCATTTCATTTTATTCAATCGTTATGGCCAAAGTAATCACTGAAACGTCTATGGTACCTAATTTCACGAAATAGTCCACGAAAGTCCCCGAATTCGTGAACTTGTAAACGTATTGTATCGCAGAGGCGAATGGTAAGCCTAAGTGCTAGGCTGTGTGGTGAATATGGGCACACAAACTACGTGTAGCTACTGGTTTATACTTCGGTTTGTATACTACCTGGGCTCTAAGGGCGTGTGCTCAGTGGGACATTAGACCCAAACGCATTATAGTAATAAGAGCTCGTCATCAGATTCCGTAGTTGTTACTAGCCTGCTCGATTAGAAAAAATTACACACAAAATGAAATTATTACTTAATAACAGAAAATGTTTAATCTATACTAATATTATAAAGAGGAAAGATTTGTTTGTTTGAATTGAATAGGCTCCGAAACTACTGGACCGATTTGAAAAATTCTTTCACCATCAGAATCCTGCATTATTCCTGATGAACATAGGTTATATTTTATCCCGGGAAAGTGAAGTTTTCCCGAGGGAACGCGGGTAACACCGCGACGGATAGCTAGTTCCTTATACAGGGTGTAAAAAGACAACTACCGAAAACTGAAGGGTTGCAATCACACCATGATTCTAAACATATTTAGCGGAAAAAAAAGCGCATTTTTTTTGACTTAGCTTAGTCATTTTATGTTATTTTCGGTTATTTACTCCTAGTACAACATAATAAGACCATACCTACCTAATAATTTCATTTAAAAAAGAAAAAAACAGTTAAAACTCAAAATCCAGCAATCTACGTAAGACAACGCGCCCAGAACATACACAAACAGTACTCTTCAAACGCTGTTTTTTCCGGATATAATGGTTTTTTCGGAAAATCCTTTTGGATTTGGTTGTGTGTTGGGATAATGTACCTACCCCTTTCGGCTTCGGTAGACGTCTTTTTACACCCTGTATACAGAATTCATACGCTTATTTAAAAATGGGGTGGGAAAGCTTATTCGAAAATACAATTAAAAAAACAAATTCCCAGGCTACAGCGTTGTAGTCATAGGTTGACTCCTGCTTTTATCTAAAACTGTTTACCTCAACACTACTCGCCCTGGCTCGGCGTTGAGTAGCCAAGAGATAAGATAATATAGTTAAGAGCATGTTGTGGTCTCGCTTATGGCGTAGTAGTTATCTACATACTTATATAGCTTAAATTGATTGACTTATTCATTATCGCTGTTCAACGTTTAGCTCATCTGATTTTAGTGAACTTTATAAAGATAGTAAATATTTACTTTCTTCTTCTTCTCATGTCACTAGTATTCTTTCAAGCCAGTGTGGCGAAAGGATGTAGTTGCTTGATTTCTATAAAAAAAATGGTTGTCTGTAAAGTCGGTTTACTGACGATAGTTGAACGTGACAACGTTTGTGAGAGCGAGGTAACGCCGCATTTTTTCGTGCGTGCAGGCGGCTCTATCGAATTATAAGACGTTGTCACGTCAAAAAATATATTTTAGACTCCATGCTAATACAATGAGCATGTGCCAAATATTGGACGTGCTTTTGAGTACCCCTTTAGACATCCTCAAAGGATCTTGAGTGTCTTGATCTCAGAACAGGCGCGGTCGCAGCCTGAAATTTCGGGGGGGTCACAACTGAAATGTCGGGGGGGAGGGGGGTCATTACACGAATATTAGACTTTATTGCACAATACACAAGATTTTACTATTTGACGTGTACGATTTTGGAGGGGGTCATGTCCCCTGTGACCCCCCCCCCTCGGACCGCGCCTGTCTTGGACAGTGAGAGTGTATAACGAAAATAGGATCACGATCGTATCCCCCATGGATGGCCGTGATTGTTTTTTTTTGCTAATGCAAGTAAAGTGAAAGCTTTACCAACGTAGCATGTAAAATGAAATCCAGTTTAACATGTGCCCTGTAAATCGCAGGCGTGCAGTCACATCTGAGACGAGCCGTCGGCCACTCGCACGCCTCGTAAAACCCGTGTGCAAACCCGATACTAGGGATGTGCCACATGTGCTATGCTGCATAATATTATCGATAATTTTATCTTCTCTATAAATTCTATGTTATGTACCTATTAGTATGTAGTTTGTTAGTTATTCGTATCAGCTTTGTATTCATTTTCTTCTTCACCTGACCAATCTTTCACTAAGTTCCTCTCCACCCAATGGTTGCCTAGAAGAGATCGCTCTTTAGCGATAAGGCCGCCCATTGTACATTGTTCTCTAGTTGTTATAGTTAAGCCAGTATTTTATTTAATTGTTTAAGGTGTTCTGTACAATAAAGAATTCTCATTTTCAATTACTTTTATAGGCTAACATTAGACCTACCAATTTTACGGTCATAGCCGCTCCTGTATCGGTCTAGCCATCTATGTAAAAACCGGACAAATAAGACGAACGCTGTATAAATCATCTCTTGTATGAGGTCATTGAACATGATTACCATTGGAACTTCAAAGGATCTCTTGAAGGCCTGATTTCTAATAATAATAACTTCAACCATGCCTTAGAGATACAGTCATGGACCATTTAATTTTAATTTTTGTTCCAGCAGAGTTGTTACTTTACTTAATAAAACCAACCACCAAATATGAGAGTGATGAGCCTGTACAGTACCTACATACCTAGCAAGTCATGACTCGCGACTCTAGTTTGATGGATTTTTCCCATCTCAAAAATACCCAACGCGCCTAAATAAATTTTCACTTCATAAAGAATTGCCTGCGGGTTTCTGTAAAATGGATATAACTTACTATTCTATAGCCTGGGTTTTATAGATCATTTCAAAGAACTGACTGCCTCGAAACATCGTAGGAAGCCATTACGATATCACATCACTATGAGCTTACCATACGTATTTGCAAAATGGCGTCCGTTGGTGCTTCCAGTTATAAATTACAAAATATGTATCCAGCTGATGTATATGCGCATAAACTTTTCAGACATATTACACGAAATATTTATGCTGGAAATTCCGAGCATATTTTATGCGCTACTTTCATCCAGGTCTTATCTAGATGAGAAGCATTCATTAAAATCTGTGCCATTCTAAGCTGGAAATATACATTTATATGCATGACGTAGCTGGCTTATTCTCAAGTGAGACTTATGCCGGTATTCACAAACAATACTTGCCTCAGTAAATTAGCAATACTACGAGTATGCGAAGTAAGGCATTTCTCAGTGCGTTTCAGATGGCAAGCCTTCGAATTCATAAACAATACTCAAACTACTCTTAGCTAAGCAAACGCACTGCGTTGAATAGAGCTCTGTGATTGGTTCGTTTGTGTTACGTACTTCGCTTCGTTGACTGACATCTTATTATACAGCTGCACCCAGAGTCGTTTTATATAAAAAACCGTTAATACGCAACGGATATAAGTAGACGTTAGAGTGACTCTTGAGTACTGACATAAATCTTTTTGACGTAAGCTGGTCACTATTTGACGCTATGCGTTGTCTAATAAAGCTAGCTGGCTCCCTTAGCTATGCGTTCGTTTGAAGGGACGCATAGTGCCGATCGCCACTCAAGTATTATCTATGAATAGGTTTTTGGGACCCTGTGCGTCCGCGCGCACTATGAGACCTCATAGTAACGTTTGTGAATACCGGTGTTAAGCTCGTAAACATATTGCTGCTCAATATCCGAAAAGAATGCATTGATGCACGGTCAGGATACAAACTCACGACGTTCGTATTGAAGTCAGCATGTGCCACTAGAAAGGCCAACATCCTGAAAGTTTGCGAGTTTGTGTTTCAATCACGCCTGAAATAAAACTTAGAAAGAAATAAATCGAAACTTGATGACATCGAATGACTAAGGTCTTACTATTGGGTGTAGTATAATTTTCATATTTCAATACCAAAAGCAAAACAAGGTGAAAACGAGATCTCCATACGGATAAGCACGTCCACGGAGAGCAGCTCTAACAACATTGTTTATATTTTCGCTTTAGTATTCATAGCTCAGTCGGTCCCTAGCGGTCTTGTATAGCTTGAGTAATACAGTGGGCCGATTTGAAAATACTGAAGCCCTAACTCACTTGAGGCCTTTCAAGACAAACTACGATGTTGTGCTTTTAGTTGTCAGTCTATCTAAAAAGCATATCATTCGTCCTGTAAACTTAATGCGTGATCCAAGCCTTAGTCATTCTCTACTCAGAAATCATAGCTACTTACTTCAAGAAACTAATGTTTTTGATCTGCTCTAATGAACTTTTCAGAAAGTAACAATGTATAAACCCTGCATAAAAACTCCACCTACTGTTTATGAGTGCTCTATGTCGTAGATAAGAATACTATTCAATTTGCTAAATTTCAAGTCACGTGATAACTACAGACTTATTCATCGGACTGCCAGTAAATAAACCAGCAATATTCCGGAGCTCTTGATAAAATTATCTTTATTCCTTCGTCTCTAAGTGACTATAAAAGCTTCGTAGTGGAGATAAATAATTTTTATGTCTTCATTGCGCCAACATCGCTTTAAATGTTAAAGTTTAACTTGAAATTAATATAAAGTATATTTAGGGGACCTTGGATTGGAAATCATTTCTGTTTTTTTTTGTGACTAAAGCTATTGTATTACAAGCTGAACCTAAAGGTTGTAGGTTAAAACAATTGTTGAGTAAAACCTGACTGACGCCGCATCATCTGTTATACCTTTTTTTTTACGGATAGAAAATCTGCTCACAGACATCCAATTACGTCGAGGGAACGTAATTGGGGTGTGTGTAGAGGATTCGATCCCGGCCCTTTTTTCTAATCCCGGGATTTCGGGTTTCGCTACAGCCAATCTCGGGATCCCGGGATAGTCCCGGGATTGTATTGTAATGAAAAGTTGCAACAAAAAGTCAGTAAACCGTGTCAAAATTCGAATTCATATTCTTAAAAGTTTTTAATATAAATTAAATTCTTCAATAAGCCAGTCAAACAAAATTAAAGTAGGTAGGTACTTCAAACTTATTATTCTTATCGTATCTCTTTCAGGTAGATCACTGATGGTCTTGTAGTAGGTTCGATTCTAAGGTCAAACGATGAAGCAAAACATCGTGAGGAAACCAGCATGTCGTAGAACCTAGAAAGGTCTTCTTCTTATCGTGTCACTAGTTCTTTAGAACCAGTGTGGTGACAGGATTATAAATTAAATGTGCTTCGAAAAAGCTCCTTTCGTGCACTTGACCCATGTTTTTAAAACTTTTTTGGTATTACGACATGGTGCATGGCGGTTTCATCAATATGTTGTCCTTTACTGTTTGAGTGTACTGGCAGTTAGCATAGTGAACATACAACTAATTTTCTATACAAAAACTAATTAGTGCATGACTTGATTCAAACCCACGGCCTTTCAGAAGACAGGGACGCTTCCACTAGACCACCAGTACTCCAAACTTCTTCTAAAATAAACAAACTAGGTTTTTCTGTTAATTATTTATAAAACCAACTACATCAACTTTCAGAAAATCAACTTAAGGGTGCTCGTAAATGGGCTACTTTTTGGCAATTTGTTGCTACAATGGTACAGCCGCCAAGTTGCCGATTACATCTCGAAACACAATGCAATTAATACTGTAATATTGCTATATTCTCAAGATATTTCTTTAACAAATATTCAAATTGCAAATATTCAATGCCTAGCCAGCTAGATTGCAAATGATTTATCTCGAGCTGCAAATATATTATTGGTCAGTAAAAATTGCCAGCAAAATGCAACTTTTGTAGCCCGTTTACAGGCTTCTTATGTGGTTACACATTTTAAATTTTCGCGACTTAAATCCATTTAAACATTTTTTAAACGTCGTTTTTTTTACGTCGAGGTAAATAAACAAATGTTATACCCACGCGATTAATTCCCCTTTAAAAAAAAAAAAAATGTTCATAAGCGGTTAACTATAACGAAAACTATGTTTTATGCTTCAGAGTTAGAAAAGAATAAACTCGTACTTTGTCTTTTAAATTGTCTAGAATCCAAGAAATAAAAATGCATCTTAACGTTTCACGTAAGTTTTACTGACTTATTTAAAGAAAATTGTAATCCCGAAAATCTCGGGATTTGTTAAATTTAATCCCGGGATTTTCGGGACTCAAATACGACCGGGATCCCGGGATCCCGAGATTCGGGATCCCGGGATCGAATCCTCTAGGTGTGTGGGGTTGTCGATCACTCGACGACCCACTAAAAACTACCCGATGGCCGGCCTCTATGCATAACGAAGGGCTCCGGGATCTCCTACAAAACGCACGCGGTGCCCTTCTCGCATTTTGCCTTGAGCACAATCCCGGTAATGGCACCCACAGCCACGCCCGGCACCCACACACGTGGCTGTTAAACAGCTGTTGGCTGTGAAGGCGGCGGTATTGCGTACCACGCACTCTCCAGAGGAGGTATCATCGCCTTCCACCTCTTGGGTGTTCCGCCGCCTACGAGCCTACCAGCTCGTCCTAGCCTCATCCACTGCGCCCTCTGCGAGTCAGAGGGACGCGCAGAGAAGCTACTCCTCAAAACGGCCGCAGAAGACAGGGAGATCGGCAACGAAATACCGACACTCGTCTTCCACTGCGGCCCCGCCGCCAACGCATCCAACGGTGCGCCCCCGTTTGGTCACGGAAGATAGGGCGAGCGGCAACGACACACCAACACGCCTCTTCTCCCGCGACCCCACCCTCCTCGGACGCATCCAAAAAAACCGGTTCAGGTCCAAAATCCTGTATCAAACGTACAGTTGACTCCGGGAAAAACAAATCCTTTGTATTCATTGTTCCAAACAATCCATGTTAATTACCGCTTCTTTGTACAGCTTCGTGTAAAGTTCTAGAATAAACAAACTCTGGGGTTTCATTTCATTTAAAAAGCAAAGTTTAATTATGGAGCGGAATGTATGTCGGATGTAGTGCGGGCCCCTGGGACGGTCGACCGCCGCGTGAAGTACTCCGTTCATTTTGTTTTATCTACAAAATAATTATTTTTTACCCAACTACAAAGGTGTTGATGGTCGCAGCGTGAATTCCATACGTGAAACGTATGGAATGCTTCTGCAAAATGTATCAAACAAAACTTCCTAAAAACTTCGTTATCAGTTGTCACCAATGAGTTGACCACTACTTATACGAAATTACTACCTCATGCCTCTGACTACCCCATTAGACATTATCAAATGATCAGAAAAACAAAAAAAAGATCTGAGAGAATGTCTACCGTGACTTGAAACCGTTTGTTTTTTTGGTAAAAAAGTAGAGTCTTGATTTTAGTCCTCATCGATCAGTTTTATATGCTCCATAATATACATTAAAACGTTCAGGTGATGCTGTTTGCAGACAATTAGGACTTTAGAACATTATAAAACAAACATTGAAGCATTTGCGGTTTTTACTCATCATAGTGATCAAAGAAACCGTGGCTGTCAATAAACCCTTGAACCCAGCTTATAATGCACTCTAGCCATACCCTTATGAAGATAGAGCGGCCATAGTTGGTGTACACTCGACTTTCAATCTGATAGCTCCAGATCTCTGGCATTTAAGTCAGCCCCCCAAGCCATGTTACAAATCGCAATAGAATAGAAATCGAATCGACAGATAACGCTGAGACTCCACCTGTGTCTTACGGCATTAATTCCCAAAAATTCATACATTCTATGTCAAGTATCGCGGCACGAGTACCTGGCTCTATGTAAATTTTCAGTTTGACATAATGCCAGGAACTCACGTGCTGCGATACTCGACATAAAATCTATGCAGTTTTGACAATTAATGCCGTAAGACGCAGGTGGAGTCTCAGCGTTATCTGTCGATTCGATTTCTATTCTATTGCGATTTGTAACATGGCTAGGGGGGCAGAAACGTGTTCAAAACACTGGCAGCATTACCACGCTAAACGGTAATACTGGTCCTATGAGCCAAACAGCTCTCAACTTAAAGTCTACTAAGCTAAGATGTTTTAGGTGCTAGAAAAGAATTCACCAGCTATCCTTTCCTCTCTGTGTCTCCCCACAAATTGGCCAAACCGTCTGAAAATTTAAACTCAGTTCAAATCTGTAATTACAAACAGAGGCGGAGCGGGCTTGTCGCAATTACATTAATTCTGTGTTAGTTAAGTTTGATTAATAAAGTTGTTGGTGATTAGGTGGAAGTTGTGTGAGCGCTTGGCAATGTAAGACCAGCCATTGTATTACTTGGGTTTGGGAAACGGTGCATCGAGAACATTGGAAGCTGCTTCTCAGTACTAAAATTTATATGGAACCACCCTTAACTAACCTAACCTAACCTAAAAAAGAATTTTGGAAATTGATCCACAATTTGACGGAGATAGAAAATACTTTATTGCACACCACAATGTTAAACTAAGCAAAAAAAACTTAACTATGATATAAAATCGGCGGTCTTATCGCTAATAAGCGATCTCTACCAGACAACCTGTGGATGGATAATGGAGATATTGGTAAACATACCTACATTAAAAAACCACAAACAGATAAATACTAGCTACTGTGCGCGGTTTCGCCCGCGTGGTACCAACATTTTGAATAGCCTTTAAGCTATTTCAGTTATTTACGCCTATTCCAAGTATCATCCAAATCGGTTTACTGGTTTATGTAATGCTTGATTGAAGCACAACCATACAAACTCACAAACTTTCAGGTTTATTATATTAAGTGGGATAGTGGAATACCTAGAGACGAACAAAGAACCTCATCTTGTTTTTAAAGTCGGTTAAAACATCAGATTAACCTAAGTTAGTGATCATCCACTTGGCACGAACTTACTTAGCATGTCAGTGAACTGCAATGCCCTAGCTTCTCATATAATTTCTAAAAGATCCACAAGTGACCTATGTGAAATGGATACCTTAACTAAATGAAACATAGCGTGCAGAAAGACACGCGATTGTAATCGTAATGAGTGTAGCTTATAAATTAACTGCTACAAAATAACATATTAGATACTGAACAAAATAATGAAGATACACTCTGTTTTTTTTATGATGAATTATGGGTCCGCTCTTGACCTCGAAACTAACATAGGCAAGAATGAGGTCTACGATGGAGCTAGCCTACCCATAAGATGCCTATTAACTCTCTTCTTGAAAACAACAGGGTCATAAGCTCAGCGGAAATACAAACCGAAACATGCATGGCGATGATAGCGTCACCTACTGGGTCCAACTGCTGTATACCTAGACATAGACATAGACAGACATTTATTCACTACTTTGGCACACAATACAATCACTAGAATAAAAAAAAATCAAAATAAAAAAGAAGAAGCATAATAAAAAATTCAAAGTTGAAGAATTGTGATTGTGTATCACAGCAGCAAAAAGGCGTCGACTCAGCATTCTGCCGTCCCACTGAGAAGTGGTAAGGCGCTGGTATTCTGCCGAAGCCCTCATAGTCACTGGACCCCGTGAGACTACAATCTGTGTATTTGTGTGTGTTGTTTTCTGTGTGATTTTAGAGATACCTTACTTAAACATATTATATAGAACTGATTAGTTATCTACATATACTTCTATTTAATATTATACCTGTCATAACTAAACCACGTTTATTAGTAGGTAGCCACGCCAGATATCATGATAGACAATGATAGACATGATAGCTATTCTTACTAACAGAAAAGCTGTGTGTTGTTTGTTCCTGAGGGCTATACTCTCCTGTGGCATTACCTAAGTTTGGCCCCATCACCTCGGGCACGGCACCGACAGCGTAAAACGGCGCAGCACGGTGCTGTAGACGGTGCACCGCGCCTTTGAAAATTCACATTGGGTTGGTCGGGCACCGTGCTGCGGCACTTCGCCGTACCGTGTTACAGCGATGGTAGCTGTACCTGTAGTGATGGGGCCAGGCCCTGTTGATGATAATGAGGAGGCTTGAAACAATGTTGATTTTTATTAAAAGGCATATTCCAAAACATAAATAAAGTTAACTCTGACACAGAATTTCATTGCTTTGTTGTGGCGTCTCGCTTCCTTCTTAGAATGTTGTATAATTTCAAAGGAAACTCAAAACATCCCAAACTCCCGGAATAAAATTTAAAGTTTCCGAATTCAGGGTTTCATTCAAAACAGCTGCGAGTAACATCCCATCATTTGGCGGGAATATTTACGGAATCGAAAAAATATTATGGATTATCATGGGTTTAGAATTTAAAGGGGCGATATATTTTCAAGCTGTGAAAGAACATACAAACTACACCCCACAAAGTTTCAACCATCGCCACAGAAAAAATACTCGACGAATACAAGTAGTCTACCCGTCAATTGCGCATTAACTAAGTTGAAAGAGCGTCGCCAGTGTTCGAAGGGAATTTGAATACATGGGTGTACATTCGGAATGAATTTAAAAAATCATATACTCATACCATTTTGGTTGTTGTCGAAGTCAAGCAACGTTCGAAACGGTCTGTAAGTGGATGGGTGACCGCCAGTGGCATTTTCATCTGAGCGCTTCCGTTCTTCGGAGGGCACGTTAAATTGTCGGTCCCGGCTATTTAAGTCGTTAAGCCATGACGGAGGCCTTAAGGCGGCCTAAAAACTCCGTCACCAGAGCTGGCCACTGACTCATACGAACTTACTTTTTTTTATTTTGGTTGTTCTTATCACCAATAAGCTTCAGGAAATAAATGACCACTATTTAATGTCAGGGGACCGGTATCACGCCCGAAAGTATTCCTAACAAATCTTATTAGGAGATGTACAACAGTAACAAGTTATAAACTTTTAATTGGACGGGTAGTTCAAGTTGGACTAGAAGATATTGATTTGGTCATTTTTTTCTGTTTTTTTATTATGTTTAAAAAAGATTGTCAATAATAAGTACGAGTACAATGTACCTAGTACATTGAATGGTACCTAACGGAAAGAAGAGTCAATCTGAATGAGCAATTTAAGTTAATTCAAAATTTATGACTGTTGCTACAACCTAGGTTTCTCACGAAAACTACATAAAAAGTATTCTTATAGCACTTGAAATCATATAAGATGCAGTCCGAACTATTCCCTATAATAAGTACCGTCTCGCTTTACCTACCTCTGACTCAGTCGAGTATCCTTTGAGCGTTCCCAATTGCCCAAAAGATATGAAAAAGGTCAAATGCGGCGGAAATTAGACGAATCAGACTTTATTTCAACTCAGCAAAGAATGAATGCAATGTCCCCCCTGCAGGGTTGAAACCTCCCTGATTTCAAAATGCCTCCACATTTCAGTCTACGACGGGCGTTCGGCACGGACAGTCGCGTCTGCGCCAATTTTTCTCTCAAGTTCCATTCCAATTTTAAATTCAGTGCTTTATTTTTTAAGTTCCTTCAACAGAGACAAAGGAGGTTACAGCCATCAGGTGAGTGCGTTTAAATATTCATTCTCTTTTTAGACGCTCGTTACTTATTCAAATGCGGGCAGTTTTGGTTTTTTTAACTGTTTTACGGCTAAAGTTTGGTAGTTAATCCACCGGTTAGTCCGTCGGGAGGAGTTATTAAAAAAGTTGCGGTTTAGACTGATATTTAAAAAGCTATTAGAGTTTTAAATTGAGCTTTTTTTGGAACTAGAAGGCCTCGTGTTTTTGTCTGCGTTGGCTTTTAAGACTTTTCTTTTCTTTTTACTTATTTTTTAAACATAGAAAGCTTAAAACTGGAGAGGTAATAGCAAAAGCGAGCTTAGCTCTTTAAAGAGTAAATCTTATTGGAAGAGAGAATTTTTTTGAGTGGATTGGTGTGCATAAATTGCCCATTTTACATTAATACATGAGTCTTTTAGTAGTTCTCATATTAATTATTACAAAGAATAAACAATTAATTATAAAGAATGTTTTATTCATTCATTTCATAAATATAGGAAATGAATATAAATGATTGCTTAAGATTTTGCAAGGGTTTTGCAGAACTCACAGCTAAAGGCAAGACCTGCCTGCCTATTTGTTACTTCAAATTAAATCGTTGACGTTGAACGATGGTTTATTTATCCCTTAAATAAGCTTTAAACCTGAGTTATGTTCCGTGAAAATGGTGAACGTTTCGAGGTGCTAAATTACTCAAATAACTACGATATTATTAAGATGTTAGCTTTCACCCACGACTCTGTTCGAATTATACTCAGTCTACGCTATTATAAATATACAGGTGCGATATAATTTATAGGTACGCAATGACATGTGAATATTGTATAGGTATATTCACATATTCTTTTCATCAAGATGAGCTTAACTTATGACAAACTTTGTATAGAAGGATAGTGATTTATTAAAACAATGCTATGATATTCGGAATCCTCTTAAAATGATTTAAAATAAATTATTCACAAAATAGTAATAAATGGTTTAATTAAAACAATATCCGGGTCTACTTTGTAATGGATAATTAATTTGCACCCCTTGTTATATCTCAAAGGGAACGGATAAGGGAAACAGGTACGTACCTTCCTATTTTATTAGATACCAACTACTCAAGGCAGCAAAGTCCTCCGAAAAGAGGCGTAGTATTTTAAATACCATTCAAATTGCAAGTTAGCAATCGATACAAGGGATTGTTCTGTAAAACTGCGTATGGACTACGCGTTAACGCGTTCCAATAAACGCGTAGCCTGCAGCAACGCGTATACATTTTAACATTTTCATCGACTCACGTGAGTCTGCAACGCGTGAACGCGTCACCTGGAACGCTAGTCCGTACAAGGCTATATAGCTACCGATTTAATTTACTCTTTGTACGTAGAAACAGAAATATTTTATTTATTCACACTTATCAAACATTACAAAATCATTAGACACAAGAGAGTCTTTTCTCAAAGGTGTCAGAAAGTCTTTAATTTAAGAATATTATCATATGATCTACGCATACGAAATTGCGAGCAAACGATAATTAGTCTAATAAAATATAACACGTTCCCTTTGTGACACAAAATCATTAATATTTGCCAGTCTCTGCAAACAGAGATGGTATTAAATGATAGTTGCGTAGAACATCTGGGATGGGTGTACGAGTTGGTTGGGTGTGTTGCTTTAGAACAATTACATGTTGAAACTTAGGGAATAATAGTTTGAGTATTTTGAATAAACAGAATTACAGGCTCAATATTAGTTTCGACCCGGGATTTCGCACAAATATTCTCACATAAACTTGACAGTTTCACATTGACCGCAAAGCCCCTTGCCTATCGTGCCGCAAGCCTGTTTCATCTCAACAGCTTGGCTGTTGATTCTTTAGATCATTCAATAATGATAAATAATTACCCGAGGCAAGAGCCGAAGCCTCGATATATAGCCGAATAGTAATTTTTTTTTATTTGAAACATCCCAATTTTCCACGGGATTTGATCTGGCCCTGGGCCGTATTCGCATTCCTTTTTTCATTCGTTTGATGAATATTCGGATGCTTCCCACCACTATTTCTGACTTCAAGGGTCATGGACGTGGCCCATACTCTACCATCAGAGCTAACGGACCATTCATGGTTGACATTTTATGATCGTATCATTTCTTGCTTTTTAAATGCCTGAGACATCAGGATTTTTTTTCCTAAAGTCTTGGCCTGCCTAGCAAATACGAGTACTCGTATTTATTAACGAGCTTAAATTGATATAACACACAAAAATTTGCTCTAACAATTATATCTGTTCAATTTTGTTTGCGCATTTGGAGCAACCTATAATTCCAACTTGGATATTGAGGGCACGTCCAAATTAGCCTTCCAACTTCCAGCGGACCGCTCTGAGGCTAATTAAAGGTTTCGGGGTTTATTAGAACCATTTCTATAACCAATAGGTCTATTTTCGAGATTGGCCGAGCTGTTTGGCTTGCAATTGGTCGTTCGAAATCTTTCTAGAGGTTTTCGTTTTGAAATTATGCGCATTGTGATCTAATCAGTGAAGGAATCTTGAAAATACATTCAACAGAGACTAGGGCTTATCCCGTCACTTATAGATTGCAAGCTTCAGCGAAACTGGCACGTGTTCAATTATATTTGAACATGTCTTTGACAGACCTCAAACATATTCAAAGGATCTTGATTAATTTGATCTAAAAGAATATTATCTACCGTCGTGTATTAGTAGTACCTTGATTGATTTTACCTGAAAGAGTATCTATGATTTCTTGGAAGTAAATTCGTGATACTGTTTTATTTCCTTCTATTTTCAAGCTAAAAGCAAGATCATCGTGTTTAGTAGTTTTATAGGCCTTTTAAAAAGCTGGTGACTATAAAATTTTATAGGGACGTCCCTTAAAAGTCTAGAATGGACCATTAAAACTGCCTTCTGTCTTTCTGATAGATTTATTACACAATAAACATGAAGGCTAAGTTTGAATCCACAATGTTTGTTGGTTTAGGTATCTTCGAAAGTGATTTGGAGTTGAATATCGACTTTCCAATTTAGAGTGTGTTGTTGTTGATTTGTTTGTACATTTTCTCTTGATCGAATAAATTAGTCCCAAGGGTTTTCCAACATTCTAAAGAAAAGGAAAAATACTGTTCAATAAGCTTGTACTGTACATACAAACAGACAGAAAGACGGAAGATGTGTGGTAGAATCTTAGCTAAATAAGTAAGACTTCAAAATCTCCAACTTCTCTGCCTATCGTCTAAATTGACGTGTAAGGAAAATGACCAGAGGTACGCTAATTCATCTCTATAATCCAACCCTGCTAGGCCCCAAGTGCTTGTTGCCCTGGTTCTTCACGGTATTGGTCGCGTCTAAGTAATCCCAATGGTCCTGAATAAATGCTTTTTGAATTTGACTTTGTGCTAAATTAATTCCAAATAAATTCAGTAGTTCTTTTATGAAAGAGTAACAAACATTCATATATCCATCATCACAAACTTTTTCATTAGTTGTTAGGTTGCTAAAGTAAAGTTACTGATCTCCATAAACTTGTACTTATTCCTTATTATTTACGAAGTAAACTATCTCTGTAGGTATTGCAAGTAGGTGACGGTTACGTCCAAGCGTTCCCGGTCGTTATCCCATTGCCGGTCATTTGTTCATTAGAGCCGTCGCTTGACCTCTGCCGGACTGATTTTTTGCAATGTTTATCATGTTCTTTGAGAAATAATTTGCGAAGCACATTATGTGTACACTGTACTAAGACAACTTGTCTTCTTAAAAGGGACAAAAAATAACGAACTCAAGGAGTCGTGGTGTAAAATGCTAATAAGTTTTAATTTGTCGAATTTATTCTCTATAGAACGTTGCTCCTCGCCGCTAACTAGTAGGTATAAACAGTACGCACAATCAATCTTTGTATGTCTGAAGTTAGGTGCACTAACGACTTGATGACCTCTGTGGCGCAGTCGGTGACGTAGAAGGTTGCGGGTTCGATCCCCGCCACGAGATAAATGTTGGTATGATCTGCAAACCACATTTTGCACATTTGCCCACGTTTTGCAGAAGTTGGTATTTTCCTGTGCTTCAACTGGCCAAAGTATTTTCATGAGCTCTTTTTTTATGGAAGAGGGGGCAAACGAGCAAGTGGCACACCTAATGGTAAGTGTTTGCCACCACCCACAGACAGCATCAAGAGGCACTGCAGATGCGTTGCCGGCCTTTGAGGTAGGAATAGGCCCTTTTCTTGAAGACGCCTAAGTCGTATCGGTCTCTTTCCTTGGAAAACCTCAAAAGACATAATATCGTTAAGATTCTATTTTTTTATTTAAAATTAAGTTTGGCCACATGCATTCATCATCATCATCAGCCTATAGCAGTCCAATGCTGGACATAGGCCTCCCCTAATGAGCGCCATTGCACCCTGTCCTCAGCTCGACGCATCCAGCTTCTGCCAGCAGCCTTTCGCCGGACCTGGCCGGAGGGCGTCCACTACGCCCACTACGTTTGCACATGCATTCAGTTGGTCTTAATTAAGTACCATTGAACTTAAGTGACCTCCATAATATAGATACTTGGCAAGTAGTTCAGTATAACTCGTTACATTTTCAAAACAAAAGGTTGACAGAGCAAGCCATACAATTCCCAAATGGACGCAGACTGGTTATTACGCGCGGTAACTGCTAAATAAATAATATGTAGTACAGCATTCGGTAGCTTATTTGGGTTATTTCCACAGGTTTAATAGAGAATAACACAAAATTGTTGTACTAATATATTTTATCAGAAAATATTGCGAAAATATTATGAGAGTTTTGGTACAGAACTATAGATATTGGATAATAAAGTCCTATTGGGCACACCAATTATTATTGGAAGGGGTAGGTAAAATGTTAATTGTGAGAAAAAGAATCAGTTTTAAAAAAACGATGATTTTGTGTAATAATTTTTATTATTTTTAACAATACTTGTTGAACAAGAACTAGAAGTTGCGTGTTTCATTCATACACAAGAAAATGGCTACTACGAGTATACTATAATCTTATTCACACAAAGGAAATGCATGCCAGTCTTCGTGCCTTTTCCCATGCAAACAGCTACCGCTTTGTATTCTGTGTAATAGGCTTGCAAAGGAAAGTTTAAACTTTCTATACGTAAATACTTAGAAATAACTAATACATACATCTATTGGGTATAGGAAAGCTTCATTTTAGCTCAATAGTGCCACAAACTTATCTGGACCGGTGAGAGAGGCATTTGGTGTGCAGAAAAATACATTTTACCGATGTTTTACAGCAAAAGTCGTAAGTTCCGTTTTGGTCATCGGTCCAGATAAGGTAGTGGCACTGTACTTTGTTAGTTCTACAACTATCAAATAAAAAATATGTGTATTTCAAATCATTGGAATCCGTTAACTACGCCCTGTCTTACTTGGTACACGAGTATATGGCTAATAATTTTTTTTATCTTTAATCGTACAGATCTGACCTGCTGTAACGAATAATCATTACGAAAATATAATACAATAGAATAGAATAGAATATTATTTATTTAAGAAGCACAAACAACACAGAGCGGAACTTAAGAATAAAACAACTTAAAAAAAAGGTACACAATTAAATGGAAAAAAAAGACAGAAGAATAAACGAAAACACATAATACAAAGAAACTTATACAGGTAGGTACCTACGGACCGGAGCCAATTAGTCTCGCTCTGCGCAGCCTAGGCCACTCAAATAGGTTCTGACTCAGCATAGATGCTACTAAGCTGACGAGCAGCATAGTAGCGCTGGTTTTCAGGCAGAACCCATGGTAGAGTGACATCACGGTAAAAGTATGTACAATTTAAACGTATAAATGTGAAAAGGCAATGCCACACAAAGCTTCGTAAAGCTCATTGTATTTTCAAAGAAAATATTATTTCTCAGTTCCTTTGCATGGTCGCAGTTAACGCGGTAACGTTCCCCTTTAGCAGAGTAATGTACTCTATGAAATGGAATTTTCTTATTCTTAGGTCACAGTATTGCTTTATGAAAACTTTGTCTCAAGTTACTATTGTGGATTTTATTTTATCCCGGACACATTCACAGCAGATGTTTGCTTTGTGGGAATGCTGTGTGGTTGTTTAGGAGTGCTAACTTTGGCTAAATGTTTGCATGTGTTGTGTCATATGAATTTGGATGTGCCTTACCCTTAGGCCTCTTAAAAGATCGTAGACTTGCCCTGAGATAGTGTCTACCGTGCTAGTAGTAGTAATTACGCTTATTTTTTTCAGTATTCTTTTTTAAACCTAATATGACACATCATTTGTCAAACAACATAACCTTCCTTTGACAGTCTGGTAAAAATGGTTCCAGAGACATTTAAATCCTGTGACTTATTATTACACATTCAATTGTTTCCCAAATCCATTAAAATATCTGAGACGCATGTCTTGAAAATATCTTATTTCGTTTCTTTTGATGCGCAATATTCTATTACTGAAATAAAGTCGATCACTACATAGCTCATGTCGTCCTAATACAATTCATACAATTTCCCTTATCCGAATAACCCCGCAATAAGTACCAGGATAACATACGTGAAGGGATATCCGATGATATCCCTTATTGTTTATTTAGTTTTAGCAGAAGAACAAAAAAAAACAGTGGACACTTCTCTGACTGACTGACTTTATATAAATTTTTGACTTTTAATGTCAGGAATGATATCGTACCTTGACAATTGCTTGAAATATTCTTCAACATAACAAGGAAGTTTTTTCGAAACTGAAACCGACATTTTTGTGAAGTTCATTGGCAGACATTGCTCGGAGAAGTTTTTTTTTGTTTTTTTTTTCACCACAAATAGGCACTGGGGGAATGGATCACTATAACTAACACCACGAGGACCGGACAAACAAGATAACAAGTTATAAAACATTCAAAACTGTGAAAAAAAAATCATTTTTTGACGCATTGCCGCTACCAGGCGTACATATTTTCCAAAGGGTTATTTTTCATGTAAACGAGGCAGTATAAAGGTGCTGCTATATTTTATGTAGTCCTGGTGCTTTTTATTCCGGCCGGGACAATAGTGAAAAGATAAAATTGCTCAGGGCAATGAATTGGTTCAAAAGATTTTTTTGCGTGAAAGCTAGTGATGTTTTTTTGAATACCCGGTTTTATTTTACAAATTAGGTAATTACACGGTTTCACATGCGTGGAGGAAACTCAAACACGTGTAGGTACAAGCTTTTTTTCAGGCATTAATAAGATCGCTCGATTGCACAATGTTTGAGTACGCAATTTTTAGCATATTAGTAATGAATGAACGATGAATGAAGATTGATAAAAAAGATTTTGAGATGAATGGAAAACGATTTCTTGTACTTTAATCATCATTATACATATATGGTCGTGCTTGCTTAGTCGTTCTTGATAGATCGTCGAAGTTAAGCAACGTTCGAAACGGTCTGTAAGTGGATGGGTGATGGCCAGTGGCATTTTCATCTGAGCGCTTCCGTGCTTCGGAGGGCACGTTAAATTGTCTGTCCCAGCTATTTAAGTCGTTAAGCCATGACGGAGGCCTTAAGGCGGCCTAAAAATTCCGTCACCAGAGTTGGCCACCGACTCATACGAACTTACTTTATCATCATTATGTTTTATCTCACCATGGCCTCTAATAGTTAGACCCCTCGCAGACTACCACTAATTCGAGACTTTCTATCGGCCGATAGTTGAGACGGAATATACTTCGGCTCGTAATGAGTATGGAGAAGCGTACGTAATGAGTAGGTATAGCCCGTCTCAACTATCGGCCGATAGAAAGCCTGTAGTCTGCGAGGGGTCTTAAGTATAAATTAGTCGGGTAGCAAAATGTAAATAAATATAAGAACTAAATTCGAACCCTAAACCGACGAGCATGTATGAAGAATGTAATGAGAGTGAATGAGGCGAAAGTTGTGTGTCAGGATCGTAGCGAGTGGAGATCCGTGGTCTCTGCCTACCCCTTTGGGAAAGAGGCGTGATTTTATGTATGTATGTATGTATGTACTAAATTCGAAATGTTACGAGAATTATCCCATCTCCATTCCAAGGAGAGCGTTGAATTTATATTCAAATTCAAATTCAAATCATTTATTTGCTAGAAAGTATGTACAATGTTGGTGTATAATAAGCTGAGTTCCAATACATTCTTACCATAAAATAGGCATGCAAATTTATATTATTGTCTATAACTACATTAATATTAATAACTATATACTATATAAAGACAGAGTTTGTACTCGAAACTTTGACCAAACCTTGGTTTAAATCAACCTACTACGAGTAGACTAGACATCCCTTTTCTTTGACATGAAATAGACAGAGACAGAATTATATTAAGCCTTGAAATGAAACGTATTGTGAATAAGGTTCTTGAGTTCAGAGCTGGCTCTGTCAGGAACGTACAATAGGAAGAATGGTGACAAAAGCTTCGATCTCGCGACACCCTTCCCGACTGGCGTCAGCAGAGGGTTAAAATATTAACTTAAAATCACGTACAACCTTTACAAAGTTCATTGTAAATTATTCGAATTTCAACCTTGTGTCATAAAATAAAAGTTACCTGAGTGATAAAAGGTAACCTACATGACTTTCATCATTTTGAAGCGCTCGTGGTCGTGCTTGCTTAGTCCTTCTTGATAGATCGTCGAAGTTAAGCAACGTTCGAAACGGTCTGTAAGTGGATGGGTGACCGCCAGTGGCATTTTCATCTGAGCGCTTCCGTGCTTCGGAGGGCACGTTAAATTGTCGGTCCCGGCTATTTAAGTCGTTAAGCCATGACGGAGGCCTTAAGGCGGCCTAAAAACTCCGTCACCAGAGTTGGCCACTGACTCATACGAACTTACTTTTTTTATCATTTAGAAATTGATTTGCTTGATGCAGGTCAGCATTCAGAAGATTAGCCCACTTTTTCACTGCATTTTTGCAAGCACACTTTAACCCGTTTTCTGCTCGGAAAACCCTGATTTTCAATGAATACTGAATTTTCTTTGAATTCTCGAGTACCTATTTAGTTTTCTCGTAAAAAGCTTAATCTGCGAATCAAATAAATCGATTGGAAGCTAAACTTTTCCAGCACATTAAAATCCATGGATTCATTGTGTGGCGCGGTGGAATTGCTGGAATCTCGCGTGGAATTGCTCGTAACAAATTTATTGGTGTCTTTATGCATAGGACTGACTGGGGGAAATGAGAGCTTATACTATTTGGCCATGTATTGTGAATTTTAAATTCATTTTTCTTTTACCTACTCCAACTCCGAAAGTTGATTAGCTCTCACTAAAAAGTCTAAAACTTAATACGTTTTACCAAATAAAACTTATTACCAGAGAAGGAATAACAATCTACTGTGATTGAACTTCGAAAAAGCCTTGAAAAAATACTAATTGAAAAATTTAAAAAAAAAAAATTGAACCGACTTCACATAACACATACAGACACTAAGAACCTTCTATGTACCTACACTAAAAAGAGAAAAATAAGAATATACACATGCAAGTTTTGTGGTCCTGACCATGTGGTAACTTTTTTAAGCAAGGGAAGGCCAAAAGACCGATGGATAGATGAAATAGTTAAAACAGCTGGCACAAACTGGATTGAGAAGGCAAAAGATAGAGACGCTTGGAGGAAAATGGAGGAGGCCTTTACTCTTTGAGAGGTCCTTAATAATAAATAATTAAAATCTCTAAGTTAAATGCATGAAATTTTAAATTGCAAAATACTCTAATTATTAATTTTGCATGATATTTTAATTTAAATCCTGTTATTGATTTATTTATTTTTTTTACAAATTTTCAATCAAATGTTATAATATTTTATTAAGGAAATAAAGAGGCTATAATAATAATAATATTTGAAGTCGGTGCCAACTATGCATTTACATCTAAGAAGAAATTACGAGTACAATAGAACTTGGGTGCAAAATTGTATCGAGTAGTTGGAGTAGAATAGTTGGCACCGACTTCAAATACATAGTATAACATAATAATTTATTAATTGAATACTGTAAATAATACTTGCATGTGTATATTCTTATTTTTCTCTTTTTAGTGTAGGTACATAGAAGGTTCTTAGTGTCTGTATGTGTTATGTGAAGTCGGTTTAATTTTTTTTTCAAAAAATTTTATTTTTCAATTTTTAGTGTAAATAAACACTGTGTGTAGTGTAAATAAAATGTAAGTGTAAATAATATAGTAGGTTAGGTTAGATATTTGAATAGTCAAGATTAAAGAGTGAGAATGAGGTTTTTTGAGTTTTACGGGAAAACTATCAATCCCTCAGGAATAAAATTTATATGGGACCACCTCGAGAGTATAAACATGTCAAACTATTCAAAGTTTGACTCAGATTGTGTAGTGAGAATGAAGTTTTTTGAGTTTTACGGGAAAACTATCAATCCCTCAGGAATAAAATTTATATGGGACCACCTCGAGAGTCACATGTCAAATTATTCAACGTTTGACTCAGATTGTGTAGTGAGAATGAGGTTTTTTGAGTTTTACAGGAAAAATATCAATCCCTCAGGAAAAAAAAGTATGAGGACCACCTCGAGATATAGATACTCTTTCAAGCAAATAAACATTTTGGAAATCGGTCCACATTTTTCGGAAAGATCGGTGTTTTTTTTTGATTTACGGGAAAACTATCAATCCCTCAGGAGTAAATTTTTATGGGACCACTATGGTAACATACCCTTTCAAACAAAAAAATAATTTTGGAAATCGGTTCACAACTGACGGAGATATCGGTGAACATACATAAAAAAAAAAAAAAAAAAAACATACATACACCCGAACATAGAGCCTCCTCCTTTTTTAACCGACTTCAAAAAAAGGAGGAGGTTCTATGTTCGGGTGTATGTATGTTTTTTTTTTTTTTTTTTTTTTTTTTTATGTATGTTCACCGATATCTCCGTCAGTTCTGAACCGATTTCCAAAATTATTTTTTTGTTTGAAAGGGTATGTTACCATAGTGGTCCCATAAAAATGTTACTCCTGAGGGATGGATAGTTTTCCCGTAAAATAAAAAAAATCACCGAACTTTCCGAAAAATGTGGACCGATTTCCAAAATTTTTTTTTTTGCTTGAAAGGCTATGCATTTCTAGGTGGTCCTCATACTTTTTTTTCCTGAGGGATTGATAGTTTTCCTGTAAAACTCAAAAAACCTCATTCTCACTACACAATCTGAGTCAAACGTTGAATAGTTTGACATGTTTATACTCTCGAGGTGGTCCCATATAAATTTTATTCCTGAGGGATTGATAGTTTTCCCGTAAAACTCAAAAAACCTCATTCTCACTCTAACTTCTTTAATCTTGACTATTCCAATATCTAACCTAACCTACTATATTATTTACACTTACACTTTATTTACACAGTGTTTATTTACACTAAAAATTGAAAAATAAAAATTTTTGAAAAAAAAATTGAACCGACTTCACATAACACATACAGGTTAATTCAATTCAATTCAATTCAATTTGTTTATTGCTTCATGTTAGTTACAATGTCTTAAATATAGGTAGGCGTTTCATAACATGAACCCCGCTGGGGCACTGCAACATTTGGTAGGTTACTTATAAACTAACTTATGTAGGTAAACTAACTTATGTAGGTATATATTGGCTCAGCCCTTAAAGATATTTAATTTAAATATTTTTGGTTCAAGTACTATTAAATATATATTTAGAATCCGAGTTTACTTTTTATTAAATCTTTTATTGTCATCTAGATAATCTTGAATATTGTAATAACTTTTTTCTATGAGGTAAGATTTTAATTTTTTGTTAAATATTGTATTTTCTTCTAAGTTTTGTAGTTCTGAGGGTAAATTATTATAAATTTGGATTGACATGTTATATGTTCCTGATTTAACTATTTCTAATTTTGTGTAAGGTAGGGCTATTTTATTTTTGTTTCTCAAGTTGTGCGGTTTGGTGTATTGCTCTTTAGATAATGTATAGAAAGTTTTATGTGTTCTTACAAATTTACAGATTTCATAGATATATATTGAAGTTAGGGTTAGGATTTTTAATTTACTAAAATAGATTTTACAGCTCTCTCTTTCTGAAATATTGACTAAGATTCTGATACATCTTTTTTGTAAGACAAATAACTTATTTGACTCAGAGCTATTTCCCCACAGGATAATACAGTAGCTTAACCAGGAGTGAGCATATGCATAGTATGCATTTATACTTATTTCCAAGTTTGTACATTTTTTTAGTTCAAATAATGCATAGACAAACCTTGACAGTTTACTAGCTATTTTATCTATATGACACTTCCAATTCACTGAGGTGTCTATATTTACACCCAGTAAATTACATGAATCTACAGAATTTAGTTTATTATTATTATAGTTAAGATTATTCATATTTAGGGGTATTTTTTGGTAAGGTTTAAACTGCATGATTTTTGTTTTGGTTATATTAAGTTCTAAATTATGTTCTTTAAGCCAGTTTATTATTAAATCTAGTGTTGTGTTTATTTCTGAATTAAGGTATTGTTGCTCATTACACGGAAAAATTACAGATATATCATCAGCATATAGAATAGTTTTTTTATTTATTATTTTTGGCAGATCATTTATATATATTAAAAAGAGTATGCAGCCTAACACACTTCCTTGAGGTATTGAATTTTGAATATTTAGTTTATGAGATTTTATATTGCTAATTCGATTTTGGAGTGCATCAAAGAAATCGATTTCAACATATTGCTTGCGGTTTTCCAGGTAGGAACTAAACCATTCTAAAGCTGGACCGCGCACTCCTATTCCATTTAATTTTTTAAGAAGAATGTGGTGGGACACCCTATCATAAGCCTTACTCATGTCTAACATGATACCAATGGCATATTTTCTGTCATCTATGAAGCTAATTATTTCTCTATTTAAATTATAAAGAGCTGTTGTAGTAGATCTATGTTTTCTGAAGCCATGTTGACTATTGTCAAAGATTTTAAATTTTTCACAAAATTGGGTTAAACGGTTGGCCATGGCAGTTTCAAAGATTTTTGAGAATGTTGATAATAATGCTATTGGTCTAAAATTTTGTGGGGTATTCGCTGATTTGATTTTAGGTATCGGTTTAATAATTGAGGTTTTTAGTAAATCTGGAAATACAGCTTCAGCAAAGGATTGGTTTATCAACATGGTTAGAGGTATTGTCAGTTCTTCATTACAGTGCTTAATTAATTTTGGTGGAAGCTCATCCATGCCATAACTTAGCTTATTTTTTAGAGATTTAATAATATTATAAACTTCTAGATGAGTAACTGAGCTTAGATACAAAGTGTTAACACTTGGGTTAATTATAGGGCGGCCGTGAGGGGTATTGTTTGAGGTTGTTTGTTCATTTCCAACCGAAACAAAATACTCATTAAGAGTATTTGTAACTATGACAGGTTCACTTACAATTTTATTATTTATTTTTAATGATATATTTTTCTTTTCCCTTTTAATAATCTTATTTGTTCGCTCTTTTATTATGCTCCACATAGATTTAGTTATATTGTTTGAAGTTTCCATTTTTTTTATATAGTGTAACTTTTTTGATGTCCTAACAGCTTTTTTTAACGTCGTTTCATAATTTTTATAATATTCATTCAAAATTGTATTATTTACTTGTGATGTTAATATTTTTAGCAATCTTTTGTTTTTACAAGAGGTTTTTATACCTTTTGTTACCCATGTTTTCTTTTTTTTTATCTTAATTAATATTTTTTTCTTTGGTATACAATTATTTAATATTGTAACTAATTGTTCATGAAAAACTTTATAATTAGTGTTTATGTCATGGTCATGTATCAGTATATTTTGCCAATTTATGTTTTGAAGTTTTGTTTTAAATAATGTTAGGTTTTCCTGATTAAATAATCTTTTGTGAACTTTGTATGGTTGTACGGTATTTATTTTTGTTTTGTGTAGAGAGATTTGAGTGCCCTTATGGTCTGACAACCCATATTCATCTACATCAATGCTAAAGTTACATTTGTCAAAATTTGTGTATATTACATCAAGGCATTGCGGTTGCAAGGCAAGAGGTTGTGCTAGTAATTCTTGTGGGTTCATTTACATTTTGTTGAAAGTTAAATCTATTAAACAGTTGAATCATAGACCTAGCTTGTTTTGTTTTTCCAAGTACATTTACATTTAAGTCTCCACCTATAATTATGTTTTTATTTTTGTATTTAGTATCTAATAATTGCAACAATTTTTCTAATTGAGTATTAAAAGTCATTTTTTCTCTATTACTATTAGGCCAATATACAACTAATAATATCACATTTAACTTAATTATATCTATTGCACAAAGTTCTATTATATATTCTATAGTTAAAGTATTTATATCATCACATTCTTTGTACTCAATATTATCTTTTAAAAAGATGCAGACTCCCCCTTTCTCATAGTGTGTTCTGCAGAAGAGACTAGCTGTGACATATCCTTCCAACGCAAGTAAGTCTATCTTTGACGGGTATATATGGGTTTCAGTCAAGCAAATAGCAATAAGGCCTTTTTCTTCAGCTAATACTTCAATGAGGTGCAGTTTATTTACCAGTCCGCCACCCATGTTTTGATAAAGAACTGACAGGTTATTAGGAACGAAAGGAATTCCTTTTTTTTGAGTTGTTGTGCATTGGCGAAGTCATCTTTACTTGTTTGTCCAGTCTAGTGACGTTATTCTTGGGTGTTTCTGTGAAGCTCTTTTGTAGTTTACAGTGTGCTGGAGTCAGATTCAGGTTTGTTTGACTAAGTTGGTTGGTTTGTGGTTGGGATGGCAGCGTTGTTGTAGGCCTACTCTCTTTATTGTTCTGGACATGGCAGAGGGTCTTGAGTGGCTGATTATCTGTATTGCATATTTGGTCTTGCTTTGGGTATGATGCTCTTTCACTTGGTGCCGCTGTGTTGTTTGCATGGCATTCCTGTTGAAGCGTTCTGATTTTCTGTTTTGATGATGTTGAGTGACATCCCATTGATGTAGTTGGGTGTTCTTGTGATGTTTGGTATGCTTCCCTTCTTTGTTTTCTATTTTGTAAACCATTATTGTCTAAATATTCAGATATCCACAAGCCAGTATTCCTAAAGTACCTTGTATTGGAGAGTAGGTATTTGCACATCCTTTTGCTTAAAAGTTCTATTTTCAAGGGCCTTTTGTATCCGTTGGAACCAATCCTTTGGAATTCTTCGATGTATCCAGTTATGTCAATGTGAGTGATAGAATACAATGTTTCAACTATTCTGTCATGCAGTTGGTGTTCGGTTTCATGTTTGTACTCCAGCAGTCCATACAACACAACTGTTTTGCTTGCATCAACAGCTTTTGCTACCATAGTTGGTTCCACTTTGTTTATGTTCTGTTTCTGTAGGGAGGTTGTCAAATCAGAGCTTCTAGTTATTGTTGGTGTTGTTTTTAAGAGCTGTAAAGTGTTTTTAATCTCATCTAGTTCAAGACGCAGTTGTTTGTTTTCTTTTTCCAGTGCATTGATACGATTTGTATTCTGTTCTCGGTGAAGTTGGAGTCCTTTCAAATCAGTGTCGAATTTATCCTGTAGCGTTGATATTGCTGTAGTAAGATCATGGTGTCTTGCTTCCTGTCTCTGGGCTTGTGTGACAAGCATTTGTTGTAGTGCATGCATTGTCGTTAGTAATTTGCTTTCATTTGCAGTTTCCTGTGTCAAGTCGTGCAATACAGTATCACCCTCAGGTGGGGTTTCGTCAAGGATGGAAAGTTGACTCGGCGAAGTTATTATAGCTTCCCTCCTGGGCGTTGCAGGGTCCAGTTTTGCATGGGTAGGAAACTCCGATGTTGTACCTGGGGGTGCTGCTTGCTGAGCTAAATAGTTTTCACGAAGGCAAGTTCCACAAAGCCACTGTGCTCGGTTTTCGTAAGACATCAATCCGAACAGCGTGAAGCTAATATTTGCACAGGCTAGGTCGAGGTTGATCTTGCAACGAATGCATGTTAGATGTTGTCTTGTTTTTACAGTGTGTAGGCACTTGTCACACTTGAACGGCATTGTAGAAGCTTTATTAAACATTTTATGGCACTTTTTTGTTGTTTTTAAACGAGTTTGAGCAGTAAATTATTAATTTTTGTGATTATTTCAAGAAAGGACGCTATCCCTACGCGCCTTTTTTTTTTTTTTTTTTTTTTTTTTTTTTTTTAAGATAAGAACCTTCTATGTACCTACACTAAAAAGAGAAAAATAAGAATATACACATGCAATTATTACTTACAGTATTCAATTAATAAATTATTATGTTATATTAGATTTGAAGTCGGTGCCAACTATGCATTTACATCTAAGAAAAATTACGAGTACTACAATAGAACTTGGGTGCAAAATTGTATCGAGTAGTTGGAGTAGAATAGTGGCACCGGCTTCAAATCTAATATAACATAATAATTTATTAATTGAATACTGTAAGTAATAATTGCATGTGTATATTCTTATTTTTCTCTTTTTAGTGTAGGTACATAGAAGGTTCTTATCTTAACCTGTATGTGTTATGTGAAGTCGGTTCAATTTTTTTTTCAAAAATTTTTTTGAAGTCGGTTAATAAAAATAAGCAAACCCAAAATACGATTTACCACGAGCGGCCTTATTACTAGCATTATCTTATAATGTTTGGGCCCTTTTGACTTTAACATTAAGGTTTGTGAGATCTTAAAATCTAGCTACATCTCTGCATACTTATGCGGTCCATTTCACTGTGTTAAGAACTTAGAGCGAGACTTTGGTTAACATAATTTGACTTTGAACAAAACAAGTTTGCGAATACAATAAAATGTTATCACGCCAAATATTTGGGGTAACAGTAACAATACACATTACGCTGTAAGTTGCTAACATTCAAAATGGTAGACGGTTATTTTCTATTGAAACTACAAAACTATTTCGAAAACGAAACTGTTTCATATTATTTTATTAACTTATTAAGTAATAAGGCCACGTGAGCCGAATGCATCCCGATAGATGGGCTAAGATCGTGACGCAGTGGGTGCCTGACGATGGGCGGCGACGCCGAGGCAGGCCTCGAAGACGCTGGCGTGACGATCTCGATGCATTCCGAGCTGACTGGTGGGACGAAGCTGGCGACCGCAAGTCTTGGAAAATGATGGGGGAGACCTTTACCCAGCAGTGGGACAGCATAGGTTAGAAAAAATAAATAAAAATAAAAATAATTAAGTAATAACTGTATTTAGTACACTATTTATCAGTTGAGCCATCGAAGGAGGATGGTAACGATCCATACATTGTTCAACTGTGTTAGTGTTGCATTGTTTGAACTGGAACACAGTTACATCATGTAAGTACCTACTACCTATCTGCCTTCACCTACATACTTAGATTACCTGAGACTAACAGGTATAAGAAAATTCAAACAGCGTAACTTTCTCCTAAAACCAAAGTAAGCACTAAGAAACTCGAAGTAGCATGAAACTGAAAGGATATTTTTTCTCCATCTTATGAGAAAGTTTCTAAGATCTTACCAGTTATTGAAGGTACAGTCACCAACGATATTTTAGAACAGTTCAAAATTGTACCCTTTTTCTTTTAAATAATAAAAAATTTTGAAAAAAAAATTTAACCGACTTCACGTAACACAAATAGACACTAAGAACCTTCTATGTACCTACACTAAAAAGAGAAAAATAAGAATATACACATGCAATTATTACTTACAGTATTCAAATAATAAATTATTATGTTATATTATATTTGAAGTCGGTGCCAACTACCTATGCATTTACATCTAAGAAGAAATTACGAGTACCTACAATAGAACTTGGGTGCAAAATTGTATGGAGTAGTTAGAGTAGAATAGTTGGCACCGACTTCAAATATAATATAACATAATAATTTATTATTTGAATACTGTAAGTAATAATTGCATGTGTATATTCTTATTTTTCTCTTTTTAGTGTAGGTACATAGAAGGTTCTTAGTGTCTATTTGTGTTATGTGAAGTCGGTTCAATTTTTTTTTCAAAAATTTTTATTTTTAAATTTTTAGTGTAAATAATATAGTAGGTTAGGTTAGATATTGGAATAGTCAAGATCAAAGAAGTTAGAGTGAGAATCCCTCAGGAATAAAATTATATGGGATCACCTCGAGCGTATTTAAACAAGTCAAACTATTCAATGTTTGACTCAGATTTTGTAGTGAGAATGAGGTTTTTTGAGATTTACAGGAAAACTAACAATCCCTCAGGAAAAAAAAGTATGAGGACCACCTAGATATGTATACCCTTTCAAGCAAAAAAAAAAAATTTTGGAAATCGGTCCACATTTTTCGAAAAGATCGGTGATTTTTTGAGTATTACGGGAAAACTATCAATCCCTCAGGAGTAAAATTTTTATGGGACCACTATGATAGCATACCCTTTCAAACAAAAAATAAATTTTGGAAATCGGTTTACAACTGACGGAGATATCGATGAACATACATCCAAAAAAAAAAAAAAAAAAAGACCTCCTCCTTTTTTTGAAGTCGGTTAAAAAAACAACTGTGGCACTTGAGGCACCCGGTGTCGATAAGCAGTCATGGGACTCACACTTTTTTTTTCGAGGCGAATCCAATATTTTTTTCTCATCTCAAAATTGCCAAACACGCCTAAAAAAATTTTCAATTAATAAACAAAGAGATCACTAGGCTCACTTAGCATCACAAACATAATTAATAGGTATATGTAACTTGAACACGGTTAAATATTTACTTCGCCTTAGAATCTTGGATACTCACAGGATAAACGTAATTTAGATCACGCAAATAGGACTATTATAAGAAAGAAGCTCTTAGGCACTGGGCTTGTTTATAGTCTTTCTACAACTGACAATGCGAGATCTCAAAGAAAAAAAAACTAAAGTACTATAAATATTTTTCCATTTTTATTCTCGACGCTTCGACTTTGTGCCAATAATAGAGACTATCATGCAGACTGTACTTATAAAACTTAATGCTGTACTTTTCTAGCCATTACTTTGTAGTTCAGATCTCGATAGTTCGTAGTTTTAACTAAACCGAAGTTACTCTCCAGTTCGTGCCGTGAGCCGTGTTGGCCGAATGGGGTTGTACCTCGACTTTCAATCCGAAGGTCGTGGGATCGAATCCCGGCCGTGCATCAATGGATTTTGCGTTTCGTAAAATTTATATGCGCTTTAACACGAGCTCTGAACGGTGAAGGAAAACATCGTGAGGAAACCAGTTAGTATTCTTATAGGCGGCGATGGGCTTGCAACCTGTCACGTATGGAATACTAACTTCTGCAAGATGTGGGCATGTATCAAATATGTATTTGTACATGCCTCTGACTACCCCGTTAGACATCTTCAAAGGATCTGGAATATAAAGATCTGAGAGAATGTCTACCGCGCCTTGGGGATACAGTCGTGACCCTGTTTACGTTTACTCTCCAGTTCAAGTAACTTTCATCTGTAATTTGATCTTTCAAGCTAGCTATTTTATTTTACAAGAAAAAAATATGGTAACCGTTTTCACATGTCGAAGAATAAGTAAGTATAGAACTTTTGATTACGTCATCAATCATCATTGTCAACATGATGACTCGTTTATAATAAAGCTGTTGCTTTACTTAAAAACACGTTGTGTTTTTTCAACATTATTCTTAAACAACATAAAAATGTAGAGTTGTTGGTAGTAAACATGGAAAAACAAGTAAACTGTACCGCCAATGGATCTAGTCAATCTTAAAGTTAGTCCTTTTGATAGGACCCCAGTATAACATTTTTAACCAACTGTTGTTTTAGTCTCATCCCAATGCTGGGTCTCCCTCTTCTCTTCTGTGTCGTATCCCGTAAAGAGGATGATGACGAAAGCTTCTTCAGTCCTTCCGAAGCCACCACTCGGTTAGAACTCTACGTAAGCTCATTTTCTATTTACTTTTCTACAAAAGTAGTATACAAAGTATAAAAGCAATTAACCACAAATACATTTAGTTCCAACAATTAAAAAGCGCTTTAAGTAACTATAAAAACTGCATCTAATTGCACAAATAACAAAGCAAATTGTCCTAAGATCACAACGATGCAGCGTTTGCATTTCCACTACAAAAGACCGCGTTTTTGTGGGAATCTTAAAGGCAGAAATAAAATCACGCCACGGGCCAGTAAGCTGGCTTTTCTCCAAACATAGCAAGAAGAGAATAGCTCATTCATTGAATCGTAGCGTTCGTAGATGTTTCGTTGCAACGTCGTAGCACTTAGCGCGTTTTCTTTGTAAGTTTGCAAATAAAATAGGTTGAAAAATCTGCATAATGAATAATCGCACAGACTCTGACTTCTAAATATTTATTAGATTTTTAAAATGCAGAAATGGGGTTAGCTTTTGATCACCAATGGGGTAGTGTGGTATATATAATAGTAACGAACTAATAGATATTCGACGCGATGTAGGTATGATATTTTGTGTAAATACATACTTTATGGGCCCTCTACATATTCGCCGATGAGAGACGAATGCCGGTCACGAACGTGTAGAGGCTCACCGCTTGTATTCGCCTGTCTCTTCTATCGAAATAATAGTTCGGCGAATAGCAAATGTGTAGAGAGGCCATACAGTTCTTTAGAGAATACTTTACAGTGTGATATTGTAAGTGTGTCTGCGGTTTAAGCGATACTGTAACAGAAGTGTCTCCACTCATTACCACAATGTATTCTAATGACGGTCGCAGATCGTTTGTGCCGCTTTGATCGGAATCCCCTTTGAGTTTGCATTGTAGCTGTATTATCATATGAGTATTATATATATCACAACTGGGTTCCGCATCATCGCTTGTGTGGCACTAATATTTTGATACGCAATTTAAAACCAATTTTATGTTTCATATAAATTGATCAGAATAGAATAGAATAGAAAAGTCATTTATTTTGTGCAAAAAAAGGTTCACAATATTTACGAACTTAATACCACTCAGCATGTGCTGCAGCAACTTATAGCTGCTGCAGCGTTGATTTTCTGTGGCGCCGGTGAGTCCAAGTGTGGCAACAGCTGCCCAGGCATGTTCATGTCCAATACTTATGTAAGTATATTAAAATTTATAATAATAATAAAGATTTAAAAATAAGTATGTACCAAAAAATACTTAATAAAACTAGGTATTACAATAAAATTACTAATCTATGAATAGTATAAATACTGCATATGTAAGTTACGCCAAGAACGACTACCTATGAGATTGTGCTTGTGTAGTTAATAAATCAAATGGTTAAGTCGTGATTGAACACAGACACATCAAAACAAACTCAATCGTTCAGATTTATTATATTAGAAGTAGTATATACAAAATTCGACGACAACCTTGGTGGCGTAGGATGGACGTGGATGAGATACAGCAGCGATTTTAATTTTCGTGGCCAAACAAAATATTTCAATGATCTTTATAATGCCACGTAAACTATTGTATTTTAGTTGCACAATGCTTTTACAAATTGCAAAGTCCTGAAGAAATTGCGGCATCTTCAGAGAGGCTATTTTTTCTTCCCAAACTCATTATGAAAGTTAAAACTTGTAGCAACTGAACCCAGTTGAACGTTTCTCTTTGCTGTTATCGAAACGTTATTAATTTTGCGCATAATTTCGTGGATTAAAGCGTTTATAATTACTAACAGGAGAGTAAACTGGACAAACCCAACAGACAAATATGAAGTTCGTATTCTAGTTGGTGGCTACACGGGCTTGCAAACTTTCACGTAGAACGCTGACTTCTACACTAAATTATGTAATTGGACGTACCTCTGATTTATCAAAGGGTAGCTATGGTCGGGAGCCATTTTTCAACGTCTCAAAAACTAGGTGATCTCTTGTGCTTTCGCGTCCAGTGAAAAACGGGCAACAAACACGGTCTGGGGCCTAGCTTTTTCAGTAATCAATCTTCTTACGTCTAAGTAATTAAATCTATTAGGCAAGTTTTAATGGGATCATTAAGATTTTGTGTGACTTGATATCTACCGTGCCTTGGGAATTTTAGTCGCAATCCTCTCTTCATAGCCATATTACTTGTAGAAAATTGAATAGACAATAGTTAGTTAATTTTTTTTTACTAATAAGACGTAAACGTAGTGTAGGACACCCTCCGGCCGTGGAGTGACGATCTGCGAAAGGTTGCTGGCAGGAGCTGGATGCGCCGAGCTGGGGACCAGACCTATGTCCAGCAGTGGACTGCTATAGGCTAACGATGATGATGACAAATAAAAAAACCGACTTCAATGAACTCAGGACGCGGCGTGATTCAGGGCGTCAAGTGAGGCCATAAGCCCTCCATACAAATCTAAATTATAAATTACTTCATGCTTCATCACACTTCAACTTGTGAGTATGACTGGCGCTGGATTTCAGACTTTACTTATTGCATTTGTTGCCAACAAACTGGTAGTTATGGGCAATAATAATAACTATAAACCACTTGGCAACTTAAACTTTCTTACTCCATGCTTTTGTCTACTCATCACATTTTACGGTCTGCTTGATAGTTGAAACTTAGTCCTTGGCTTGAAAGTGTCTATTCTACTCTTGATCGAAGATTCTACACATGTGTTCCCTAGTTTCTAGCGCTGGTGTAGCTTTTAGTCGCTCGATCGTCGATGGTATAAGCTATCTCGGAACCTTGGTTATTTATCTTCATATTTGTCTCTGACGACCTCTGTAGCACAGTGGGCAGAAGATTGCGGGTTCAATCCCCGCCGCGGGACAAATGTTTGTATGATCTACAAGTATTTGTCTCGGGTGTGGTGTGGGTGTTAGTATTTACAAAAAGTATGTAGGTAGTATATCAGTCATGTTCTACCCATAACACAAGCTCTGCTTACTTTGGAGCTAGATGATGCTGACATCCATCTCAATCCATCTCAACTATACAGACACTACTGCTTCCAGTAGGCATAGATGACCCTGTAAATCATCGTCTTTAGTGTTGCAGAAGTTGGCAGATGGAATCACCGTTTTTGACACTAGCAGGTGGGTGACCTGCTAGTGTCAAAAACGGTGATTCCATCTGCCAACTTCTGCAACACTAAAGACGATGATTTACAGGGTCATCTATGCCTACTGGAAGCAGTAGTGTCTGTATAGTTGAGATGGATTAGACTTACCCAGCGTCTTCACCATACTCTCAACATAATCAGCTAGGCAACATAACCGTAGATCAATATGAATGACATTCTTCATGTTTTTATCCGGTTATAAATAAATACCTAATGCTGGACTTTTCTCACAGCATCATCTAGCTCCAAAGTAAGCAGAGCTTGTGTTATGGGTAGAACATGACTGATATACTACCTACATACTTTTTGTAAATACTAACACCCACACCACACCCGAGACAAATACTTGTAGATCATACAAACATTTGTCCCGCGGCGGGGATTGAACCCGCAATCTTCTGCCCACTGTGCTACAGAGGTCGTCAGAGACAAATATGAAGATAAATAACCAAGGTTTGAATCCGATCTCAAATTCAAATATTAATTTCCTATTCGCCGTCTGCTGTCGAAACTAGTCCAGCTAGCTTCAGAAGTTGATAGTTGATTTACAAACTTTAATTAAAACGAGGAGAGTATATATTTTGACATTTAGTAATTAAATCGAAACACAACCTAGCGGGCATATGATTAGTGTGGCGTAGCTTGGTACTACCACATGTATTGTGAAACTCGGCAAACTTAGTGCTTTGTATAAAAACCGTGTTTCCGAATCAGCCGTTCCCAAATCAATCGTCGCTCAATAGACTCCGTACCCGAGTTGGTCGCTGTAGAAGTAACCTGACCAAGTGGGGTATAATCGACGCAAACAAAGCCCAGTGCCAGTGCGGGGCCCCCACACAGACAATGTCACATTTGCTCTCCTGCCCACAGTGCCCCACTACCTGCACCCGGGAACAGCTCAACCTAGCAACAAAAGAGGCTGAATACTGGTCTAAATTTATATGAGTACTATTGATTCGAAATGAATGAATGAGCCGTTCCCATCGCACTATTTTTGATATTCGAAAGTGACAGCACGTGCGGTTTGATTGTTCATAGAAACATCGCATTAGTTCGATTTCAGAAACTAAACAAAGTTTACTGAGGCGCTCAATATGTGTGGTCACTTTGTGGCACTACCAAGTGTATGCGTCTAGAAGAATGAGTGTTACCACAAAGTTCTAAGGCGTAGACTTCATAAATGGTTCCACAAGTATCTGCTAATACTACTAATACGTTAAAAAAAAAAAAAAAAAAAGGCTTCATAGTATTTTCCATTCATACTTCTAACGCAGCACCGAGTTTATTTATAAGGCAGTTTCCTGGCGGATATTGCCTTGCACCAGCGGGATCTCCTTTGCCCCTCTGATCCGGCTTCCTTTGTTTGCGGATGCGATAAGATTCAGTTTCTTATTTGCTATTCCAGAAGCAGAATTCTCAAGAAAGATGGTTAGAACTCGGAATTGTCGACGAATGTACTCGAGAGATAGTAAATCGCTTGGTTTTTGTCAGTAAAATTAAGATAAGTAAGTTTGTACGAGAGAAGAGGTTCCTAGAGGACTATATTATTCCATGAGGGACGCATTAAAAGAACTAACATTCTTGAACGTTAAAGGTTTTGTCTTGTTAAATGCATGAAATGATAATTAGATCAAAACAACATAGAATTGCTGTAGAAGAAAAAAATCCCGATTTCATTAAACATACCACATTCAGAATGTTTCCATCTGAGAACAACAATTCCGCAAACAAAGAACACAGACAGTATAAAAGGCAAATAAAAGGTTTGAGTTACACTCAAAGCGAACAAACGAAGCCTACGTTAAGCTAAAAGAAATGTGTAAATAATTAACGGAAAAAGAAACAGGACCACAAGAGTGTTGTCCATAGAGATACCCAAGGTGCGGAAGACATTCTCTCAGATCATTCTGATTGAAACTCGGGCATTTAAAATGACTAATGGCGTTCTAAGGCTTACGATATATTGAAGTACTTTTTGTACAAAATATATATTTGGTATGTTTGACGGCCTCTGTAGCGCAGTGAGCGAAGGCCCGCCTGCGACGCAAAAGGTTGCGGGTTCGATCCCGGCGGGACAAATGTTTGTATGATCTACAAATATTTTTCTCGGGTCTGGGTGTTTTTATGTATAATATGTACATACATATTATATACTTTTTTTTTGTAAACACATACATATGTGTTTACAAAAAAAAAGTATATAAGTAGTATATCAGTCATGTACGAGTATAACACAAGCTCTGCTTACTTTGGGGCTAGATGATGCTGTGTGAAAAGTCCAGCATTATTTATTTAATTATTATTATTAAAACCACATTTTACATTAAGCATTTCATTCGTGATAGGTCCATCGCTATCTATAATGCGTAAAGCATATATTCCCGTCAATGCACATTTAAAGAGAGATAGAAGAAAAATCCACTTCGAAGAACCCACTTTCAAATAGAATGAAGAAACGCTATAAATGGATAACACTACTCATAAATAATGAACACCAGGTGGCTTAAGCAATTCTAACTCTTGTCCTTCAGTCAGTTTACGATGTTCATTGTAAATTCTAAAACGGTTAGTCTAAGCTACCATCGTAAACACTAAACGGTAACTATTCATGAGATCAACCACTCCAACCGCCTGCGTTAGCCATTGCAAATTATATATTACCGCTTCTTTCATCCTATTTCACACCTTACATCACAGATGTAAAGTCCAATTCACTTTACACAGGTCCTGATTCCTATTATGATTAACAATCAGTTACAGGAGTTTCGGACTTATGGTAAAGGGTTAAAGTTCAAGTTGGGTGTCGGTACTGGTTTCGAAAACTCATTTCGAGAACATCATTCTAATCCAAATTAATTATTAATTTGTATCCGCCCATGCGTCCACACTGAATTGTTTAGTAAGTAATTTACATAGTTGATGCACTCGGTATTTTAATTGTCGTTTAGCAGAGCCAGGCTCGGATTAACTGACCGGCATACCGCTCACACATGGTAGTGATTTGAATGCGGCGTCAACATACTTCCAACTATGCTAAATCAAACGAAAATGTAAATGCTCTCTGATAAACTAAACATTAGCCTCCTCGCAGACAGCAGACTTTCTATCGGCCGATAGTTGAGACGGAATATACTTCTCCATACTCATTACGAGCCGAAATATATTCCGTCTCAACTATCGACCGATAGAAAGTCTGCAGTCTGCGAGGGGTCTAACGAGTAGAGCAAGACCTCAGGTCGATAAAACAGCGTTAAGAAAAAACTGCCTGCAACCATTTAATTCAACATTCACTACATCTGAAGGTTCAAAACAGGTTTTCCTTTCTTTTACAGATTAGGACAATCTAATTCTTCACGAAAGTGTCATGTCATCAAATAACCACTATTAATGATGTTCGTTCCTCATCCGCCTAGCTAGTTAGCTCCTCTCTGCGGACATCACATTTACTGCAAATACAAGGTGTAAAACATGGTGTCGAAATGTTTGTAAACAAATAATTATGGTGGCTTCCACGACAAGTAGGTATGTTCTTGAAGAAGATAACCCATTTGCTGTATAAGAATTTGAATTTGAAATTTTGATAATTTATTTGTGAAATAGTTTGACAATGAACGCAGAGAATTGCAGTAAAAAAACTGTGTCGCAATTATCAGCAATCAACAGCAATCAACCTTAGGACTAATAGGGCAAAAAAAAGGTTAATACTTAAATTGATAGTAATTAAATATCAATAGTTTTAAAATAAATATCTTAAAGGAGAATTTTTTTTTTTTTTAAATATATTATTGTTTAATAATATTAAACCCTAATAATACCAAAAAAAGTAACATCGAAATTATACAACGATTCCAAAATAGAGTGCTTAGAGACATTGTGAATGCTCCGTGGTACGTAAGAAACAAAGATCTTCACCGGGACCTTAACATAGACTTTGTACATCAATTTATTAAAAAATATGCAGAAGCTCATGAAAACAGACTTCATCACCATGTGAACGTCGAGGCTATCCAGCTCCTCGATAACACGGACTTAGTGAGAAGACTCAAACGAACCAAACCGTTTAGAGTTAGTGTAGTGTAAAATAATAAAGTGTTATGTGTAGTTTAAAGAACACAAGAACAAAGTGTCTTCCCCTTAAATAGAGACAGTAAGAAAAGTGCCATTGGACACATTCTTAGTCGTATTTTATTTCTAAAACTATGTCAGAGACAAATAAAGGAGAATGAAAACCATAATTCTACACTTATTTACAGAAGCTATGTACTAAGGTAACATGTTTACATACATTTGCAAAATACTGCTATTCGGAAGCGTGGCTAAAACGCTGACAATCTTCTTCTTCTCTCGTGTCAATGGCTTAAATCTTAAATCTTTTTAGCCCAGTAATTTGCGACTCTTACACCCCTATCAGTGGCCTTGTATAAGTCCTCCCGAGTGGAGGTGGTTGGACAAAGTGGGCATGAAAGTAGGTGTGCCATACTTTGGGAGGACGCTCCACAGTTACACCCGCTCCAGGATGGGTCGATGTAGCCCCACTTAGCTAGATTTTGGCGGCAGCGACCAACGTGGGCTCGAAGTCGATTTAACGACTTCCAAGTTGACCACAGCAGATCTTGGCCGGGGGGCAGGTGTTCCGCAGGAGGGATGCCATTGGATGAGGTTGGGTATTTAGAGGACCACAATCCACATCTTGCCTCTACAGGGTTTCCTTCCAAGGGGTACGCTGACAATAAAACCGAACTTCATATCCCAATAAAATACTTTCGAACTAGTGAGGTTTTTTTTCTCAATCATTCGACCTTCGAATAAGTGAGGAAGTTTTCTTTTGTAGTGAACAATGAAATCTAGTTTTACTCCCTGTCCAAATTATTGGCTAAAACATTAGCCCCATCATCAGAAGGCTTACAAAAGAAAGAGCGAGTAATATTTCAGCATAAACCCCGGAGGACCGGCTGGATTAGCAGTTTATCTCCTGAGGCGCACTTCCTCCGGAACGCGCAAGCTCACAGCGATTTATAAATATTGCAGTGGTATCATCATCATTGGTAGAATATGATAGGCATTTCTGAATATAAGCCTTCTCCCCTCAACGCCACTATAATGTATCAAAATTATGTTCATTATTGACGACTAGCCTGTGAAAACAATGACAATTTTATCCCTATGGTACAATTGAGTAAAATTATAAGGCTTTTTTTTTTACTGTTTCGTGTTTTAGCGAGACTGTAGACAAATGCTTCAAACATGACACTCTTTTTTATCGTAGACGTGGTCATGCTAAGCATGGTTTTACTGAAATAGACCCAAAATCTCGTCGAGCAAAAAATTACCATCAACAAATCTGGGTGACGATCCTACGCAAATATCTTTATAAGTTTTAGATATTTAAGTATGAACATTTCTCAATTATCTCAGCCTCTTTCATTTTGCGCCGCGTCCGCCGGGAATCTTAATTTCGGCTGCAGTGGCTTTTGAAATTAGCTGGCGCTCAATCCCGAACGGTATGCAGACTAACTTCATTGTGTAATTAACTTATTCAGTTTTCTGATTTGCCAACTTTTGAAACCGACTGTTAATGCAGTTCTGGATCTTGACAATAGTTCTTGTACTAGTGTACGCAAGTATATTTTGTAACTACTACGTGTAAATCGTCATTTACACGATAGCATTCTGGCATACCTTTTTTTTACGAATAGAAAATCTGCTCACAGACATCCAATTACGTCGAGGGAACGTAATTGGGGTGTGTGAAGTTGTCGAGCACTCGACGATCCACTATTCTTTATTTCGCGATCTTGCTTTCTCAAACTCTATGTGGTATGGATGTTGATGGATTTACGAGTAGAGGTAGGCCAAAGAAAAGATGGATGGATTGTGTGAAGGATGACATGAATAAGAAAGGAGTGAGTGTTGAGATGACGGCTGATAGAGGAGAGTGGAAGAGGAACACATGTTGTGCCGACCTCACATAATGTGGGAAAAGGACAGGAAGATGATGCTTTCTCAAACACACAACGGAGCAAGAGCAAGAATGATACCCATTCCATCATAATGGTATTGTGTAAATGGCGTTTAAAACCCAAATGTTTAATCTGTTCTTGGTTTGTTTGGTACTCATAGTTTTGATGACGACCGACCATATCTTTCAGGAAAAACTGGCTTAAAATTATGTAGCATGTTAGACCCGTAACTACAGCTAGCTTTATTTATTTATTTATAGTATACTATCAATAAAAGGCCCATTTTAAATCAAACTAAAGATTCCATACACATTTCCACTTAATTTCGAATGAAAAACCGGTGTTAGAATGAATCTACATTTAGACTAGAATAATTTAGTCCCGAGTGACTAGTCATTATTAATTCTTGGAACAGCGTCAGTCCAGGTCATTGGCAAATTGGTGATTGGACTGACAAACAGACTAGAACGTGTTTATAATGTCAGTCTAATGAAATGAGTGTCGTGTTTTACAGTGCTACTCTGCGAACTGTGAAAATCCTGTTAAAAAACTTCACTTCTTGCTAATTTTGTTTGGATTATTAATGTATTAATTTTTTAGATTCTTTATTGTGTATTTATTTGTAAATTGAGAGAAAATAAATAAAATTATTATTTATTTATTTTTGTCACAAATTTTTGTGTTATATCTTGCCAGATGAACAGTTTTCTGACATGTGTGAAAAAATGGCAGTACAAAGTACATATAAAATATATGTTTACAAATATCTTGTAGTCGTAAAAGAAAAGGCATAGGTTATAAACCAGGAGTGGGTAATTCTTTATACGCATGTACTTTGGGCTTTGTGTAAAATAGGGGTAAGTATTCATATGTTCGTAAAATTATAGTAGTACGGTGCCAGTATAATATAGGTTAATGCACCCCGTCTCATACGAGTCTATGAATAATTGCATATGTAGGTATATGACGAATGGATCGAGACTGTTGCTCCAATTTGAATAGTTACTAATGCTACTATTGTTGACACCGGTTTTCCCCTTTATCAATGTTTTATACTTGTCTTTAGGAAGAGTTATTGTAAAAGGCTGCCCATACAGAATACAGAAGTCTTAGGCGAGTTCAGGCATGTCACTTTGTAAGCCCAAAACCTCAAACTTCGAAACATAGATTCAAGTATAGATACATGCGGTATGGCACTAGAAAATACAAGGGATGGTATAAGAACAAGTAAGGTAAGTACCTAAATTACCAAACAAAGTAAGTTTGCTCTAAGAACAACTTGATTTTGCGGGATGCGACATGGATTCTTCAATAAAACATTTCTCATTGTTTTGCTTATAAATCCTTGAAAGCCTCTATTTTCAAGGCGAAGTTTGAAGATTAAACAAACTTCCAAGCTTTGGCAAACATAAAACAAAATTAGATTTCAGAGTTTAAAGCAGACATTCAAGTGTACTTTACACAATGTACAAAATAATGAGAACGCACGGACAAAAGACATCTGTGGGGTAAAATTGGAGAAAAGAAAAAAGAAATGGCGAGGGGAGATGCGGATCATTTGTGTTTCAAACGCTGAGACTTTGTATAAGTTCTAGACTAAAAGGCACTTCTGTCTGAAATGCGGTTCGTAATAATGATATTGAAGTAAGCATCCTTTCTCTAAGGATACAAAAGATTCACTCAAATAGATCCGTAATATTTAGTAAATGAACTGAGTCAAAATAAAGATTTGAATTTTATAAAATACTAATGCGAAATTGTAGCTGGATGAATGTTTGTTATTCCTTTACGCTGAAACTTCTGATTAAGTCATGTCGTATTATTTTCGCTATGTCGACTAATCGCGTTGATGTAGTCTACAAAAATATGAACTGGTTAGCCTGTAAACACAACCGGCTCATAAAGAATCCACAGGTAAATTTTCACTTTTAAAGTCCAGAAAGCTCACTCAATTTGAGTAACTCAACTCGAAGAAAACTTGAGTTACTCAAGTTTTCTTTATACGGCGAGTTTTAAGTTACGCGAAGGCATACACTTTTATTACTAGGTACTAACCGGAACCCATTCGTGAGTAGGTAACTTTTTCTGCTTTTAGTAAACCTTTTACTGACATTTCTCTTAAAGGGTTATAGCGTCACGAAAGTACCTGCCTGTTTAGTCCATGAATGCATAAGTCTTTGGCATTGTGCCAGCATCCTGTATCTCTTATTCACTAATAGATAAATAGCTAGCGTCGGATGCTATGTCTCCTGAGATCCCCTGTCTTTGTGGCTAGACTGTATTTGTCTCATGGTCTTTGTTTTGCTACAAAGACTGTGTACAACTGGTAAGCTGTGCAACTGAGCGTTTATAAAGTCTTTAACTTTTTTTGCTGAATCAAGAAAGAAGGCTCTATTATGATCGGTTGTAAGTACTCATATGTTTGTTCACCCAATGTTGTTAAACAAACTACTTATTACATCATTGTGTTCACCGATATTTCCTTCAACTTTGATCCGGTTTTGATTTTTGAAGTAAAAACTTCTTTAGGCGCGTTGGGCATTTTTGAGAAGGGGAAAAAAATCAAACTCGAATCGCAAGTTACATGACTGTTACTGACACCATCTTTCACTATACCTTAATTTCGTCACACACTGGCGTTGATTCTGTTGTTCAGTGACTAAACTTAATTAAAACTAAAACTGGCATGTTCTTATTTTGTTCTCACTAAAGACGAAATTGGCATGTGTGAAAGTGACATAACTAAAAGTATAATCAAAATGGCGCCTCTGAGCTTCTTTAGCAGCTGTTTTACACAGCAAGCAAAATGGTCTTGACTAAATCTACCCACAAATACTTCATTTTTACTAAAATTAAGAAATTTTAAGAATGCTACTGTAATAGTCATTCCATTTTGGACTTTATCGTTAACGAAATAAGAACGAAGCATTTTAGTTTAGTTAACTTTAGTCAGCGAACAACAGAATCGGGGCCATTGTCTGAATAGTCGAAGCGTCAGAACTCCGCCTCTGAGTGAGACACCCGCGATTTCAAATCCCAGTAGGACAGTCACTTTTTGCACTATTTTTTTTCTTTTTTTTTAGTTTAGAACTTTTTTCGACGACTCGTTCGGGTACTTCTATCGGCACTCACGGAGTGCTACTGTTTTTTATATATATAAGAATTTAACCGTTGAAACTTGACTTTGATCATATAGTCAAATCACCTACCACAAGATTACTATGCTAACATGATTTAAGACTTTGAGTATCAAAATTCCTTTGCCACAACAAACCTTTGTAAGGAGATTAAACAAAACTAAACACAGTAATGCCTTATTTCATGGCAGCCTCTGTTGGCTGTTACCCGCGAAAAGCCTAGGTCGGCTTAGCTTTGGCTTTTGCTTTAACTCCATACTGAAAAGAGCTTTAACTTGTTAATCATTGAGTTTAAAGTTGGTTTCGTATGTGTATTTTAAATCTTGCAAGATTTGTAAATCTATTGCAAGTACGGGTTCGTTCTTTTATTATGCGCACTGCAAAAATTTGGAATCAGCTTCCAGCGTCTGTATTTCCGCTGAGCTACGACCCTGTTGTTTTTAAGAAGAGAGTTAATATTAGGCACCTTCTGGGTAGGCTCGCTCCATCGTAGACCTCATTTTTGCCTATGTAAGTTTCGAGGTCAAGAGCCGACCCATTCATCATAAAAAAAAAGTTTTGTAATTTTTTTGACGTTTTTGTTCCGCTTTTATTTGTGTTTCGTATGTTTTTAATAACAGCTGAAATTGCAACCATATCTGAAGAGTTAATGGCTAGCACAATTCCGGTAACTTGATTTAAATGCGAGTACTTTCCTGATAAATTTTCAATTTCATGCGCTTTTCTGATTTTCCAAAAAAAACCCTATCATTCGCAGTTTCCCTTTAGCATCGTGAAATATGGGCCTTTGTTTGCAGTTATCGGTATTGCTGACGCATTTGTAAGCAGTTATTCAATGAGATAGCATTTATTTTGGGGTTTACGGGTCTAAAAGGAATATTTTATTCCAAGTATGAGAGGAAGTTGGACAAGGAGAGCTAAAAATGATGTTTTGTTTCTTTGACGAGATTTATTTTGTAGGTTTCATCTTCAATCCCTTTTAAATATTCATGAGGAATTATAATACGTTCTTACTTATAATTTTCGAGGTTGACCAACTTTTAAGTCTGTTCTTTTTCAGTTTTTAAAACGTTTTATTGTACAATACCTACATTTAGTAACGCGCTTTTCGCTTCAAGAACTCAATCAAGAGCTCAAGGGGCAGAAGTTTCAATTGGTGCGGGACAAGAAATGTCTATTCTAGTGTTTATATATTCTCTGCTTTCAAGTATGTTATGCGTTTTTCCTGCAATGAGTTTTTTACAGTGCGCCCGGCTGTATACACAGTTTGTCTAGTTAAACCCGGTTTACACTGAGGGTATTGGCGGGAAATATGTTTTGAAGCTACAATTATACTTCATACTTTTATTGTATCATTCATGACTTTGAGTGTTACTTGCTCAAAAACTTATTGCTTGCTGTCTTCCAAACAATACCTACCGTCCGCAAAACCGCGAGCTGACCGCTAACTTATAAATCATTTCATTGTAACTATAATAATTCATAATTTGATAAAAAAATATAACTAATCTTTATTAAAAGCTATAAATAATAAATAATGCTGCAGGTATAAAATAATTGCTAACACACGGCTGCGAACTGCGGATTAACGTCAGTTTCATATTAAATAGTCCAATTTGTGCTTCATTTGGCGCGAGCGACACCCAGCCAGGATTAATTTCAATAATCCTACGAAATTGCACTATTCGGGAGTTCAAATTAAAATAAATCAATTAATTAATTTCTAGCAAATTCATTTATTTTAAGTATTTTTAACGATAATTTCCATTGAGTTGAGATAAGTATACATCGTTTCTTTCACTCGTAATAAAGTTAGGCGCGGGACAAATACAAGAGGCGTGGCGCGGGTGCGGTGCCACTTCTATATAAAAATAAGAATAATATCAAAGAAATTCTTTCAAAATGTATAGAAATGGCTTCACGCCCGCGACACGCTTACGCCACGCCTCTTATATTTGTCCCGCGCCTAACTTTATAACGAGTGACTGGAGACTGGAGTGACTGTGGACTGGAGCTAGTACTCATATATTTAAAATCCATAAACGGCAATTGTCAGTTGCCAGATTTACGTATGGACAAAACCTTTGCTTATTTCAATCAAGTTTGATTGTTAGATCTTCATCCTCAGAGCCCTCGCAGACTGCAGACTTTCTATCGGCCGATAGTTGAGACGGAACATACTTCGGCTCGTAATAAGTACGGAGAAGTAAGCCGAAGGATCTTCCGTCTCAACTATCGGCCGATAGAATGTCTGCAATCTGCGAGAGGTCTTTAAGTGATTTTACATTGTCCATGTCGTCGAATGAATCGACGAGCTTGCTGACACGAACACGTGTAAAAGCCTGTCAAAGCCATTTCCTCGTTAATAGCATTTATATTGGACTGCATTTTCTGCGCTCGAATTAATTCCATCAACCGTTCATTCAGAAGGATTAAAGTGGCATCAATGACGAATAAGTTGGGGATTTTATGGGTCTTTGTCCCGTGATCATGATATCAGATTTCATTTGTCTTTATATCATTTAGTATTCTCCTGTGATTATGATATCAGAGGCGAATGAAATTAATTATTAAATTATCCGAGCTTGGTTCACTTCATTACGCGCATACTGCAACTACCTACTTTGTAGATTAAAATCACAACAAAAAACATTTTTATCAACTTTAACTTCCTATAAGACCCCTCGCAGACTGCAGACTTTCTATCGGCCGATAGTTGAGACGGAACATACTTCGGCTCGTAATGAGTATGGAGAAGTCAGCCGAAGTATGTTCCGTCTCAACTATCGGCCGATAGAAAGTCTGCAGTCTGCGAGGGGTCTAAAGCATTAACTAAACTAAAAATAAATTTCAACATTTAAAAAACTTTCCTAAATCTAATTTTATATTTACCCAAATGTATAGATTTCTAATAATAATCTTGGCAAGATAACGTAGACGACGGTAGCAGTAAGTGTGATTTATTTGTGTGACAAACCATTTCCAATATCGTTTAATATTCATAGAAGCTAGCTTTAACTAGTTTTCAAAGAATATGTCCCACGAATGGTGATGAATGGCCGAGAAATTACCTCGCGAGGGGAAAATGCACTTTGGAGATAGCGTTCATGAAGAATTATATGTTGCTTGCAGACGTAGTGGTTATACTATAATGTCTACACTGTTATTATGAGTTAGAGGTTATTTTATTTGTTTCTCTGAAACTACTCAAGGCATTTTTTATCACTTGTATGAATGAACTTTAAGGATAAACCATATTCGCCGATGATAGACGAATGCCGACGGTCACGAACGTGTAGAGGGCCTCATCGCCTGTATTCGCCTGTCATCGTCTATCCAAATTTAGTTCAGTAAATAGTTCGGTGAATGTGTAGAGTGGCCGTAACTTAAATGAATGAAAACACCTTAAAAACAAAAAAAAACGACTGTGAATAAAAAGAAGACCTACTTACAAAACATTTCATTCCCAAATAATGAATGAATAATAAAATTCTATAATTTAGGCGTCGCCCGACCAGCTGCTACTCTTTTGTGAAGTTTTTCAATATCATCTTTTGTCCAGAGAACCTTAGATAGTTTAAGATAGTTAATGTTGAGACTTACTTAATGTCAAAACTAATTTTGAATCACCGGTACGTACTCGTAACCGTACGGTTTGCTGAGTGGTTGTTTTTTCTGGTCGCCATCTCCTTACTGAAAATGATTCTTTATGTGCATGAAAATATTATACGGTTACATACGATGTCAGCGGTTCGCTTAAAATATTCCTGCTTCTAAATTATACCACTTTTAAAATATGTTCCCTTTACATTAAACTTATTGCATTACAAGTGCTGAATTATTGTTATGGTTGTTCCGAGAAAATATACAATCGCTTTGCGTATCTTTTATTCTTTCACATTAAGCAGGATAAGAAGGTAGTTTGTAATGGGATTTGGATAGCTTTGTGCGGTTGTTGTTATGAATAATATAGAAATAGCGGGACTTTTCCACATAATAAATGTTTAGTCGCTTTAAAGCGACGGCAAATCTCTTAGAATAATCAACTTAATGGTATTATTAACTGAGTGATTCTATGCTTCGGAGGGTACGTTAAACTGTAGATCCCTAAAGCCATGAGGTAAGCCTTCAGGCGGCTTAATAAAAACTCCGCTTCAGCCCTCAAATTTCGTCATTTGTGTTAGCCACTTCTTCTTGATGTGTGAATAGTTCATACGAACCAGTGAGTGGTGAAATGACTACAAGTGCGCGTTCCTCCACTTGAGGCAATATCTGTTTTTGGCTACTAACTCATACGGACTTACCTACATTCACTTCTTCGAACATTAATACACATAGAACAATAATAAATAATGCTGGACATTTCACACAGCATCATCTAGCCCTAAACTAAGCAAAGCTTGTACTATGGGAGAACCAGATAACTGATATACTACTTATATACTTTTTGTTTGTAAATACATACATAATATACATTTAGTGCCGACCCCACATAATGTGGGAAAAGGGCAGGGAGATGATGATGATGATGAATATACATAGAAACACCCAGACCCGAGATAAATATTTGCAGATCATACAAATCATTTATCCCGCGGCGGGGATCAAACCCGCAACCTTCTGCGCCACAAGCGGGCTTTCACCCACTGCGCCACAGAGGTCGTCAACGTAGGTACCTACAAGAAAATTTATTAAGCAACTTACACATATGAGATAAGTTTCGATTAATAATTATTTTCTAGTTGAATAAGCTGAAGGGAGCTTTGCGTGTGAAGAAGTTTGCCACTTCAGCTTTTCTTGCAAACGCCGCATTTTCCCCAATGTTTGGTTAGGATCGGGTTGGGTCAACCGGACACCACTACAGTTACTCCTTTGATCCCCTTCCTCATAAACAGCTTAGTATAATCATGGCTGAAACTAATGTAAAATGTTTAAAAGTTCTGATGTTAATAGATAGATACTTTATTGGCAAAGATTCACAGACACACTTAATAATGAAACAAACAAAAACATAGACAGGTACTTAAACTAACACAAGATAAAACTGCATAACTAACCTAAAGCATAAAAAAAAAGAAAAACACAAAACAGTTAAAGGTAGGTGCAAGGTCTGTGTTAAGGTGTGCCAAATAGGACCAGTCTCAGCTTTTTTGTTACTCTGTACCTATCGCTAGGTGCAGAGCAACGCTGGTTTTCAGACTGGGCCTGGGAAGAGGTGACTACTTTTGTTGTTGATTTGTACCTACATAGAAATGAATGACATTATCAAGAGTCTTCTTCTTGTTCTTCTTGCCCTACTCCAATAAATGGAGTCAGCATAACATAGATTTATCATTATAATTTTAGGGCGTCTGTAGGTTACAGTTTATTCAAGTATCCGGTGAGTGCTAAAACTAAAGTTTTGTTGCAGTAAGCTTTTATTGGATAACCGCGGGATTAAAATAAGCCAAATTTACTTTGTATTTCGCTAAAATAGCTTTCAAAATAACATAGGAATCTCATATTTTGAAATTATCAACAGATATTTAACGCCATCATTATATCAATGCTATCGAAAACTGAAAAGCTCAATCAGACACCAGAATAGTCCCGAAGATTTGTCCCAAAAATACCCACTAAATAAAAAGCTTGTCAATTGAATAAATTACTAGAACACTGTACCGTTCAAAATTAATTAAACAATGAACTTGCGAATACCAGGAGAACAAAGACGCAAAGAGTTACTAAACCACTGACACGAACGTTTAAGTGCCTCGAGTCCCACCGGCTTTTCTGTTGCGATACTAATGAGTTTCTAGCTCTGTGACAGCTTTCCAGTGGAATTTGTACAGGTTTTTGAGCAAAGCTCTTTATAAACCTCGAACTACAGAATTACAAATTCAAAAGAAACGCAAAACCAACGTACAATAGTCCCAGCAAACGGCTGCGCGTTTTTTGTAATTACGCTGAACGGGACAGCACAGGATTATGAAAAAAAAGATGTGAAACTCAAGCTGCATCATTCAAGTATTCGGCACATTTGGGTAACCTGGGCAACATTCACCTGGGTCAGGAGTTCCGGGGCCCAACCCGTTTTCGCCCTGTTATTGATAACAAAAAACAGTTTAGTTCTCTATTAAACATTTGCAACAATCATTAAGGGCGCGTACTACCTCAAAACTGCTTCGACTCTGGATCATATCTATAAAAGTATTGAACCAATATTATTGAAAAAAATATATATATTATAGTTGAGGATATAAACTGTTGCTCCATTGTAGTGAAAACACGATTACTAAAAATTTTCTCGATAGAAAATAATCACAAACTTCCCTCTGAATTTTACTTAAAAACAAAAGTACTCAATAAATACTTTAGCTAGACTAGTAAAACTTTGTATCTAAACTCAGCTTAGTACACTATGTGGTCCCGTTGTTCCGAATTTTGATCTTTTTTGTTTTTGTACTTTTAATTAGCTAAAAAGTGTTTTAGCGCCGTAAATCACGTTGCGCATCCATAGCTCTATACTCCTCACACGCCGAACAAATCACACTCGCTGTCCCGCTTACAAATCTCCATCTAAGGCCATCTAAGGCTCTTAATTGTTGGATTGCATGCCTCCTTCATAAACGAAAAACTCGCTGTTGTGAAGCATGCAATACGTGTTCTCGAGAATCTGCAAATGCGTTCGAGGAGCATTACTTGCGTGAACTCGCATTGTGTGAACTAGCCTTAGATGGCTTGGATCGTTAGGCTAATGGTTCCTTGATTAGCAATATCTAGTGTGTTTGTAAAATTATATATTCTATAGATTACAGAGATTCTACGCGTACTACGAGTAGAATCATTTCTGTATTTCTGTAAAGCGGCTGATACACAAGAAGAGTTTCTCGCACGCAAGCAGAACAGCCGCTTTAGTACTCAAATTATGTACTAGCTGGATTTTTTGCGCAGCTGGAAATCCGCTTTGCGAATGGCGTGTTGTAAAGAGTAACGTTTCGTAAACATTTCATCACTGTGTTCTTTGTTTACACGTTCAACGTTTGCATTTCATTTGCAGGTAAATGGTAATTTTCATTAATTAGACAGACTGAAAATATAAAAACTTAAAATGGATAGATATTTATTGCACATACACAGAGAAAGGAAATAAACGTAAAAAGGTGAAAGTACAATGGGCGGTCTTATTGCTAAAAGCAATCTTTCCAGACAACCTTTGGATGAACTAGATTTTACATGAACAATTGAGGACGAATGGTGATGCCAATAAAACACACAGTTAATTAAACTTACACAAAAAAAAATAACATAACTAAACTAAAAACTTAAAAATCACATGATAACATATATATAATGAGGTATTTGTGTATCTATCATACATTCCGAACACTATACAAAACTCCATCTTCTTATTTTCAGTTTAATTTGGAAGTCATGGCTCTTCATTTAAAATGATCGGCAAAAACGTATTCACGTATCATTGACCCACGTGCACTAGTAATTTTATGATTTTCTACCAAGACTTTTCAACTTTCATCTTCAATGTTATTATAAAATCTTTATTACAAATTATGAGCAAATCTTGATTAATTTGCGGCACAGCGCATTCCGCCGTCAAATTAAATGAGCTCAAAAGAATTCCTTCGTTCAACTGAAGCACGCTAAAAGAAACCTTGTAGAATAACAGAGAGCCAGTGCGGAACCCAACTTTCACCAAGTTAAAAAATGTGGGAATAGATAATATAGGTACTAAAATAGCAGAAAACTTAGTCGGTCTTGAACAACGTTCTAAGCGGTCAATAAGTGGATAATACTGATCGCACACTAGACGCGCCGTACGCGCCGCAGTCATTTTTTTATACCGAAAATGCTGATGACGTCAGAAAATGCGGAAAATTCTTTTTTTTTATAAAATTAAAGCTCTGTTTTAGAACTACTACTAGATTTATACGTACCTACCCATAGGTGCATATACTCGTAGGTACTAACTGGATAAATACGAAATGATGTAGTCTTGTATGGAGTATTGCAGCCACCTTTGGGATGGATTTGCTAAGTACCAACTTGCTGCACTTGACTCGGTGGAGCGCAGAGCCAAGAGGCTCATTGGTGAAGACTGTCTTGCCGAGGCAAAACTCGACAGTCTGAGCCATCGTCGTGAGGTAGCGGGTTTGTCGGTCTTCTACAGATTACTACGGTGAGTGTGCCCAGGCGCTACACGACCTTGTTCCGCCTTCACCGTTCTTTTACAGGGACTTCAGACGCACAGCTCACTATCATCCACACCTGGTTGATATTCCACTTATAAGAACTAAGCGCTTTCAAAGTTCTTTTATTATGCGCTGCAACAATGTGGAATCAGCTTCCCGCGTCTGTATTTCCGCTGAGCTACGACCCTGTTGTTTTTAAGAAGAGCGATAATAGGCACCTTCTGGGTAGGCTCGCTCCATCGTAGACCTCATTCTTGCCTATGTAAGTTTCGAGGTCAAGAGCCGACCCATTCATCATAAAAAAAAAAAAAAAAGATTCTGCACTCTTTGACTGTATACCTACCCTACCTAGTAACGAAGCGGTGCACAGAGCAGAGAGAGCAATTTTCGCTGCAATTTAACTATTGGACTTCCAACTCTTAGTGCACTTTTTCCATTGTGCCAATCAGTTTTTGCTGAAAAGAATCCTGAATGGATCTTTATTAGCCGACGGGTGTAGATTATTAAGTGGCTTGCCAGTCGCTTCGTATTCAGCGTGGGTGGATATTAACTAGAGCCGTCGATTGAATGTCGTTTCCTCAATTTTAATTTACGCTGACTTGATTTATTTTAAGATTATTGCAGGAACTTTTTGCTTTGTAAAATGGTATGAGAAGCCACAAAGAAGCGTTACAACTTACAATATTAGTATTCTATATCTATTTTGCCTAGGTGCGTGTACAGTAAAAGTCAAATAAGTAAATAAAACCGTGGCACTCCCGGGAGTGCCGAGAGAAGTGATAACTAGAACAATTATGTGCCTGGGTATTTTTTGAATCGTCAGGAAATCGAAAAATATTTAGAATGTGAAAATTAAAAGTTTACCGAGTACAGAACTAGATGGCGCTACTAGTAGGTGTCGGTGAGCAATCACGTGACTCGCACGTGACCTTTTCGAGGCGAATCCAATTTATTCTCATCTCAAAACTGCCCAACGAGGCTAAAGAAGTTTTCACTAAAAAAAATTTTGCAATTGACAGTAGGTATAAGTTTTGATAAGACTTTTCATTTCTTAGTAGGTATATCATTCAACAGTATGTTTTTTTTTTTCACTTTTGAATAAGTCTTTAAATTAAGAAACCACTTTGGAAGCTCTCAAATAACCAGAGTCCCTGAAAATTCTCAGATCTCAGTTTATTCAATGAATCTGGTAAAAAAACAATTTATATTCATGCACGAAAATGCCTTCACTCAAATCTATTTTTCATCTGCCAATATTATTATGGTACTGGCACCTAAAGAAGTAACTTTTGATATCTTCAATCTAGACTAGAACAGAGTTTAAGCAAGCAAATATTTTTACATTTTTCTTCATACTGTCAGACATGATTGTGTTAATAACCAGCTTCATGATGATGGAAGTCTTTCATAAGCAAAATTGTCCTCACGACTGCATCCTCAATTTACTCTGTCTTAGATCCTTTCCATGCAAGATTATTTTCAAAAGTCTTAGCTTTTCAGAGACAATTCTATGCACAGTCGGCAACGAAAGTCGATTAACAGTTAGATTTTTTATAACGCCATTTCTTTTCTAAGGTAAAATAAACTTTGCCTGAGAAAATACATAGTTGGCCTGAGCCAAATATTTGTCAAAGTTTTAATCATAATGTTACGGAATGCGGAAATATTTAGATTCGTAAAACATCAAATACCGTCAATATGTTCGTTTCTTTCCATCCAAAGATTGTCTGGAAGAAATCGCTTCTAAGCGATAAGACCATCCAATGTACATTGTCTAGTTTGGTCAACGTTTTGGACAGTTTGTTCAAGCACATGTTTATAATAAAATAGTAAAATCTTGTAATATAAAAAACAAATCCACTCAAGAAGTTAAACGTATAATTTACAAATGGTTGTTGACACTAACGTATGATGACACTGAGAATATCCTCGCAATCACTACTTAAGAAGTTATTTATAATTTTATCTAATAATATTAACATTATATACAAATATATCAAGTATAATTAGTAAAACAAGTATAATTCTCACAACCTATATCTATTTAATACCTACTTATTATTTGTATAAAATTATATTTATTATCGTATATCATATCTTTTTACTTATTTATTTAATAATAATCTATTTTTAGTTAAGTCATTACATTTTTTATAAGCGACTATGTAGTCACACCGAGACGTAATCTTACTCTGTAAATCGTCAGCTTGGTCCTCACGATACAGGCTCAGCCTAGTGTGAGGTCCGTCGTTAACACAAGAGTTTTGCTGTCAGCATTATGTAGTGCATCTTTCTTAACGTCTATCGATTTGTTATCCACACACAATGTCTATGTTTTGCTTTAAATAAATATTTTTACTTTTACTTTTTTACTTTTTATTGGTTCATATGTGTATGTTTTGTAATTATTGTGTACAATAAAGAGTTTTTCATTCATTCATTCATTCAAATGTTTATTGACTTTCGTTGCTGACTGTACATATACCTACGTATTTGGCCAATTCTCCCAATTTGTAGTAATTAAGCATTTCAAGTGAATACCTCTTCAGAAGGCACGCTTTGACCACATTAGGCGTATTGGGAACAAACTGGCTACCTACCCAGCGGGTAGCAAGGCTTTTTGGTCCCTGGCTAAGTCGGTCGAGGCGAATTTCTGTCGCTCCTCACTGCCTCCATTGCAGAATCCTGATGGTTCCCTGGCTCACGCCGCTGAAGAGAAGGCTAATTTATTTGCCTCTCTTTTTGCGGAATCTTCGCGTCTTGTTACTGGTAGCGCGGTCCCTCCCACACTTCCTAACTGCGAGTCTGTCATGAATGACATCCACATTCGCCAAAAAGAAGTTCTGAGGACACTGCGCAATCTCGACGTGAATAAGGCCAGTGGACCTGACGGTATTCCTGCTGTTGTCTTGAGAACTTGTGCCCCTGAGTTGTCTCCAGTATTAACACGCCTATTTCGGCTCTCTCTTGAGAGTGGTCAAGTGCCGAGCTCTTGGAAGCTGGCTAATGTGCAACCTGTGCCCAAAAAAGGCAGTCGTGCTGACCCTACCAACTACAGGCCCATTTCGGTTACTTCCATACTCTGTAAGAGCATGGAACGTGGCGGAGCCTGTGGTTCAAGCCACAGGCTCCTGGCATACCTGGAAGCAAATGATCTCCTCAGTGACCGGCAATATGGCTTTCGCCGGAACCGGTCTACTGGGGATCTTCTAGCGTATGCCATCCACATCTGGAGTGAAGCCATCGAGAAATACGGAGAAGCGTTAGCTGTTTCTCTGGATATTTCCAAGGCCTTCGACAGGGTCTGGCATGACGGTCTTATTAGTAAGCTTCCATCCTACGGCTTGCCCTCTGGTTTCTGTGCGTGGATTTCTGACTTCCTGAAGGATCGATCGCTACGAGTAGTCGTTGACGGTTGCTCATCCGATCAAATGGCAAGTAATGCCGGTGTTCCCCAGGGGTCAGTACTCTCAGCAACGCTCTTCCTGCTGCACATAAACGATCTGCTGAATCCCGGTATCTTTGGGTATGCAGACGACAGCACGGTAGTCGAAAGCTACACGTCTACTTCGGGAGCCAGCGGGCCTGAGATAATGTCACTCAGAGAGGCCATGGTCGAACGATTGAACTTGTCACTGAAAGCTGTCTCCGATTGGGGTGACGCCAACCTGGTCAAGTTCAATGCCAGCAAAAAGGAGACCTTTCCAGCTGGCTCCTTCTTTTCGAGATGTGTCCGTACCGATAACAGACCGCCTCGAGCTTCTTGGTGTCTCTCTATCATCGTCGCTAAATTTTGGCTCGTATATCGAGTCAAAAGCTCAGATAGCCTCAAAAAAGCTAGGTATCCTCTCAAAGGTGAGGCGTTATTTTACTCCTATGCAGCTGCTCACTTTGTATAAAGCGCAGGTTAGAGCCTGTATGGAGTACTGCTCTCACCTCTGGGATGACTCTGCCAAGCACCATCTCCAGGCATTTGAATCGATTGAGAGGCGAGCCAAGAGGCTAATAGGTGATGACACTCTGGTTGAGTCTCGGCTTCAAAGCCTTGAGCATCGCCGTAGAGTCGCGTGTTGGTCGGTCTTTTATCGACTTCATTTCGGAGAGTGTGCACAAGAACTCCACAATTTAGTTCCACCATCCCCATTCTTTTATCGGGCCAACAGGTTCCCGGAAAGACGCCACTTGTACATGGTCGACATTCCCAGAGTTCGTACAAAGCGTTTTGAGTCCACATTTTTCATACGCACCGCCAAATTGTGGAACTCATTGCCGGGCTCTGTATTTCCCGAAAAGTACAATTTAGGGGTCTTCAAATCAAGAGTTAATAGGTTCCTTCTAGGTAAGCATGCTCCATCTTAGACCTCACTACTGCTTAACATCAGGCAGAGTGAGGTCAAATGCTGACCTATTTAATTAAAAAAAAAAAAAAAAAACCTTTAACTGTCAAAAGTACTTTCACTTGCCGGTGTTTTAAACATTCGTTTTGAAATGATTGCGTTGCCTGAAGGGGAACTGTCAGAGACAGGGAGTCAGTCTTGAATTGGAGTTGTTCATTTGCGTACGGCTTGCGTAAATTATACTCACGTAGGTATTGTTAAAAATAATGTTTATTTACGTGAAAGTTTACCAAAAATAAAATAGGGAAATATTTCTTTGAAAACTTTTAAGTACATAATTTAATATCATTGAGTAATATCGTTTTACGAGATGAAAAATTATGCGATTTCGATGTTTATATGGCCTATGTTACTCGGTTATAATAATACCTAATAACGAATTAATCAAAACCTTATTTCAAAATAAATAAATAATGCTGGACAATTTCACACAGCATCATCTAGCCCCAAACTAAGCATAGCTTGTACTATGGGAATCAGATAACTGATATACATACTACTTATATACTTTTTGTTTGTAAATACACACATGTTATATATAGAAACACCCAGACAACCAGATATTTATGGGTCAGTGACACTACGTAGAACTTAACGCATGATTCCGACGGGATTCGAACCACCGACGATCAGACGATCCTCTTCAAGCCGGAGTGCCTTCAACCGCTCGGCCACGGAACCCTGACCTCAGAATCAAAATGTTTGTTATGCTCATATTTATCGGTTAAATACCTAGGTGTGGACACATAAAAAATTACTAAAATTATAGGCTTCAATACAAGTTGTTTCTTATTAATTTATTTGTGATCCTGAATTTCTTAAAAAAAAACACATCAGCGGTATAAACAAAGGTATTTTAGTTAATTTAGTTTAGTTAGCCGCTTAGAATAGAATAAAATAGAATAGAAAAACACTTTATTGTACACAAAAGAAACACTTAGGTTTTATATTTTAATATTTCTTATAAACACAAGCTCACCGCGATACATGTTTGCAATAACATCAGATATCGCATGAAACTTGATTGGTATTTCCCAATAAGGTGAGCCAATCATACCTGCACGTGCAATATGCATCTTAATGAAATCAATATGGCTGCGTGATACGGAACAATCAAGCGGGATCGACGAGCAAACGTTATCAATCATGATGTTTCCGAACAATTTGATTGTAATTTTTTAATAAAAGTTAATTCAAAAATCTTACAACTTTGAAATTGTGAACAGTTCTTGAATAATTTATCTTAGAATACTCTAGCTAGATTAAGTTACAAAAGTCAGCCATTTTTAAAACAAATAAAAACAATAAAAATCAGTTTATCCGTTTTGGGAGTTTTGATACCATAATTATTATTTTTAAAACCGGGTATCTATCACGTACCTATTTTTATTATTTCTTTTTTCCGACGTTAATAATAATTATGTCACCAAATCACGAAAGTTTAAAAAGTTTTGATACCAGACAGATACACAACGTATACTAAAATTTTAGATATTATGCTATTCCAGTCTATAATCTACATCTAGGTATTCCTAGTTTCATCTAAATCTATTCACTGTAAGACCCCTCGCCTCGCAGACTACAGACTTTCTATCGGCCGATAGTTGAGACGGGCTATTACTTCTCCATACTCATTACGAGCCGAAGTATATTCCGTCTCACTCAACTATCGGCCGAGAGAAAGTCTGTAGTCTGCGACCCCTCGCAAGACCCCTCTTAGGCTTAGGTCTTAGGATTTTTCGGAGAAATTGAAAGTCGAGATCGAGATTGGACCGAAACACAAACATGCTCAAAAACTAACAAAATCATATTCATAGGAAAATCTTAAAGATATACCGAATTATGAGATTGGCAATGTGACATTATGATAGCTTTACGAAACTACCAAAACGAGGCATTATCATGATTATTATATGCGATAAGAAGCATATTGGTCAAGCTCCAAATATCGAGCCTTATTATAATTTATGTCAACACCCAACTACCCACATCACTCCCTGAGGACAGTCGTAATAACCTACTGACAGTAATGGCCACATAAACATGGAAATGACATTACGATACGTGTGTGTATGCTCATCACGTTTTTATGTCGTTTGAATCAGGTCAGATAAAAAGCTGTGGGAAATTACCCTCATTAACTTTCAGGATATTTATTGAAGCATACCTATTTCTTAAAAAAAAAAGGAAGTTCGTATGAGTCAGTTGGCCAACTCTGGCGGTCACCCATCCACTTACAGACCGCCTAGAACATCAATCAAGAACGTCTAAGCAAGCACGACCACGAGCACTTCGTCTTCGTCTTGGTGAATATTAGATTCTACTAGGAAAAAATACTAGCTTCCTCCGATAGCATCACTCGCATGGTTCCAACATTTAATAGGTATATGATATTCCTTATTCCAGGATCCTCAGGACAAGGTGTGATAAAATCACAAACGCATAAAAACTTTCAGATTTTTAATATTAGTAGAGTAGGTAATTGTATAAGCAGGCTAATTTGCTTAGTTAGTAGGATGTCCATACATCGTTTTACCTCACCTTATTGTTTTTTGTTATAAAAAGCTGGCCCAGGGAAAATTTAAAACTTTTTTCGCTTGATTCAAGATTTAATTTCATACAAGCGGAGTCTTATGAACAACATAAAGATCAAAATAAGCACACCGTAAGTTGGGCCACTTTAATGCTTCTTCAATGTCTTCCGAGTAATTTAATTCAAAATGAACTTTATCCTTTTTGTTTGTTTGGATTGCCCTTTCTTCCAAATGTTGGCAAGTCTTGAAGAATGTTGCAGGAATTTCTAAACTTACCCCCAACTAGGTCGAAACTTCTTTTGTTACCCACAAGTCGAGGTTGTGCATAAAGCGATCTTGTTTTTATAAATTTTGGCATCTTGTGTCTATCTTAATACCTAAGGATTTTGGATGGCCAATATTAGATTCAAAACTTATAAGTGGACTTTCTTAAAGCCATTGAGTTCTGCTATAAACTAAACCCCCCATAAACAAAAAACGAAGGAAAGGAAGACCTACTAAGAGATGGGACGATGATATCGTAAAAATAGCTGGTAAAACATGGAGCAGAGTCGCTAGAGAGCGAGATAAATGGAAAGAGTTGGAGGAGGCTTTTACCGCTGAAGGCGGTCCTCACACATAACACACCTATAAGTAGATTTAATATAAACTAAGTACCTATATTTAATAACAATTTAGATTTACCTAAGCTTCTTTTAGATTCAAATACTGTGTAAGGAAAATATTTATTTTATTTTATTTTATTTATTTTATTATAAACTAAACCAAAATACCAGGGTACTAGAAAGTTATAGGAGGTGAATTTCAGGCAGGTGTAAGCCCCCTAGTCTCATTATCCCAGACGCACTAAATCCCACCGTGACACGGTAGATGTACTCGGAGCAATTTGCAGACTTTAGACCCATAAAACGCTTTTGAAGGGGCATTTAAACAATGTCTAATAAGAGTTAAATTAAACAAAGCCTGTGATGCAATATGAAACATTATATTACGAGATTTTTAATGGTATAGGTACCTATACAGTACCTAACCACTCAATAAAATTAAGTTACAATAGGTAACCATGTTTTAACCTCCTTACTAATCCTTCTCTAACTATGTGTACATGGCGACTTAAGCTTATGCCCAGAACCTACACCATCCTCCTTTAGAAAGATCTTGTGGACACACACAGTAAAATTATAGTAAATTTAGATTTTAATATTGCAAGTTTCCACTGTGAGCGGAACGTTCAAAATGGGCCAATTTGAGTTACTAGCAACTCAAATTGCCCCATTTTGAGTGCATGTCGCAAAACGGATTTCAATTTTATCTCCAGTCGCGTGTCTTCGAACAAGATTGTAATACCGTGGTTAAACCTTTTGTTGCGCCACTTGGTATGCACGTTCTGGTTTTATGCGACATTGCAGCGGAACGCCTCTTGTAAGTTTAGTTTTGGTTTTGTGGCTGCTACGAGTATTTGAAACGCTTTGAAACAGGATTTTAGGAATTAGCGGTATAGAAACTTAGAAGTAATTCGAACTATTTTACAACTCTGGGTGTATTGTAAACAGATTGTTGGATAAATAATTTATAATTTAAGACCCCTCGCAGACTGCAGACTTTTTATCGGCCGATAGTTGAGACGGAAGATACTTCGGCTCGTAATGAGTATGGAGAAGTATAGCCCGTCTACTACTATCGGCCGATAGAAAATCTGCAGTCTGCGAGGGGTCTTAATGGAATAAAACATATTATGAGGAAAGTCTATACTGGCAGAATGCTTGCTCTGTTTAAACTTTATGTTTCAGTGTCTCAAAAATCAAATATTTAGCCTAAAATAATGATGAACTCATGATGTATGTATATGAATGATGTACTCATCTATACTAAGGATAAGTGATGAAGGACTCCAAATCTCTTTCAATAATAAACATCCTGTATTTTTTGTAAGCTCTTTATCTGCACACTGTGTTTCAATCAGTTTCAATAAACCAGTGAAATGTAATGATTGATGAATCAACGTTGATTGATGAGCACGCACATCAATTTATTTTATCGGAGTTGCCTGAATATTTAATATTTATTTTTCAACTTTTCCCCTCGTAGTTTTATCCTTGTTTTCTTAATCTTGGTTAACAAGTTCGTAGGAAAACAACACTTTGTAGTCTCATTAACTTTTATTTCATTTGAACATGCCTGAAAGAAGGTAGCCTAAGTTAGGTTACGTACCTACGAAAACAACAAAATCTCTTACATTTTTACCAAAACCCGCGGGATGAATAAGCAATTTCGTTTAATTAATAAATTCCGTGGAGGAAAATACGAAAGTTAAAACTTTGAAGCCTTTACAATATTGCGAAGCCGCGAGAGGGCCTGAATGATTTTCTTCAATTTATTGGGCAAAATTCTTGAGCAGAATTTCAGTACATTCAATGAACTTCTTCGTTCTCGTTAGAAACTTGTACAAGTTGGCCAAAAGTCGATATAAATTACTCAGTTCTTAAGCTAGGTTTTGTTCGTAAGTGCTGAAAGGGTAGGTAGACAGAAGTAAAATCGCAGTCGCCATAATACCTGAGTTTGTAGACGAGAGTCTTGAAAAAATATATCAGTTGGAGAAAGAGGTTACCTATCGGTCGCGAAGGAACAGGAGTAAAATCACCTAACTTTAAGACGATTCAAAGTGAGATTCAAAGTGATTCCAGTGGTCTTACAAAAAAAGGCTAATTTTGAGACAAGACTATGAAAATAATAATGTACCGAACGCTTTCTAGTTTTCTTGCATTATTTCTAGTAAAAAAATCGCAGGTCACACATAAAACTAGACTAACCTACATGCATAATTTTATAAACAAAATCTATAATATAGCATACATAAAACATTGAAAATTACAGCGTAATTTTTATAATGAACTGCAACCATTACCAACCCTTTTAGGCCAAACGGTAAGGTCACTAATGGCCTATTTACCTACACCTGCGTCCTGTCCGCCAGATTAGGGCATTGATTTATTGTCGGTCGGATTACTCTCATACATGACTTAGTTATAATCTGGAATCGATCTAAAATCTAAAGGCATTACGTAAATACACGCGATACCTGATGGTTGTTGAGCATAACATAAGGAGAAGATTTCAATAGGGTTTCGCTGGAGTTCTGTGAATTTAAAACGTTCCTTGCTCTGCGCCCTCCAGATAGAAAGAGATATACCAAATGAATATGATGTGTGAAGGGAGCGGGTGCTGTGATAACTGCTGCTAAAAGGAAATGGAAGAAGAATACTTTTTGTACCACCGTGTGACACACATAATAACGCCTACATCCCCAAGGCGCAGTAGATATTCTCTTACGCAAATAATGCTGGAAAAGATCAGGGGGAGGATAATAATGAATTTTGCATAGTAAAATTAGTGATCGATTAAAATTGAGTCAGAAAACAATTTTTCGACTATTTAATTTCGCTTTAGGCAAAGCTATTATAAGTAACAGCATAATTTTGTAGCTAGAAAACGTTTAGAAGATCCATACCCCGTTTATTATCGACAACCCCTCAATATCCTCATTACGTGGTACAAAAATAGTCGGGTAAACGAGCGTTCAGAGACGCATGAACGCTGATCAAACGCGATTACCTGGGACGGCTCGCCGAGCAGGCCTCTCGCCTGTTTCACACCATACGGGTAGTGTATAACCACAGGAGGGGACAAACATTTTGTATACAGCTACGTTTTACGAGTAGCATGAGCGGTTTTACTGTTTACTTGAAACAGGAGGAGTAGATAGATAATATTTTATTTCACACTAAACATAAAAGAAACTAAATATGATGTACAAATGGCCTTATCGCTAAAAAACGATATCTGACAATCTACAGAAAACCAGCGCTGCAGCACATTCAAGTTGCTCCAGCACACGCTGAGTGCTGGCCAATTTTGTGTCTAAGTAGTATAAGTACAGTTTTTAAATTGAATGTAAGCTTTTTGTGCCACAAAATAAACATTTTTCTATTCCATTCTATTTTTCTATACAACCTTTGGATGGAGAAGAAACATTTTTTTTGAAATGATACCTAAGTAAGTATTGTAGGTACTATGTTTTTACCTGACTGCAAAGGAGGGTTATGTTTTTATTAACGCGTAGCTTCTATGTATTTTGAGGCGCGTACAGACATCGCGAGGCGTGCGTCGCGAATGGTTCGTCTCGCATGCCTCGGGCTGTGTGGACGTGTGTGCTCACAGTGAGCATTCGCGTCATACGATCGTTGCGAACGCCGCCTCAGTACGAGCCGTGCGCTCCGTGTGGACGGACAGGTGTTGTTTGCGTTGCGCGCTCATGCGTCATGGAGGCCTGAACCTGGAGGACTGACGAACACCGTGTGTGGTGGTTTGCTTGCTCAGCTTGAGCATGTGTCGTTCGGGACGCACGTATAAATGTACCGTCGCATGCCTCAGGTTGAGGCATGCGACGGTACATTTATACGTGCTATATTGTATTCCCAAGGGATAGATACTTATTCCGTTACACTTCAGAAACCTCATCCTCGCTTGGTAATTTTCTACGTCGTACAATATTGAAGTCTGTTTTCATTTTCAATTTAAAAAACGTTTTGCTACGGCTATAATAAGAACACGCTTTATATATTACCTCTAAATATTTCAATCTTTATTTTTTCTTTAAAAAAAATATTATTTTGCTAGAATAACTAAAATTCTCTGCTTTTCAATTACGATTTTGGTCAATAACCGAAAGTAATTATTATTTGCTTTGCACGAAAACTACTTCGCAAACATTGACTGGAAAAAGCCTAATGTTTACTTTTAATTTTCTAAATGGCTACACTGTTAATATGTATGTTTAGGTTGGTTTTTAGGGTTTGGTCAAAAAGGGTGCTAACGAAAACCCATTACGACCGCTGACTATCTCTCTATCTGCAAGGAAGTATCTTTTAAACTGTATTAGGTAGCACTTGATATTTTTAAAGGGCCAGTATATCAAAATTGTTGTTTTAATTTTTTTCAACACAAGCTTTTATTGCTACTGGGAGCTGATTGAAATAAGCTCAAACACGGAATTTTACCTTCTGTTAATCACTGACAAATTCCGTGGAACAGTTCCTGACTTCATCATCAGCTCAGCTTACTGTCACCGTATTACTACATCGTCACGAAAGACTCGTAAGTTTACCAGAATTCAGCTCAATCGGATGCTGGAAACTCGGAAAGTGTATTTTTATCTCACAAGATTTGACTGAGACATACAAACACAGCAAGTTAAATGAAAGCTTGAAAAAAAATATGTACAAAACCATTTGTGAGCACACCTGATTCGCGCTTGCCCGTTATTCAAATAAACTCGATGAAACATGAAAAACGTGGGCTCCAAAATCGACGCCACAACATAAATATGCCATCATCGATCAGAATTCGACGCGTAATTTACACAGTTTGGGTAATAAATAAAACTGACGGTATAAGGTAATTTACGCAGGATTTACGATAAAACGTTTAATTATGAAATTCCAGTCTTTACGGTACATAAAGAATAATGAAATAAAGGTACGTTATCGGAGGAAATAACCCATTTGTGTACTTTAATGCCGAAAGGGCGGGTGGGTTATCAGATTGAATTACATTTTGGAAAGTCTACTTAGTAGGAGTTTAAGGAAATTACCTATATAAGTACTTTAAATAATATCGCAGAGTAGACATTTGGTCAAGATTTTGGTAATAAAAACACCTTAATTCAAACAGAGCTCTGAAAAACTTAACACTTAATTTACTTTTGTTGATGAATGTGCTAAATTAGACTCAAATCACATTTAAACATGATTCGATTGTTATTACAAATCGATTCAATACCTACTTATTATTATTTATACAAATCTAGCGCCTAATACTAAAACTAGTAAAAAACTTCACACGATTCGAGTGTTCACGGATAAAAAACACAGACTATTACAGATAACTTGTAATTACTTACGCAGGTCCAAGTTATGTTGCCATTTCGAAAAAAAACTGTTCCGGGGAAGAATTATTTAGCCCTGTGAAGTTTGCCCAAGAAAATTGCGCAAAAACAATTCGAGAACAAACTAATTTAAAGACTATGGTTTCCTGTTTCTTGCTTAATATATTGTCTCTTCAGAAAAGTCTCTGAAAAACCCGCCCAAGTGCGTGTTGGGTTTGCAGACGAAGGATACCGTACCACCGTAGGTAGAGTACGAATAGTACCTACCTATATTTTTTAGTAAATTCATAAAAAAAAACTTTGATTTTGTATAATACACACTACTTCAAAATTGTAATGGGCCTACATATTCGCCGATGATAGACGAATGCCGACAGTCACGAGAGGGCCTCATCGCCTGTATTCGCCTGTCATCGTCTATCCAAATAATAGTTCGGCGAATAGTTCAGCGAATTTGTAGAGTGGCTGTAACATCGAAAGTCGTCCATCTTTTGTAAGAAAAATCAGATGAGAAATGTCTGTCTGGGAGAAATATTTGCCACCCTTTGTCCTGTAGCGCTCATATCTCGTAGAAGCGTCAAAGCTTTTATATACAAAGATATTATATTTCTATAGAGCCAATACACAATGGACAGAGTGACACCCTGTTTATAGAGGAGTGATTGTTTTCAATCCTGTCTTTTAGGTTAGTTATATACTTACGTAACAGGCGGCACTTACTATCTCTCAAAATGCCGTTTTGGCCGCAATTGATCATAGGTTATAAAAAATGTGTTTGCACTTATCACTAGAAAAAACAATTTAAATGGTGAAAGAAATTATCGTCTCATTGTTCACTTGCAATTCTTGAAAGGCAATTATTGACGCAGTTCTTGAAGCAAGAAACGGGTAAGTATAATCTAATTCGGGCCCACATATATTGATTGACGTGGCCTAGGCCGATTAAGCTGTGTAGACGCTGGGCTACACCATCTCGACTATGCCTGAGGCACACATCCTACTTAGTATCCCAATTCAGCGACCCGTCAAGATAGATAGATAGACGCATATATAGCAAGGATATACTTAAAGCTGACTGTCAAGCCGACTTTTCATTGTAGCCGGGTTTTTCGATTTTTGAATTATATTTTACAATCTACTAGCTCTGTAATGAGTGCTTTTGTATACCTTTGTCGAATAGCAACAGCACAGTTCAAATAATACTGAAGCAACTCAAATAGAATGTAAAACTGGCGCATTTCCACAGAGCCCAACAAACCGAGGACCTCCCAAATTGAACAAGCTATGGCAGCAAAGTTGATTGACCACAACGAGCGTACATACGCGAACTGTACGTGGACACTCGACAAAACTTCGTGCAAACGTTGCGATATAATTACCTACATATACATCGTTTGTACACTTTTGAGTAAAAGCTTTTGAGTAAGGCTTGTTTATCGAATAGACTTAGAGTAGACATAATGTCTAGACAAACAAAATCAAGAGTTACGGATTTCATACCAAACCAAGTTGTTGGCCGCTCTCGAAAGACATTCTGTTAGTTCTCTTTTAAAGCTTAGAACATGATTCATGCTGTTTTCAAAAACAGAATCACGGCTGTATCCTAATGACACAGTAGAAATTCTCTCAGATATTTTCTCTCTACTCTGCGTAAGGCTTTGTCTTGTACGAGTATAAAAGAAAGCAATCGACTGTATTGGTGCAGAGCAAGTGTCGACATATACGAAGTATTATTAGATATTCTATGCCCGGGCTGTACGTACGTGGACAAATCTGATTTACCGCGCGGCTCAAGTGAGCGAGGGGCCTAGCACGTACCAGTTATATTGTAAAGACAAATCCGATAGGAAAATGAGCAAAGACCAGCGAACGGAATTACAATAGAAAATAATAAATAGAAATATTTTTTGGCAATCCGCATTTTAGTTTAAGGACAATAAAATAAAGAGTATGGTTAGGATGGGCAAGCCTTCTCCATATCAAGCAATGTCCCAGACACAAAAACGACCCGTTGAGTGTATGGGTTGCCCATAGCTGTATAGGTTGTCTAGATACGATGTAAAGGCCTGTGTTTTACCTCTTAACAACACTTTTAATATATATACATAGCTAACCTCGTTACGGTATTAAGCACCGAGCAAAAAGTACAGAAAGAAACAAAACCGGGGCCAGAGAGTAATGCGAGCATTTGTCTGGGACTACACATTAGACCGGTGGAAATTGTCTGACTGGAAGGGTCTTTCATATCTCTTGAGTTGACATTCATGTTCTACAGTTTTTCTCTTTCTTTAAAAGGATCATAGTCTTTAAAAGCCTTCCCTAGCATTGCCTATATTCTTTATTACCCAGTACCTAGATGATTATCAATCTTTATCAACTGAAAGACACTTGTTTAATTAGTATTAAGGGTGTGAAATAATTAAAGTTAAGTGTAAGACCCTCGCAGACTACAGACTTTCTATCGGCCGATAGTTGAGACGGAATATACTTCGGCTCGTAATGAGTACGGAGAAGTATAGCCCGTCTCAACTATCGGCCGATAGAGAGTCTGTAGTCTGCGAGGGGTCTAAAATTGATATAGATGAACAGAAACTCGAATATGAGCTATACATATAAGTGCGACATGGAATTATGAATTAATTTTAAGCATTTTCTCATCGCCATCGGAACACTTCCAGTGATTAATGCGAGGGCTGGCTGATACAAAAACTCAGTAAATTTATTCATATGACACGTTGCTTGTCAGTAAATTATTTTTATGTGCCGACTTGCTAACGAGCAATGAAAGTTTTTATAGATACTCTCGGGATGTGTAAACTTTGCCTATTTAGGTCACGATTTATACTACAAAAAGCTTTCAACTTGTTTTGTGATCTAATAACATAGGTACTCGTATTTACTAGACCTTATCAAGCATCTGTTTGTGGCAGTTTTTCATAGAAATTGAGTCCTGAAACAATTCATGCTTGTGTGAACACTCTGATTATGAGTCTACCTACTACTTATCGAAAACGGAATAGTATAGTATTATCATCTGATAACAGAACCTCTTAGCGAGATTTAAAAATTTTCCGACAGCCGCTATCCACCGAGATAAAAAGTAGTAAGGTATGGCTTCATAGATAGCTCGAGATGTCTCCGGCCGGAAATAGAATCGGCTGAATAGAACCCACCACAGATATCGATAAAATTCGCTGTTTCACTTCACTTCCCAACATAAATAGAGAGGCAAAATATTAAATTTCAATAGGCGATAATGCATGTAGGTGATAATAATATCAACGAGATACTTAGAACCAGATTCTTATTTGCCTAGAATGTCAAGTAGGATTTCTACAAAATGTGAAATAGCAACAGCAAAATGTGAATTTTGATGAGCTATTTGTTATTTTCAAAAATACCCAAAACGAGTGAACTATTCTAGAGTAGAATTTCGAGCATAGCGGGGGTTCCGAACTTACTATTAGGTGCCTTCAAATCGAGTCAGGTTCCCTGGTATCTAGACCGGTTCCCTGTACAAGCTTGTTTTAATTTAGAAAACGAATCCTTAGCAATTACCAAACAATTGCATGTGAGTATTCAGCAGCTATTCTACTAAAATGATAAAGCTGCAACTGCGTAACGTACACAAAGCATGATGCATTCAAGGCATAATTCAATCAACGGTCATGATGGATCAATATACCAAATGAAACGTTTTCGAATTGAAATTGTTGATTCAATTTCAACTAATATTGAACTTAATTCTAACGATTCAAAGTCTATTTTACTTTAATAATGATACAAAGTGACGTTCCAACGTTTCTCCCCTGAGTGGTTTGTGGTCAGCCCGAGAAATATGTATATTTTAATGACCCTAAGGGATTGGAATATGAACAGGACATAAGTTGGGAATACACCGCGTGTGATCTGACTGAGAGAAAAATTTGAAAATAATTTCGAATGATGCAAAATTATCCTTCTTCTTGTCGTGTTATTCTTTCAAACCATTGTGATAAGGATTATAAGCCCCCTCGCAGACTGCAAACTTTCTATCGGCCGATAGTTGAGACGGGCTATACTTCTCCATACTCATTACGAGCCGAAGTATATTCCGTCTCAACTATCGGCCGATGAAAGTCTGCAGTCTGCGAGGGGGCTAAGTGTGTCGAAGAGGCTCAATGATGCACATTGAAATTATATAATTTGAATGATAATGTGATACGTGTTCTAAAAACATTTTTCAGAAGTTACAACAATTTCCCGTAAAAAATCGACTTCATCTATTCCCTCTATCAAAGTCAATATCTTGTCAAGCTTAAACGCCTCATTACCAAACAGTAACAGAGTATTGTTCTAGAGTGATTCAGCAACTTGCAACAACAAGAGACTGTCGCTGGAAACTTGTTCAATTGCCAACAACGGTGACACAAATTGAAATAAGCAGTTCAGGTATCCCGGATTGTACGCAGTTACTTTATGCAAAACAATCGCCCATAAATTTTGCGAGCGTAGTGGCGGCCGCAACTCTACCGCTTTTCGCTATAACGAGATGTATTACCGCTGCAACTCACTGCTTTCTCGAATTTAAAAATGTAATGGTGGGATTACAAATACCGAGTAGGTCGGCGAGACATAGCCTGAGTTTCTGGATACTTAATTTTTTGTTGAAAATTAAACGTTGGCTATCTCAAACACAAAATCGTAACTTTGGAGCCAAACTTTTTTAACTTGCACGAATGCTAGAAAGCTGAGTTTTGTATGTATGAAAGTACAATTCAAGTAAATTATTTTACAAGAAAAAAACACTTGATAATCCAATTAACTTTTTTTTTGTATAACCTTAATCTGTTCCAATCGGACATTCTCAATAAAAACTACAAAAAATCGTAGAATACATGGGGTATTTCTTCTGGAACTGAGGAACTAAATTTTTCTTTTGACGTCACTGATTGGATCACCCTGTATAAAAATCTACTATTTTGTGAGTTCCACTAGTATCGCAAGTGAATCTATGTCGAGTGGCTGCACTTGTCGCTCAGCCCCACGATACTATTCCGATGGCCGACTGAGAGCCTTTGTTCGCGATGTTTTATTTTTTCCCTTTGAAATACAATTTTTAGGGCACGACAAAGGATGTTGTTATGTTCAGAAATTACTATTAAAAATGTTATACATACATACGAAGAGTATGACATACTAACATAAATAATTTGCAAGAAAATGAAGACCAAAAACAGTGCGATTACATCATTAGGAAACCGGCATGTCGTAGAACCTGAATAGTTCGGAAACATGTCCCACCCTTAAAAATCAAAGTGTAAAACATTGAATTTAAGTTCAGGAAAGCCAAATTCACATGCTGTTAATTTGCGCCAAAGTGTGACCAAGAATGAACGAGCTACACAACTTTGTCTGTAAACTTATGTCCCTGAGGCGTATGTTCTGGTTACAGTGGCTGATCTGGTCTTGAGCATGAGCATTGTAGACAAAGATTTCTTACAGCAAAGATCAAACAATTTTGCTTTTAAATCTTACTATCCTATCCTACTATGTTAAGGTGTTTGAATGTTTGTGTTTCAATCATGCTTACCAATAGACCGATTTGGTTGAAACTTCGATTCTAACTTTGAGATGTATGTAGGTAAATGTAAAGGGGTAAAATCATGCCTATAGCTAATTTCGACCGGAACTATAAATGGAAGCTGGTACATTATAAACGAAATTAGGAATCTTAGTCAGAACCTCATATTGACCATGTCCATGAGAACCAAGCTGAGAGGATGGTCTAGTTGCTGGGCAAGTCATCTTAAACAATGTCCCAGGAACGACAGCGCGCAGCGTCCGGTTGAATATAGGCATAGATTGCTGTAGAAGTCATATAAGTAAAGATGTTTTACAAGTAGACAAATGAATCGTCTAGGAAACTCATGCTAACTATGCTCCTATGGCTGCAGCTATCCAAAGAAGATTCATTCCATGTTCAGAAACCGACTAACTTCGCAATCGTGAACTAATCCAAATTAGTTTTAGTTGATTGCGCTTCCGACTTTCAATGTTTAATGCTGCGATACTTAGTTCTAATTTGTACAGTGAGAATCAGTACAGTCAGAATGCAATGTCCTTACCGTTCTTTTTTATTTATCCGTAGTAAACAAGTAAGGGACGCGATAAAGTCTTGATTTTATAACGCCATCTACACGTTTCACTAGTGAACTTATGCTCATTGTCCGAAGTTACATTCAGAATCAAATGACGGAGAGATGTCGCTTTAGCTAATCAGCTAAATCTATAATTATTTTTTTGTAATTTTTTAATCATTACAAAAAAAATTACAAAAAAAAATATTCATGAGAAGTTTTTGGGTACCATCGTTTTTTTCGTCATTATCTATATGTATGAGTATATTCAAATCCTTATAGTATGTGTTTGCGTTCATGCCTCTAATTTCTTTAGACAGTCAATCCTGTGAATTGTCAAGTCATGAATTTAATTAATTAGTAATAATGTTTTTACATTACGTCTTGGGACTATATAACTCTTTCTTCTTTTCGATTCGTGCACGTCTGGAGTGTCTTATATACCTATAAACTTATCATATCGGTAGGCAAACGATATTTTGCCTCGATGTTGGTTTTAGTCTTCAAATCTACAACTGTACCCCCAGGTGCTCCCGTAAAGCGTTTTATGGTTATTCTATGATGCAGTAACCGTTTTAAACCGGCCATAAGCTCGATTCACTCCGTAAGCGAATTACATGAAAGAAGCGGTTTTTGGTTCGGCAAATTGTTTGTACGCGCTCTTAAATGTAATATGAACACGGTTTAATACCTACTACTCCATTTGAATTGATACCCCGGCAAGTCATGTTGCCTTCAATAAAAGTGTAAGTACTTAGGTATATAATGTGCTGGATATTTTTAGATCAAAGCTCAAACTCAGGTGCATAGTTACATAACACATTACATACATAAAGAAAAATAAGAAAAATAAAGAAGTTCATTCATGAAGAAAAATATTTGGACCGTGGATGCCATGCTGATTCAAAGTGGGTTAGTGGGAGGAGCATCAGAGCCTTAAGTACCTTCTCACTTTATCAAATAACAGTTAACCGATAAATATGAGCTTATCGTGGAGAATGGGCATTCCCGCCCAAATCAAAAAACTATCGCCCGCAGAGTGTGAGTATGGTGGAATGGGTAGACCTTCAATAACACTACATTTCATTGTATGACAGCTAAAAAATCCATCCTACAGAAATCGAGATACTTTTACCATCACATTTTTTGACTACAGGAACTTTAGAAGCACTACATTTGATTGTATAACAGCTAAAAAATCCATCCTGCAGAAATCGAGATATTTAAAGGTGGTGACTTTTACCATCATGTTTCTTGACTAACAGGTTTCCCGCAGGTAAGCCACTATGGGCATTCGATAGAACTTTAGAAGCACTAACTACATTTGATTGTATAACAGCTAAAGAATCCATCCTGAAGAAATCGAGATATTTGTTCCTTTTTGGACTTTTTTTTTTGTCGCTTGGTAAAATGCGTTACGCATCCCCTCCGCCGGGGGGCTTGTTACAAACATGAAAAATATTTGTCGCTCCCATGTTTGATACTTGTTGCCTACATGTTTTATACTTGTTTAATACTTGTTGCCAACATGTTTGATACTTGTTGCCCTACATGTTTAATACTTGTTGCTTACCTGTTTGATACTTGTTGCCTACATGTTTAATACTTGTTGCCTAATTGTTTAATACTTGTTGCCTACTTGTTTGATACTTGTTACAAACATGAAAAATATTTGTCGCTCACATGTTTGATACTTGTTGCCTACATGTTTAATACTTGTTGCCTACTTGTTGCCAACATGTTTCATATTTGTTCCCAACACTTATACTTATTCCTATTCCTACTTGTTTAATACTTGTTGCGTACATGTTTAATACTTGTTGCCAACATGTTTCATATTTGTTCCCAACACGTTTAATACTTGTTCCTATTCCTACTTGTTTAATACTTGTTGCCTACATGTTTAATACTTGTTGCCTACTTGTTTGATACTTGTTGCCAACATGTTTGATACTTGTTGTCTACATGTTTAATACTTGTTGCCTACATGTTTAATACTTGTTTGATACTTGTTGCCAACATGTTTGATACTTGTTGCCTACATGTTTAATACTTGTTTGATACTTGTTGCCTACATGTTTGATACTTGTTGCCTACTTGTTTGATACTTGTTGCCAACATGTTTGATACTTGTTTAATACTTGTTGCCTACATGTTTAATACTTGTTGCCAACATGTTTGATACTTGTTGCCTACATGTTTGATACTTGTTGCTTACCTGTTTGATACTTGTTGCCTACTTGTTTGATACTTGTTGCCTACATGTTTAATACTTGTTGCCGACTTGTTTGATACTTGTTGCCTACATGTTTAATACTTGTTGCCTACTTGTTTGATACTTGTTGCCTACATGTTTAATACTTGTTTGATACTTGTTGCCTACATGTTTAATACTTGTTGCCAACATGTTTAATACTTGTTGCCTACATGTTTAATACTTGTTGCCTACTTGTTTGATACTTGTTGCCAACATGTTTGATACTTGTTGCCTACTTGTTTGATACTAGGACATAGTAATTAAAAAAAAAAATTAAAATTGTCTGTTATCATTGTGGTGAACCTAATAAATAAAATAAATAAATAAATACTTGTAAAAGTCACCACCTTTAACTGCAAATATCTCGATTTCTGCAGAATGGATTTTTAGCTGTCATACAACCAAATGTAGTGTTTTAGAAGGTCTACCCATTCCACTATACGTCCACTCTGCGGGCGATCGTTTTTTGACTTGGGCGGCGCTTCATACATGCCTGCCCATTCTCCTTTGAATGCTGACGACTAGGGTTCTGTGGCCGAGTGGTAAGGCACTCCGGCTTTAGGAGGATCGTCTGATCGTTGCGGGTTCGAATCCCGTCGGAATCCAAAATTTTGATAATACTTTTCATTTCTTAAATAACAGTTATTTACAGTCGTTTAAATACGGTGAGCGTTTTAGAGACACCAAAACTCACTTGAGGGTTTATCGAAATACATAAACATTCTGCACACCTGCTGTGAGCCTTGACCCGAGACGCCAGAATCAATACTCGAAAGATCACAATATTTTATATTCCAAACAAATATCACGTTTTGTCTTGACAACCTATGAGTGAGGTATTATATGCGTAGGTAGGGAGTCAAAATAACGAAAAAAGAGCGTTCAATCCTGAAACAGTGGTATAGCTCGCGTCACGTAAAAAGAACGCTGGAAAAAAGTGGAGGGGGTATGTTTGCGCATGGGTACACTCGCGCACGAAAGTACTCAATCTAATGTTTTATTTTTGAACTAGCCTTTCGCTTGCGGATTCGTATATTGGTTAGTGGTCAAACAAATTCAACTAAAAACATTCAAATATATTTGATAGAGTAATCATTAACTATAATTAAAAACATATTTAATTCCGTAAAGAATGTTTAATCGTATTAAAATCATTAAAGATAATGTTAATGTTGAAACTCCTTCCACTAAGTCGTAGTGGTATTTCGAATCTTTTGAACCTTTTACAATTTTATTCGTCTTACTGTAGACACGGAATGTTTTGTTGCCTTTGTTGTCCGTTTCATACTTTGTTTTACAATACCAAATGCATTATTATCAACCCCTCTTTTCATACAGCAATATAGGTATATGGCGTAGGTAGGTACGCCATAAATATTTTTCTATTTTTTTTTATGTTAAACGATTTCGTAATTAAAAACTTTTGTGCGCGATGGTATTTTGAGAGAAAAAGTAACGTGGCACAGTGCGAAAGGCAAATGCCAACTGACGAACTAATAGCGCGCTGGCAAGCGTGTGGCGCGCGACCATCCCGCCCCGCGCCTCACCCCGTACCGTCAAATCTTAGATGATCGAACGCGGCCGCTCGTCAAATGGACCCATAAAACGTCCATGGCGCAGCATGACAGCCAGCGTTCTTTTTACGTGACGCGATTTATACCTACCTAAAGTGAGTTTTTTTATTAGGAATCCATTTAGAAAAACAATAAAAAGGGTGCTAAATATTATTATGCGTCATAAAAGCGAGTCTTATATTTGTTCAATTCAATAATTCCCATCATTTCTATTACCTACTAAACGTTGGAAAATGCGGCTAGCTTCTGATGTCTCAGCATTTCCTCTATGGGATTGCCAGTTTGGCGCGTTGGGCGCGGATGGATCGTGCGACCTTAAAACAATTACGGAACACAGAGTAAAGTGTAGTTATATGAAGTAAAGTGCGATAATATGACTGAATAAATACGCGACTAAGTAGAAGATACGTGGAAAATGAGTAAAACCATCAAAAAGTAAAATTCTGCAAAAAGCTTTTAAAACCTCTATAAGAAAGTTTATTTCTCCGTAAAAACGTGACTTCCCTATAGTATTATTTTCTATTCTCAGTATATTTTCTACTTTGTTATTCCATTTTCAGAGAAGGTACGAAATTATGATAAAAGGGCTTTTGATATCGGCAGCGACTCCACTATTTTTTGGCAAAACTTGCAAGAAAGGTTTGAACCAGAGTGTCATATTAACCACAAATTTGGCCTTTACATCTTATTAGATAGATGTATAGATAGATAACGTTCATTGTTGAAAATATCACATTTTTTTGGTTTACTAACCAGATTAACCAAATAACTAATGTGATTAACATAATTTAGGATTTAAGACACACTAGACACTAGAGTTCTCTATTATAATTTATGCACGCACACGTTTAATACTTATTACGCGACAAATGATTTATATAGCGTTGATAGGCAACCTATGTCTACACTACACTAATAGCACGCTGTAGTGCCTGGCACATTGTTTGAGAAGGAATCTTGCCCAGGACACCAACCTCTCAGCGTAATCGTTCCTATTTACAGGATACAAACGTAATCAGGGTCACGACTGTATCCCCAAGGCGCGGTAGACATTCGCAGGATATACTGATCAATATTTATTTTTGTTGCAGGTTTAGTCACGAAATATTCTAATTTCTGAAATGCAAATCAATGCGTCAGGTATTCGAACTCGGGGCTTTCGGATTAAAAGATGAGTACAGTACCAACAGGTGCACTACATCATCCAGTTAAGTGTAATAGGTTGCCTCCTGACGCTGTATAGTCATTGTAGAACGAATGTGTAGGGCGGAACATTTTCCCCAAAGTAACATGCCAATCAAATCGTTAGTTTTTACAAAAAAATCAAAATTGTAGGTACGTTTATATTTTTTCACACCCGGTACAAGAATACCATAGATTTTTTCGTCTCACCTTCTTAACAGAAAGTAAACCATTACTCCCTCCTAAAAAACAAAATGGCCGGCGGGAGGTAAAGTTGTATGGGATTTCATTTCTCCCTCTGAACCTCATGTGAACAGATAAGTAATGAGATTTGAATTTCGAACTTCAACATTTCTATTAAAATTTTTACTATTGAGTCCACACCCAATAGAACTTATACGAAAAAAAAAGAAAAAATGTGGCAACTAATCTTTTTCTTCCGAATTTATTTTTGATGTTTCTATGAAAATGTGATACCATAGAGACCTGCACCAAGTAGAATTTATTCAAATTTAAGGAAAAAGTGTGGCTTATGCCTCCAAACTATAGAGCGATCTAATGTTGTTGCATATTAATGCTAAAATATTTTTTGAGAACGAAAGGACGACCTCAAAAAAATATTTTTTGAGAATAAACGGACGACCTCGACTCCTTCGATAGCGGGTGGTGGGAGCTATCAAAGAAGAGAGATGGTTGGAAAGAATTGGGGGAGACCTTTGCCCAGGAGTGGGACAGTGTAGGTTGAATAAAAAAAACGAATAGATTATTATTATTCTACCTATAAAACCTGTTCATTAAACTTGCTTGCTATTTTCTGGGTTCACTATTTTTCTCGCAGTACCTATGTGTGAACAGCAGAGTATTCACCTCGGGGTTAAAGCTATCTTAGTCTTGGGTGCTCTTGAATCCCTCGCTGTCTCAGGATTCTAATCATTAACTCCCTCGTTGCACTCGGGAGTTAACTATAAACACCCTCTCTGTCGCTCGGGAGTTAACTAAAGAATCCTTCGATGCGCTTGGGACTCAATATGGCGCCCGTGACATAATACACTGCTTTATCCCCTTGGTGAATAATCTACTATGCCACACCCTGCATAGTTTGAATTTTGACTTGATAAAACCTAAACCGTTCAGGTAGGCCCCGGTTTTTTTTGCACCATGGCTACCTAGCTACGCCACTGTAAATAATATCAAAAACGACACCCCTAAATCTTGTCACAGTAACCTACATCTGAAAAAGCAAGATGACAAAGCCGGCGACTCCGGTGAGATAATAAAAGTGGATACATTTTATGGATTTTTCTTCTTTTATTTACAACCCTTCCGTATTTATATGGTTATGGAGGTAAGGCAGGAAGTATTTTGTTACTCAATTCCTCTTATAGCCTTAAAGCTATTTGAAATAGCTACTGCGCTCGGCTTCGCTCGGGTGATACCGATATTTTAAATAGCCAAATGCTATTCCTCAGGTCATTATCTAGACCTATTTTAAGTTTCATCCAAGTCGATTTACTAGTTTAGGCGTGATTCAAACACAAACATACTCTCAAATATTCAGATATTAGAAAGATAGTACCTATAGGACAGTGGGATGTTGGAGTAGGTATCATGAGCGAAGGCGATGGCCTTTGACGCTAGTCTTTGTCTGTATTTATGTTTTTTTTATGTCGCATTGATAAATCCGAGATTTAGACATTGTCAGAGAACAGTTTATTGGGGTCCATAGAGAAATCCATCATGGCTGACCAGATTGAACGGTACCAAATGATCGATGAGGTAATAAATAGAAAATTGGGTTTGTTTGCACGGGGTATACCCAATAGGTTTGAAGGTAGATGAATTACAAGGAAACGCTCATAAAATGGTTTTATAAATGAACACCATACAGTTAACACATTGGCATTTGTCCCAGGGAAATTAAAAAAAATATTAAAGAATTTATTTAAAGTTATGAGACTCCGATCAAGATTCCGTGAAAAACAAAATGTTTTTATAACCAAAATTCATCCTAAGCTTTCGCATTTATTATTTTCGATATTTTAAGAGTATCAGTAAGTTAGTAAACGTATTGAGTGTACAGATAAATACTTAATAATGTTCGTCACAATATGTAGCAGGTGCTACGAAGCGTAGCCCTCTACGTCGTAGCACCTGCGTTGAGAAATGTTTAAAAATGTTTGTGTTATTTACCGTAGGTAATTCTTCTATACCTTTACTTCGCTACATAATATTTATCAATAAAGATTTATTAAGAGAAAATAAACGACTTGGTACATGTTGACAGTCATAATCTTAACACAATACACTAGATGAAGGTTATGGAAAGGAAAGGAATATGGCTCAAAAACTCATATAAGAAAAAGAAACACGGCTTTTGCATGCATAAAAGTGATTGATATCTAGTTTAGTAGTTTCGAAAATATCTGCGAATGTATTTAAGTATAATCCCACTAAATGTTTTCGAACAAAATCTCTGAAATTTTAAAGTATTGGAAAATGATCGCAACACGTTCATTCGGAATTGATTCGGCCATTCAGTGCCGGCTCGGAATAGCCACATAAAGGACGATAACGAACGGAGAGCAACGGTCTACTTTCATCAATAATTCTACACGTGGTTTTCCGCATTCAATCCCATTCTAAACATCGGCCACAATTTTCACAGTGACGTATTAACGTCACACAGTTCTCAACTGAACAAGCGATTGCGTCACCTGTTCAAAACATGTGGCATAATAAATAAGAAAACAATATGCTCTAGATTTATTTCATTATAGTTAGGGAGGCGAGGTAGCTAAATGGCGTAATTCAACGGCGCCGTCGAGACCTATCAAAATCGAAAGATAAAATAATTTCGAAAAAAAAAGCTCGTATAGTAAAAACCATTTTAGCGGTGGGTTTGGCGTGTACGGTTTTTCAAAAATGTTAAAAAAAACGGTTACTTGGGCATTCTCGAGCGCGTCAGATATTCATACTACGTATGCCCCAAGTGCCTCTGATAACAACGGTATACTAATCTGCCGGTTTGCGTGGTGGGGGTAGGCATATAAAGTAGTCAAAAATGCAAAAAAAAAAAGTTTACTCGTGCGCGTCAGATTTTCGGAAGGGGTGTTAAGTAGGCCCCAAGGAAGCTACCTTTAAAAAAACTGACGATTTCGGCGTGACGATAAGGCTCGAGTATTTCAAAAAAAATGTTTTTTTGAAATACTCGAGCGCGTCAGATTTTCATAGGGGAGGTTTATCTCGGTATACTGAAAGCATATTTTCTTAATCTGACAAAAATGTTGGTGGGTTCTCTTAATCTGACCGAAAAAGGTTTTTTGGTTTCTTTTTTTTCCTTTCTTTCTCCTTCATAAAACGGGGAATTCATATCAATTTTTTTCAACACCCTCAGTTTTCGAGATATACTCAAAAAACCGGGAGTTTGAGTTTTGTATGATGCTTTCTTTGGACAAAAATGTAAAAAGACCTTTTTTGTGTAAAATAAAATTACCGTTTTTGTTTATTCAAACTTTTTTTTTGTAAAATTAAAATTATTAATTAAAATTTTGACTTATATGCCGCAACGCGTTTTTCTTCTCTTACTAACTTCCGGTCATGCGGAAACCGGCAGATTTTGTATTTTTAGTAAGTTTTAGATTATATTCTTCAAAATAAAAAAAAATAAAATCGCGCTCGAGAATGCCGGATTAACGTTTTTTTTTTACAAGTTCGCGACCCTATAACTCGGCGGCGTCAAGGACTTATTGTCAGATTAGTTAAATTTAGTCTTAAAACACTAAAATCAACCCTCAATATCTCAATTTCAGACTATCGATTTTTTTTTACTAATCTGATCGTCTATCCTAGGTGCGCGTCACTACTTAAAGAGCTAAATACTTTACAAGGTTGTTCTATTAGGTCTAAGGTATCTCTCATATCTTAAACTGCCACGCTCGAGTATTACCGAAAATTCCCCTATTCGCCTCCCTAACTATTACTAGCCGTCAGTCGCGGTGTTACCCGCGTTCCCTTGGGAAAATTTCAGTTTCCCGGGATAAAATATAGCCTATGTTCATCAGGGATAATGTAGGATTCTAATGGTGAAAGAATTTTTCTAATCGATTCGGAGCCTATTCAATTCAACCAACAAACATACAAACAAACAATCTTTCCTCTTTATAATATTAGTGTTGATGATCTTACGTTTTCTAATGTTAGCTGAAACAAAAATAAGTTTTGTTTAAACATGTTTTTCAATAGGTATTCATATGAGCTCTAACACGGATATTAAACTGTTATTCACTGAGTACTTCCATTTAACAGTTCCTGGCTTCATCATCAGAACAGCTCACGTCACCATAATATTTTCAAATTGTACATGAAACTTGACCAATGTACCGAGTTTGTATTCAATCGGCCTATTTTCTGAGTAGTTCCGTGGATCTGAGCCTGACTCCATCATCAGATCAGCTTGCTGTCACCACATTATTGCATTGTCACCTTCGATCTACTATACCTCGAAGTTTGACACCAAAGGCTCAAAAGTGTACCAAAATTTGAAAGCCTGGAAGTGGGTCAAATTCAGCTTCCAAGATTTGACATGGACAAACATACATACAAACATTGCAAGTTAATAAAAAGCTTTTGAAATATCGCCTTCCAAAAATATTTTTCAACACCAGTACATAACTTCGACGATCTATCAAGAGCACTTAAACAAGCTAGATTGTGAGCGCATTACGTGATCACCATTGCTCTTTGCCGCTGCACTAGTATGAAACGTGTTTTGTCTATATCAGCAACGCGTTTTCAACATATTAGTAGGTAGTATCACATACGCATAATTGTTTACCTAACTTTTACACAGCCATCAACTTTTGATGGGATTCAAAAACTCCAAGTTTGATGATTCAACTGAAACAATATTGGATTATAAAGGTGGTCACGACCCATCCGCGCTGAACTGTCAATTCAATAGAGCAAATGCTGAGACGTCAGAAGCCGTCAGAAGCCGCAGAAGCCGCATTTTCTGATGTCATCAGTATTTTACTATAGAAAATGACTGCGGCGCTTACGGTGCGGAGAAATGTGCGATCAGGTTTAAAGGTTGAATCTTTCAACGCTTTCATTATTTTTTAAGTAAAATTGGTAAACCAGATTAAGAGGCCAAGTGATTTTGTAATTGAGGGCCGTGTTGGCCGAATGGGATTGTACCTCGACTTTCAATCCGAAGGTCGTGGGATCGAATCCCGGCCGTGCATCAATGGATTTTGCGTTTCGTAAAATTTATATGCGCTTTAACACGAGCTCTGAACGGTGAAGGAAAACATCGTGAGGAAACCAGTTAGTATTCTTATAGGCGGCGATGGGCTTGCAACCTGTCACGTATGGAATACTAACTTCTGCAAGATGTGGGCATGTATCAAATATGTACATGCCTCTGACTACCCCCTTAGACATCTTCAAAAGGATCTGGAATATAAAGATCTGAGAGAATGTCTACCGCGCCTTGGGGATACAGTCGTGACCCTGTTTACGTTTTTACGTTTTTACGTGATTTTGTAAAATGTTGATCGATCAGAAAGCGATTAGTTGGTAGAGCCTTCTGAGAATTTCAATCTGCGATGTTTACCTGTTACCACTGTTTACTTACCTACCAATTTCACTTTCAAAACTTCTTCAGACATTATAATAACAGGATTAATCATAAACTTTGCTGTTTACCAGTACGTCGAAAATACATAGTCACGCCTCTTTCCCACAGGTTATAAAAGATTGCTACGGTCCGAGGAATGTAATGAATGAGTGAATGAAGAAATCCGTAGTCTCTGCCTACCCCTGCGGGAAAGAGGCGTTTTGTGTGTGCATGTTTTTTTGGAGCCCTTTTCTAAAAGGACCATTTAGTCCAAGTAAGCCGTGGCCTTTTCCAGAATGCAGTAATAACTTTAACTTTGAACTACTTATCGCGCCCCACATTTTGGTAATAAGATAAAGCGCAGACAAACCTTTTTCCCGAGAATTCACAACATCTCCGGAGGTCCACTGGGCTTATCTTAATTTTGTATTTTTCTCCCTTAGCGTGGATCGTGCGATAAGAGGCCCATTTAGGAAGGCTCTGTTTTTGCATCGAAAAGGTTTTCCCACTCTGTTTTTTGTAACAAATAGGAGTTTAGCTTTTACATGGTCGATTCCATTTTCAAACGGACATGAGTTGATGGTATTAATGCTTGGCTGAGTGCTTGATTTGAAACAAACTCATACCAAAAATCGAAGATGTTTTAGTTTCAAGATACTTATTTGAACTAACAAAGTGTTTGACCTTAATTTATTTCAAATATTTTGTCTGTGTTCTTGCAAAGATCGAAAGACAGAGACAGTTGAATAGATTTTTTGTTTCAAACTCTCGTCCTTTTCACGAATAAAATCCTCTCCCAGAGCGCTTGTATCTTTTTTTATTAGCTCCACAAAATTCAACTGGATTTTTTTTATGACTATACCATGAATTTTTTAAAGACAATATAATATTGGTGTTGCCATCACGATTCGACTTTACTTACGCCATCCATTTCTAAAGTTACAAATAGGAAATCCTTTAGCTTGAAAATATCTCTGACTGTACCTGCAGCATGTTACATAATTCACGGGAAAAGCTAGAAGTTTCCAGTTTATAGCCAAGATCAAGTAGCTAAGGTTAAACTTCGAAGTTCTTATATAATTTACTTCGGAGAGTTTAGTTCAAGGTGCATTTTCTCTATCGAAAACAAGTTTGATCAAAAATCATTTTAGAACGTTGATGCACAAACACTTTGAAGAACTTACCTAGTTTAAGATACTTACCTACTTCCACTCATTTGTAATTTTCAACCCGAGTCAAACTTCAATGTTGCCTCTTACCACAGAATAGCTCTTATTCCGTTGAGTTTTATTCAATGATCAAGCGAGCTTACCCGAAGCAAAGCTCGATCTTGATTATACTGCCTTCACCGGTAAGAAACGCAATTATTAGGATTGTTGAGTTATACTCGTATGCTTTTATAAAGATCAATTATTAAGAAATGAAAAGTCACAATTCAAACCCGAGCGACGATCAGACGATCCTCATAAAGCGGAGTACCTTCAACCGCTCGGCCACGGAACCCCTGACGTCAGATTCGAAATCTTTGATAATTGCTCCTATATAACGATGAAGATTAATTATGTAATTCAGAATATTCTAAATACCTCAATAACTTGCACATTCGATTAACAGGATGCCCATAAAACAGAACTCAGGTTCACATTTTTCCCAAACTGGCGCAGCGCCCAAATGACTAATCTGTCCGAATTGAACGCTGCCCGGACAAAATTGGAAACGGACATTGAAGTCAAACGGGAAAGTTAAAGTAGTTTTGCTATCAATCAAGCTGGTACGTTATTTCCTGATATGCTTGGAAATTCAAAAATCTGAAACAATTTGAGTCTTGTAATACAGTGAATTGTAGAAATGTTAATACTGATGTAAGAGGCGAAACGAGGCTAAGTTGAAAACTAGCATCCGTCCGCTGCTTCGTTCGCGTGGTGATACTTCCTAATATTTTTTTTTCAAGAAACTAAAAGTAGTAGACTATAAATAAAATAATGAACCTACAAGTTGATCTATACTCTAAAGAGATCTTATACTTTTTTATTCGTTTGTCGAAAAGCATGTTACGCCAAGATACGATAAATGTCGCCTCCTTGGTAATATATCGTACGCCCTGGGGAGTGAGGGACCAATGACCTTCTTGCGTAGTATGCCAATAAACTGGAATGTATATTGCATAAGATATCTTCTATCACAAGATAAGATATTTCTTAAACACAGTTGGGTTTCTTTTCCTCCTGGTCACACCAAGTTACAAAACATTATTTTTACACTTTTAGACTCCTCGCAGACTACAGACTTTCTATCGGCAGATAGTTGAGACGGAATACTCGTATATTTCGGCTCGTAATTAGTATGGAGAAGTATAGCCCGTCTCAACTATCGGCCGATAGAAAGTCTGTAGTCTGCGAGGAGTCTTTTAGTTCACCAAAGTTGGCCACTGACACATACGAACTTGTTATATCTATATCTATACTTCTATACTAATATTATAAATAGGAAAGACTTGTTTGTTTGTATGTTTGTTTGTTTGTTTAAAAATTTAGAACTCGATTGTTACCCATTCTTTAAATCTTCACAAGCCTTCCTGTTCGAAAAATATTCATGAACCTTTTGGCAATGAATAATTGAAGAGAATTTCACATAATGACTTTCATAACAATCGGAGTAAAAATGTAAATGCCGCCATTTTGAAAGCTCTCGGATTCTAATGGATATTTTACATTCAGTATCACGTGTCGATGATCACATTTGCATGCGTTAGCATTTATGATATCCTGGTAGATACTATTAGTCACTTTGCTTTATAAAGTCCCAGATCATATGATAAAAGTATGTAAGTTCGTATTAGTCAGTGGCGAACTCTGGTGACTGAGTTTTTAGCCCACCATAAGACCTCCGTCATGGCCTAACGACTTAAATAGCCGGGACCAAAATTATACGTGCCCTCCGAAGCACGGAAGCGCTCAGATGAATGCCACTTGCGGTCACCCATCCACGTACGGATAGTTTAGTAGAACGTAACTTAACTTCGACAATCTATCAAGAACGACTAAGCAAGCACGAACTAGATCGTTTTCTTTATAAATGCAAAAGTTTGGATGGATGTATCTGTTCAGCGGTTATCAGCGTGATTTTGTTACAATCACGCTGATAACCGCTGAACAGATCTGAATGAAACTTGGAATAGATTGTAGGTAATTGTTTATAGGCTTTTTAAAATTGTGATACAGGTGAAAGCTAGTTTATAATATGCACGTTAAGACCCCTCGCAGACTACAAACTTTCTATCGGCCGATAGTTGAGACGGGCTATACTTCACCATATTCATTACGAGCCGAAGTATATTCCGTCTCAACTATCGGCCGATAAAAAGTCCTGCGAGGGGTCTTATACGAGCTAACGGTGATGGAAATCATCATGAGCAAGCATCCACACGGTTGACGTCGAATTTCCGGTGGATAAGGCCAATTAGCTTAATCTTTTTTTTTTTTTTTATGATGAATGGGTCGACTCTTCACCTCGAAACTTACATAGGCAAGAATGAGGTCTACGATGGAGCGAGCCTACCCAGAAGGTGCCTATTAACTCTCTTCTTAAAAACATCAGGGTCGTAGCTCAGCGGAAATACAGACGCGGGAAGCTGATTCCACATTTTTGCAGTGCGCATAATAAAAGAACTTTGAAAGCGCTTAGTTCTAATAAGTGGAATATCAACCAGGTGTGGATGATAGTGAGCTGTGCGTCTGAAGTCCCTGTAAAAGAACGGTGAAGGCGGAACAAGGTCGTGTAGCGCCTTAGCGGTCGTTAGCGCTTAATCTACTTAAGAAGATTGTTTAGGTGCCTGGCAATGTTATTCCATCTCAGCAATGAACAGAATAGAATAGAATACACTTTTATTGTACACCAGAAAATTACATAAATTAAAAACAAACATGTAAAAATATGGTACAATGATATCGCTAAAAGCGATCTCTTCCAGGTTACCGGCGATAAGACGGCCGACTGTATGTCATTGTGTCTTTTTGTTTAGTTTTCCATTTTTGTTTATTTTTATTATGTGGTGTGCAATAAAGTATTTTCTATCTATCTATCTTACCTGCAACGGAGCAATGGTTGCCTCTTGTCGCTGTAAAAAGTGATTTTCGATGCCGCTAGCAAAAAAAATTTTGAAAAAAAATTGAACCGACTTCACCATAACACATACAGATACTAAGAACCTTCTATGTACCTACACTAAAAAGAGAAAAATAAGAATATACACATGTAATTATTATTTACAGTATTCAATTAATAAATTATTATTATTATGTATTTGAAGTCGGTGCCAACTATGCATTTACATCTAAGAAGAAATTACGAGTACAAATAGAACTTGGGTGCAAAATTGTATCGAGTAGTTGGAGTAGAATAGTTGGCACCGACTTCAAATACATAATATAACATAATAATTTATTAATTGAATACTGTAAATAATAATTACATGTGTATATTCTTATTTTTCTCTTTTTAGTGTAGGTACATAAGATAAGATAAGATAAGATAGCCTTTTATTTCCCAAAAAGTACTTACTTAAGAAACATTTTCTCTTACATTATAACATGCAATTCTTCAATTATGTACGATTTTTATATAATTTAAATTCATTTTAACATGCAATTCTTGAATTAGGTATGATTTTTATGTTATTTAAATTCATGCATTTAGTATAATTATTTTTTAATTGGGATGTCCAGTTTGGACGTAGGCCTCCTCCATTATTTAGTTTTAACTCCTTTTTTCATAAATCCTACAACGTTTCTTCCATGTTTCATTCTTGTGTATAGCTAAATGTAGTTTTTGTACTCTATTATGTGGGTCCTTTCTTTTTTGATTTATTCATTATGCAAACGTATGTGAGCTCATTGGTAGGTTATGTTAGTTTTTTCTTGATTTCCTGGAGGGGGCGCTACTGTGCTCATGTTTACATTGTTCTCCGTAAATATTGCTCTCTAAAAATAAAAGTAGTGCAAAATTGACTACACAAGTTTGATAAAAACGTTTATTAGTGTCTTAAGAAGCTGCACATTTGTTATCCACATCCACACATAACGGATAGAGAAGAAAACAGGATAAATAAGTATCCATGGCCACTCTAAGAAATAACCACTACTCTGGATCCAAGCTTCTTTCTATGGAATTTACGATCGTTATCGAAGGTTAGTGTGCCTGAAGACTTCAAATGCAATCAGATTAGAGTGTTTTTAAAGTTTATGTGAAGCATATAACCTCTAAATCAAATTCTGCATCGTAATCAACCACAATATAATTGATGTCAGCGCCATCTAGCGTGGAGTAGCGAAACGTAATCGATTTAACCCTGATTGAGCTCAAACCACGAAACTAACGAAGTACCGCTACTTACCACTAGAGGTCACTATTACAAAACACAAGATGGAAGGAGTTATGGAAATCTTAAAAACTATTCAGAGCGACTTGAGCAGCCAAAAACATGAATTGAGAAGCATGGAGGAAAATATAAAACAATCGATAAACAGTAATATTAACGAAAAATTCCAGAATATGGATGCAAAAATAATAGAATTAGAAAATAAAATTGAAAAACAGCAGGAAACTATAGACAACATGGAAAAACAAGCAAGGAAGAAAAATATAATTCTGTTTGGAGTGAAAGAAACAGAGCACAGCTATAGCGAGTTGTTAGACCTAGTCATAGACATCATAATGGAAAATATGGAACTCGTTTGCCAGCGGAGTGAAATCGACGAAGTAAGGAGACTAGGCAGGAAATCTGATAGAGTTCGGCCTATTGTTATAACATTTACGAATTTACCTCGAAAAATTGATATCCTAAAAAAGAAAAAGTCACTGGAGGGTTCTTCAATGTACATTAAAGAAGATTTCCCGCCTAAGGTTCTAGAGAAACGCAAATCTTTACAAGAAGAACTAAAACGAGAACGAGAATCAGGAAAAAAGATGGTCCTCCGATATGACAAAATAGTAGAGCTCAAAAATTATAGTACAAATACAGAATATACACGTAAACAGAAGAGACAGATATCAGAATCACCAGAAATGTTAAGTACCAGAGATGTAGAGCAAGAGAGAAATTTAAAACAGATCCCAAAGAAAAACAAAACTAACAACATAAAGGCATACCTTTATCATGACCATCCTGAAAACACGCAAACAGCGAGTACATCAAAACTGTACAGTTCGAAAAACGCATAAAAACAGGCCGCCCAACCTAGACAGCTTACCACGATCGTTAAAATCACTGGCAAATGCCCCTCTACCTTCATCTCCTATCTCTCCCAATACGGTTGGTCACCGAGGGAGTAGTAGACCACCACCCTCCAGGAAATCAAGGTACATAGAAGGTTCTTAGTATCTGTATGTGTTATGGTGAAGTCGGTTCAATTTTTTTTAAAAAATTTTTATTTTTCAATTTTTAGTGTAAATAAACACTGTGTGTAGTGTAAATAAAGTGTAAGTGTAAATAATATAGTAGGTTAGGTTAGATATTGGAATAGTCAAGATTAAAGAAGTTAGAGTGAGAATGAAGTTTTTTGAGTTTTACGGGAAAACTATCAATCCCTCAGGAAAAAAAAGTATGAGGACGATCTAGAGATAGCAAAAAAAAAATTCAAGAGATAGCAAGAAAACCCTTTCAAGCAAAAAAAAAATTTTCGAAATCGGTCCACATTTTTCGGAAAGATCGGTGTTTTTTTTTTATTTACGGGAAAACTATCAATCCCTCAGGAGTAAAATTTTTATGGGACCACTATGGTAACATACCCTTTCAAAGCAAAAAAAAATTTTGGAAATCGGTTCACAACTGACGGAGATATCGGTGAACATACATAAAAATAAAAAAAAAACATACATACACCCGAACATAGAACCTCCTCCTTTTTTTGAAGTCGGTTAAAAAGTAGCCCCCATCGTTTAAAAAACGTTAAAACTTCAGCACACTTTTACGTAAAAATCTCAACAAAATAATCGTTTTCCAACATAAAATAAAGCAAGTTTAAAAGTATTAAACAAATATTGTACCTTTGTGCGCCATTAAAATAAATAAGATCGATACGGTGCATGCAGATCTGCAGCTTAACGAAGCATCCATTACGTGGCTACATCGACTAATGAATGGATATTTGATGTTGCCGACATTATACATAGATAATAATAATACATACGTATATAATATGAACTGTGTTGGCCTAGTAGAATGTCCCCGCGACTTTCAATCCGTTGGACTGGATTTTACCGTTCTAATTGATCAGCAATATAAATTCTAACGGCCTAAAAACTTCATCGCAAGATTAATACTTACCCGAGCAATCTTCTTTTCACTGATGTTCCTCTCCATCCAAAGGTTGCCTGGAAGAGATCGCTTCTTAGCGATAAGGCCGCCCATTGAACATTTTTATCTGGTTTTTCTTGGTTTTAATTGTATTAATGGTGTGCAATAAAGAATTTTCATCCATTCATTCATTCATTCTAAAGCCTTGTACGGGCTACCGGCTATGCAGTATGCGTTCCAAGAGCCTCTAGCTAGACAATGTAACAATTGATTGGCAGAAGCGATAGTAGAAAATTACAAAAATGTATGGGGCTGACTTGTACGTTAAAATATCACGTGATTTGTTGTCAACAAATAGATTATTCGTAGGCAATGTAGATACAGTTCGAATCGATCAACATATTTACAAAATCGAATGATTACTTCCATACAAACTGACTTTTCTATTACTGCTAGTCGAAGTAAAATGTTAAGTTAAAATGCATACGTGTTGCTGAACGTGTACCAACACAGCATTACAATCTTACTTTACGTAATAACTATCTAGTGTAACATATCACTTCAATTTCCTCGCATAAGATAAGGCTCTAGATACATCAAAGGCTCCGCTTATAACCCGCAGGGTACACGAGCTAATTTTCCGTCTACTGCGCTAATTGGCAAGGCGTCGACGCATCCGTCCGTGAATACACCACTTTACAAGGATAAACTCACCATAAACACACACGTAAAAATCCTAGTATCCTTTTAAGCTATTTCTACCCGACTACGGCATAGTTATGATTGCTCAGACAATAAAGTAGGAACCCACTATTAACGGAAGTCCTCTTATTCTGCCAATTTTTGCGGGGGACGAGGTAGCACATGAACGCATTTTACACACACGCTACGCAGTGCGCCGAGTTTTTGTTTTTGCATACAAGCGAGATTGAACACTTACACAAGTGAGATAACGTCTACATTCGAGCAAATGTCATCAAAGAACGGTGCTCGCACATTTTTGAGTGTTGTCAGTTAGAGATTACACAGCGGCAGTCGATAATCTAAGAGATTACATTAATTTTTACGCACAATCTTGCTTTTGTATAAATTATTATGATATAATATATGTATTATGAAAAGACGCACATGATTCGGAATCGTGTGCATTTTGGCAGAGGGGAAATACAAGTAAGGGCGCATTCCAGAGATGTATATTTGCACTAGCACGTTCCGTTATGCGCGGTGTTGATAAACCTTAATTTTTCCGGGACGAAATGTAGCTTAGGTAATCAGATAGATTATAGTCCCAAATGTCATCAAAATTCATAGTCGGTTTTTGCGTGAACGAAATACATCCATGCTCAAAGTCTGTCGTTTATTGTACGAATATTAGTAGGAAGTCGGATACTAATAATATAAGCGAAAGTCTATATGTGTGTGTTCCTAAGTACAGCCCTATGCCACAGCCTTAATCTGTGCACTCCGTGTGAAGCGATCGTGATTGCTTGATTGATGCAGCTCTTGAGACGTTCCGTGCTCCTGGTGTCAATGATATCTTGTTAATCGCAAATGAAACGATTGTGCTCTGTTTAAACCTCTTATTCTGTTTTTAATTGAATAAAACATAGCTGTCTGGAAATCCGTGGTCTCTGCCATGAAACTCAGAAACTCAAGTAAAAATACGCCATGATAATCATAGGTGTGTTAAACGTTAATAGGTGACTTTATCGCTCAAAGTAATCTCTGTCTGGTTACTTTTGAGTGTATTTAATCAAAATTGGGTAAAGAAAAGCTACTAATACTGTCTACGGAATAGCGTAGCAGATGTGTAGCAGCCGTAGCAGATGTGTAGCAGCCGTAGCAGATTGCTACGAAATTGCGTAGACAGGCCGTAATTCGGTTGCTTGCTGATTTACTAAAATTTCATGAAAATAGACCTCATGTTGTAATAGTTGCTCACGTAGTATCAACATTGGCTATGCCACTCAATGATACTGTAGATCCAACTGTGAAACATTTTCTGACGTCGAATGAAACGTTTTGGAGATTACCTTCTTCTACATACAAGCTTTATTACATATACAAACTTCTCTGAATCGGTGAGCAGAAAAATAAATTCTAATATTAAATTCGTTAGTTCCTCTTTTGGCCACCGGTCCAGGCAAATAATCGAAATCGATTGTCAAAAGATCCACTTGGCTAGGCATTTGTATGGAAGTAATCGTTCGATGTTGTCGATTCGTTCGATGGAATCGAAATGTGTGTACATTGTCTACCAATAATCGATTCGCTAACAAGAGATCACGTGACTTAGCAATCCCATACATTTTTGGACTTAGCTACTATCGAAGTCGACATTCGATTGTTACATTGTCTAGGCCGTCAGATAAGTTTGTGTGCACTTTACCTCCATAACACTAAGAACAACTTTAACATAATTATGTACTTCACAAAAAGCATTGAAATAATTATAGTAGGTACTCATCTCAATATGCATAGTTTTTTATCACGGAAAAAGGTTATTATAAGAATCTTTATGAAGAATCCAGGGGAGTGCAGCTGGTTCAATCTCCAAATTGCGTGTTGTAAATAAATATTGTTGCTCTATTAAGTTCGCAATAGAGGCAGGTGTTGTCGACGCTGCATTAAGGTGACGAACTAATTTTCCGTCTGGTGCCTTAATTGAAGCGGATTCGAGCGCCCGACCGTGAAAACACAGATTAGGCTGACGTACTCAGGCTGGGCAAGAGACTGTTAAGATGACGGCTGATAGAGTGAAATGGAAGTGCTGACCCCATATAAAGTGAGACAAGGACAGAAAGATGATGGTGACTCAGACTGAGCAAGTCAGGAAAGTTTTTTGAAGTGAAAACTTCTTTAGGCGCGTTAGACATTTTTAAGATGGGGAAAAAAACCATCGACTCGTTACCGAAACCATCTCTGACAGTTCTCTTCATCAATAAAAGTTGTTCTTAATTTTGTCATACATTGTATCAGCATGGATGGCGGTGAGAGTAGAGCTTTACTTTTGAGAGACAGCCGCGAGTTCAAGTCCCAGTAGGACAGCGTCTTTTTTATCGAAGTTTAGAACCGTTACGGAAACATCGTTCAAGTTTTCACTTCTGTGGCACTCCCGGAGTGTCATTGTATTTTGTATCTATGTAATCAGCCCGGTTGCACCCACTGCTGGGTATAAGTCACATCTCTATAACGTCACTCATTTCAATGCATTTCCCCCGCTTGATCAGCTACTTTAACATACAACCATCGGGCAGGTAGTCTACCTCGTGGTGAAGGTTGCGGGTTCAAGTTCACACTTGGGTGCAATTTTTGCATCTAAAAAACGTTAAAAATCTATGTAAATACTATAAAACCTATAACAACGTTTTAGCAAATAACTTAAATTATAGGAATTTGGGATACCCCATAATTTAAATCCTTGTCACGCCCATGTTCACTTAACCACGTTACACGCCCGTCCGTACGAACCGCAATTTACCTGCTATTTTATTTTGCAGCGTTTTTCGGCGACACAGGAAAAAAGTGTAAATTTTACTAAAAAATAATGTTACGGGAATATTGTTTCTCCATTTCGGAAACATAACAGCTGGTATAATTTTATTTTTACTTCTTTTCTGGAGTTTTTTCATTACAATTTGTTAATGGGGTTGAAGTTTTTTTAGGATTCTTCAAGCAGTAATGATCCACTCAACTAATTTATTTTTCGTTTCTGTAGTGTTTATAATAATTTATTAATTTCTAAGAGATGCTTCAAAGCCAAGTCAAGCCTATAAGCTCAGGTGAGTTCAAAACCGGAGCGTATTTTCATAACATTTTTAAAGCGAAAGTATTTAATCAATTTGACATGAAATATTTTTGGTAGGTTTACAAATCTCCCATATGGATAAGTAAAAGCTTTTGTGTCATGTCTCAAAGCATATTCTAAGCTATAAATTTTATTCAAACCATTGTTTTCCGTCATCACAGCGACTCCATCAATCACCGTGGTTCGGTGCACAAGCGCTGGATAAATTGTCTTACTTATACAAATATACCACTGCCCGCCCGCGGCTTCGTTCTGGGTATAAAATTTAAACTTACCACAATTATTTTGTAAGGCTGCTTGTCTAATATTTATAAAAATTAAGTGGGTATTTAGGATTCTAAATAAAAGGTAAAAAAATATTTTCTGCAACTAAAAACTTTAATAAGAACATCATAGAAGGAAAAGTGGAAGGAAGACGAGGAAGAGGAAGGCCTAGAATCAATTTCAAGAGTCAGATTAAAGTGAAGATCGCTGTCATGTCGTATAAAAAAGTAAAGGAGACCGCATTGGAAAGAGAGAGGTGGACGAAGTTGCATCATTGCACCGCCAAGAGCTGAGCTCTTAAATTTGATGATGATGAAAAATAAAGATTATTTTTTTCAAAAAACATTGTAAGTACCTAAAAATTAGGACGAATAATTAAACGGACAACGCACTAAGCCAAACCTCGCCAGAGTCCAACTGAATGTGTTCAAAAAGGGTGATATTTCTTTCAATAACCACAGCTATCGATACCTCAATCCACTTGAGCCGGGACCTTTCGCCATAGCATTATTCCTCAATTTCCACACTTTCAGCATTACCACGCGAATTTTCTCTGCAAACATTTTAAGAAGCAAATGGCGTACGTGCTCATCCATATTCAGCGGTACCTATCATACTCGCGCCGCAAAAAATCCTGTAAGATGAGCCTACCTGTATCTCGCACTTTTATTTACAGGCTCGGGTCGAACCATATTTGTACTTCACACGAGTGAACTTTATTGAAACAATACAGCCAGTAATTGGTATTATTGAATTTGGCTACGTGATCCAATGTTTATTCCTAGTACCTAGGTTAGATACCTATAATAAACCTGGAAGGTTATGAGTAATGGCTGAAAAAGCTGAGCCGATTTTACAAATTCTTTCACTGGTAGAAAGCACTTAGGTACTAAGTTATTAATAAACCTACTTAATTATTCACAACTTTGCAAAATAAAATGAAATGCGACGTAATCTAAAAAAATAATTTAGAAAATTCTCACCCACTAAAAATGTGATGGGGCAACAAAAGTGCTGAAACAAGAACCGCAGTACAGTTTGACCATAGCGTTCTTTTCATGCGTGCGTACAAGTAATTTGCATATGTAAGCAGTTATTTGCGTAGGTAAATGCTCAGAAATTCGTTCGTAAAACATCTGAGAATGAATTGCTGATATTATTTGGCGCCGAAAAAGTAGGTAAATATAATGTTGGTTTTTATGAGCTGTTACAAAAATGAAAGCTACACCTTCTTACCAGTTTTGTGTACCTATTTATTTAAACGAAAATTATTATAATATCAATGTTTTAACACTACATGCATGGCGCGCATGGCGTAGCGGGTGGTTACACATACCTAGGCTTGGCTGTAATATCGAAGGCTGAGTTCGATTCTCACCACGAGACAAATATAAAGCATGACTTTGTTGCTGTTAAAGTTACATTTAAGTAAAAACCTATTATTCCATTTATTCGTCCATTTATGTTAACGGGAATTCTACACCAAGAATACTCCAAAAAATAAGTAGGTACGATAAAACTCAATTCCAACCAAGCAACAAGGAGGTCAAATATGTTTTTGCCGAATCTCTATTTAAAGACAGGTATAGATTATACCCCGATACAAAATAAGGAACATAAATCACGATTGGCAACAGCAATTTGTTAACCCGTGGCTGTATTTACACTGAAAACAGATTATTGGACTGGACACTAGAGCGGGAAAAGCTTCTTTTATACATAGAAACAAGAACTCTCGAATCTAAATGAGTTGTTTCTTAAAATTTATTGGTACATTAACACAAGCTCTATACGATACGGCGAAGTAAAACAAAGCATGTAGGTAATTGCTGTCATCTTTCAAATTCTTGTATCATGCAATATGATCAATTTTATGGGACAATTTTACCGCAGCGCTCGTGGTGTACGCTTGCTTAGTCAATCTTGATAGATCGTTGCTTGCCTAAGACGGCCTAAAAACTTCGTCGCCAGAGTTGGCCGAAACTTGCTTACAAATTAGCCTGTATCAACCTGTTTTGAAGGTATAAATGCGCACCGAACGGAATCTGCTAGGTCACCTCACTGGTTCTGACAGATGACGTGTTTGTTACGAGTCCGGGAAATAGTGCGTTTAATGGTAGCCGTGTTTTGGGTGAAATAATGCTTTTGTTGTTTCATTGAGGCATGCGTTTGAATTTCTTCCTGCACTATAAAGAACAATTCCCACGCTATCCCACTCAAATGATAATACCGAAGCTAGACAACACTTTATAAAAAATTAAATACCAGAGCTGGCCACAAGCTCAAACGAAAAGGAATAAAATGATTGCTTAGAACAATGTTTTCGTTTGTTCCAGGATACCACCATGGGGCGTCGTTACTTACTCCTGCATCTCGTTCTAATTCTGGTGCTCGGTGCGGCATATGCGCAAACTGGTACGATTACAAAATATTTAAAGCCAAATACAATATAGGTACCTGCACTGCACTACGTCCTACGTTAGCAATTGCATCTGCTGTTGAACAAAAAATGCTTTGGCACTTCTGCCATTCCCACACAATTTTCGAACATTTGCAGAAACGGAATCACCAACAACAGTGACCACAAAACAGCCTCCGACGACAACCCTGATCACCACCACCACAGCTTGGGAGACGGAGACGCTGAACGAGGGTCAAGCCATCCAAAAGGCGCTCCAGTACCTCCTCAACCATCGTCAACCAGATTGGGGGTGGGGAAATGATACTCATCATGTTATGCTCACTCTTCAGGTAACCCTTCCTTTTTAAATTATTGTTCTAGTTTGAAGGTGGAGGTCAGTAGATAGGCTATCATTTTGTAAGCTGCCAATGATGATGATGATGATGATGATGATGAATTAAATAATAAGAAGCACGTTATTCTAGAAAGAAAATTCATTCTAAATAAAATATTTAATTTCGAAGTCTTTGATGAGTTTGACAAAACAAGTTTAGTATTTGATGAGCAACAAGACAACTCAAAGTTTCATCTAGCTAGAATAGAAAAGTTTACGTACCACTCGTAATTAATTTAGATGGTGAATAAATTGGCCTTTAGAACAGTACACACAAACGGCACATACGAACTCAAGCCCTAGCGCAATACAAAGTCTGTAAACTCTATCAGGCTTACCATAGAACGTGACATAAAGTTATTCCGGAGTGTAAACTGTCAAAATGTATGGTTATTCTTGATTTATTCGGTGGAATAACTTTATGTCACGTTCTATGGTAAGCCTGTTTTATTTGTGACAAAACATGTTCTAGAATGATCGGTTTATAACATTGTTCATACACAACTTGAATTTTGTTGTTATTACAGCTGGCTAACAATACTGGAAAGGAAATAGAGCAGCAAGGACTTGAGATGCAGCTGTCGGCGAAGCAAATGGAGATTGAAATACTGCTGATGATGTCCAAGTAAGTTTCAAAGCCAACAGAGGCTTTTAGGGGGCTTAAAAACTCCAACTCCGGGAAGCCCATTTATTAGAATACTAACTGGTTTCTTCATGATCTTTTTCTCCAAAATTTAGAGCACTTTTCTAAACCATGCAGAGTAATCATCAAGAGGTACCGAGAACCAACAAATAGCACAGATGAAACACCTAAACTTCTGTTTCCAGGCACCACGAATCTCCTCCGCCACTCGGGCGCCTTGCAGCCTACACCCTCGCCCTTGGAGCACTCTGCAAGGACCCTCGTTCTTTCCATAGCCGGGACCTTGTGGCTGCATTGCTGCATCGCGAGCCTCCTCATGACCTAGAGTTTGCATATGCAACGCTGGCAGCTTGCTCGTCTGCCGCTCATGTCCGCCGCAGGCATATCCGCAGACTGCTGGATATTGCTAATGCTGCTGCTGATCATAGCTTGGGTAAGGATTACCTAAAAGAAGCTAGGCCCCAAACCATGTTTGTCGCCTTGGTTCTTCAATAGTATTATTGGTAGTCATTTGTCACAAAACCATACGAATAATTGATGCAAATAAACTTTTCTAGACACGATCTCAATGGTGATCCTTGCGCTACGCTGCGTAGTGCAAGACCATCGCCATCGCAGCCTGATTCACTTCGTACGGCGCCCCATGGCTGGACTGGCCCGTCAGCAACATCCTGATGGAAGCTTCGGTAGCCTCACAACCACTGCCTTGGCTATCCAGGTAACAAGGATTGAGCAGCTTAAAATCCAGAATATGGAAATGGATCAAGGACTACCAGACATCAACAAAAGACATCAAGACTCGTCGGTTAAACGCTTACCAACATATTTAAAATAAGCTTATTATTCTTCCTGTAGCACAAATGGGCGATAAATCTGTTGTCATGTTCATGGATGGGTCCATGAACATGAGATTGACAAGAACTAAATACTCAAAGCCTTGATAAATTGTCAATTAAAGGTATATGTCTTATTCTTTGGCAACCATTTTACATGTCTCTTTGTAAATGCTGATAGATTTGTTTAAGTTTGAATCTAAATGATGATATCCCAGGCTCTAGAAGACTCTGAGTCTGGTCCCGGAGCCCACCAGCACTGGAGTCTCCCATCAGCTCGGCGCTGGCTGCTCGAACGACAGAATGCTGATGGAGGGTGGGGAGACGTAGCTAACACCGCCGCCGCAGTAGCAGCTTTGACTCCAGCTTCACTGGCTGCTGTCAGGCCTCCGCATTGTAGTGACAAGTTGCTGGACAGCAAGCATGAACCTTTGGGTAAGAAATAGAGCTACTAGAGCTATGTGAACTTAGGTACTTACTTTTTAGAGCCATGACATGTCGACGTCTTTTCATCAAAGCAAAGATTCTACGGATTTAATTGATGATTCTTGACTAATACCCTGGATTTCCCTTTTAATACACATAAAAGGGAAACCGAGTCTAAAGACTATATAGGTACTTATATAGTACTTATCGGCTTAGTTTAAATATGGATCTGATACACGCAGACGTTTCAAAGTCACTCAGCCCTACAAGTGACTGAACATCCACATAACCTTGCCTATCATATCGGGATTTTATCTGAAATGAATTCAGTCGACCAACGAATGTTTCAGACAACAACGGCGGCGATGGCAGCGTGAAGCTGGCCTACCAATCCGGTCACACCAGCAACGACTCGGACGCCCGCAATGTCTCCTTTACGTATACCCTCTGGCTCGGTACTAATGTGACTGAAAACTACACTCTCCATCTGGTTGCTCCGAGGTACCAAACATTTTTAAGTAGAATAATTATTTAGTAGCAAGCCGTAGTTCCAAGATCCAATATGCAAGAACTTTTAAAAACTGGGCCATCCTCTCAACTAAGTTAAAAGCTAATCCACAGAAAACGCCATGGTCAATACGTGCACTACCTACAACCTACAACGGCTAACGGCTTGTTCACAGTGTACAGAAACCAAATACTTAATCATGCGTAAAATTAAGTATCTTCTGAAAATTCCAGAAACATCTCCTTCTACCACGTGATGCAGATGGCCGCTGAACAGAATCCCAAGTTCAAGTTCGAAGCTAGCGAATGGCCGAACGGTCACTACGTGCATACTCTGGGGGGGCATAAGGAGGAACCAATGGGATATCATTACTGGCTCCTGTACCGCCTGCCGGAGACTCCAGACCCGGCCAGCCCTCCCGGCAACCAGCTCGTGGCGCCAGTTGGTAAGTGGCTCGCTGCGCTCATCGGTCAAGCTTCGGCAGTTTCACTTAGCTCGCTCTTCTTTCACGATTTCTGTGCATCTTTTCCCATCTACGTTTCTTAACTGAAAGCATAACCCAGTGTTGTTGCGCGGATTTTCAATGGATTTCGTTTAGAATGAACCAATGTGCGAAGGTACTTCACTAATAAATGGTAAAACCGTATAAAAAGCTTTTAAATTGTCCCGTATTTTTTCTCTCTTTCTCTTTGTGAGCCTGTTTTTAAACAGTACCTATCTACCTTAGAATATGTTACTTCACAAAAACTTTAGGTAAGTCTTCCAAAACTAATGGAAATTTTCTTTCTAGGTGTGGATGATCTCCTCGTGGAGGATGGCGAGCACTATTTGTTTTGGTACAAGAAGCTCTAAGTCAAATATCTTTTTACTTTCGTAATAAGACTATCAATAGGCTAACACCTACTTCTATAGTTCATCTATAGTTGAACTTCCTAAATTCCTAAGCAAATGTATCTACCATGTGATTAATAGGTATTACGAAGTACTTTTCTATTCTTCTAATAACTTTTGGGTGGAAAAAGTACAAGCAAAACGGTAGGTAGTGCAGTTTTAGGATAGCTCAGCTACAGATATGAACTATTATAATAATTTAATCATAATAAGTAGGCAGGTAAGTACATCTGTACCTACCTAATCAATAGAATCTCATAACTTAGGTATTCGTAGCTCTAAAATTAGTTGATTATGCCAAAGATCTTATACATTTTGGTAAAACACGATTTTTCTTGTAAATATGTTGTGGATGCGATATCATGAAAAACGTTTAAAAACACCTTATGTACCTAACTTAATAAAAAAAAACTGTTTCATTGTTCGCTAAAAAATTGAGAAAAAATATTTTCCTGTAATGTTTGTAAAATCTATTCAATTTTTGCTTCATGATATCCCACTTCTGATCTGCATTTCATGTGTCATATAGGTATTTAAAGATTAAAATAATTAATACTATTTGTGTTTACTTAATATGCTAAAATGATGATCTAGGTTAGCGAAAAAGACAAATCAATATAACACCATTAAATATTCTGAAATATTCTGTTAATAAAGTTGATCTCTACCTGGATCACTCACATGCGCTCAAACCAAAGAACTAACGCGTTTTGGCTCAAACTTTCGCTTAAGATGGTGGACGGATCATAATGGGTTAATAATTTAACTCTTATTTCCAGGCTCTAAAGCGCCATTTAAGGCTAAGACGCGTTTAATTGCCTGAAAATAAAAGTTCATAGTAAACCCCTGGTATTCGTGAAACTAGCCATTTAATAAGCGCAGTGACAACTTACTTTAGCGTAAGTACTTTTCATAACATTTTCTAATTTATATAACATAAATAAAAATAGCTGTAGTGGTTATATTACACCGTATAAAACTTTACAATAAAGATCATTGTGTTATTTCACTCTTTAAAGCAATTAAAACATGGAAACATTCTTAAAAGGTATGTGGAAACAAAAATTAGTACACGAACAAAGAATCCCACACATCAAACTCCGTTTCTAAGCTAGCAATTTGGTAATTTCATGACCTCTTAAACATTTAGACATGTTCCAAATATGCATCTAAACTTGCATTTCACTAAGTAATGTGGCGAGCTACTACATCTTCCAGAGGGCGTAAATATGAAGCCTTATTTCCAAGCACTTAACGGCGCCATTTGAGGCTACGACGCCCTAAGAGCCTAGAAATAAAAGTTTATGCCCCTCTGATCTTGAACAAGAAATCTGTCTAGTCTAGTTATTGTTTTGAGACGCGCAGTTCAAAATATTTGTTTTCGACGTGGTTTTCCAGCAAGATAGAAATGTTTTCATGTTTTATTATGTTTACACAATACGCGATAATATTTCATTACATTAGCATAGTTTCAAGCGTAACAATGTTATAAAACTTATGGACTTATTTAACGCTAAGGATCTTCACCCGACTGCCAAAAGGCGGGCTATGGTTTATCTTTGCATGAAGCGTGTAAAATAGCATTAGACTGTTTGTCATTCGTGTTAAATATAATAATGCATTTTCAATTTTTATCAATAACTTTGAACCATTGGTAATATATCAATCTAATTATTGGTTTTTAATATTCTATTGTTTATGATTGTTTCTTACTTAATATGTCAGTGTGAAAATATTAAGGAAAAAGAAAATAGAAGGGTATTATGACGATTTAATATTACCCGTGTCTTTTTAAGCATTATACGGTTTACACCTATGTTATATCTGATTATTTTGAACGTGAAATATTACCACTGGCGCAGATATTTTTACATTAATAATTATTATCTCTGAATAGAAGTTAATCATTTTAGACGAGACTGAGCGATTGATGCGCTATCTGAAAATGTACGTTAGAAATAACATTTTTATTGTACTAATGGATGGTTCTTAATAAATTATAAAATAAAACTGTTTGTTTTATTTCAACCCATCAGTAGATATAGGAACTATGACTAATGGAACAAGCATTTGAGATGTGTTAGTGAAGTAGACGCTTTTTTATACAAAACCGTTCCGTACTCCGGCTTTAGGAGGATCGTCTGATCGTTGCGGGTTCGAATCCCGTCAGAATCCAAAAGTTTGATAAGACTTTTCATTATCTTAATGAAATACCAAGTGTAGCACTATAAAATTACAAAATTATAAATAATTACGTTTTCAAAACGAATGAACTGACTAAATGAGTGTCTGAGAACGCAGTGTAGGATTCCGTTCATTAGGCTTAGGGAGGGTCTGTACTCGTAGACCCACAGTTGTAGCAGTGGGTACTTTATAGCGTTACAGAAAGAAAGACAGAAAATACATTTATTCAACTAATCAACTAAGTAGGTAAGAAAATAAAACAATAATAAAATGAAAACAAACACAAATGAAAAATGATTGTTGAAAAGGCAACTACTCAGCAAATTGCCTAGATCCAGGGATCAGGCGCTGTTTTTCAGTGTCGCCTTAGAGGGAGGGGTGAGGGGAAGGGAAGGTGTGTGTAATATGCTGTAACTGTAATGTCCCGTTACAGTTGTTTTAGTTCTTATAATTTACCTATCTACTTATACTTATTTGCCTACCTTACTTTTAGATCACCTTATTTGTAAAGGTTATACCTATTTTGTTCATTGTTTTAATGCCATTGTCTTGAGTGTGTAAGAACCAAATAAATCATATTCTATTCTTAGGTACCTATTTTATAGAAACACAGTATTAAGATCCAACATTTATTAAATTTGTACAATTAATACATAACACCGATATTACCACATTGCAAGGTACACAATACCTAAGGTGCAGAAAGCTATACAAAATCCTTCAATATTGTATCCAAAGTGAAGAAAAATTGAAATTTTCTCATAAAATATTGTAGCAATTTGAATATACTCTATTATTTTAAAATGTGCCTTAGTCTAGCTATTTAATAAATGCATATAATATAATTTAAGTAATAAATATTAAATACACAACCATTAATATACAAAATTGAAAATCAAAATTTTCAGTTTCTAGGCTATTCAAATATTTCTCAAGATGTGCAAATTTAAGTACTTTGTAAAAATGTACTACTTTTACAGTATTTTATTAATTTTTACAATTAGAAAAAGTAATACCTACAATGCGAACAAAGCCGCGGGCGGTAGCTAGAAAAATATAATTTAACTTTTACTAGAAAGAAGAAAGAAAGAAATATTATTTATTTCTTTCTAGTAAAAATCTAGTACTACGTATTGCTTTAACGTTTCAGGTTTAATATTTTCGAAAATATCGTTTTTATTAGATTTTCCTTTTAAAATAAATGTCGATATTAAATAAAACTTGTGCTGGCTTGGTCAGTGATAAGGATTACAAAGAATTTGAATATTTTCCTCAATTTTTATTATGATAATATGTTTTAGAGAATACCTCAAAATACTTAAAAACGCGTCATAATTGCTTCTTTTAAATAATATTATAAAATATGAATACGATAAAATTAAGTCAACAAAACCTATACATCTGGGGGTCTGAGAGTTGTTCTACACGAAGGCGGGTTAGTTAACTGTGTGTGTAGCTTTGTATCTGTGTGCGTAAGCGCTACTGAGCGCTCATTCGTCTTTGGATGATGATGATGATCACGTCGGGTTTCGCCAATTTGGGGGTAGTTGTTAGTCCCCCAAGTCATGGCAAAGAGGTAGTACTACCCTCGCTAAGGTCGACGCCATCTGGTCCACATACCTTAGAGCCTTTCAGCCGACAGATAATGTCGGATAGTTCTATAAATGTTAATTGGTCTTGAAAACTTTGTGAGCGGGTTCTGTAATTCAAATAGCGTCGGTTAGTAGCGCGCTAGCGCCATCTAGCGATGAAGCGGTGAAGTGGCTAGGTTCTTGTAAATTGGCAACTCCATTACGATGCCCTTGTAGTTCAGGCGATCGCAGTTAGAGGTCGCCACACGTCCATAGAGCGTTCCCGAGCTTACGCACACAGAGACAACGTGCTTTTGCATCTACACACACAACTAAGACCAAAAATCGTAGTAGCAGGTTTATATAGAAGTGGAAGTCACATTAATGTAATTGCATTTCAACCGCTGGTAGATAAATGTAAATAAAACAAATAATATTCAACAACCATACAACAATTCTAAATCATACATATCACAAGAGACCGTAGAGGTCATATTTGCTTGTCAAATAACTAAAAAATATGTACATTTTACTAACCCTTTGAGGCGCTCATTTTGCGCGAATATGATAAAAATGGCGATGTCTTTTTTTGCATGCGTTTCATAAACATTTGATGTTTTTCTATCTAAGATTAAAAAATCTTCGAAGTTAATGGCAAATATACAAAAAAATATATAATTGCCTTAAATTAATAATTGTGAAAAAAATATACACAATTTTCCCACAAATCATGATGAAAATATAACTAAAATCTCCAATGTTCATGAACTCATGTCACAGACAATACAAGGTGTGTTTATTTTGTAATTGTTTTAGTGAACTTCCGCCGCCATTTTGTTCATAACTGTCGTATACGCAAGTCCTAGCGCCCATGAGACCTCGTGTCCATTCACTTTCTTGAATAACTGTGGACAAATTTATAAAAAAACATTACAAAACGTCTCTAATTCTCAGGTCAGTTATACTAAACTCGTTAGTATACTAACTTGTTCACTCCTCAAGATGCGTCGTGTATATCTAACTTTATGTGCTTTTCTTGCGTGCTAAGTTTTCCTGTTGTGACACCGACCAATCACTCATTCATAAAACAAAAACAAAATTAATTTACTAGAAATAAAAACTCTGATAAATGGGGCGAAAGCCATAACATCTTGGCAGCTCGACGGGACACGGGGTCGAGCTCGGCCGAGGAAGCGTTAGCGGGACGATCTCAACGCCTTCGAAAGAGAATGGTGGGAGATCTCGAAAGAGAGAGATGGTTGGAGGGATTTGGGGGAGACCTTTGCCCAGCAGTGGGACGAAATAGGTTAAAAAAAACATTCACTTTATTAAATCAACCAAACTCTATAAATTCACTCTCTTCGTTCACTTATTCACTCTTTTCATTCACCCATTCACTGTATACATTCACTATATTTTTCATTCACTCTATGCATTCACCCTATATACTCGATTTACAGTGCCACAAACTTATCTGAACCGGCGGCCACAACAGGAACTAACTAAATTGACTGCAAAATTTATTTTTCTGTCAACACCAAATGCGATAACAGCGCCTCTCTCACCGGCTCAAATAAGTTTGTGGCACTGTATTCAGTTCCCATTCCCCATTAATTTATATAATCAGTCCCAGTTACTCACAGAGACGGGCTCCCTCGGCTGAATCTTGTAAGCGTCCTGCAGTAGGGTCATCACGTACACGAGGTCGACGCAGGCCCAGGGCTGCTCCACGTTGGAGGCTGAGCAGGCCTTCATCGCAGCACCTTCGTATAGGGATGCGGAAACTGTGCCACCTTTCATTACATCTGAAATGTTCCAATTATAGTTAAGCCTACGTAAAGTTTAGTTGGTATTGAGATTGCGATGCCAACATTTTGAATATATTGAATTGATTCAGGCGTGACTTTGCGGAAGTCCATTGTAAGATATTAAAAATGGTAAGGAAATATATAGTAACAATCCGCTAATCTATTCTCAAACATTCCGATTGCATTGCATTATTCCGATTGCCGAGCCTAAGTTGTAGGAGGCTTGGCAGAGGTTAATGGGTGGTTGGGTGGCTTTGGGTTGAGTACTAGTTTTAAGAAACCTTTGTTTGAGAATAGATTAGCGGATTGTTACTATATATTTCCTTACCATTTTTAATATCTAACATTTTGAATAGCCTATATGCTATTCCAGGTATCTACGCCTATTTCAAGTTTCATCCAAATCGGTTCACTGGTATAGGCGTGATTGAAATGCAAACACATTGAAGTACAATAATATCTGTTTAGCTGCCTACAGGGAAAACGTCGTGAAACGTCAGGGCGATTTACAATCGTGATTTTAAGGGTTGATGTTTGGAAACAATTGGAATTGGTGAAATTAATAGTTTAAGTTTGGAGAAACAAATGAAGCAATCACTTTTAAGTAAATACTTTTTAGTTGTTTTCTTGTTTTGCTGTATTTTCCCGCCTCTTTTAGCATCCTCCATCCTGTTTTTTTTTTATGATGAATGGGTCGGCTCTTGACCTCGAAACTTACACAGGCAAGAGTGAGGTCTACGATGGAGCGAGCCTACCCAGAAGGTGCCTATTAACTCTCTTCTTAAAAACAACAGTGTCGTAGCTCAGCGGAAATACAGACGCTGGAAGCTGATTGACGGAGTTGTGGAAAATATCTCTTGATGTTTAAGAAATGGCAAGAAATATACCTATAATCCCAGCATCGGCGGCTACATCATAGAAGTAGCTCATAGCGGCCACGGAGCCTTTGGGCGCGCGACTCGGCTCCCAGTCCAGAGTCGCCATCACATAACGTTTCACCGCGCTGTGGCACAGCGTGAACGCGTCCTTACGTTTCATGCCTTTTGGTCGTGCCGCTCCGCTGGAAAAAGGACATTTTAAAAGCTTAATTAACATGCAATGTTTTTAAAAGCTTTTAATTAACTTGCAATGTTTGTATGTTTTGTCGGGGTCAAATCTTGCAAGCCGAATTTGAGCCACTTCCCGGTGTCCGATTGAGCTGAATTTTGGTACACTATGAGTCCTCGGTGACAATGCAATAATATGGTAACAGCGAGCTGATCTGATGATGGAGTCGAGCTGTTCCACGGAACTCCTCAGAAAAAAGGTTGATTGAAATGAAATTTTGTACTTACATCGGTGAGTTCAATCAGCTCACGGTAATCCATTAAAAGCTTGTACTTGTTGAATTATTATTTTTTTAAACTTATTTACATCTTAATTTATTCATTTAATCGTATAATATAGGCATATAAGAAAGATTACATGTGTAAGAAGACGGTATGAGAAGACGACTGATCTTTTGTATATTCCAAATCCTTTGAAGTCTATCTAATATCTAGTATCTAAAGATATTATTATAAGTTACACATAGCATACCATTTAAAGTTTTACATTAGTTTACTGCCTACTACTTACTAAGTTGTTTTTATCTAAGGAAATACCTACGATGAGCCCTAAAACTTTGTATTAAATATAATCTCATGTAAGTGAATTTGTAAATTCTTATGAGAAATAAATGCATCTTAAACCTGAAGTCTAAAGGGGTTGTCAGAGGCATGTCCGAATACATATTTGATACATACCCTCATTTTGCAGACGTTAGTATTCCATACCATACGTGACAGGTTGCAAGCCCATCGCCGCCTAAAATAATACTAACTGGTTTCCTCACGATGTTTACCAAAGCGCACACGCACGCAAAAAACATAGCTGCAGGGCCAGGATTCGAACTCACGACCTTCGTATTCAAAGTCAACTCCATACGGCCAACACAGCTTTATTTCATAATGTGTTTTTCCTACAAACTTTTAAAAAATCATTGAATTACCTGACATAATACTGCTTATTCCCGTACGTCCAAGGTTCGCGTTGTATAATAGGCTCCACACACACAGACGTAAACTCGCTAGTGTCGTTGCCTCCGGCTTCCATCGCGAATACGCCGTAACGGGCGGCTAGTAAACCCAGGCCTAAGTAGCTGTGGGATAAAATGTATAATTATTTAATCTATAGATATAAATTATATAAATATAAGACTGTCATCAACGCCGAAACGAACCGCAACGCGAAAAAGGGGTATGAGTATTAGTAGTAAAATACCCCTTTTTAAGGTTGTTTTAAAAACTTTTTAGCGCAAGCCCCTTTTCTTTAAAAGCAGCTAAGGAGTTTAAAGTTCCCATACAGACTTTGATTTGACCATGCAAGGGTAAAACTGGATGAAAGAGGCACAGGACCGAGTGAAGAGGCGTTTGAACGGGGAGGCTTATGCCCAGCAGTGGGTGACAAGCTGTAGATAATGATGATGATGATACAGACTTTCATAATCAACCCTTTGAGACGGCAAAAGGAACGACATCGTGGTAAAACCTCGATCGTACATGGGCAAGACTGGCTGGATAGAGGCGAATGGCAAAAGCGAAGAGAGGCCTATACCCAGCAGTGGGTTGAGAAGGGCTGATGATGATGATGATGATCGAAGAAAGGCTTTCTGATTTCAACTTTCTGGTTTAAGCGGTTTCGGCTCGACTATATACAGTAAGTAATTTATAAGTATCAGATATTTTTTATCGTCATTGACAGTTACAACAAGACGACCTCTGTGGCGCAGTGGGGTATAGTCCGCTTGCGACACAGAAAGTTGCGGGTTCGATCCCCGCCGCGGAACATGTTTGTTTTATCTACAGATATTTGTCTCGGGTCTGGATGTTTTCTATGTATAATATGTGTATTTAACAAAAAAGTATTTAAGTAGTATATCAGTCATTTAGTACCCGTAACACAAGCTCTTCTTACTTGGGGGCTAGATGATGCTGTATGAAAATTCTCATTATTTATTTATTTAACTGCCATTAACCCGCATGATGTAATCAAAAAATGCGTCTTAGCAATTTAGGATAATTGTAATACTATACAGTCAAGATTATGTGGGTGGTAGGTATTTAAAATACATACAACACAAATAAAATTAATATCTCAAACATAAAAATGTTTTAGACATTTATTTATTAGAAGTTAAATTAAATAAATAATGGTGGACATTTCACACAGCATCATCTAGCCCCAAACTAAGCGAAGCTTGTACTATGGAAACCAGATAACTTAAATACTACATACTTATATACTTTTGGTTTGTAAATACATACATATTTTGTAGGGGTATCGTGAAATGTGATGACACAGAGTCACAATTGTATCCCCAAAGCACAGTATAATTTCTCTTAGATTAAACAAATCATACATAAAAATATCAGATAGAATGTCTACCGCGCCTTGGGGTTGTCATGTTGCTGTTTACATACCTATGTGTATACAGAGTGATGTTCTCCCCAGCCGGCACCACGTATTGATCGAAAGAAGGGAAGTGAGGGACGTCCTTTTCGGAGAGTTGGTAGGTGATCTGAGTAGATCCACCGCCGAGATCTAGAGCTGCCATTGTCTCGCCGTCCATTAGATCTGAATAATAATAAAACTTAGTTAAATAGGCCAATTTTCACTTTTTTGAAAACTGTTTTACATCAATCCTGAGGTCATAATAAACCAGTAGATTTTTTTTAAACTGTAAATTGAATTTTAATTTATGATTTTTAGTTTGCACGCGAAAACGCGAGCCGCCATGTTGTGACGTCATATGGTTTAGTTTGTGAACAATACGACTGTAAAAGGTAAACTTTTTGTTCCTAACTGAACACAGTGACGTCACAAAATGGCAGAAGGCGTTTTTGGTGGCTTGAAGATAGAAGAAAAATTACGATTTTTAAAATCCTATAAATATTATAAAGGCGAAAGTTTGTAAGTATGGATGTATGGATGTATGGATGTTTGTTACTCTTTCACGCAAAAACGGCTGGACCGATTTGGTTGAAATTTGGTATGTAGATAGGTGATACCCTGGATTAACACATAGGCTACTTTTTATCCCGATATTCCCGCGGGAACGGGACTTACGCGGGTGAAACCGCGGGGCGCAGCTAGTTGAATTATAAAATGTTTATTGCATTTTTATGAATAAATAATAATATGAAAAACGTTTATCGTTTATCCTCTATGGTATACATGCATTTTTGTGTTTTCTTACATGACTACTAACACAAATCGCATACGATGAGCGTTTACACGTGAAAAATTTCAATGCGATACGAAATCGTATGGGTTGAAATCGCATCGTGTAAATGCACCTTCAGGCATCTTCAAATGAATTGTGAAGCAATCTATGATGTAGCTAGGGTAATAGAAGGTTGTATGAAATAAAACATTATCTACTACAACGAAAAACCATTAAATTGATAGGTATACCAAAATTGATTAGGATTAGAATTAATTTTACAACGCTATCGGTTATGTATAGTTTTCTTATCACTGACATAATTTATGAAGTTTGAATCGCTGCGTGAGTCCAAGAATTCGTTTGCATTGAATTTCTTTTTCTCGGTACAACGCAACAACTTTTTTGCTATAAAATTATAAATAGCAAAAAAACTTTAAAGGTCGTTTTATATCATAATTATCATTTTATTATTCACTAGCTGTGCCCGCGACTTTGTTTGCGTGTGTTCTTTGTCCCGCAAAAATTCCCTTGGAACCAAAACATGAAACGTGGCGCCATCTCGTTCTGTTGTAGAACACTCTGTATTTACTCTCTGTATTTTTCTCTTTGTCCGGGCTTATCTTTAGAACGGCTGAACCGATTTAAATAGGATCTTCACTGGGAGATAGAAGAGGTTTTGGAGCAGGACAGGCATACTTTTTACCCCGGAAATGCCACTTACAATTACAATATTATATCTTAATACTCACTGTGCAATAAGTTGATTGTGTACCAGATGAAGATTCCTTCGTCAGATCCATCCATAATTTCAACGCCATGCGTATTAGTGTCATAACCTAATCTGTAAACAAATACTTAGTTAATTTGATTATTAAAAAAAAGTTGGCGCAGCCGGTAGAATATTTTTTTTTCACACTTTTTCACTTTTTGAGCTGGAATTATCCACGGAAGACGCTGTTACCCGCGTCTTCATACGCTTATAATATCATCTTAAGTCTAATGGTGTGTTTCATAAAAAGTAATGTAAGTTCGTATGAGTCAGTGGCCAACTCTGGTGACGGAGTATTCAGACCGCCTTAAGGCCTCCGTTATGGCTTAACGACTTAAACAACCGTGAAAAACTATTTAACGTGCCTTTCGAAGCACGGAAGCGCTCAGATGAAAATACCATTAGCGTCACCCATCCACTTACGGACCGTTAATTTCGACGATCTAGAACAACTAAGCAGGCACGACCACGAGCGTTTCTGCCACTTGGTGACATGTAACACTGGACCATACTATCAATCATATTCTCCTTCGATCAACAATATATATTCTCACTTGGATATAGCATGAGCTACAGAAGAGATGAGTTGTTGCGCCTTCTCCGCCGGCAAGAGTCTGAGTCCGGCCGTCGCTCGCACTATGAGCGGAGTGGATCTCCGCTTCTCAGGTGGAGTTAAGAACTCCGCTTTCTTTATCAACTGCACTATCGTCTCTGCACCCTGGTGAAATAGATAAATTTAAAACAGATAATAAAACTTCATCATCATTATCAGCCTATAGCATACCACTGCTGGACATAGGCCTCCCCTAATGAGCGCCATTGCGCCCTGTCCTCAGCTCGACGCATCCAGCTTCTGCCAGCAACCTTTCGCAGCTCGTCACCCCACCTGGCCGGAGGGCGTCCTACACTACGTTTGCCGAGTCGCGGTCTTCACTCAAGAACTCGTTTACCCCAGCGGTTATCGGTTCTTCGGCAGATATGGCCAGCCCACTGCCACTTCAGCTATCTAATTTTCTGAGCTATGTCGACGACTTTGGTTCTATGTCGGATAGTCTCATTGCGGATTTTATCCTTCAGAGAAACTCCGAGCATAGCTCGTTCCATAGCTCACTGAGCGACTTTAAACTGGTGGACTAGCCGTACTGTGAGTGTCCACGTTTCGGCACCGTAGGTCATGACAGGTAGGACGCACTCATTGAAAACTTCAGTTTTCAGACATTGCGGTATGGGAGACGAGAAGAATAAAACTTGATACTTTAAAAAACCTAACCCTTCTTGGAAGGGTAAAAGGTGTGAACTTCAGGCTTTTATTATTACAAGCATTTTTTTTTTTTTTTTTTTTTTTTAAGTTGCACCAACAAGATAATCACCAACACAATATAATTATAGTTCCTTAGCAGTACACAAACCAAGTGATATCCCAATTACAGATGCAAACAGTAATGCAAAGAATACAACAGCAATTAGGTACATAAAACTTACAGAAAAATTTAACAAAGAATAAACATAGTGGATTCGCACTTTTCAATTAAAAAAAAGTTTGGAAAAGCTTAATGCGTGTTACATGGATATAATTATGATAATATAATGAAAAAATTATGGAATGAGGATGAAGATTATTAGAAATTGCAATAAAAATAAAACTAAAGGTGTTTTGTACAATATGACTATGGCCCCTAAGGTAAGGGCTTCAGCCCAACAGCAAATTTAAAAATTTTAAGACGACCAGAAAAAATGTCTATACAAAGAGACTGTACAACACAACCACCCTCATTATCAAACACAGTATAAGCGACTACACAGTTGTGGATTTTATTTATGTATGGGAGATGACTGCACAGGACTGAATAGAGTGGCGTTATAAAAAGGAGCAACAAGGCCGGTGTATATTGGTCGCAGGGAGCTGATATCATAAATAGTCAGAAAAATGGACAAAGTCAAAAAGCAATGAGCTGATCAGAATCTGATGATAGAGACTGGAGCTGTTGAATGGAAATAACCCAATAAAAGAGTGTCTTGAATAAGTAACACTAGCAAATAAAGCATTTTTTTTACTTAATAATTAATTAATATTAATTTTACCTGCTCGGGATCGTCAGCGTAGGAAGAAAGGCCAGGCTTTGTCTGCTCAAAATATTCCTCGACTAGATCCAAATTGGCTTGGCCAAATACTGAAAACATTATTTTATTTCTTTAAATAAGGCAACTAATGTACATAACGCACAACCAATCTTTAGCTCTCTGAAGTTAGGTGCACTAAACGATTGCGCAGGTTTAGAGTAGGCGAGACGATGCAACAAACTAAGCGAGTGAGCGAAGCAGCTATACAATGCTGTCTTTCTCTTTTAGACGTCATCAAAAATGGGTTCTGTCTGCACAGCTACTTCAAGTATATTTTTTTAAAAAGTAACACTTGAATGAGATTGTTGTCAACTCTAAGTTTCTGATCTAGGCGGATGTTTGAGAGGAAAATTTAGCGGAAAGAAATATATGTATGGAAAAATTACTTAATTTTAGTTACATACCTGTGAACGGTACCCTAAATTTATAAGCAAGCACCCTGGAGCCCGAAGACCCGGCGTCGATGATGACCGCATGATGGTAGACACTCTCGTAACCAAGACTCTTGGCCAGGCCGTCCAGCCACATAGACTGACCCGCGAACAAACCTATGAAAATTCTCGTCATATACATGGAGAATGAGAACAACTTCATAGCCACGTGCCGAATTCCCGCCCTTAAAATGCCAATGTCACTGACAATCAGCCCTTTCCAGCCCTATTAAATTATTTTTGAATTTTCGTTTTTTATTTTATCTTGCAAGTGCCCGCTTGCGAAGATGAGTAACGAATCAATTCCGATGCATTGTGTTGATAAATAAAGCAATTTATGTAAGTGGGCTATCAATAACAATTACCCATATGTCAGGAATTTACATTAAGTACCTACTTATGTAAATATTTTCGTTCCAGATTCCAAACAACATAATAAAAGACGAAAGAGTTTTTTTTTAGTAAGTATACACAAGTAGGTAGGCAAGTAAGGTAGGTGGTATTTTATTTAAAATCCTTTTGGAGCTCTTTAATTTCTTTAAGAGTGGAAAGGAGAACATGTTGTGTTGTGCCGACCCCGCATAAGCGGGACAAGGGTAGGCAAATGATGATGAGGAGCTCTTCTATAACCGTTTAGGTAAATACCTAACCTACCTCAGTCCTCATTTAATTATTTGTAAAGAAACTTAATAAGTAGGTAAAATATTGGGATTCAAACAAGGTAGGTACTACTTGAATTTTACGTCATCTAGGTCAGGTGTGGGCTGAGTTGACCAAGATTATAAATAAATAAATAATTCTGGACTTTTTCACACAGCATCATCTAGCCCCAAAGTAAGCAGAGCTTTTGCGTCGCAGGCGCCTTCGCACACTGCGCTACAGAGGTCGTCAATTCTTTGGTCAACCTAAATCTTAATAAATCTAAAATCTAGTCAATCATCTAGTTGTATCTTAATTAATTATATTTGATCTGAGTATACCTCTATCTATGATATTTAAATTAAATAGATAATACTCAGAATGTTCACAAAGGTACTTTATAAAAATTAGCAATATCTCTACCATTACATTTTCAACTATCGCTCCAACTAATATCTAGGTAGGTAAGTGCATAGGCAAAAACTAACACCGCTATCTTAATTTAATTTGTGGGTTTACAGTTATTTCTTATCGAAACGGCTGCGACTACTTTGAATGATTTGTACAAGGTAGTTATGTACCTATTGTGTGAACACAGTATTTTAGATCAAAACATATACGCGCGATTGGAGAGAGAGAAAATTCTGTCTGAATTAATATCCATTATCCAGGTCCATGGAGCGTGCCATGCTCGGAATATCGTTGCTTGACAGAGTCCGCAATACGGATATTCATAAGAGGACAAAGGTAGCAGATATCGGAGACCGTATTGCGAGACTTAAGTGGCGCTGGGCAGGACACTTGGCCAGATTTGGTGATGGCAGGTGGTGTAAAGCTCTGACCGAGTGGTACCCAAGGGGAAGCGCTAGGAGCCGGGGCAGACCAGCAGCCAGATGGCTGGACCACATAGAGGCCATAGAGGGAAAGACTTGGATAAGATCAGCACAGGGCCGATTCGAGTGGCGTTTGAGAGAGGAGGCTTATGTCCAGCAGTGGGCTATCATTTGAGCTTCTGAGGATGATGATGAGGATCCAGGTGACAGGGACTATCATTCCATCTCAATCTTACTGCACGCATTTCCTATTTTAGGAGATTTACTACTAGTAAGTACCTACTACTACGTACTTAGCTAATTATCTAAGTACAGAAACTTCCGATCCTTTAAGCTAGCTCACTAAATTTTGGGTAAGTACTTGTAGATAACGTTAGTGTCAAACAAAATGCTACGTCCTACTATTAATTTTATCTTTTAATAGATCTACCTATTTATACCTACCCACAAAAAAAGGTAAAGTACGCACTATAGTCACTGTTTCGTTTGCCATAATCTGTCCAAGACACGCTTTTCTCTGGAACAAACCGTTTATAGCGAGACCAAGCGTACACTGTTTAATCTTTTGCCATAAAATTCGGCGAATTACGTCAATGTAAGACTGGTTTGCTTGCATTCAGAACCACCTGTTTAACATGTAATAAAGGCTAGATCTAGGTACTGACAAAACCTAACTACCGGTCCGAAGACAGATAACTAGAGGCTGCTAGACAATTGTTTTCATTTAAATTCAAAAATATTTGTTTTTGTTTGCTTGAAACAAAGTGAATCTGTGAATCTCTTTGAATAAAACAGATTATCAAATACAAATTATTGTCTATCTCTGTCATTCATATAATTAGTGACAGAGACAGACAATATTTTGAATGATAATAATATTCGTTCATTCACTCGTTTTTATTTTAAATTTTATGGGTTGCCATAACGCACGCGCTAGTCCCGATGCAAGAAATGTATTACTGATTCGAGATAACTACCGATTTATTAAAACCTTATTAAACTCATCATGTTACTCCAAGAAGTAACAGTTCTGAGAGCAGTCTCGGATTTAGCTAGAATTAGGGTTTTCTAATTAATAAGGCGGAAAGTGTGCACCTATTGTAGAATTAGAACATGAGTACTTATCAGCAACACTGTGAACGCAGACTAAGGTATTGTTTGAGCAACAAAAGTGTTGTATTTGCAAACATAACTCATAGTGAACACATTTTCAGTTACAGTAAAGCTTGCATATTTGCTCGAACGCAAGATAAGAGAGCTAGTTAGAGCGATGTGAAGTGGATGGAGCAAAAATTTTAGCTGTCTAGTGCTAAGCTGCTTTAGAAACTAGAGAACATAGTTCACATACAGCACATCTCCAATACGTGCAACCGCAATTCGCTAGGTCAAATCAAAGGTCATATCAACTGTCATAGGTACATACCTAGTTATTTGTTAAAAATGATTAATGATCACAATCTCAATTTAAAATTCTACCAATTGCTTCCGTTATATGCTAGGTAAGCAAGTTCGTATGAGTCAGTGGCCAATTCTGGTGACGGAGTTTTTAGGCCGACGGAGCTAGGGCCGACAATTTAACGTCCGAAGCACGAAAGCGCTCAGGTGAAAATGCCACTGGCCGTTAAAAAGTTGCTTAACGATCTATCACGAACAACTAAGCAAGCACGACCATGAGAGCTTGATTTAAGTAGATAAATATTAGTATTATTCTTAAGAATCAGCTCATGATAGTTAATTTATTAAGTTACCTTTCAAACTTAAAAAATATTCTTCTAGTTTAAAATATTCATAGTAACTGTGAGTACATAAGCATAGTTACACTAAGTAAATAATTAACTAGGTATACTAATACACAATGTTCCAGCTGAACAAACTTTATATTATGCCACTATGAGTTATGTTTTTTTGTCTCAATTGTATTTAATATTATTTATGAAAAAGAGTTAACAACATGGTGTTTGTCATAATTATGAGTTATGTCATAATAGGGTGAATTGATTACCCTGTTTTTTCCATTGGTCAGAAAAGATGACTTTACCTAAACTCAAAGTCATTAGTGTTAGCAACCTGGAGCGAGCTGATTATCATACAAAGGGCATAGAATTATCATACACTAGCTTCTGAGCGCGGCTTCGCTCGCGTGGTACCAACATTTTAAATAGTCTATGTGCTATTCTAAATAAATAAATAATAAATAATGCTGGACTTTTCACACAGCATCATCTAGCCCCAAAGTAAGCAGAGCTTGTGTTATGGGTACTAAGATGACTGATATAATACTCATAGACTTTTTTGTTTGTAAATACATACATATTATACATAGAAACACCCAGACCCGAGACAAATATTTGTAGATCATACAAACATTGGTCCCGCGGCGGGGATCGAACCCGCAACCTTCTTTCATTTCATCCAAATCGGTTCTCTGGTTTAGGGATGATTGAAACACAAACATCTAAACAAACTCACAACTCAGCTTTATTATATTAGTGGGATTTACAGAATTTGACCAAAATTATCGTGCATAGCAAGAAAATTTATCTAAATTCAGCAAAATTCTCTTTGCATCATGATAAAAATTATCGTACAATCATAGTTATGGAGATTTTAAATTTTATAACGGGACTTAATCGCGTAGGTATACCTACGCGATTAAGTCCCGTTATAAAATTTAAAATGTCTTCGAGTCGCGAAAGTTTAAAATGTGTATAGTTATGGAGCTATTTTAGGTCATAGTCAGCACAAAATTATTGTACATGCAAGTCCATTATCGTACGGTTGTTATCACTGCATTTACCTCAGTCTAGCTAGACTAGACCATAGTTAAAAATAATGCCTGAATTAGCTTAGTCAGCAAACATGTTATCACAGTACATACAGTAGTATAAAGATTTTATCTTGACTGTAACTTGTAATGAAAAAATGTCCTGTACATCCAAAGGTTGCCTGGAAGAGATCGCTTTTAGCGATAAGGCTGCCTATTGATAGGCTAAGGCCGTTAATTTTTTTTTTGTACCTATACTTATTTTTTTCTTTGTTATTGTTTGTTTTGTTTTACTATAAAGATATATTGTATTGTATTGTATAGTATGAACCCTGTAATTATTCATATAATTTCAAACTTAGTGAACTCGTATCAAGAATAGACTAGACAAATATTCAAAGCGCACTGACAAAGACTAAGATATACACGCATCAGCTCTGAGAGCTGCTTATGTATTATATAAATAATAAAAAACTTACCTAGGAAGTATGTGACACATAGCGCCAAAACAATGAGGAATATAAACACTTTCTTCAGTCGACGTGGATGCTTTATACTGGTTCTATTCCTTATATTGATATGTGGTGATGAGCTATCATCTTTTAGCTGAAATGGGGAATAGTTTACTGAATTATAAATGTATTTTTTTATATATTTTGTTAGCATTTCAACTGGATTTTTGAAAACCTAATATTTCAACAAAAGGCAATAATATTACCTACATTTATTTCCACTGCGTTTTATTTATCTACTAAGCTTCTTTAAATTAGGAAATAATTCAATAATATTTTAAAGCATGAAGTTTCCTCTTACTTCTAAATATTTGTAAGTGCTGAATTTTCCCATGTTGATTTTCTAACATCACAACCAGTAAACAATCTAGTAATCTAAACATCCATCGGTAATACTGTTAGATTTCATATAAAATTATTTTCGATTTACACACAACACAACAGACAGTCCATTTCAATTCAATTTCAATATCATTTGCTAGAAAAATAGGACAGCAAAAATTAGGTCTAAGCTTTAAAGTGCTAACTAAAATCAGCTAATTCGTGCTAGTTGTACGGCGTGTCGGCGTGCGGCGCGGCACTGATTCTGACACTGATAGTAGCAGTAAAGATGACATATTTTGAGCACATAGTGATGTGATTGTTTAGAAAACTGACGTGCTACAATCGCACTGAATAGGAACAATCGACTAAAACAACTTTGAAACAATCAGTTTTCCTTCATTCAATAAATTATCTATGTTCAATAACGACACAACACTACGAATAGAGTAATTGTATTTGTGTTGTGGAGTCTGGGCAAGAAAATATGGAATGGAAACTGAAAAATTTGAATCTTCTACGCCAACAAGGTAAAATATAAAAATGTTTAAGAGTGCGGATAAATAGAAATATCATAAAAAATAAAGTTCTATGTACCTATGTCAATATGTAGGCAACTACGCACAGCACCTCCTACGGGAAATAGAGCTACTGACTGACTGTTACATTATATTAGGAAGTGTAGTTATTTATCTATAGGTAGGTATTACCATAACCTAAAAATGGATAAAAAATTATACATAAGTAGGTACCTACCTACTTATGTATAATTTATTTATTTGTGTTTTTACTTTTATTTGTAAAGTAATAATCTTACCTTTCTTTGACGAAGACTCATTATGTCCGTTACTTCTGTTTAAGTTAAAAGTCCACAAAAAACTAATTTAAGTGCAAACTAATTTAAGTACTACACTTAATAAAAAAAACAAAATTGTTCAGAATAGCTTCCTCAAACTGTCTAGGTGCTACAGTTCTTGTTTTGTCAATGATCATAACCTTGAATCCACTAGGCTGTGAGTTGATAAACTATGACGATTAGATGTGTAGCACTCAGTAGTGTGGCCGCACATGCTTCTCTTACGAAGCCTTGCAAGATACTAAAGTAAAGCTAGCTTATTACTACGTAGTGTTCTATGAGTACGTATCTGTCTATCCATGTTAGATAAATAATAATACCTACACAAGCAAACAGTAATTATATCACATGACGTAATGTAAACGGTAAGACAAGTAACGATGAAAATGCACAAAAATGAACATCAAATTACTGTTCGTAGTTAGAAAGACTATAATGAAGTATTATTGGGGGCTTGTGTAAAATCATTAAATTATGTAAGTACCTACCTAGGTCATTAGTATCATTATCATTAATATCAAACTAATATGAATGAATAAGTAATAGCACTTGAACATTACGATAATTATATTGAAGAGTAAACATTAACTGAATAGGAAGGTAGGTACTTATTATAATTATATTAGATAGGTACCTACATCTACGTAATTGAACATTGAACCGGTAGGTATCTTCCTCCTATGAAACTGACTTTTGAGACATACAATAACATATTTTAATCATGATGAAATAGTAGGATAGGTAAGTGTGTAACATTTACTGCTTTTATCAAATCTACTCATCAGGTATCTACCTACTTACCTACCTACTTGACTCCACATTGGGTTTGGGTGAACTGACGACCTTGTATCAATTTAAACGCAACAAAAAAGTCAGTGTTTTTATCTAGGAAGTTTGAACGTTACCTGGACGTTTTAGTATATAACTCATTGGAAAATCGTTGGTTATGTATGATGTAGGTCTATAGACTAGGATACTCCATATCTTACCTCTTGCTACCAAACTTTTTGTGAGATTTTATTTAAACCAGAGACTATGTATTTATACCTACTCACCTATAATAGTTATATTCTTCAAAAAAATCCTTATTCCAGTAATATTTTTAGTGTGTAGGTACCTACAGATTATGATTATGAAGATACTTGTGTTTTCTTTTCAGAATGACTCTATTGGAATTATTAGATCTTCCCGCAGACATCAGAGAAGAATGTAAAAAATATGCCGTCGGCCATAGGAGATTAGATGATGATTTGTTCAAAGACGACACACCTCCACCTAGACTCGGTGTTTATGATTTGGATGATGAAAATCTTTGCCATGAAGTGTCAGTATCTTCTTTATTCTTCTTACCAAGTATATTAAGTAGGTATTCTCACACAAGATGCTAAAATAATCCCTATTATTGTTAAAATTTTGATTATTTTCTCATTTCAGTGTCAAAACATCATGCACAGTTCCCGGTTGTGTATTCAAAGCGGAGTCTCTAATACATTTCGAAAGCCATTACAATTCGTCACATAGATATTCATGTGCGACGTGTAAAAAAGTTCTGCTTTCACCACACCTCTTAGATTTACATATTCAGGAAAGTCATGATTCATTCTTTGCTGTCATGTCTGAAAGAAAACCTTCAGTAAGTATAAATTTGATAATCGTTACCATTAAACACTACCATGAAAAGATAAGCAAGTAAGTGCTAAAAAACTGTCTGCTTTTCTTTCAGTATTGCTGTTTTATAGAAGACTGCAAAGAAAAATTTAAGACTTCTGAAGAAAGGATGGAGCATTGTGTCAAGACTCATAAATTTCCCAAAGACTTCAGATTTGATAACACAAAAAAGGCTAAAGCCCGTAAAAAAAAGGCCAACAAAGATAACGATTCAAAGTCAATGGATCTAGATAGTGATAGCTCAAATAGAACTAAAAATGTTTTTATGCTAACAAACAGCAAGTCTAAAACATTTCCCAAGTATACTGGGAGGAAATTCACTAAAACGAATGATAGTTCAACTTCAAAGGATATTGATATGGACGTTGTTGTAGATGATCTTAAAAAGAGTTTGCCGCAGTAAATGAAAAAACAGGTAATGGTAATTTTTACAGATTTATTTGAATTTAACGAATTTTTCATTCGAAATTGTTCTATAAATAAATTAAAGTAATAATTTCGAATGGCTTACGTCCAGCCAAATCAAAGTTTGATTCTTGTAATAGCATTGAGATCTATTCCAATTGGGTAGAGATTACTTTGTTTTGTCATTCTCTGAAATTCGTTTTACGAGTAGATCGAAACAGTTGTATTGTAATAGAATATTCACTTTCATATAAGCTTAAATAGGTACATTAACTTTAAAATAAATAGTTTCAAATAGGTACATTTAACATGAGTTTTTACTTGGCCTTTCCCTGAGCTGCCACGGCTGCCATAGCCTTTTTGACAGTTTCTTCATCACCAAGGAAGGTCATTGAGGAAACTGGCTTCATGTTCTCATCCAGTTCGTAAACGAAAGGAATACCAGTGGGTAAATTGAGCTCCATGATAGCAGCATCGCTAAGCCCTGTAAAAAAATAGCAGCATTTATCAATCTAGATAAATCTAATAAGTACTCACGTGGTAGTTTACTTGTGAAAAAGCTACTTACCATCTAAATGTTTGACAATCCCTCTGAGACTGTTACCGTGAGCAGCGATGATAATATTCTTGCCTTCTTTAATCTGAAAGTATATGTTAGGTTAAGAACTGCGAACCACACGGGAGAAATAGGTATTACGTTAATTATTAGAATATTAAAAAAAATGTAATCGTATTACCTGAGGAATAATAACGTCGTTCCAATAAGGCAGCGTCCTTTCAATGGTGAGCTTCAAACTCTCAAACATAGGGAATTCTTCAGGTTTTGGGTCGCTAGCGTAGCGGGCATCATTCACAATGGTTTCATAGTAGGGATGGCCTTTCTCCATCGGTGGTGGTGGAACATCAAAACTGCGTCTCCAGATTTGAACCTGGGTACAGTTACAAAAAATTTTGTCATTTTTTGGTGGGTAGGTATTTACGCCTTTATTAACATAAAATTGGACCATACTTAAGATGTAATAAAGTATTACGTACCTTTCTCGTAATTATTTATCATTAATATATACATATAGTTTAAAATATATTAAAATTTCTAGTTCCTAAACCAGGCAGTTGAATTTATACCTGAGCTTCTCCATATTTAGCAGCAGTTTCGGCTTTGTCTAGTCCAGTAAGGCCACCGTAGTGCCTCTCGTTCAATCTCCAGGTCTTATTAATAGGAATTTCTGTTTGACCTATTTCTTGGAGCACGGAGTTCAAGGTGATCTGTGCGCGTTTTAGAACTGATGTATGGGCGACGTCGAATTGATAGCCTTCGGCTTTCAAAGCTTTTCCGGCACTAACTGCTTCTTCGCGTCCTAATGAAAGAAAACAATATTTTATACATACATATACAAAATCAAGCCTCTTTAAATAATACCTACGGATAAATCCTTTACTAATTCAGTGTATCTTACCCTTAGGACTGAGATCAGCATCAAACCACCCGCAGAAAAGATTCTTTTGATTCCATTCACTTTCACCATGGCGGATCATAACAATCTTATATTTCCCGGCCATTTTCGTAAATAACTTTGTAGAAGTTATCTAAAATCCCGTAAAATCAAGCAGGATCGGCTAAATTGACGTGAATAACCTTTTTGCCCTTCTTTGACAAGGTCAATCAAATTCCCATTCGTTCGACTAAAATGACACTTGACTAAGTTATGACATGCATGACAGACCTATCGTTCCATTCCCACGAGATTCCTAGCAAAGAGTAGCAAAGCTAGCAAAATCCAGACCTTATTAATTATTCTAAAATTTATAACAATAAATAAATTTTGTTAGGTACAGCTCCTACAATCCTCTGAGGGCAATCCTGAAGGTTAATTATTTTATTCCTGCAATTAGACATTATGTTGATTTTGTCGACTATCCGATTTGATTGCTAATAATAATCGACTAAAACATGATTGCTTTGTAAGCAAATGCTACAAACTCGTAAGCTGCATCACTAACAAAAAAAAAATACTTCATGCTGGGATAGAAAGTTGATGGAATGGAAAATTGGGAACTTTTATTTTTGTGAGAGACTCGTGTTGAATTTTTGAAAGAAAACAATAAAAATAAATGAAACTAGCCTTTTCAGCCGTGATGTTGAGGTTTTCAAAATATCCTCTGTACTTATGAAGTGAACATCATTATCTGTCTAAAAAATGGCACCGACGAAAAATGTTTCCCGTTTACCACAAAAAGTCGCAAAAAAGAAAGTAAGCAAGACTAATCCTGTGAAGGCACCCCTGAAAACCCCAACGGTAATCAAATTGAAGATTGCGAACCTGGGTAAGTTTTATTACAGTTGCGAATTCTTTTGGCGCTTGCTGAGTTAGCAATTTTCAACGACCATTCGAAATTTTAATCTTTCGCTGTGACAGTGTAATGAAATAGGTACAGTGTATGTATCCTTCCTACAATTTTCCTCAACTTAGGTTTAGGATAAAGACGGTTACCGAGTGGTGGCCACGCGAGGATAGCACAGCAGGCAGACCACCAGCCAGATGGTGTGATGATATTGTGGCGGTAGCAGGAAGCAATGGATTCGACTGGCAGTATCGGAAAGAGTGGTGTGAAAATGAGGAGGCCTATACTCAGCAGTGGGTAGATGTGGGCTGATTAGATAGATATTTATTTTGAACACCAGACCATGACCGTTGAACTAAAATATTTTGAATTGAAACAACAAATGATTCAGAAATATTTTATTTTCAGGCTCTAAACCTCCTAAAGTAGAGAGGAAAGTTACTAGACTGAGAAAAATTGAGTTGGCAAATGAAGGTTAGCAAATTTTTATCATGTACTAGGCAAAGCTTGGATTTTCACAGCATCATCAACTAAGATAAACTTAAAGTAGATAGTAAAATAATCGATTTTTCTGTTGAATAAGGCACTTGTCTGATGCCACTAGTTTATCAAAAGATGAACAAAAGATATAGCTTCCGTGTCAATTAAAGAGACAAATATATGAATAGTTCAACGACAGCTGTTCACACCGCCGACGATGACTTGTTTTATCGCAGCGATAAAACATTCTACATTTACTCGTTTAGTCACTTAGTTTCAACGGGCAACACTCGCAGTGAGACAACTGCCTTAATGGTGCATGAAACAAAACAGTTAAACTGTCAGCGCTCATGTTAAATGAAATATATATAGATAGACCCATTGATAGCGTTGTGATTGCTTTCTAAGTATCTAATTGAGATCCATAAACTTTAAAACAACTTTTATCTGAAAGATCAGAATCGTGAAATCGTATTGGCTATGCAACAATAATTTTTCATTATAATTATGACTACATATAACAAAGCTGAAAGTTTGTGAGTTTGTTTAGATGTTTGGATGTTTGTGTATCAATCACCCCTAAACCAGCGAACCGATTTGGATGAAACTTGGAATAGAAATAGATAGTGACCTGGAATAGCATAAAGCCTATTCAAAATGTTGGTACCACGCGGGCGAAGCCGCGCGCAGAAGCTAGTTATTAATAGATAATTAGATACCAAACTATCATTGAAGAAAATTTAAGCAAAACACAAAAATTATTATTGTAAGGTTGTTGCAAGGTTTTTTTTTTGCCATAATGCAAGCAGGCAGACGAGATTTTAGACTGATGAACCCAGTAGTTTCATTGTAGGCGTATGTAGTGTAACCAACCTATTGTAATCAGAAATGATATGCTTGCTTCAGTTGTCATATACAACATATTATATGTAGATACAAAGGATACGGAATACTACTGATAAGGAATTCATTACTTCATTTAGCATTAAAATTATTTCAGTTGCCTTGGAACAGCTAACAAATTTAACCGAGTCTAAAGTCATACTGTCACCACCAGTGCCATTACCTATAAAAATAGAACCCCAGATGGAAGTTAAAGCAAAGTCTGCACCTAAACTTAAGAGAAAGCTACCAGTAAAAACACAAGCAGTTGATGAACCCGCTAAGAAAATAGCTAAACCAGAATGCAAGAAGCGTGGTAGAAAACCAGCTATTAAGACAGTAGAAACGAGTCAGTTCAAAAGCCCACAGAAACTCTGTAACATTCAATCGGACAGTGAACCGGAGTCGTGGCAGGTTATAACGAAACGACCGGGCCCGAAAAGCAGGACAATAGTCCCAATATTAACAAAACTGGAAGAAGTTAAAACTAAAACTACTCCAGTACAAAAGGTTATTAGGTCTGCTAAAACAAAGAATGAACCAGCGAAGACAAAACAACAGATAGTGACTGTCATGGAACCTGTTGAAATTGATGGTTTGTATTAATTCTTACTAATATAATAAAGCGGAAATTTTGTGAGTTTTTTAAGATGTTTGGATGGTTCGATAAATAAATAAATAATGCTGGACATTTCACACAGCATCATCTAGCCCCAAACTAAGCAAAGCTTGTACTATGGGAACCAGATAACTGATATACTACTTATAAACTTTTTGTTTTGTAAATACATACATATTATTACATAGAAATACCCAGACCCGAGATAAATATTTGCAGATCATACAAACATTTATCCCGCGGCGGGGATCGAACCCGCAACCTGCGCCTCAAGCGGGCTTTCACCAACTGCGCCACAGAGGTCGTCAATAGGTCAGTCAAGCGGTTCGGAATATGTCAGCTGTTCAACCGACCGCAACCAATCACAGTGCAAGAAACGTCAGTTTTGTATCAATTCCTACACCAATCGGTTCCGACCCGAATGAAGTCTGAATCACTAGGCTGGAATAGCATAAAGGCTATTCAAAATATTGGTAACACGCGGGCGAAGTCGCGCTAGTAACTACTAAATTAAATTACACACTCACATCCAAAAAAATTCATCACTTAAACTTAAGCAAAATTTTTATTTCATTAATTAAGCTGTTGGGTGCAGGCTGCTCAAGACCAATCGCTGTGGAAATCAATGAGGGAGGCTTATGTTCAGCAGTGGACGCTTGATGGCTGAGATGATGATGATGAATTAAGTCCATAAATTGTTTGTATCTACCTCGCATCACATTCTCTATTTGCCAAAAGTTCTTTAAGATGTTTTCGCAATTTAATTTAGTAATTAAACATTGGCTTGCGCTATGTATATAAATGTATTCTCATCTATTTATTTCAGAAACTCCTAAAACTCCAAAGAGATCGACTAAGAAGAAACTAATACAAAAAAAGCCAGTTATTGAAGGTAATATAAAAACTTAACCAAATAATTTCGTTATAGATAGATGGTCGTAACAACTCCTCATCATTAAAAGTTGAGGCAATAAGGCTCTTAGAATTGGCAGCGACGCAAGAAATTAAATGAAATGAAATATAATGTTATGTCTCAAGCACACTTCGCCAACAGGCGTGCAAATTTAATTTGGTTAATATTAGGATTAACAAAAATTACAAAATGATTACATTATTAAGTTTAAGAATTATTACATTGATAGGTTCAGTTAATTATCCTAAAAAATCGTTAATATCATAGAAACATTTATTCACTAGCCATATAGTTTTGTCTTAAATTGTCTTATAGGTAGTTCTCTTATGTCCTTTTGTATTTTATTAAAAACCTTTAAGCACATAATATAAAAAAAATTGTGACATTAAGCCGTCTTACATTTCGCGCTGTCGCGAGCTATCAAGCGTTTCTGTATCTTGTTACATTGTTCATAAGGTTTATAATATCTTGTTACGTCTCGTCGCGTCGCTGCCAATTCAGTCTGTATTGAGCCTTAGTTTTGAAGTTATCATGAGTTCGAACAGTGTATACAGGGTGTAAAAAGACTGCTACCGAAAACTGAGGGGTTGCAATCAGACCATGATTCTAAACATATTTATTAAATTTTTTTTTTTGACTTAACTTCGTCAGGCTAGCTTATTTTCGACATAATAAGACCATACCTACCTAATAATTGCATTTATAAAAGAAAAAAAACAATTAAAACTCAAAATCCAGCAAGCTACGCAAAAAAACGCGCCCAAAACATACGCAAACAGCACTCTTCAAACGCTGTTTTCTCCGGATATAATGATTTTTTCGGAAAATCCTTTTGGATTTGGTTGTGTGTTGGGATGCTGTACCTACCCCTTTCGGCTTCGGTATACGTCTTTTTACACCCTGTATATAAACATCGTAAGGAATCAAAGTCAAAAAGCATTTATTCAGTAGGACCACTGGGATCACTTAGAATGTCTCAGAACTAATATTACTCCAGTTCTTTCGCGACCAATACCGTGAAGAATCAGGGCGACAAACACGGTTTGGGGCCTATCATTCTTTTAGGTGATCCATCTTAAAACTAAATGTCAAGCTCCAATGGGGAGCCAGGAACCCGTTTTCATTTGTTTTTTTTTTTTGTAGTAATGTTAAATCTCTCCTTCAGATACAAAGAAAACAGTAGCAGTTAAACAACCAAAAGGCAGAAGGAGAAGCAAGTTTGTAAATGAACGGCTCAACAGTAGCACCCCAAAAGTAACAAGATCCAAAGGTAAAGTTCTCAACATGAAGGATATAAAATCTGCCGCGTCCATGTTGGACAACGCTCTAACCAGACCAGCAAATGTTCAAACGCGTTCAAACTCCGTAAACAGCACAATTTCTAACCTATCTTGGACAAGAGATATCTCAACAGCTTCCAGTCCATCAGACACAACCACATGCGTCACAGTTAATTCCACAGACTTCGTAAGATTCGACAATAAACTCCCATTTGTACAAATTGCAAATAATGTTGACCAGTTAATGACCCCTCAAAATGTAAATGACAAGTTGCTTGAGGACAGTTCATCATCAGAGTCTGATTCTAGAAGTTCAGATTCATCCAGCGATTCCGAAGTAGATGTTTCTAATAAACCGGAGCTGAATCTCAGTACATCGTCTCTTACGAAATCTCCTGAATACGAAGGTAGTTCTGACAACACGAAACTAATTTGCGTAGAAATGGACAAGCTAACAAATTCTTTGAGGAACTTTTACACAGAAATGGGAAAGTGGCTGGATATAGATGACGATACAGACACGTTCTCAGCGCAACTAGATAATATGAATCTAGAAAAGGATGTTATAAGCAACTGTGAGAAAGTAAGCAGTATTTTAGGCAATGTTTGTGCACAAAAGTCTAGTCCGGAGAAACTGCCAGAATTTAGCAACGAAGCTCGAGATGAAATCGATGATCATCAGGATGAAGATCCAAATCAAGATAAGTTACCGATGAACATTTTTATTTCACCAACAAAATCCACAAGCACATTTACATCTGACAACTACAACTACGTGTCTTTCGACGATAGAAACTGTGACGACGAAGACGCCCTTTCATTGTACGCGGAGAGCATAACTGGCATAGAATCTTCTAGAATAAGCACCGCATCAAACATGAGCATACAAGAACCTATTCCCAAACCAATCCGGAGGATACATGATTCACATGAGACTTACGTACCAAAACCCACCCGACCATGGCATATGGAAAGATACAATTACCTACCAACAAGAATAGAGAAAGAGAAGAAAAGAGATGTTCCAGTGAAGACTATTGAACCGAACATGGTTGAGAAACAAAACGCAGATTCCAGTTCTATTAAAGAGACTGATCTTTCAAGGAAAGCGATGGATCTTCTAGAGGATGCTAATAAGTTATCAGGGCTTGCTACAGCTTCTCTCAAGAATAACGAAGAAGTGAACAAACCACAGCGAATTTTCTCAAATTATCAACCACTGCAAGACGTCAGAAGTGCCCTGTATCGCGGGTATTGCTTCTTCTTTGTGGCTTATCAATGCAAAAACAAAAATTGCCGTTTCCGTCACATTGATATCGAACCCGCCGTGCTGAACCGCAGATTGGCGTTGCTAAAAGAAGATAGTCTAATAGAAGAATATCTTTTGACGGTAAAATTCCAGAATTTAAGGCGGAAATTTGGTCTGCTCTTCATGAAGGAATGCGCTAGGCGAAGCGCAACGCGGATTCTGATGGAAATGTCGATTGATCTAGGGCTGGGTGTAGCAGAAAAATCTAATAATGTGCTCAATGTGAACGCATTAGAGACCACTTTGCTACATCTGAATTCGACTAGCTTCGACGCGTGCGACGATCTCCTCAAATTCGAACATAATAACAGAATGCTCTGCGATGCTCTTCTGCGTTGTATGGCATACTCTCAAAACTTTTCTCAATTCAAACGAGTGTTTGTGAAGTTGTCGCAATATATGGAGGAAATTAAACGATCAGTTGATATCGAAATCGTCGGGAATATTCTAGAAAGGGTCTGTATTCTGCCGTGCGAACAATCGATAGCTAGAGCTATGCTGTCTCTTATGAAGAACACAGATGCAAGAATATTCGAAAATAATATGACGAAAACTTTCGAGTTTCAACTATCTAACACAGACAATAATGTTTATGAACAGTATTTAATGGCTAAGAAAGAGGCGATGGAGGCTCTGTTAGAGGAAGCTACTACATCTGAGAATCCAGTCCCACGCGTGGGCAGAGAGGTTCCACGCAATCCATCGCCGGACACTACCAATTTGGACAGCCTGGTGAGTTACAGTTATATTTTGCCGCTTCTGAGTATGAATTAAAATTGTTATGTGGTCAATCAACTATTTTACCCACCCAAATATGTTAAGTATGTAAGCACTTTTCTTAGATCATTATTTGCGAACTGGCAACTTGAAGACACAACCAATGGATACTCGCGGTGGTATCGAAAGCAAAACCAAAAGAAGCTAATTATGGTAAAAGGTGCCATTTAAGTGTTTCCAGTCGATATTTAAGAGGGTAACTCAGCATACGAATTTTGATAGGACATACTAGAAATTGTATGCTGAGTTACCCTCATAAATTGCAACTGGAAACACTTAGATGGCACCTTTTACCGTGATCAGCTTCTTTTATGTTTACCCAGTGTATGACCCAGTGGTGGTGTCCTTTGGTTAAGTCGTCAAGCAAGTTGCCAGTCCACCAAGAATGATCTAATAAAAATGTTCGGGGACAGAATTAGGTGTGAAATGTACTAGCTTTGCCCCAAACTAAGCAAAGCTTGTACTATGGGAACCAAATAACTAATAAGTAAGGATAAGTTGATCTAGATTTCTATGATAAAATAAAAATGTTTTAGGCAGGATACCCAGTGTGTAGTGGAATTTTGCAAATCAAATCAATTTATTTGCAGGAAAATATATGCTAAGGATTAGTCTTAGTGGTAATATAATAATAACTTACCAACTTTAGGCGTGCAAATATTTTACATAGGCTAGAGATTGGGAATTAATCAATAATTTTAAGGAATTCATCAACAGAACAGAATAGTCAGCCGGTTACTCTCATCTCAACAATATTAGGTATTGAATTTAAATGAGATACTCAGAGATAGGATATGACCCTGTTGTTTTCAAGAAGAGAGTTAATAGGCACCTTCTGGGTAGGCTCGCTCCATCGTAGGCTCGCTCCTCATTCTTGCTTATGTTAGTTTCGAGGTCAAGAGCCGACCCATTAATCATTAAAAAAAAAAAAAAAAAAAAAAAGGTAAAAAGAAGACAAAAATGAATTGATTAAAGAACCTCAATTAAATTGATTCGAACCAAGGTATCAAGTATTTTGTTCAAAAATGCATAATATGACAAAAATACTATGGAGCCATTTATTAAAATACTTCGGATTTTATTCCAATCCCAAGTTACAACATCATGCCGCACTCTTCTTTCATGCACTAATAGCATATCTTGCATCGCAAGTTTCGATTGGTGTCAGAATTGTAGTAGACCTATCAGTTTGAATAGAACGCATAACATACGGCTAACTTCTATACCTTGATCTGTTTTTCATGTTGTTTAAGAAACCAAAACGACACAAGAAAATCCCAAAATACGATAGATATTCTCTTTGATCATATCTTAGCGCGTTAACACGCTTGCCAAGCCTCGGTCAACTGAGCATGCAAACAAGACAAATGATATGAACCGTAACTGGTGTGCAAGCGAGAAAACATGAGTGGTAGCATGGTTTGGCAAGCGTTTGAACGCGGCTTCAGGGACTATTATTTAAAACATGCTCAAATTTTGCAGAGGTCTAAGCAAGCTTGATATTACCTTGTATTAAGTCTAACCATACTTTTCAGAAAAAAGCACAGATATCGCAGCCGACGACTTTTAAACGTACCATAGACACAGACGCCATTCGTAATCTCTTCAAATCACCTTTAAATCCAGCGCCAAAGCCTCGATTCAGTGCCCCAAGGCAATGGAATAGAGGCACTGGTTTTATGCAGCCGCCTATACCAGTCAGAAAACTGGGCAATCGAAGGATATACATGAACCCAACTGTATGTACCAAAGTTAGAGATAAGATCAAGGATTTAAAGACATAGCAGGGTTCAGTTCATAAACTTATTATTTATTACATGCTATTATATTACATGTTATTATAACATGCATTGATTACATGTCTTAAAAAAAATCTAACAAAAGTTATAAGTAACTTCTGATAGAAATTTTTAGTTTTTTCTGGTAATTATTTTTTTGCAGTGTTAATTTTCCTTACTACTTCTTCCTTACTTTCCTTACTAATCTTTTCACTGATAAAAAAGCATCATTTTAACATTTAATACTTGATCGAAGTAGTCAAGTGATGATTCCTTGACTACTTCGATCAATGTTGATCGGATGTTGAGCGATTCGATCAATGTTGACTGTAACAAAAATTCGTTTTAAAGATACCCCATTCTATGGAATAGACGCGGAAATAAGGCGCAGGCCACATCTAAATGGCTTCTGGCGTGTCGGGCGTCTACCTATTCCATTCAAATGTCATACTAAATGCATGGAAATAAACACAAATTAGGACACTCGGCCAGACGCCAGTTACGTGGGGCTTGCGCCTAAAACCATCCCCATAATTCATGTTAGGATGGGTTGTGCCTTAGAAAATATCCTCCTTAGAAATTAGGGTTATGATTTTCTTTTACCACTCCTATATGTTTATTGTTTACTTGTGCCGAAATACAGCTTTACTAGTATTAAGGGTCTCAGAGTTAAACCGCGGACAGACAGACAGACTGACATAGCGAAATTAAGGGTTCCTTGTTTGCTACGGGTAAAATAACGGGTACTAATTGTGGATTGAGTGAATGAGGCGAAGGTTGTGTGTCAGGATTGAAGCAAGTAGGAGATGCGTCGTCTCGGCCTACCCCTTCGGAGAAGAGGCGTATGTATTTATGTATGTTTGATCGTTGTTATATCAATTAACTTCATTTTAGAGAGGTACAATTTTTTTTGGAATTCTAAATATCAAAATTTTGGCACGTAGGTCATTGAGTTAGGATACTAAAGAGTCACAATCTCTTACTGACGACACTTGCTCAAATGTAGACGTCATCTCACTTGTATTAAGTGTTCAATGTCGCTTGTACAATAATTCAGCTCACTGCGTAGCGGGCGCCGAGTTTTGGCGCGGACATTTTATTTGTAAGACTGTAACTCAATAGTATATGAGTTAGGTACATGTTTTTGATTTTTCGAACTTTTATTCGTTACGGCACATCCGCCATTTTTCTTGGCACATATTTATAACTTTACTTTAAGTTGTTTTTGTTTCAGAATCACCGAAATGGATCGAACACATAGTAAGTTTCCAGAAATATACATGGTTAAGTTTTTTTTAATTTTTGCACTCTCTTAAATTGTTATTCTTATTGGTTTAAGTGATTTTATGCAGAACTAGCTGCGGTTCCGCGCGTGTTACCCGGTTTCCGGTGTTTCAAATCGGTCCCTCGGGATGGTTTAATTTTTTCGGGATGTAAAGTAGCCTAATGTCCTTCCCTAGGATACAACCTTTATTCATGCCAATTTTCAACCTAATATGTTCAGCGGTTTGGGATTGAAAAGGTAACAAACAGACAGACAAACAGAGTTACTTTCTCTATTATCTAGGTATATAAAGAGGAAAGATTTTTTTGACGTGTTAACGTCTTATAATTCGATGGAGCCGGCTGCACGCACGAAAAAACATGACGTCATGCGTCGTTACCTCGCTCTGAGGCGTTCCATGTAAGGCTTGAAGTGCAAGCGAGAGCGCGGAACGAGCGACAAAGAAGCAAAACGTCGTCACGTTCAACTATCGTCAGTAAACCGATCAAAAGTCAAAGTCAAAGCCGAAGCCGAAGCCAAAGCCAAAGTCAAAGTAAAAAAAAAAAAGAACAAACGTTATCACGTTCAACTATCGTCAGTAAACCGACTTTACAGACAACCATTTTTTTATTTATATATTTTTTTTAAATTAAATAGGTCAGAATTTGACCTCACTCTGCCTGATGTTAAGCAGTAGTGAGGTCTAAGATGGATTTGTTTGTTTGTTTGAATTGAATAGGTTCCGAAACTACTGGACCGATTTGAAAAATTCTTTCACTATTAGAATCCTACATTATCCCTGATGAACATAGGCTATTATATTTTATCCCGGGAAGAATTTTTTCCGAGGGACCGCGGGTAACACTGCGACGGACAGCTAGTTTACAATATTAGTATGTATATAACATACGGTAGCCAGTCAAATAAAAACAAAGAAATGAAACGTCATGAAATTCGAAATATACTAACAATAGCAGTGTAACAAATTCGAACGTAACTATAATTTTGTATGGGAAAAGAGCAATGTCATCTATTGGTATTAGTCCAATTCTTATGTAAACCCTAAAATATTTCATTTCCATAGAATATGCGTTTGCGATCGAGTAGATTAGATAACCAATTACCACTCAGATTAACATTCATGGATGTTATATAATATATAACATTATAAGCAAATGTTATATCATTTATAATTATTACTTGACCTGTGTAACTATTTTGCAGTTATTGACTTAAACAATTTAGAATTTGTTTCAATAATTTCATTTCATGACATTGTTTTCCATGTATTATTCCAAATTTATTGTAGGTACAATTTTGAATTGTTGACTTTGTTCAGACTAAGTGATATTCTGTGTAATATAGACAGATAGGTAAGCCTAAACCATCTCAACAAATAAATACTTGAATATTTTTTATATTAAAATAGTTGTACATACAGTAAAGTATTTAGTTATAAGTGCCTAAAGCTAGGCTCACTACCTCAAAGGTAGCTAATAAGTTAAGAAACTAGTTTTTCACTATTTGTTAGATATTTCGTAAGCACTACACGAAAACAGTTTTTGTAAACTGTCACATGTCAGACATGGCTTTGGCTGTGACGGCAAAAGATCTACGAACAATATATCTACTATATAAAAATAAGTCGGGGTTTCCTTCCTGACGCTATAACTCCAGAACGCACGAACCGATTTCCACGGTTTTGCATTCGTTGGAAAGGTCTCGGGCTCCGTGAGGTTTATAGCAAAGAAAATTCAGGAAAAATTTCAATAGAAAAGCGGGAAAAAAATGCGCAGACGAAGTCGCGCGGGTCTGCTAGTTATAATTTACATATAAAAAACACTTTGCTAACACACAACAATTATATAACAATGTATAACACAATGTTATAATATTACTATGTTCTTTTGAGTGCTTAGAGAATAAATGTAATATAACTGTGCGAGTGCTTTAAAAGGTATTAGATTACATCTTGTAATTTTGTTAAGTTATGTATGTTTACGAAAAGATTTTATTGATAAGATAAGATATCTAAATGATGTAAGTAAAAATACTTCTGAATATGAAACGAGGGATCTGAGTTTTTGACTATCCTGGATCCTGGACAGTCAAAATCTTAGTTTGTCCACGGCCTTAACAGTGTTTACAGGCATTTCTATTTTTTGTCCAGTTTTGGAATTCATCGAAACTCATCATTCGAGTATGTATTTGATGGGATACAAAACTATGTAAATATGGATAGTGAAATTGGCATTTGTCTTTTATTAGAATCGACTGCTCAATAGTTCCTTGTATCGCTATGGAATCTTACGTTCTTTTATTTCAACACTAGAGGTGCTAAAGGTTCATAGTTTCACAATGAACTAGGATTACAATGTGTCAATTTATGTTTATCTAAGTTATAGATACCTATCATATTTTACGACCAAGATTGCTGATAAATAAACATTAAACTTCATATCAGAAGCTATCAGAGGCATTTCAGGATATTATAAAGTTAATTTTGACAAAATATTCAAAATCGATGTGTTAATAATCTAAGTACTTATGAACAAAATAGTAGCACAAATACTAACTAGAGTGTCTTTCATAAAAATCCCGCGGTATTTTGCAGAACTAACAACAAACCTATGGTAGGATACTAGCGCCCTTCTTTCGTCACTTTCTTGAAACTACTATAGCGGTAAAGAAAGACATTCTCGTTACTGTAAACCTATTAGTTCCTATCGTTATATCGTTGTAAATAAAATTAATCATACTTCCGCCTCTAACAATGTGTAGAAAAGAGTGATATCCCGATCCATATTAGTCGCGTAGATTGTAATTCCTTGATTTATGGAGCTCGCCAGGGTTATATAACGTTATATTACATTTGTATTGCCCAGATATTACATTCGGTTATAACTTGGGAGACTTGTCTTTGGGAATATCTAATTAATTGTTGTATTACAAGCCTAGATGTTTCACGATGTATAACTTTTGTGTGGGCGCGAATTATCAGTGTAGTACAACATTATTTGTACAAGCAATAGGTACACAAGTTGAGATTTTCGGTATTCTATAGAATATCTAAAAAATGTTTTTAGGCTTTCTTCACCTACAGTGCTAAGAATCGACCTGTGCCATTTGAATACCATTGCGAGTGGGTAATAAATGTGATTGTTTTGAATAAAGAATGAACGCTAATACACAATTTGTTTGTTTTTAAACTTATTGTTTTTAGAGCTAAGCAGGTAGGTACTTCAAAACGATATTCGTAAGGCAAAATATTGCATTCATACCTAAAGTAAGTTTAAATAAAGATTTCGTTGGGTAGACGCAACACGAAAGTTATAAAAGCAAAAAACTAAGATCAAGATTGCTTGCCAAAAGGTAATTTAGATGACACAGTTCAAAAATTGTTCTTATATCCTAGGAATTAGGGCACACACGCTCAAGAGGAAGCGCCACGTAGGTAGGTACTGCGAAATAAAACAAGGATTGCGTATAAAAAGGAAGGAATATATTACGACAATACCTTTGGGTAAGAATATTATTACTAAGCGTAGTGTAAAATATAACTTGAAAAATATTGTATCGATCGGAAACCTAAACTATTTCCTTAGCCTCAATAACATTAGACTAAACTATACCTTAAAATCGAGATTATAAGGTTCATACTTGTTTGTTTCACACAAAATATACAGTCAACGTCAAAAACGTATTGTACACTTCGCCCAACGGATCTAGGCATTCGTGAAGTTAGCCATTTGTCTGCGCAGTAAACGCTTTTTCATACAAAATTGTGTTCTGCCTTGATTTAAACTTAGCGGAATGCTTTCGGGTCGGAATCGGTCAACTGTTCAACCGACCGCAACCAATCAGTGCAGGAATTTATCCAAAACTGACGTTTCTTGCACTGTGATTGGTTGCGGTCGGTTGAACAGCTGACCGTTATCGACCCGAATACATTCCGCTAAAGTCTGAATCAAGGGCCTGCGCAGACAAACTTCACGAATGCCTAGATTCGTTGGGCGAATTGTACCTATGCCCAACAATTTCCTCTTCATTACACCTTGTTGAATTGACTGTATCTTTATCAAATGATCAAAGCTACTCATAGCGTATACAATAAACCTATTATAAAATACGAATTGTACCGTAAATTAAATAAATTACATCAAAATAGCTGGATAAGCGGGGTCAACCCAAAGATAGCTAAAACGTTGAAGTTGCTCCAGATAATATAATAGAGTAAAGTTGCTCAAGTACATTGATTACAATAATTCATTTAAAAATAAACATGCATACTTAACATTAATTTGTACTTTAGCCATGACAAGAACATTGAACTGAACAGTACACTCAACGGACCTAGGCATTTGTGGAGTTAGCTTTTGAGAAACGCTTATTCAATATCCATACAATATTTTCTAATGCGCCTCGAAACGGCAAACATTCACAAATGCCTGTAATTATATTTATTGGGTTCAAACCAAACCAAGGCCAAAATCCCACTAGACTTGGAATTTCGAAAGTTTATTCAAATTTACTTTAACAGGAAACCCTATTAAATTTTTTAAGAACTTTAAAATAAAGCTAACGCTTCTATGTTTTGTCTGCGTTAAAAAAATATCAAACATCAGAAAAACAGACGAATCTGCAGCAGATCATATTAAAAAAAATTCGAATAAGTGCATTAAATTAGGTACTTAAATAAATTAATTAAAATTAATAGTTTCATGAATCATGACATACGTAAAATACATGCTCGTAAAGATTAATACATTATCGTCATTAAATAGTCTTATTCCTAGAATATTGTCTTTGCGTAAGCGTCCTTACAGTACATTGAAGCAATATTTGGCGCTCAAATACTGAGATATGCGATAATACTTTCAACCACTCTAGGCCCGACCTAACGATTTGTTCATTTCCTTGAGATAACGAATTCAAGTTCTCGGATTTCGCAAACAAATTTTTAACTAGCAAGAAATCTATAGATCACAAACAAACCGCCACGGTAGAGCCTTTACTCCGTAAATAAATATTACACATTCATAGAAGAGAAACTCCATTAGAAGACAGATATAACTCGTATCGAGAGACTTGTGTAACTGACACAGGCAGGACAATACAATAATGTACGTGAATGGTTTTAGTCCTAGAATAAGAACCCTGTAGCTGTTTCACCAATCGGTTTCTTCTCAACACTATAGGTTAATAAAGACTAGCTACGCTTCCGCGGTGTGACCCGCGATTCCTCGGGATTTTTTCGGGATAAAAAGTAGCCTATGTCCTTCCCTGGGATACAATCTTTATCCATGCCAATTTTCAGCCTAATCTGTTCAGTGGTTTGGGCGTGAAAAGGTAACAAACAGACAGAAGTTTGGATTTAGTTTTAGCTTGACAATTAAACAGACACATTAGTAGTTTAATGCTGGGAGTTTCAGATCTATAAATGTGTATTATCTATTATGCCTAATCCTAATTTGTAGTTTTTTTAATAATTGTTTCCTAAGAAACCACTAATCAGAGAAGAATTATTGCTTACTCTTTCTCACTGAAACTGGTAGTAGTTGGCAGTGTACGGACATGTTTTGCTGGTCCTAACAATATTCCCTGTGTGTGCCTTTAACATTTAGCTTGCCGGTGCAAAATATTGCTATCTCTTTCTGTAATAATAAATTTTGTTATCACTACATAGTATGAAACAAAGTCGCTTCCCGCCTCTCCGTCCCTAATCCCTATGTAAGCATAGATCTTTAAAACTACGCAACGGATTTTGATGCGGTTTTTTTAATAGATTCAAGAGAAATAATAGTACATGCATAGTATAGTAGAGAAATACTGATAATTATAGAGGTTTCTAAATATGATGTCGTATATAAACACATTTTATTGCGCTTACATTGCAAACGCTGGCTGAACCCTAATATTTAGTATCATCATTGCCCCCCTGCGAAGCCGGGGTGGGTCGCTAGGTTATAATATAACACATAGTAATAAGATATACATGCATCAGCTCTGAGAGCTGCCTGTGTATAAATAATAAAAAACATGAATGGTTAGTTTGTTAGGACCAAAGCAAGTTATAAAACCACCTTTAGTTTCAGTGACAACACAGGACTACATTAAATCAGTCGAACAACGATAGCACCAATTGCATACAATCACTCATACCTAACGAAGCTACACTTAAGGCCTTTTCACACGGTATCAGTAACTTGCGCTAGTATCTTACCTATCTATTTTTTGTCTGCTCTGATTATTCTTGAGTATAATCAAAATATTCTATAGCCAATAGCTGTAAATGGTTCTGACATGGGTTTTAGGTTTAATAAATGTATTCTCAATAAGACAAATAAGTCACTTACATGAGAACATAGTTTGAGTATAAGTTGGATCGTTCGTAAATAAGTTGAGGTAGCTACTCAGCTAATACATTTATTTTTATTAAATAGGTTCTTACCATACTTATTTGCAAAGAAGCGAGTGATCACTTAAAATGTATTGCGCAAGTTTCACAAGTGCATAGACAAATAGATACATAAGTTCTGGTTTCCTTGCATTAAGCCCAATTATAGTGATGAACAATTTACATATGAAACGAATCAGTTAATACCAGATGCAGCATATTTATTAAAAAGTTCTATCAATTAAACTTATGAGCATAGCTTTGTATGAGTTACTGGCCTACTGGGGTAAGTTACTAGCGCAAGTCATTACCTTGTGCAGGCGCGATATAAGCGGTGGGATTACATTGTGCGTAAGTACTATTGGTTTATCAGTGGAAGAGCGCGCGCGGACGTTTCTTCGCTAGCACGTGCCACGAGTGAGCGACGCCTTTACGTCGCTTCGGCGAGAGTCTGAAATCAAGAGTATTTATCAAACCTTAGTACAGTCACGTGCAATAAGATGTATACACTCCATACTTTTAAAATTAATGTCACACTAAAACTAATAGATGTAGGTTAAAAGCAAAAAGCGGAAATTGATTTCACATTGAACTAGTGGCGAAATCGATAAGAATACCAGAACATTGTTGGAAATGTTTACCTGTACATGGGCTGAAACATTGTGGAGTGTATACATCTTATTGCATGTGACTGTACAAGTTCGTAAGGTTCGTGAACTCCTTAGTTTTACCAGTTTTTCCCGTAAATCCTGTTACCATGGGTATTCCAGGATCAAAACCCTAATATGTTGCCCGACAGCCTTCTCGATCTGGTGTAAGTACCATTATATTTAGTTCAGCTGTTCCAGACATTAGCTCAGACAAACAGGCAAAAAGTTGAAAAAAAGTAGTGTTTCGTATTATGTCAATAATTAGACTAGTGCACTTTTATGAAAGGTTATTTTGAAATCACACACACAGGGTTCTATTTTGGGACCACTCCTCTATGCTTCCTATCTGTATGACGTAGGTAGTTGTTTTGAACATGCTCGTTTTCTAATGTATGCTGATGACACAAAAATTTATATGAAAATTGCGAATCTAAATGATTGTATGAATCTTCAATCGGATCTTGATAGGCTAGGACACTATTATACTAAAAACCGTCTAGGCATAAACGTAGGTAAGTGTTCATTCATTTCTTTTACCCGCAAAACACATCCAACAAACTTTGATTACCTCATTAATAACACTAAAATAAGTAAAGTTAACTCTGTTAGGGACCTCGGTATAATAGTTGACTCTAAATTAATATTCTCTCAGCATATAGAAACAATCGTCAACAAAGCCTACAAAAATTTAGGCTTCATTTTACGTGTCAGTCGTCCTTTCACTGATATTGACTGTGTCAAGATCCTTTACTATTCCTACGTCAGAAGCATTCTCGAATACTGCAGCTTAGTCTGGAATCCTCACTACATAGTCTACACTCAGAGTCTGGAAAGTACACAGAGTAAGTTTGTTAAGCATCTGAACTATCGCAGTTTTCGTAATTTTGGTGACTACCAGGAAGCTTGCCTTTTTCATCATCTCACGACTCTTGAGAATCGTAGGTCTCTCACGGACATGTCATTTCTTCATGGCGTTTGCAATGGTGTTATCGACTGTCCTGAGTTATTCTCGAAACTGTTACGGTTGAATGTCCCTGGCAAACGGACTAGACACACCCCTTTGTTCGCCGTCAATCGTACCCGCACTAATTATGCTCAGAACTCCCTTGTGAATCGGTTGCATAATAAATTCAATAAAAGATTTGGGTCTGCAGATGTTTTCCATTGTGGCAGGGTTGCGTTTAAGCGCGAAATTCTAAGATTGTGTACTAGCTAACTAACAACTTCTTCCTTTTTCTATTGCGTTACAGTTCTTTCGAACTAGTGTACTGAACCTACCCAATTATTATAATAACTACCTAACAGCTTATTTTCTATACGTGCTGTATGTCTATCTATCTCTTAAAATGTAATTTGTATGATGTACTAACGGTTATAAAATTGTGTGATTTTGTGTGTTAAAATAAGTGTACCTAAATGTACCTACCTTTAAAACGGTCGCCTTGCATGTGTTACCTATAAAATGTAAATCCGTAATTGGCTGTATGGAATAGAAATAAGTTTTAGCATAGATAATAAGAGCTGTGGATTTTGTTGATAAATAAATAAATAAATAAATAAATAAATCACAGACACACTTCAAGGGTACATATAGTAAAAGAGATGAAATTACCCATGATCTGGTGTGTCTGGCATATACGGAGACATCCTGAAATCCCGACTGTGAGGAGTTTCAATGCCAAACGGGCTGTACAGCTTGGCTGGACTGCGCCCTAGAACCTGAAATTTTAAGAATAGTCTCACAATTTTTTTAATGTTTATGCTGCTAAATGTAGCAGCTATGACAAGATCATCCTATTAATATTGGATGCTAAATTTTGTGAGGATGTTAGGGTGTTCGATACACTTTCAACTACTGAAATAAAACGAGATAATAAAAGAATTTTAATAAATAAATAGTCTGGAAGCACATAGGCTTGTTTTGATCCCAACAAAGTGAAGACACACCTCAGAGACCGCTCTTTGAATAACTAGAAGATAGTCTAGGACCAACCTGTTTCTTCTTCATAACTGGAGTAGTTGGTGCTCTACTGGGAGACGTGGCTTCGGTCAGACGATGTCTGCGACGACCACTCAGTCTGAAATGCTAAGACAAAAACAATACTTAGCTATTAATTAGGTGATTGAGGAACTTATGTATTTAGACAAGGAAGTCAAAGTGGTATTTTCACAGAATTGTATACCATAGATAAGTAGGAGAAACATGTCTAAGGGCATCATGCACGTAAAAAGAGAAGATCTTTTTCGTGCATAAATAGGTTATTATGAACGCAAGATGTAGCTTTTTAAACAGAGAAATAAGCAGCTTTTTTAGAATTTTCTGCCTTGGGTCTAGTCTATCATCCCAAGGTCTCAAGAATCATACCTGAGAAATATTTCCAAAGGTGTTCCGGACACTTCTAAATGTTCGAGAAATCTTGTCCGCTCCAGACTGTAGGGCGCGTCGGGAGTTCGCAAACGAATTGGACTTGAACAGATTTTTATTGCAACATCCATCGACGTTTTTCAGGCTTTCGCGAGTAGGCGAATCGATAGCCAAATCTTTCGCAAAAGGATCCTTCATTTTGAATGAAATGTGGGCAGGTTTTCAATGAATATAACACTTTTGTAAGCATACACACAAATGAGACAGGATTTTGTAAATATTTCATACAATTTCACACATTATTTTCGCGAAAATCTTTTTTCTTCAATTCAGTTTTTCAAACGCCCGTTGATTTTGTTGGTTGAATTGCTCTGTTTGATTGGAATCAGGAATGGAAATAGGCTTGATTGATCAACTTTGGCGTTTGCTTGTTACTAAGGATGGGACATAGATGCGCCGCGCATACAATAACCACAATAAGCGCGCAATTTCTCTTTTGTAGTCTCTGAATTTTAATTAATATAATTCGGATGTTATCCAAGTGAATTATCTACAGATTACTGGGCTAAAAAGATTTAAGGTTATAGCCATTGACACGAGAGAAGAAGATCTACAGATTTTTAATAAAACGCTATAAAATTTGGCGATATTTTTTGTAGTGTTGCCAGCATTCTAAAAGAACTCAAAATCAAACCCAGTCTGTCTTTATAATTCAACAATAAGGGCGCCTTCAAATTAGCCGCAAATTGTCGCGCGGAGGCAGCGCGGCTGCAGCGCTGCGGCCGCGCTGCTGTCTAAATCCATATAAATTAAAACGCGCGACTGCAGCGCTGCAGCCGCGCTGCAGTCGCGCGTTTTTAAATTATATGGATTTAGACAGCAGCGCGGCCGCAGCGCTGCAGCCGCGCTGCCTCCGCGCGACAATTTGCGGCTAATTTGAAGGCGCCCTACCTTCCCACTGTATAAAAGTACTCTGTGACAATAACAGTTCAACCAACAGTCAACAATGACGGGCAGCGTGCCCTTTTTTATTTGCTGTTAGGTCAACAGGGTTAAATTTATTATTATAGGTACTAATATTAGTTGTATGATAAAATTACGCAATGGCACAGAATACAAATATAGTAATGGTACCTACCTCTTCAAATATAAAAGCCGAGATGTTATAGGAGAAAGATATTTATTTTGTACTTTTGGGTAAATTATATATGGTAGGTACTAAAACTATGGAAATAGTGTGTATGATCTAATTTTAATAAATTATCGCTAACAATTAAACTATCCACGTTGATGCATATAATAATCAATGGCTGTTGAGAAAGCTGCAAAGCCTGCCGCACCAAACACGCCAGCTCGTAATCCACCTGCAACAAAAATGTAGTTGTTCTAGACTTGATTAGAAGAGTTCCTATGAGTTTCATGTTTTAACTAAAGAACCATCAATTTGTCATTGCATTGATTGATAGCTTTGGCTTGAAATATGTCTACCTATATCTTTTGAACTGAACTACACATTTATTTTTCTGTCTCTTTTTTGCTCTACATACCTCTCAATCCTATTAGCCCTCCTGTGACACCTCCAGCATAAGTACCATTCTTCCAATCAGACTTCCCTCTGGCTGATTCTATACAACATTCAATCCCCGAGAAGACAGCACCCAAAATGGCAAAGTTTTTCGCGTAGCTCAACATCGAGCCTTTCATTTCTCGGAGTATCTCTCGAGCTGACTGAGTTTGAGGGGCAGTGGTGTCTGTTACGTTTGGCATGAGTGAGGATGTGAAAAGACCTACGGCAGCTCCAAGCCCGTAGCCTGAAAAGTAGTAATTTTTGAGAGTTAAGATTAGACATCAATCATACTATTTTTGTAAAAGTGAATATATGGGGATGGATATCATTATGAACTTATCTACACTAATAATAGAAAGAGAAAAGATTTGTTTTTTGTGTTTGTTTGAATTGAATAGGCTCCGAAACTACTGGACCGATTTGAAAAATACTTTCACCATTAGAATTTTACATTATCCCTAAAAGTAAGTTCGTATGAGTCAGTGGCCAACTCTGGTGACGGAGTTTTTAGGCCGCCTTAAGGCCTCCATCATGGCTTAACGACTTAAATAGCCGGGACCGACAATTTAACGTGCCCTCCGAAGCACGGAAGCGCTCAGATGAAAATGCCACTGGCGGTCACCCATCCACTAACAGACCGTTTCGAACGTTGCTTAACTTCGACGATCTATCAAGAACGACTAAGCAAGCACGACCACGAGCGCTTCTATTATCCCCCTTTCTATTATCCCTGATGATTATAGGCTATAATTTATTTCGGGAAAGTGAAGTTTTCCTGAGAGACCGCGGGTAACACCGCGACGGACAGCTAGTGATGAAAAAACCGAAAGAATGAACTTCCTTACCTACTATACAGCTAGTTATTGATCTGAATGGACAACTTTCAACAGCAGCCTCGATCATCTTCTCCTCATTTGTCTTGATAACCACGGGTCCTAATATCCTCGGAATTATAATATTATCACGCCATCGCTGCTGGTTTCCAACAAGATATTTAGCCAAAGAATCGTAGTCACTTTTCTCCATGAACTTTTGTAAATTAGGGTCTGCAGGTGGTTTATGATATTCTGCCATTGTGGAAACTATCTTATGGGACTACTTGCAGGTTTTGGTAGGTTACCCCTTGATGGAATATTTATCTAGACAAAATATTCTCCCATTATCGAGAATTCGTCGAAAGATCGAAACATAACCTGAAATAAAAAATAACCAACACACAGAACAGCTGTTATTGGTTGAATGACACTGACAGAATGGCTGACCTATCACATCTAGGTGTTATTTAACTTATAAATGCGAATTCATGCTAGGAGGAATGGAACGCAAAGAAATATTTACAAAGGCTGTTTTACGAATTAAATTAGCTGATTTTTAAAACTATTTTATTTACTGAACCTTTTAGAACAGATCTGCTAATTTGTCAGGTTTTAGTTCCTATTTCATAATTAGGAATATTCGTTGATCGTTGAAAATATTATCAAAAATATTATCAACTAGCTGACCCGCGCAACTTCGTCTGCGCATTATTAGGAACAAAGTGGAGGAGTTTTGAGTGAATCGAGAGTACAAAATATAAAACTCCGTCGCATGATATAATATTTTTTTATATATGTTTCTCTCAAGAATCATTTAATAGATAAAGGTAGGAAAAATCTTACCCAGATCTTGCAATGCTAAGAACAAAACGAATACGGTAATTGGTACAGAATCGCTGAAGCGAGCGCAGCGAGTTTTTGAAGAGAGAGAGAGTTTTTGAAGAAATTGAATCGAAACGTATTTTTTTATAGCAAGAACTGTGTGGTTTAAAATTTCGAAATAAAATTATTAACTAATATTGCGTTATGTTTCTCTCAAGAATCCCTTAATAGATAGAGGTAGGGAAAATCTTACCCAGATCTTGCAATGTTAAGAACAACACGATAGCGCCAACTGGTGTCAGATTTGCCGAAGCGAACGGCAATACCTACCCGCGACTTCGTCAGCAATATAAAAATATCGAAAACTCTTAGCAAAAATCTCCATTAACTTTTCAAAACTCAAAATCAAAGAAAATTATACTGATGTACTCTTTGATTATACCTACTCGATCTCCGCCATAGTAAGAACGCCACCTAGGAAAAAAGTGTAAAGTAGTTTTGACCTCTAGGCCGATAGATGGCGTTCTAACTATAGCCAAGGAAAAATATTTTAATATCAAAAAATCATAACTTCGGAGTTCGGATATATTGATGGGTGGGAACACACATGTTACATGTTTATCATTAATTTTAAAATAATTTATTATGCAAAATACAAAAAAAAACTAAAAAATTTAGAGTGCAAAAATTGGCTTCGGGCGGTCACCCATCCTTATTATGACCGCGCCCAGGGTTGCTTAACTTTTTTCCCCATACAAACTTCCAACCCTTATTTTCCCGCCCCCTTATGGTAATTGACAAAAAAAAGTAGCCTATGTCCATCCCTGGGGTATACTCTTTATCCATGCCAAATTTCAGCTTAATCGGTTCAGCGGTTTGGGCGTGAAAAGGTAACAAACAGACAGACAGACAGACAGACAGACAGACAGACAGACAGACAGAGTTACTTTCACATTTTATAATATTAGTATGGATATCAACTGCACTGTCAAAAGCAGGATAAATACTTCTATGAATCTGTCAAGTTGTCAACCAACCTTCGTAAATAAAAATAAATATAACCTCTTCTCGTTGCATTGCTTTGCTTGTACTTCGCAACTTCGCGTTTCGCGAAGGCGACTCTTGACTTGGTGTTTATTTTACCGACTTTAATAGGGTACGTGCGGAATGTGCGATATTACTAATATTTGTCAACAATAAAGCTCCAGAGTCCAGACCACAAAGTACCTACTTTTCTATACTGAGTCCAGACTTTTTATTTTATTTTGGAAAATGTCAGATTCCTCCGAAGATGAAGATTTGTCGCGTTTCAAAGATGTTGTAGATACTTCATTTACGAAATTTCTACAGGGAACTACAGATAAGTCTGGCAAAGGTTCGTAATATCTCCATGAAAATACACTAAGTACCTACCTACTATGTTTCGATGTTTGATACCGTTGGCTGCCCTAAATAAGTAAATAAATACCTACTATCATCACCGAGTTCACTACTCCATTCAGTGCAAGTTCTTGAAACTGCCAGCTCTTATTCTAGTCCCTTTAGGTAGGTACCTACTACTTAGGTAACAACTATAATTAAAGCCGTAAAATATAGCCGGGACTGATAATTTCACGTAACCTCTGAAGCACAGAATCATTCAGTCATTATTGCCACTAGTGATAATTGTAGATCTCAGTGGTGTTTGACTTTGAACCATTGTTTCAACATGGTTCCTGATATGTACTTACCTTATTGTTTTACAGAGGAGCAGAAACCTAAATCTCAAAGATATTTGGAGGAATCCTCGCACTACAATGATGTAAAAGTTCCTCAGAAAATGCAGAATCAAATTGGCACTAAGATATCAAATATCCTCAGCAAAAGCATTGAGTTTGTTGAAGTGGAGAACACAAAAATAAAGTGGGTAACTTACTTTTGTCACCTACTTTACTTATACTACTATATTCATACTATACATATAATATGTATAGTATGTAGTATATACATATTATAGCGTCTTACCATAGAACGTGACATAAAGTTATTCCACCGAATAAATCAAGAATAACCATACATTTTGACAGTTTACACTCCGGAATAACTTTATGTCACGTTCTATGGTAAGACGCTATCAGTGTCACCAATAAACACTATGTAAAGTTTTTCTTTAGTTCAACTTAAGAATAAGCAAAATGGCTACCAATAAACCAAATAGAAAGTTCCACCTTGCATAACTTTGACATTTCTTTCATACAAACGCTATTCCGAAGTTCCACCAGCTAGCACCCTTGTTTAAATCTAGTGTAACCACAGAATACATATTAGTTGGTACTGTAAAAACATTTTCATAGGTACCACTAAAGAGTTCGTATATATTTTACTCGTACATACCAAGGAGTTTTTGTTTAAGTACTTCCAGATAAATTTACAGGAGAAAAAATAACTTTATCTGGAACAAATCTTACATTCCAATAGAAGAGGTAGCATGGCGAGAAGGTTTTATAAAATAAAAATCGTAATTTGATAATAAAAACGAGCGCGGAAACCAAAAATGATTTTGTAATAAAAAAATTACATGTGAAATATTGGCGAATGCACAAAAAGTGCGAAGCCATTATGAGAAAAATAACAAGAATGACAAACAAAATGACCAATTCAGTCAGCTTTCATAGACAAAATGATACTTATTTTGAGGTTTCTACTTGAATGCGACGTTGCCGATTTGTACATCTTCACGTATCAGAAGGATAGCTACACCTTGTATTATTGGTAAGAAATTTTTTCTGACTTATTCTGAATTTACGCAAGGTACAGCTATGCGATGTGTAAATTTGATAGAACTTCGGAATAACTAGTTTTTATTGGTGAGACGGTATATGTATAGTATGATGGATTGTGTGAAAGAAGATATGGGTAAGAAAGGAGTGAATACGAAGATGACGAGTGATAGGGGAGAGTGGCAGGAGAGAACATGTTGTGCCGACCCCGCATAAGCGGGATAAGGGCAGGCAAATGATGATTCATACTATACTATACTCATATATTACTATGTTCACACTATGACTATATTCATATTTATTTTGTTTATACTTCAGAAAGCCAAAAATAAAAGGTGGGGTGAAACTTTTCAATACTTCAGAGGGGTTCCTATCATGCGAAGAAGTAAAAGATATCTCAACAGAACTGCACAATAGAGATTCTAAAAGAATTGAAAAGAGAAGAAGACACATAGACAATGAAGAGCTAAATGAAAATGGTAAGATGGCAATAGATGGTTAACAAATGGTTATCAAAACTTATCTAGCTTAGTCATAATGGTATTGTGTTTGGGTATGAGGGTATGAGTATTAAAAACACAAACTTTCACAAAACAACAAACACTTTCAACTTTATCAGTTGGCACAATAGATAAATATATTTATTTATTAAATAGATAAATATATTTATTTATTTATCTATCTACTATATAAAAATAAGTCGGGTTTTCCTTCCTGACGCTATAACTCCAGAACGCACGAACCGATTTCCACGGTTTTGCATTCGTTGGATAGGTTATTTATTTATCTATCTATTATATTTATTTATTTATCTATCTACTATATAAAAATAAGTCGGGTTTTCCTTCCTGACGCTATAACTCCAGAACGCACGAACCGATTTCCACGGTTTTGCATTCGTTGGATAGGTCTCGGGCTCCGTGAGGTTTATAGCAAAGAAAATTCAGGAAAAATCTGGTGGCATCTGGTGGCGAAACGTAGTTCGCTGGGTTTGCTAGTTTATTATAAAATCACGCCTCTTTCCCAAAGGGGTAGGCAAAGACCACGGATCTCCACACAATCCTGACATACAACTTTCGTTCGCATCATTCACTCATTACATTCGTCATACATGCTTGTCAGTTTGGGGTACTTTTGACCTGGCCCTTCTCCAAAATGTCGCCAATTGGATCCAAGAGGGTTCGCCTTGGGATCAGATATTTTATTAAATTTTCTGAATTCTAAGTTAAGAAAAGAGTGGGAGATGCTACTATTCATAAATCTAAAAACCATTTTATTTTAAATTTCAGACAAAATAAATGCAGTAGTCGTTAGCGGTGATCAAATATTATTAAAAGAAGACACAAAACTGTGGAAATCGAGACGAAAAGAGAAGTTGTTCAAATACAAGAAGCAAGGAAAGAGCAAGGTATTGGTATCTGTTGAATGATATCCAGCATTTTTTGTATAGAATTAGTGTAATTCAGTTCAAAAGAAACTAATCTCAGGGCAGCGATTATCATGTTATCCTGCTTGCACAGTAAGGACGGCACTAGTGTGCAAGCGAGAGAACATAATTATCGCCGTCATTTAGATTCTTTTCTTTCATGAACTGAGTATAAGTTTATAAAAATAAATATCTAATCGCAGTAAGGAAAAGATAGAATAATAAAATCTAGCCTGTATTTTAATTGTTAAAAGTACAAATAAAAGCACTATTTATAAACAGAAAAACATTTTATTTACAAAAAGTAACTTAAAACTAAAAATAAATATTTACAAAAGACAACTTTTGAGATTCAAATTTCCTCTAAAAAATAAATATTAACATGGGTTTTTTAGAAAAATCATAAAATATCAAAATTTATAAAAAATTGCAGATTATACAAATTATTAGAAATATTTATCCCGCAGCGGGGATCGAACCCGCAAGCTTCTGCGTCCCAAGCGGGCTTTCACCCACTGCGCCACAGAGGTCATTTGATTTTGATTCGCGTAACTTTAATGTTTACGTATTTCTAAACGTTTTCGTATCATCGTTCAAAATAAATATTCACTTAAGGAAATAAATTCTTAGGCGCCTACTAATAAAACCTGCTAAAAAGTTATTCCTGAGTGTAAACTGTCTAAATGTATGGTTATTCTTGATTTATTCCGAGAAATAACTTTATGTCACGTTTTATGGTAAGGCTGGTAGTATAAAATTAGAGAGGATTTTAAATCGTAAGTTACTTAAATATTTCATCGCATCGTTATCATCAAGGCAAGATTCACATTCATAATAATATCGCTAAAAAGACTGATCATAAACTATGTATGTATCCTTCCATACACAGAAAATGCACTTCTTTTTAAGCAAATCTTTCCGCTTTATTAAAGCTTATTCGAATTAAAGGGGGTTACCACACAAGAAGCGTTACTCTATATGTGCGGTTATGACTCATACTTTGCCGGTTTCAATATGAATCAAATTCCACGCGGTGTATCCAAACCGTCTAACTCCCCGTTCAAATCAAGCGACAAAACATGTATTCTACATCTATTTATAAACTTTTTTCATTCTTTGTTCAAATACAAATACATTTTGCCATTCAACAACTGAAGCAAGAAGTATACAGGTAACATTTCGTAGGAATGTTTTCTACTAATCTTGCAACACAACATCCTATCTAATAATGGTGTTGAAGTTCCAATACCTATACAACTTGTAGTGAACGTAATAGTTTTTCCATTTAACGAAGGCGGGTTGGTCTTGATTGTGTGTGTTGTGTGCACATGCACGTTGTAAGCTATAACAAAGTACAATCAATGAGTTAATATATCAGGCTTTTGTTCATATCTCCTTGATCTGGTAGCTTAAAGTCTGCTGGCATCTCTTGCTGGTAGACTTCTGCCGTTCCTAACAGTCATCTCGTTTTCAAATGCTTTGTTGTCCAAGCCAACTGTGCGAGTGGGCACGGTTGGCTCTTGTTTCTCAACTGGTCCATCCATCAGGAACATTGTGAGGAAGAAAAGTATGCTACCTGTAAGTAAAACATGGTGTTTTAGTAGTATACACCACAAAAGTAACATGGTCTTGTCTTCACTAGGTTTCTCTGGGGGTATCAGAACATGCTAACATTTGTCCAGCCGCGAGAATGAAACTTGCATCTCTTAAGTCACACACAGATTTTTTTTTCTTAAATCTGTAGTTGCTTAAAAGAAAATAGGACTGCTGAATCATTACCTGCTTCCTATGGCAACAGAATACAGCTCAGCAGCCTTATTGTCTAACTTGATATCCATTCCCAGTTATTATCCCAATTAAGCTCGACCAATCTCACAACACGAAAATGACAAAACACCTTATTTAAACCTTTGTTAGACAATATACTGGTCACTGTCACTCAACGGTAGAATTAAGTAAAATTACATTAAGTTAAGGCAAAATAATATTTTCTACAACCGTGACCAAACTCAAAATCGACAATCATTTTACAAAAAGTCTATACCTAATACGAGTAGGTATACCCTCTAAAAATACATCTTATTAAGCATGCTGTTCTTTCACGACAGATAGGGAGTACCAAGTACCAACAATACTTACTGATGCCGTAGAATCCAGCATAGAAGATCATGATGGCCTCTCTATAGCCAATAGCTTTGGAGACAGGGTCCACTAAAATCGGCAGGTTGCCTCCCACGTTGTTCATGACGAATAGGAACACACCCACGGTGGTGGAACGGCAGGATAGAGGCACAATCTCTACTAGGATCGCGAATACTATGCCGAACCACATCTCCGCTGAAAAAGAAGGATCCGTCATGAAAAACAAGAGAAGTCTACCGAGTCTACACAAACATACATTTAGCAGAAGTAAGCACTCTACACATGAAAGGCTGCAAGCCCATCGTCGCCGTAAGCAGCATTATGGCAGCTACTTTTGTTTTAGTACATACATACATAAAATCACGCCTCTTTCCCAAAGGGGTAGGCAGAGACCACGGATCTCCACTCGCTACGATCCTGACACACAACTTTCGCCTCATTCACTCTCATTACATTCTTCATACATGCTCGTCGGTTTAGGGTACTTTTGACCTGGCCCTTCTCCAAAATGTCGCCAATTTGATCCAAGAAGGTTCGCCTAGGCCTTTCCCTTCCAGCTGTCCCATACACACTCGCCTCATACACTTGCTTTGTCAAACGACTGTCATCCATCCTCTCTACATGCCCAAACCATCTTAACATACCTTTTTCGATCCTCAACACTACATCTTCACTCACTCCACACTGTTCCCTTATCACACTATTTCTCACTCTATCCTTCAACGTTTTGTTTTAGTATAGGTATAATATAAAAGATTTTGTCGAAGAAAACCTCCAACAAGTTCCAGACACTCTGACTGGCATAGGTAGCCTTCTGACGCTGTATAAGCGAAGACCTATTCTTTTCTCTATGACTTACCAAAGAAGTAGGACAGAGCGAGAGTGATCATGGCCCACAGAGGTCCAAAAATGACAGAGCCGAATGCCGGCAGCGTCGCGATCAGCTGAGATAGCGCCAGGATCAGCACTCGCGATCTGATGCCCATCTTAGCAACGAACCTGAAAGAAAAATGTATTGTAAGTAGTTGGTTCTAAATAAACGTATTTTGTACAAGTAACAACTAACTAGGCAAGCCTAGAATCAATTTCATGAGTCAGATAAAGGAGAAGATCGCTGGCATGTCGTATAAAGAAGTAAAGGAATCCGCATTGGAAAGGGAGAGGTGGAGGAAGTTGCATCATTGCACCTACAAGAGCTGAACTCTGAAGTTTGATGATGAACAATTAACTGAGCCCCGCGGTGGTACTCAATGATAGTCTGGGCTTTTCATAAATGGACCAATTTTTTATGTGAACTGATTTTGATAAAACAAACACTGTTTCATAACCACTGATTTCCACTTGCTACGATTCTGCCTGACATAGGTAATTTTCTCGGCTCATTCACATTCCCTATATTCTTCACACAATCTCGTCTCAGCTTAGGGTATTTTTGACCTGGCCCTCTCTCAAAAATGAGACACCAATTTGGTTCAAGTACTAGGTTCGTCTTGCAGGGAGATGACGAATAAATATTTTGATCACATTTTTACATGCTGTGGTTTCCTATTATTAAAGAAACACGTAGATTTAAGATACTTTCCATTACCACATTACCTTAGCTATAATCTTTCTTGGTAATTTTTTCGTTGGATCTAAACAAATGAATGAACTAACTTGTCTGAGATGACTCCTCCAACCACGACGCCGACGGAGCCGATGCCGACGGTGACCGCGAACAGCCACCAGCCGAGGTCAACGTCCGGGAAGTAGTCGCGGTAGTACAGGTCCGCGTTGTACGCGAATGTCATACCACCTGGAACATCACACTATGTCAATCACACCACACTATTATCAATGCGAAAGTTGTGCCTTGGAGAGACAGTCGTTTTTTTGGATGTACGTGTTTTGATGTGTGTTGTATTTTTGTCAATCTTTCACGCTACACCTTATTTTTGCGTTTTGTGCTATATATGTAAGGTTATTTAATACATAAGTCGTTGTTGTATACCTAATATACAACAACGACTTCATAGAATTAATGGAAATTTCGATTGCGACGTTAATGATTCCGTGGCCGAGCGGTATAAGGCACTCCGGCTTTAGGAGGATCGTCTGATTGTTGTGGGTTCGAATCCCGTCGGATTCGAAAATTTTGATAAGACTTCATTTCTCAATGAAATACCTAAGTGTGGTTTAACACTTTAAAAAAATTAAAATTATTTATAGTTTTAGTAGGATAGTAAAATCTGGTAACAGAAAGCTAATTTCCCGATGGAGTAGGTACCTAAGGATATTTAAGCATTCGAATTTACCTTCCTGTAATATTAAATTCTCACTTTGACACAATGTAGAAAATTATAATCATGATTGCCCGTCGTTAACTTAGCAACGGTTGTTCATTCCCACGATATTTCATTGAAAGTTACTCTATAGCGATATCTAGTCTCGGAGACGGACGTCCGGCGTCACAAATCTAAATGAGAATAGTCAAGGACCATCCGAGGCGTGTCTCTCTGGTAGGTAGGTTTTGTCAATCTCAAAAGGTAAATAAAGGGACATTTACAAATACTATAATGTGTTATCAGGGTGTCCCAGGAATGACTGTCAAGCGGAAGTCCAGTGATGCAGCGCCCCAAGGGCTATCCGAATCACCCGCATGTATTTTCAGCGATTTTTTGTAGTTTAGAAGTTATTTGTGTTTTTGTGACATTTTATTTATTGAGCAGTTGCAAGACGAAGGAGTAGCCTCCTTGGTCGTTCCTTCGCGACTTTGTGAATCAGGATAAGATACAATTTTATATTACCAGTCTTATCAGATGTTTCGTTTGGTCAGAGCGAGAGCTTGATTGAAATCTATTTTGGATCTAGAAACACAAACCCTTTCAAATCTTATCTATGTCACTATTCATCATCATCATCTCAGCCATCTAGTGTCCACTGCTGAACATAGGCCTCCCCCATAGATTTCCACAGCGATCGATCTTGTGCAGTCACTATTATCAAAACCTATTTCATTATTTTGCATCTAATTTCCCCATCATGACCCTGCCACTCAAAATACGGAAGAGTTCACGACAAGACAATAATTTTAATTTCCGGCCCACAAAGACCTTTTAATTCATACCTACTAACGCTAAGACCTTGGGTTTTGCGACATTGCTACAGCAAAATCGTACTTAAATAATAAACTGAAATTTTGTGAATTATTTTGGACTAGCTTCTGCGTGCGGCTTCGCTCGCGTAGTATCAACATTTTGAATAGCCTATATGCTATTCCAGGTCACTATCTACACCTATTCCAAGTTTCATCTTAATCGGTTCACTGGTTTAGGCGTGATTGAAACACAAACATCCAAACATACTCACAAACTTTCAGATATATTAGTAGGATCATAGATATTCCACACAAATATACAAATATCCTATATAACTCATACTATTATCTAATAGTAGTGGAAAACTCTGGTGACGGAGTTTTTAGGCCGCCTTAAGGTTTCCGCAAACCTACACCTATCAAGCCATCTGGATTGTAAGTAGATTATGGTCTGGAATATCATAAAAGCTTTGTAAAGTGCAAGCAAAACTGCGGACCGAAGTTAGTTCTAAATAGTTTATTCGTGACTTGCAGGACTTAGGTCCAGTCACAACCAAGATATAGTCATAGATTTTATATTTTGTTATATTCGTATATGACAGAGGAATGAAATGGTATACAATACAGGGGCCAAAACAGTTAAAGAGTTAGGGCATGCCTTAAAAACTGGATAGACAGGACCCGCAACTTAGTTATTATGGCTTTCTGACTACCCCTTTATCTCAAAGGATCTTAAATTACTTTATCTGAGAGAATATCTAAAAAAAAAATATAAATGTTTTTTTTTAATGCGGCGGGATAAATGTTTGTATAATCTGCAAATATTTATCGCGGGTCTGGGTGTTTCTATATATAATATGTATGTATTTACAAACAAATATAAGTAGAATATCAGTTATCTGGCTCCCATAGTACAAGCTATGCTTAGTTTGGGGCTAGATGATGCTGTGTGAAAATGTCCAGCATTATTTATTATTTTTATATCTACCGTACTTGGAGGTCCGTTGGGATACTGTCGTTTTGTTTTCGAAATTGATTATGCACGAAGCACAAAGCTCTTCGTAGAGTCGTGCTATAGAAGAAATCCTTTCTTTTTGGCGCTTTGAAGATATTTTTCTTGGAATTTAAAAGAATATTATATCTAAAACAACAACACCTTATTTATCCTACCCTCTGTTCTGTTCGTACTCAGAATAAAACGCTTATTGCTCTGAGAATGTTATTACCTACAAGAACTGAGTCATTAAATCTGTTTCGTCTACGGCCATGTCATTTGAATAAGGACATGACAGTATCTCGTGTTCAAGGACTCTTATAAATAGGAAATAACACGGAACTCACATGGGTCTGACTTGCACGAATACCGTGTCGTGTGTCTGTATCGAAAACAGTTAATAGTTCACCCCACCCGTGACGCTACTAAGAGTTTGCAGCAGTCGATCTCCGAAAGCATCCGTGACGGCGGACTGTCGGAAAAATATAAGCTGTGTTTCCTTCTTTTAGAGCTCGTTAATATTTTCCGGAACGAAGAATCTGTTGATGCACAGGTTTGGATTCGAAATGACGATCTTTGGATCAAAGTAGACTTGGCCAGCCTAAGCCTCATACAAATACCTACAGACTGCTTAAAAAGTCCCGATTGCTTTTACCACGACCCAAAGTTCTCTTAGTTGTTCTATTGTGCTTACCGCAATGTCTAATGGAGGCAGCAAGGCACAGCATCAGGACCCTGGGCTGTGCAATGACGTTCCAGATCGTCACTTGTGGCATCTTCTTACCGGACTCCAGCGAAGCATCGTTAGATTTTGTTGTACCTGTAGACATTATAATGTTTGGTGAAGTAAAAGTGGCTGTTCCTTCGACTCGGATCAAAACGACCAATCATCTGAACCACTGAGAAAGGTCTTAAAAAGTAGATTCTACTCCTGTTCCTAAATTAAGTGGTACTATGCACAGTTTCATACCTTCTTCTCCGATAGTAGTCCGTTCAGGTTCCCGAAGGGTCAGGAACGTGAGGGCAGCGATGATCAGCCCAACGATACCAGCTCCGTAGTAGCATACTCTCCAGCTCTAAAAGGGATATCAGCTATAAAATCTTGTGTCAGTTTCAGCCAGCTGGTAATGACTCAAAGAAACATGATCTAACAGTGCGATGGCAGTTGTAGCAGAAATACTTCAAACGATTGAACTTGAAAAATTATGATGACGAGAGCCTGAACAGGCCTGAATAGGTACCTACATCATCATTCTCCTGCCTTCTGTCTTTTCCTATAATAAGTGGGGTCTTCCGCAAGTTGTACGAGGTATAATCACATCCCAAAAAACTTCACTTACCAGTCCCCAAGCATTCACCGGCGGTATATACCTCCCCACAGGGAAAGCAATTCCATACCCTCCATAGATTCCCCAGTTGAAGATAGACAGGACCAAGGCCCTTTGACTCTCAGGGAACAGGTCTGTCAGGATGCCAGTGGCGAGGGGGTTACAGCCAGACTCGCCTGCAGCCATGATCATACGTAAGATGACGAGGTGCCAGTATTCAGTGACGCTTCCCATCAGGAGGATGGCTACGACGAAGACTACTGTGCAGATGGAGAGGATCCGGGCTCGGTTGTACCTGTTGAGTACATAAATAATATGTCAATTTTGTAACAATACGGGAGGAATCTAGGGCGGAAAATATTGGACTGAAGAAACACCTTAAGAAAACCCGTTAGTTGGATCTACATGACATTGAGCATTTTCTGTGGATAAGGTTCAATACGGTATGAGGAGGAAAAACGAATTGGAAATAAGAGCAACAATTAAACGGGCAAAATAGACAAATGACTTCTGTGTCACGGGCTGCACCTGGACCGAAACGTTTTATTTGGAATTTATAACGTGCATTTTAAGCCGTGTTGGATTAGGTATATTCAGTCATGAGCTTTTTGAATAAAAGTTAGATTGCGTGATAATGATGAGTTCAATAATGTGTCCTTACTTGTCAGCCACAACTCCGAGCAGCACGCCGACGACAGTGAAGACAGCCATGAAGGCAGGCCCGGCCAGCACTTGGTAGTCGATACCCAGACCATTGTAGCCCCACTCGCAGTACCGCGTCCCGTTGAGAGTGAGAGATTCGCATCTGGGGGAAAATGTATTTGGTCAACGAACTCAGAAAGAGAACTCATCGCGTAATTTACATGTTATGATGCGAACTGTCATCGCATTTAGCAGCACGACAGATTAGGCGCGGTAAAATTAAAGTATCTTATACACACATCTAGACACATTCTAAGATTTTCTTAGTCCAATTTTATTGACGAGGCGAAAGTTGTGTGTCAGGATCGTAGCGAGTGGAGACCCGTGGTCTCTGCCTACCCCTTTGGGAAAGAGGCGTGATTTTATGTATGTATGTTAAGTAATTTTATTGACTTGTAATGTGGTTTGTTGTTATAAAACTTTTGTTATGTATTTTTCTTAACTTCCTGTTTGCAAAAACTACCAATTCTGTTCTTAGATACTTTACCTTTTTTTTTTTAAACCTGAATTCAAATCTAGGTCTTCGATTGGCACTAAAACTAGATTAGTTCCGCACGTAGGCGTTCTATCTAAGAAATACGATAGGTTGTTTGTACATAATGTAGGATACTGTACCTACTCAATTTGAAAAACGGACCCGGATATATTGACAAAGGACCTATATTCCTTGCAAAGTTGTGGATATCATAGCTTCAAGGTAAACTACCAATAAAATGTAGGTACCTATCCTATGTACCTAGTAGGCGATGACTAAAGTGCGTCGTCAATGAATTACGATAATAATTACCCGAAAGACAATATGCCGGTGTAGAGCAAAAAAATAATTGACCGCAACATCAACTTCGTAAGCATAAAAATGCTTAGGTATCATTAATTTTATGTCCGTATTTTGTATTAAATTTGTCAATATTGACCCCAGTTTATAAAGTTTTTGTTTGAAATATTATAAGTTCTAACGTTTTCCTTCTTTTTGAAGGCGACTGTTACTAATAAGGTGGATTAAATTCATAAATACCGTCCTTAGAGCAATCTAGATAAACTAGAGTAAATTATTCTACGAATTCAATTACTATTATCATACTTCACCTAAATTGTAGTCAGATTTAATGTTTTAGTTCTCGCTATATCATAATTGCATAATCAGTGTAGTATTTTGATAGCCCAAACAAATCTGAACAAGATGATATTTAGGGATAGGAGCTGCGCACATTTCACTAATAAACAAATAATTTGTTTTAAGGATGCGCTCAGTTAATAATGAATGCCATTAGTGTTCAGGTAATGACGGCTGATAGAGGAGAATGGAAGAAGAACACATGTTGTGCCGACCCCACGTAATGTGGGAAAAGGGCAGGTAGATGATGATAGTGTTCAGGTTCACTTTTGTGACTGCACAGAATTTTGCAATTTGAAATTGCAATGCATTGATTGCATTGCAACGATATAGGTACCAAGAACGAAGCAACCTACACTAGCATGTTAGAATCAATGGTTACAAGAACATGCTTACAGTTCAGTGCTGTTGACCTTCTCGCAGATGACAGGCAGCTGGCTCAGTGTGAGGTGAGTAGCGTTCAGCATGCATGACTTATCTCCGTAGTGTAAGTCGTCAGCTGTCACTTTCGATGTGGTTCCTGGGAAAGGTAAAATTTTGTAAACATCTTAAAATTTTATCTCCCAGCTTCTGGATCTAGTTTTGTAGGGCTCTCTAAAATATAACAAAGTAAGCAAGATCTGGGGAACCCAGCGGCGAAAGTCTTATTGATCTTCATGTCTTGCTACAAAATTGAAGTAGGTATTAACTTGTGTTACCTACTTATATTTGTTTCGGCACTTGAATGAAACCTTTTCGAAAACTAACGTTTGTTTTCGACGTAATTGTCAGTTGTAGTTGCATTTTGCAAAAGTTTTCCGTACCATGCATCTCAGAAAACACATTTTATGTCGTAAAACCCTTAAATGATTCTGTATGGTGCAGTTGAGAATCAAAGTCAAAAAGCATTCATTCAGTAGGACCGCTGAGATCACTTAGAATAGTCTTAAAACTATTTTTACTCCTGTTCTTTCGTGACGAATACCGTGAAGAATCAGTCAGGGCACCACTTGGGGCCTAGCTTTCTTTTAGGTGATATTATAATATGGTGTAACTTATCTTTCATTCATACGATGAGTCTATGTTTACTCGACTACGTCAGGAGTTTGTTATGCACACTCAACTGACATAACATTTCTGAAAGTCGAACTTAAGTATTCACTATAACGTTTGTTTAACTGGCCGGTTGCCCTTGACTTTGAACCTCCTCGATCATTAATTTAACTCTACGAATTCTTTAGTTTTTGTTGCTTGATTGAGAAATAATTGGACTGGCGCGTATTATTGACTCAGTTTATGCTAAAAAACTATTTCAGCCATTCGTCGGTGTAAAATTTCGACGGATATCCGGCTCGAAGGACCAGCGTCCTATAATTTATAGTTTTTAAAAGCTACTAAAGCTACTCAAAAATTTCTAAATACCCATTACTCTGTGATATTTAAAGCAAAAGCCATGGCTCTATAAGAATTGTCAATTTAATAAAATATTAAACAAATGCGATGGATTTAATCAATTTCATCATCTAAACACAAGTTATCACTTAGTTAGAACAAAGGGTCGAATGCATTGACAGCACACAGGTTTTTACTGGGCAGAGTACCTACATATATTTTTTACTAAGGATGAACTTATTGTTATAAATTCAACTACGCATTATTTAAGGTAGAAAGTGTAAGCTCTGTTACTTTATAACCTCTTTTTGAAATAAATACTTTTGAATTTGAATTTGAAAAAATTTAATATGATCTAACCACATGGCCGTGGGCTGTCAGCAACAATGATGAATGAGGGTTCAAACGACCACAAGTCTTATTTACTTCGATGCAAATATAAAAAGGTATATTACTTAGGATAGGATGTAATCTATGTAATGTAGTCAAAGTTCATCGTCAAGTTCGATTCAATTCCATCCTTAGTAAGTTCAGCAATTCCAGTTAAAGTTAAGAAGCATTCGTTTGATGTCGTTATACCTACTGACTACCTAGAAGCTAGAAATAGGTACTGGTATAATAGAATTCCTTTGAAGATGACTAAGGAGGTAGTCAGAGGCATGTCCAAATACATACCTATTGGATACTTACATTTGCTGCATTTTTTTATACATACATTTAGTTGATAAAAAAATTCTAGATCTTAGGTAGATAAATAAAAATAAATAAAATAAATAATGCTGGACATTTCACACAGCATATATGGGAACCAGATAACTGATATACTACTTATATACTTTTAGATACATAGATAGATAGTACTTTGCGTCTTGTTGACTTACCAATGAGGTAGTGTCCGAGCTCTCCGAGGATGTATCCAACAGACACCAGCCCCAGCACGTACCACTTGTAATAGCCTTGCAGCTTCGCAAACATGCCGCCGTGAAACATTATGATTCAATTCTGCAATAGAAAAAGATTATCTTAATTCTTTAATAACATCTTCAGTTTTGCTTAGAATCAATTGCTTGCTGACTTGCGCTTTAATACGAGGTTATTCTCATTTTGTTTTAAAATATTCGAAACTAACCCATTGACTGACTGAGGAGCTGGTTTTAGTGCTGATTGTGCCTACTCTTTCATAATCATTTCATATTTGTTACCTAAATCAAATTAAATAAAATAAGGGTCGGTTCACATCTGACGGAAGATGCGTCGATGTGAACCACCCCTTATACTATCGAGTATGTAAACTTTACTTCCTGAAAGAGCTTTAAGGAGGGCTGTCAAGTCCTCGATTATGTTTACTGTGTTTATTAGTTCATCAGTTACAATGGCCATAATAAAATTATGCAAATAGGCCCTTGGATAATTTAAGGCCAGTCGAGTAGGCGAGGGTCGGCCAAACCGGTATCCTAACACCCAAAAAAGCACCTACTTATAAGATCTTGCGTGTGTTTCCACGTGTTATAATTGGCGTGAGAAAATGGGTCATCAGATAATTCTACTCTAAAATCTTATACGTTTTTGCTAAGCACGTTGTCAAAACCGCGAATTGATCGAGACTCGTTCGATGCCATCGAACAATGTTGAATGAGATCAGTCCACGTCGATCATAAAGATATAAGGGCTAGTTTCTAAGCAATGAATTTGCATTCTCTACAATTAGGTAGTAAAAACTAAGTGACGGTCAACGAGCCCACAAAATTAGGCCGTCTATGAATGCAAGTGGTTAATTTTAATTTTATCGTGTGTTTGTTCATGACATAGTTCTTATGTTGATCAAGCTAACCACAGAATACCTATAAATATGTTTTTATGTTATAGGTAAGAGTAATTTAATTAAATATGATTTAAGAGGATCTATTAATACCATTAATTTGCCTAAAAATATTGACACAAGAACACTCAAAGCACTCAAGCATTGGATCTTTGTTTAGGCATACCTACTTAGTTTTTGTTTATGATGTATGGGTCGACTCTTGACCTCGAAACTTACATAGGCAAGAATGAGGTCTACGATGGAGCGAGCCTAACCAGAAGGTGCCTATTAACTCTCTTCGTAAAAACAACAGGGTCGTGGCTCAGCGAAAATACAGACGCGGGAAGCTGATTCCAAATTTTTGCAGTGTGCATAATAAAAGAACTTTGAAAGCGCTTAGTTCTAATATGTGGAATATCAACCAAGTGAGGATGATAATCAGCTGTGCGTCTGAAGTCCCTGTGAAAGAACGGTGAAGGCGGAAAAAGGTCGTGAAGCTCCTGGGCACACTCACCGTAAAAAGTTTGAGTTTAATTTTGCAACGTTTATTTATTTAGAGATTAAACTGTACTTAAGTTTAAATTCTCCTTGAGTAACAATCTAAGTAAGCTTTAAAATATCTATCTATTCTAAATAATACCACATTGTAATACATTGTTCGTAAGACTAGTTGTCCATCACTCATTTCGGTGTTAAAAAACAACAATGACCCAGTTGGCTGTGGTGTAAATAAAATGCATTTGGCGTTGCGTGTCGCGTCTATTGTCTATGGAAGGTTACTTAGATGAGCCTAGTTTCATTAACATAATGTTTGACCCACCTATACAGCATTTTTAACTTAAATGATATGCTACTTTTAAATATTATGCTTACGATTGGCAGTGCGAAAGGAGTGTGTTGAGATGACGGCTGATAGAGGAGAATGGAGGATGAACACATGTTGTGCCGACCCCACATAATGTGGGAAAAGGGCAGGGAGATGATGCTGATTGGCAGTGCGAGTGGTTCATACACAAAAAGGGTTCAGTCACAGTAAGTAAGCCTCACCAACTTTTTGCCCCCTTATGCATTTTGAATGGTGTACGTAGTGTACCAGCCTATAGTGTATAGGTCTATCTTCCTACTCTGATAAGTCTATCTACCTACTACGTATAAGCTAAGGTATCCTAGAGACAAACACCGGTATTCACAAACATTACTATGAGGTCTCACAGTGCGCGTGGACGCACAGTGTCCCAAAAACCTACTGATTTTGGGACCCTGTGCGTCCGCGTGCACTTGGAAACGTCAAAGTAATGTTTGTGAATACCGGCAAAAGCCCATCTTGGTTCTTACTACGCGAGCGATGCCGCAGGCTGGTCGATAGTAAACTAACTTTTTCGTGTACCTACACTACCTACTGCCAGCAATGTTCGTCATACGACCTTAAACTTGAACCTCGTTCACGATAAACTTTTTGCAACGAACTGGTCAAGCGTCAATTATCATCGTTCGAAATATTCCGCGTCTCGATTTGATATGGAACCAATGATGGATGTTTATATTTTATAAGTTTCCGCATTGAGGATACTATAGAGTTACAATCTGACAAATAAAATATCCGCGCCAAAACTCGGCGCACGCTACGTAGTGCGCCGAGTTTTGTTTTTGCGTACAAGCGATATTGAACTGAACACTTATACAAGTGAGTTATCGTCTACACTCGAGCAAATGTCATCAAAGAACGGTGCTCTGCCATTTTTTGAGTGTTGTCAGTTAGAGATGTGACTCTTCAGTATCCTAGCTCAATGAGTTTCCGCCAATAGCTTCATTCGCATTTAGTTTTATTTCGGTGTTCATCAAAATCCTGTTTTCCTCCTTGTCCACGTTAGTGCGTAATAATGTTCATCGGAATCGGACGGACTAAAAACTCCGTCACCAGAGTTGGCCACTGACTTATACGAACTTACTTTATTTTCTCCTCAACTTGACTCAACTTTATTCGTATTAGTGCAAACTCTACATTTGTTCATTCATTACTAGATTTATTTAGATAAAAATAAAGATCATTTATTTGCTGATATTGCTTCTAATGACGTGATTATTAACCCATAGGATATTACTAATGATACCTTATAATGGTCGACACTTGTTTTAAATATTTGCATTTAAATGCATAAATAAATATAAACTGCGTATAAAATTTATTCAAATAGTTATAATATTGCCTTATAAATAAAACCTACACAACCATAGATAAAAATAAAGGTTACCACCTAGTTGCTAACTTCAATCTGTTTTTTTGTATTTTCAATTCATTGACCGTACCGAGTGCACCACCCATTGTGTTTCTCCAGCGGACTAAGAAATGGTTGAGTCCTTCGTGTCTTGATACTTATAGTTCGTATATCTAGGTCATTTGAGATGCTTCATTTATTTTAAGCATCGCAATTGTATAGTCTGTCCCGTTTTAAGGCCCTTCAGTCTGTCTGTCTGTCTTTTAAAGGTTCTTATTATTATTCGTACCGTAATAGGTAGATATTCAGAGTTGATCTGACCCTTTGCCAAACTTTTACCCTTTTGTTAATTTTAATCTGAATCTCTCAAATAACACTGAATTGTTTGTAACAAAATGTAAATTTAACTTGTTTTCATTACCAAACCATCAAATATTAAAGATAAGTAAAAAATTAACTACCTACTATAAATATTATTGTTTTCAAACATTTTCACATAAAAACTGCAAGGTGAAAATATCTTAACTCAAATTTTGTTATGTAGGTAATCAAATTCTTTTTTATTTAGATACTAACTTTATTACTTGTGAGTATGATAATCTATCATGCAACTACCTTATAGGTAGGTAGGTACACTCAGCAAAAAATGTGGAATACCACCCTGCGGTTGAGGTTCATTTGAACGTTATGAAGCAATAAGGTTTATTATACTAGTATGACAGTTAGAAAAGTAAACCTTAGCGGTAGTTAGATTTCACAGAAACTGTTGTCAAATGTGGTAGACCACTTTCTTTGCTGACCGTACCTAGACCTACCTAACTTACTAATACAATTTGGACTTCAAAAAAAGTTGCAAGTCCATATTATCCTTCCATGGCTCATTATCGGCACAACACGACTCTTTTCCATTTTTTCTTTATCAGCCATCATCTCAGTATTCACTCCTTTCCCACTAATTTCACATCCATTTAATAAAAAAAGAATTAAAAACATTATCTCTTCTTTTACTAATTTAACTTCCATATTTTCTTCTACCTCTACTCGTATCTCTTTCGTATCTACATTCGTTGTAGGCAGATTGTCGACAACACAAGTCTATTCTATTTAAACTTTAACTTTTTGTCCCCATCGATAATTTGATTTTTTATCCCAGTCCAGTAAATGAAAGTCATCATTAGCGAATTATTCAGAGGCCTTGAGCAATGGAAATGGTTAATTCGTCTCGGTTTGCCTGTTCTGTAGTGACTGGCAAAGTATTATCTACAAGTTATTTGCAAGTATTTATCTACGAGTAAATATCGATTTGATTTTGTGTAGGCTGACCCAAATTCATATTTAGTTGAATTTATCTTGTATGTATTTACAAAAGTGTATAGGTACATAGAGTTATAATGCACCAGGTATTTTCAGTAGGTATAGGAATAAGTATTAACTAAGTCATGTAGTCCAGGATGTCTGGAATAGGATAATGGACCTAAAATGGAGCTGGGCGGGACACATAGCGAGGCGCGGTTGTGATAGGTGGAGTAGAGTATTGACTGAATGGTGGCCCAGATCTGGGTACAGGAACGTAGGACGACCGGCGGGCAGGTGGGTAGACGATATTGTACACGTTGTGGGCCGTCACTGGGTCCGATTAGCGCAGGATCGTGGTGGATGGCACAAACTTAGGAAGGCCTATACCCAGCAGTGGGTGAAGTCAGGCTGTGGATGATGATGATGATGTCATGTAGTTCTCTTAAAACAAGCTCTAATACATGGTTTAAGCTATTAGCTAGATATTGCTGTGTAAAATTATCGAGTTGTTGGGGCAGCTATTTTTCTCTTTCTTCGACCTTTTCAAGGTCTGAAGCTCAAGTCCTTTCGAATACCTACAAGGATTAAGGATAAATCATTACCTACCTGGTAATTCCCTTTGTCACTACGGAAATTAATTAAATTGCTGTGGTTTTTATGGTGCAATACAGTGATTAAAGTTTTTGTATAGGTAGCCACATTACATTTATTCCACTGTAGAATAATGAATGAATGAATGAATGAAAAACTCTTTATTGTACACAATATTACAAAACATACACAATCAATAAAACCCAACGAGACAATGTACAATGGGCGGTCTTATCGCTTAGAAGCGATTTCTTCCAGACAACCCAGACAGAATATTACAATGACAAGTCTATACCTAGGTATTGTTTGACTCTGACTTGATCAGAGTGACCAAATAAAGGATTATGGATCCATGCATTCCTAAGGATTACGCGTATGAAGTCACTGGCAACTAGTTCCATACATAGAGTTACCAAGCCCTAGTAAAGTTATTTGCTGAAAATAATAACCACGTCCTGTCAGGTGACCTACTAATTCATCGAACCAGATAATCATATTAGAGCACAATTTAAACATAAGGGTACCTTTCCACCAGAGATGTGTAACGTTGCTATGGATGCGTTTCATATCAATATATACAGGGTATAAAAAGACTGCTACCGAAAACTGAGGGGTTGCAATCAGACCATGATTCTAAACATATTTATCGAAAATAATTGACTTAGCTTCGTCATGCTATGTTATTTTCGGTTATTTACTACTAGTACGACATAATAAGACCATACCTACCTAATAATTTCATTTAAAAAAGTAAAAAACAATTAAAACTCAAAATCCAGCAATCTACGTAAAACAACGCGCCCAGAACATACGCAAACAGTACTCTTCAAACGCTGTTTTCTCCGGATATAACGATTTTCTCCGAAAATCCTTTTGGATTTGATTGTGTGTTGGGATGCTGTACCTACCCCTTTCGGCTTCGGTAGACGTCTTTTTACATCCTGTACTTTATATACCAATCATATACGTACACTGGTCTACATAGCATAGCACTGGTGCCAATGGGTTCTACTAAGCTGTTTTTATAAGCATAGATGCGTGCCTTTCAAGGTCAAAGTTGAAGTCAAAAATCATTTATTTACTTAGTAGGAATGCTGGAACTTATTCGTAGAATAGTCCTAATACTAGGTGTTTCTACTCCTGTTCCTTCACGAGCACGACTGATACCGCGAAGTACCAGGGCAACAAACTTTCCTACAGTCGATACGTCGCACAGCTACCTCCGGCGGCATATATTCATAGCACATCTTAGTCGCTCTGCAATATAGTGCATCAGTAGAAACGGTATAGTTTCGTAGCTCATTTTTCACATCCTCGTAGCATAGTTGCATAGCACATCTCTAGTGGAAAGGCACCCTTAGGCATGTGAAATGGGCTGTATGATGTAGGCCCTTGACTTGTCTCATTTAATTGAGTTGATAGAAATTGTAAGAAACCTACTAGTTTGATTCAATGATATGATAGAATCGTGTTGGCTAAGTGGGCCAGTGCCTCGACTCTCGTGGTCGTGGATTCAAATCCCGCCCCTTGAACTTGTGTTAAATGGACGTAGATAAGCGTAAAGGAAGCAATCCACACTATTGTCGAGTTTGAATTATATTTAACTCAATTTCGACATGAGTGTGGATTGGTTCCTTTACGCGTAACTACGTCCGTTTAACACAAGTTTGACAGCGGTGACTGCGAGATTAGCCTGTCGCGAGATTCGTAATCTGGGGGCCGGTGTGTTAATCAATAAATAATGCTGGACAGCATCATCTAGCCCCAAACTAAGCAAAGCTTGAAAACGGCGTGGATCGAACCCGCAACCTTCTGCGCCCCAAGCGGGCGCACCCATTGCGCCACAGATTCGGTCGTCAGTAGAAACATGTACCTACTTATGTAGGTATAGCGCATAAACATGAACTCGAAACGGTGAAGAATACCAACGTGTACCAACAGTACCAACAGTTTGTAGGTAAGTACTTATGCCAATTAGGCGGTATGCAACCTGTCACTTCGATATGTTAATTGCTACATTTTATATTGTAGCGTGTGTTGGCTACGTCAACCGCGTGCGAGACCATATAAAATGTATGAATACTAAAAGAAATATGCCGGTGGCGGGCGTGGTTGTGGCCGGTAGCCCCTGTGCGGCGACCCTAAACGTGGGCTCGTTAAATATGTATTTGGATGTCTCTGACTACCCCTTTACACATTTACAAATGATGTATGGTTCAAACTAATAAAGATTCTAAATTATAATGTCCACCACACACTCGGTAATACAGTTGTGTTAGTGCCTTGTCCACAAATTATGGTTATTATTCTGTCATAGATCTGAAATGATGCTGTAGGTTATTATGGTTTCAGCGCGTGATGCTATGCTGCTCATTGTCTAGGTCAGTGTCGGTCTGAGACCATGACACAATTCCGAGACGTGCTGGACTGTAGATGATCTATTAATTAATTTGTAGTGTAATAATAACAACATTGCTGAAAACTTTGCAATTCTTTGAGAAGAGTTTTAGTCGGCTTATCTTTATGTAACAAATGTATATGTACCTACAGAAACTAAGCTACTAAGTAATATTTAAGTACGTACAGAAACAAGGATTTCTAAAACACAAGAGAATCAGTAAAGCTATCTACGGATCGTATCAATGATCCAGGTCACTGCCAGTCGGAAGCGTGCCCAAAACAATGGCGGCATTACAACGCTAAATGCCTCTGAGCAAAAATCTATGTTTGACTCAGATAGTTTTGGTATAAGCGTTTAGTTAATTAAATGCAACAACTGAAATTGAGCTGAGCCATCCAATCACAAAGCAAGGTAAGGCTATTGATTTTTCCTTCCTGGCTGAACAATTTACGATCAAACTGCTATTTATCGAACAGGGAACTAAGCAATTGTCGTGACCCGCCCGCATAGATTTGCAAATATTATGAATATTATTGAATGTAATAATTGATTTACTTGATACATACAACGGACAGGGCCGGAACTAGAGAGGCTTTTTTAACCGATTTTGTTTGTTTACGTAGTCTGACCAACTGTACGGCTTTGTCAGTGAGCTAGTTCGATTCACTATTATTTGATTCGCGTGTTGTTCGGGGCCCGTTCCAAGTCCAAAATACTTTTAAGTATCTACAGCTCTGAGTGCTCTACCTTTAAGCTCTGACTCTACAACAGCTCCGAGGGCTACCTGCGGCACAAACCGTGGGTACCTACATTGTGGGACATTGTTTGAGATGGAATAGGCCTCTAGTATCGACTCTGTTCATAAGTTCGTGACGGACAGCAGATGCAGTCATCATTGTAATATTTATCTAAGCAAGATGAATTAATCATTATTTTTAACTTTTAATGCAACCTGACTGTTAGATACACTTCGCCCAACGGATGTAGGCATTCGTGAAGTTAGGCGTTTGTCTGCGCATTGAACGATTTTTGATACAAAATTGTGTTCTGCGCAGACAAATGGCTAACTTCACGAATGCCTAGATCCGTTGGGCGAAGTGTAGTTTTATTTTGCAAAAGGGCCACGTCAAAATTTAACGTAAACTCCCTAGGTCTCGCAGGGTTGACAGTGTAAAAACCTTTGCAAGTGGCTAGTTACATCCTGCCAATCAAAAATCCTACTAATTGTTTCCTTATCGACAATACAAATGCTGACAACATCTGGTGTCCCTCAGGGGTCTATTCTCGGTCCTTTACTCTTTGTCATTTACATAAATGACATAATTAACTGCTTTCGAAACACAAACTTCCTACTCTATGCTGATGATCTTAAAGTATTCATGCCCATCCGCAACCTTAACGACTGTGCTCTTCTCCAAGACGATCTAGATCGACTAACAGACTATTGCTTGGTTAATAAATTAAAATTGAGTATTCCTAAATGCAATGTTATAACATTTACCAAAAATAAAAATAAAATCTATTTTCCGTACTATTTAAGCAACGAAAAACTAACAAGGGTTCATTCCACTAAAGACCTTGGAGTATATTTGGATAACGAACTTCACCTAGACACGCACATAGAGAAGGTTATTAATAAGGCATTTCGTATGTATGGTTTCGTCAGCAGAGCGACCAGTAAATTCAGCAAACCCTCAACATTCATGTTTCTGTACAACTCTCTTATACGTCCGCAGCTTGAGTATGCTTGTGCTATATGGGATCCACTTTATGAAAAATACAATGGTAAAATTGAAAGAGTGCAAAAAAAGTTTTTGAAATATGTAAACTTTAAGTGTAAAAATAGCAATAATTATTTTTCTTATAAAGATTCACTAAGTAAGTTTAAGCTATTAACACTCAAATCCAGACGCATACTTCTGCAAGTAATGTTTTTACATAAACTGTGCCACAACAAATATGACTGTCCAGAACTAGTTAGTAGTCTATGTTACATTGTGCCCCGTACTGTGCACAAGCGCGCGGTGCGCGTTCGCCGCTTGTTCCACACTCGCACTTGTCGTACAAATGCTGGCGTGCGCGCACCGTTACGGCGAATTGTCGACACGTATGACAGTAAATTTAACGATATTGATCTTTTTGCATTGTCCGAATTTAAATTTAAAATAGCTTTAAAAAATATCCTGCTGAATGAATGAACGTACAATCTCTAACCTTAATAATAATAAAACTTAACTTAATAATAAAACTAACGCTATGAACTTAAATGTAGATTATATATTGTTTTTATTTTCACTGATTAATCATCACACAACAACCTCAGTATTTTTTTTTAGTAAGACGAGGATAACGTAGTGGGTTGTACATTTACTCATCCTAACTTAATATAATATTAATTAAGTAACGTTTTAATGTATCAACTGTTTGTTATCCCCAATAAAGTAAAATAAAAATAAAATAAAATGCTAATTCTATTCTGTAAGCTGCAAATTTTTTAGTTATTTTTGAATTTTGATTTTTTAATTTGACCTTTTCAAAATTCCAAAGATAAATGTTCAGAATGGAATGTTTAATTTTGAAGGATATCATATTCATATTTGTTTGCCTAGTTTTTTGTAAGAACAATCCCGATTTTTCTTCACTTAACATAACTATTTCAAATAAATAAATAAATAAATAATGCTGGACAATTTCACACAGCATCATCTAGACCCAAACTAAGCAAAGCTTGTACTAATGGAACTAAATGACTTCTAGTTATCATATCTAGACTAATATTATAAAGAGGAAAGATTTGTTTGTTTGTATGTTTGTTTGAAATGAATAGGCTCCGAAACTACCGGACCGATTTGAAAAATTATTTCACTAATAGAATCCTACATTATCGCTGATGAACATAGGCTATATTTTATCCCGGGGAATCACTTCCCCGGGATAAAATATAGCCTATGTGCGCGATCCCTCGCGATCCCTCGGGAAAACTTCACGGGTAACACCGCGGTGGACAGCTAGTTGATTATATTTTGGATATGCTTAGACATTTTCAATGAATCTAGAATACTTACATTTTAAAGTTTCTATCAAGGTTTAGCTTTAAATCGTGATACTAAGGCCGTGTGTTACCGCGATAAACTATAAAATGTTGTACTTTAATAATCCTAATGATCGGACGTGTCAGATAAATTTTTAGCACAAGATATTTTTATATGTTCGTGTTTACGCAAATCGGTTGGCGTTTTAGATTCTTTTCCTTCCCCTTTATCTACAAAGTTGCGCTTCAAACTGTAATCTTTCCTGCTCATATGGTGTCAAGGGAAAGATAAAGAAGTGGCTCTTGACACCTTGACTATGACGCTACCGAAAAACTGCTGGTTGCTCAACGTTTAAAGGAAATTATATGTCCTCTTCATAGGTTAAATTATTTTTGCGAGCTCAACGGAGTCTCTACGGAGTCCGCTCCGCTCGCGGTGGAAAAGGCTCTTTTGTTATCAGTCCATCACTTTGTGTTGACATAGTTGAAATAGGTAGGTACTAAAAAAATATTCTCCGGAGCTTTGAGGAAAAATAAATCAATACTTACTCAAGCTAGAGCCTTGCTATACCCACAATCAGTTTTTCTGACGAAAAAATTATGTGCAATAAGCAAGTAATCTCAAACGGTGAAGGAAAACATTGTAAGGAAACCTGCACGTCGTGGAACCTAAAAAGTTCGGAAACACTGGGTCAAGTCCACAAAAGAAGCCTCTTTTTTGGCGCTCTTAAAATCCCTCCAAAAGAATTAGTGACACGAAATCAACAACAAATAATCGGGGTAATATTCAACAGTGTTTACAGCAAAGTTCTCCTTGAAAATATCGAACCGTGATGAATATGTGGGTGTGTTCAAATCCAAAATAGTAACCAATGAATTAACATTTTAGAACTTCCGCTAAAATTGCCAAGGTACTGGGTAGGTACTGGATCTTGCGAATTTATAGCCGTGATTTTGAAGGGCATGAATTGCGTCATGGCTTGAGCATATGTTTGTACCCACTCGTATATATAATAATAGTTCGTTGTACTTACATTTTTATTTCTGATCCGTAGGTATGTACGTTGTACATTTTTATTACTTTTAAGAGTTTTATTAACATCATAATAAGTAATTTTATTTACAGAAACTAAGCTACATAAAATTACAAAATACAATAGAATCAGTCAAGCTATCTAAGGATCGTCGTAAAAACGAGATAGCTCAACTGATCCAGGTCAATTTAAGAGTTAAATTGATCCCTACCTAGACTAGATTAGACTAGATTGGTCTTCAAATAAATAACTGTCTTGTTTACTATTGCATTTTAATTGTAATTTTTACGCGAAAAAAATAATTAAATAAATAATGCTGGACATTTTCACACAGCATCATCTAGCCCCAAACTAATAATTGGTATGTAAGTAGATCGTTTTACGTTTTATATACTCGTAAATGAAATGGCACTTCTGTTTCTACAGTAAATCTTTGGATGTCAAAGAATATTTTTAAAACAGTTGCGTAGTTGCACAATTCCAAAAACTGGATTTTATCAAATTGCTTCCTCATGAGCATAAATTAAATTCAAAATCGAAAAATTTTGAGTGTTTAAATAATAAAATTAGCATTATTGCCTGCCGAAACTCATGGATATCGCGCAGGTGTTTCTAGAGAATTTTGAGTTCTCGTAACTAATTGGTCTGTTATAATGTGTAGTTGATTTATTGAGTTTTATTGTGTTAAATTGTGTGTTAAAACATCGCTTTGGCTTGCTGTTAAGGTGTTTTAATTGATGATGAATAAATAAATAAATAAATATTTATTTTTGTCAACAAATTAATGTCATACGCATTAAAGTAACATATCTGTAATTTTGATCATATAAATAAAATTATATATTTTCTTATATTTAGAAAACCTTTAGTCATTAGGCAGGTACTCGTTAAAGTAAGTAGGTTCACTTAGGAACGGCTATAGATCAGAGATCAAATATTTTTTAAATAATTTTTGTAATTTTATAGTGCTAATCCACACTTGGTATTTCATTAAGAAATGAAAAGTCTTATCAAAATTTTGGATTCCGACGGGATTCGAACCCGCATCGATCAGACGATCCTCCTAAAGCCGGAGTGCCAATATTTTTTGTTACACCACATAAACTCTACAATAAAAACGAATAAACCGATATACCGAATACGATAGCAACATGGGCGTTCTTATCACTTAGAGCTTAGTATTATTTCTATAGAAAAATGATTGCGGCGGGTACGGCGCGAAATTATGTGCGATCAGCTTAAGTTGGCTAAAACAGGCTTAAATTCCATACATAATTAATTCAGTGAAGATAAATAAATGTAAAGAATAGTAAAGAAGTATTTCCTACGCACAATAAATAGTTAGCATGCCGTCATGTGCATAATGGCCTTGAACTTCAGACAAATGAGAACTAGTGAAAGGGTATTGGACGATGTTGAACGATAGTGAACAATTTAACAATGTATCTGAGTAGTGGAAAGTTCAAACGATTTACTTATGTTTTAAAGTAGAAAAAAACGTGCCATATTAAAGTGCAATCTAAATTTCTAAAATGTTTTCTAAATTGTTTACATATTTAAAAAAAATCTAGAAATGTATGTACTATTTACCTGGATATGAGTACCTAAATACCATAAATCAATCATAAATTTATTATGTTTTACAGAAAATGTGTGTAATTATCCTCAACTATACTTATGTAATTAATAAATGCAGGTGCATTTATAAGAACTTAAATAAAATAATAATTAACAACGATTATGTTGTACCTAATTAACGTCTATTAATTATCCAGCTGTTTTATCATTCATTGAAATAATCAATTTAAGTTTTATGTACATTATCTCCATCATCAGATACTATTTTATGAACTGACTAATTGTTAATTTATTTTTAAAACTTAAGATAAGTAAATAGTAACACTAGATGAATAATTAATTATTTATTTATAACCTAGACCTCCATAATGTGGTTATAGATGATCTATTGTGTCAAACTGATTAAAGGTTTAGGTATCATGTTTTCATAATTATGTAATTATTTTTATCCATAAAACTACTTCACTATTTTATTAGTGTCCGAGATCGGACCACTACGCACGGGAGGAGACGTGCGGCTGTGACGTCATCGCGGCCGCGGCGGGCCAGCGCCTGCCCAGCCTTCGGGACCCCACCGCGCACTGACCTACATCCCGCGATTTCAACCTACTTTCAATATCGTCAGTTCTCTTATTATTTGTATTCAATACGAATTATACCAGCCATAATTCAGTCCGCTCGTTTCATTCTCCTTTACAATTAACACCTACCTATATTTTTTTAATAACTTTAATTAGCACTTACCTACCTAATATTGTTGCAAAGATAAGACATATGCCATGTACTAGATTTTTTATTTTAGAATAGACTAAGGAAAATGTCCTTAAACTTCTAAAGACATGAATTAGTATTGACTTATGGCTTAATGCATAATACCGTCCATAATGATAGTAAACTGATACGGATATTGACCTGCATTTTGTCGTGAATACAATATTGTTACTCATTATGATTTAAAGAGCCGAGTTGTCTGAGCGGGCTAGTTTTTTATTTCGATCCGAAGGTAAATAATTACGTTTTAAAAACTAAAAATAAAACCGACTTCACTACCAACCAACATGTTGGAGTATCTACGTAAAAAACAAGTGGTGCGGGTAAGATTATTTTACGGGAAATTATGAATCCCTTAGGAATAAAAAAGTACCTATATCGGACTTTGAAAGTAAACCCTTTTAAACAAAAGAAGAATTTTTCAAATCAGTGCAGGCGTCATTTAGTATTACGGGGACGGAGACCGGAAAGCCTCCGCCAAGGCGTTTAGGTATAGCCGGGACCGAAAAACGTGCCCTCCGAGGCACGAATGCGCCCAATGATTAATTCCTAGTAACTAGCTGTCACCCATCTATTTTCTGACCCCGCGATCGAGAACGACTAAGCAAGCTACACGAGGGCTTCAATTTGCCTATGGAATTGTTGCTCTGTACTTAAAAGGTGCATTTACACGATGCTATTTTTCGTACGATTTTCTAAGCCCCGCCCATTGAACGTGCCGACGAGGGTCGCGCTAACTATGACAAATCGTATACCATGAGCGTCAAAATTCTCGTGACACGGGAAAAATTTCCGTGCGTTACGATATCGTATGGGTTGAAATCGCATCCTGTAAATCCACTTTTAGGCAATCATAAGAGTCAACTGGGAAGAATTTACGTCACGTGTAGATAATTGTAGTGACGATATAATAATGATTGCATCAATACAGATGTCTATTCTACGCAGAAGATTTCATTATCAAGTTTGCAGTTTGCACGTCTATTCAAGAGCAGAGGCAGTTTTTGAGGCAGTAGCCTTGATTACAAGATAATAAGTTTTCTGTTTAGAATGCTAATTATTTGCGAAACAAAACTGGAATTTACAACTTTACGTGTTTGTAATGTAAGTCCAAAGAAGACCAGCAGAATTAAAAAAAAAAACGTAATCGCTAAGCGTTGAGAAAATAAAGATTAAAAAATCTACGTTCTTCAAAAAATATGAAAAGTATGGTAATGTAGTCTATTTCATAGTAGGAAGGTGTTGAACCTTTACCTACATAAACATACCTACCTACTAAAGTAAGGTAATTCGAGAAACAAAGAACTGATTGAGCTTGCATGACCACGTGAACTCCTACAGAATAAAAATAACTTGCAGCTTCAGATAGCAACTACGAGTATGTAGGTAAATCTTTACTTCAGGAACAATATACTATGTGAACCCACACTAAACTAAACGGTGCAGTGCCTGGGACATTCTTGGATATAGAATAGGCTTGCCCAGCACCTAAACCAGCCCCCTACCTTTCAGCCTTATCCACAGGGACTACTTGGTCAATACCTACGCGCGTCCATCTTACAAACAACCAAACTCACCAATTCCAATACTCTGCAACTAATCTCCAAATTCAGGAACACAGATTGAAAATCCCGCCAAATCAAAAGCGCGCGTGACTATCGAATCTGTCAATTTCAAAATTTGAACTCGCTACCTATACAACCTCTATGGTTTACAAAATAGGTTGTAGCGGTACGCGTGCGCCGCTCTTTGCTTCGCGGTCGCAACTAAACTTGCATGCTGTTCCTACCAGCCTTGAAAGCTACTGAAAGCCCCGCCTGACCATTCTTAAGATTTAATTAGATCAATTCTCGCTTCGTGTAGTGGCACCATTGATGAAGAATTAGCAGGACAATAATGGCTACATCGTTTACCAACGCACAGAAGCCGGAGTGGGTCACAGAGTATTGCGTAGCTGTCTAAACTCTACTAAAAATTACACCAGAAACCAGTTTAGTCCAGAAACCCTGGGTACCTGAGATTAAAAGATAAAGAAAATACACATTAAAATGCTATAGTGGTGAAGGAAAACACCATTAAGTCGTTTAATACAAAGCGATTGGCTTGCAACCTGTGTAGCTTTTGTAAACGCGGGAATGTTTCATAAATGTATTCGAATGGTATTCTATGCCCCCATCTGGGAAACATACGAATATGTAGGTACTTAGGTGTATGTAGGAAAAAAAGGTTCCCAAATAGTATGGTTACCTTACTAACGCTTCTGGCGTAGACCTAGACACAATGTCACTCTTCGTGTCTAAGCTAGGTCACTCTCAGCCGAATGATAGAAAACTAGGAAAAATGAACACTCAGCCGTAAAAAAAACCTAATTATTAGTTTCTAAGAACGCAAACTGAGTGGAAAACTAGGATCATTTCATTGATAAAATGCCTTGAATGAATCATCATAATGTTTTACGATATTAAGAGTTGTCGCGAAGATTACGGCGAATATGACCAATAGAAGTTTTACAAACAATCTTCTAATAGAATTTTTTTAATGATTAATTGGTTCTTTGTAAATTAATGTAAATAATTTCTTAGTTTCTGTAAAGGTTAGGTACGAAAGAACTGGTCACGACAAGAAGTTCAAGAAAATCGGTTCTACAAGGCGGTGATGGGCGTGCAAGGGTTGCAACCCTTATTGTTTGACCTGTGAGGCTACGTTTCTGCCTACAAGAAAACTTCCGCGAAAAATGTCCGACAGAAGCAGATGCTGTCAGGATAGTTTCGGGACAGTACTTGCTACAAAGTTTACTCTTGCAAACTGCTGTCGGACGTTTTTCGTGGAAGTCCTTGCAGGTGGAATCGCGACCTAATCCCAGATACCTACTATAATACCAGCATAACAACAACACGCCCATGTTCCTATTTCCTGCAACTGTTTTGCATCTAGTTAAATAATTGACTAATGGATATTCATAAATCAAGTCTGTGCGGAACACAATAATGACACCTGATTGTAATTACCTATACCTATTCCTTGACATATCATGGTATACATTGCTTGAATATCTCCACAACTATACCATTCGCCTTCTTTAGTAGAAGGAAAATGAATCGAAACAAAACCACGTCTGTTTCCACAAGGTATAAAGACATTTTCACACAGAAGATTTTTTACCGTCTGAAAGTGCTTTATTTTATGGAATACCATAGAAAATGACAGCGTCTCTCAGATCGGCTAGTCATATGCTAGCTTAGCATGTACAAATCCGTATCTTTTTATGAGTGACTAACTGCGTACTGCGGTGTTATGTTACCCACAGTCTCTCGATAAAACTTCACTTTTCCGGGTCACAAAGTAGAGTACAAACATAAATACAAAGTCCCTCTCTCTCTCTCTCTGAAACAAATTTCATCCAAATCCATTCATCCGTGCAGCTTGAAACGTAATCGATATACAAACATACTCGTAGATGTCTTAAAAACTGCTCTACATTCATAGAAATAAGTGGAAGTTATAAATTTGAGATTCTTATACATAAAAGGGTGAATTCATTGTCAGTTTTAATTGTAAGTACATGTGTCATGTTTGTAAAGAACGTGTAGGACAGTGTAGAGTCCGCTCGACAAAACATAGAATGCATGGAGTCGATATTATCCCACTCATATAATAAAGCTGAAAGTTTGCGAGTTTGTTTAGTTAGATGTTTGGATATTTGGGTGTTTGTATGTTTGTGTTTCAATCACGCCTAAACCAGTGAACCGATTTTGATGAAACTTGGTATAGGCATAGATAGTGACCTGGAATTGCATATAGGCTATTCAAAATGTTGGTACCACGCGGGCGAAGCCGCGCGCAGAAGCTAGTATCATACTATATTCTGACCGTAACTTTGGCTGGCATGGCGTCAACAATCTAAATGGCATTTATGTAATTCTAGGTTACGAGCTACAATGTTCTCCAAGTTTCATCCGAATTGGATTGAAACACAAGCATCGCCATAAACTTTTGAATGTTGTATTAGTTATGTAGGATTTTTTACGACCGTGAAGGCATGGCGAGCGAATGCTCGACTCAGACGCAAGAAGTGCGAGTACGATTCTCGCAGCGGGATAAACGTTTGAATGATCTGCAGATATTTGTTTCAGGACTAGATGTTGGGTGTCATCAGTGGCGTAGCTATCGGAGGGCTAGGCGTTGGCCCCGGGGCCCCCAAGCTCAAGCGGCCCTTGGACTCTGAGTTTAATGAAAAAAAAATACCTACTTAAATCTATAGTTTTCTAAGAACAAAATCTTCTAACTACAAAAGAAAAGTAACTGCCCTTAATGTTGTAAAATTTAGCCACACCTTGCATAATTATACAGGGTGTAAAAAGACGTCTACCGAAGCCGAAAGGGGTAGGTACAGCATCCCAACACACAACCAAATCCAAAAGCGAAAAAATCATTATATCCGGAGAAAACAGCGTTTGAAGAGTGCTGTTTGCGTATGTTCTGGGCGCGTTGTTTTACGTAGATTGCTGGATTTTGAGTTTTAACTGTTTCTTTCTTTTACAAATGAAATTATTAGCTACGTATGATCTTATTATGTTGTAATAGTAGTAAATAACCGAAAATAAAATAAAATGACCAAGCTAAGTAAAAAAAAATTTCGTGTGTTTTTTTGGCTAAATATGTTTAGAATCATGGTCTGATTGCAACCTCTCAGTTTTCGGTAGTTGTCTTTTTACACCCTGTATTTTAACTTGATAAAACCGTTCAGTTAGGGCCTCGGTTTTTTTTGCACCGAGGCCCTTGCCTACCTAGCTACGGCACTGGGTGTCATGGTGCTGGTAGTTTCTACAGGGAATCCTAGTGTGTGATCAGGACTGTAACTATTGAGGGTTATCATTTTTTTTTATTTATTTCATACATAAATAATTTACAACGGACCCCGCACTAGGCCAAGCCTGTATCGCGGTAGACCGAGTAAAAAGATTTTTATACAAATACACGGTATTAACAAATATAATAAAAATTATTTAGACTATTGCTAGAAATAAATATCTTAGATACAACTATTTATAATGTAGATACACATAAATATTATAATAATTACCTACTTATTAACTAAATCTACACTAGAGGGACTTTGCTTATTATTTATTTATTCTTAGCTAGTTCCATTCAATACCTTTCTGTTCCACATTAATTCCTAAAGCGACCTACAATAAAAATACTTTGATCATTGTTATTAATTGATCATAACATGGTGTGTGTTACCATTCCAGCGCTAATATGGCGTCTCGATACAATTATTGAAGATAAATTGACGTGGACTGATACATATCTTAGAGAAATATGGGTTACACTTCCGTTTGACTTTGGCAATAAACTGCGTACGGACTACGCATTCCAGGCTACGCGCTTCGTACCAATAAACGCGTAGCCTGCAGCAACGCGTATACATTTTGACTCATTGTTTATGGGAAAATTGCCTATTTGTTTTACAAATAGTAATGGTGCAAGGTAAAGCATCCAATATAAGGTAAAGTTGTATCTAAAACCCTACGTTGTTCTTAACTTCGAAGATATAGAAGATTCAAAAACATTAAATGTTCATGAACTTCTGTCGCTGACAGAAGTTCATCTTGGCGATTTACGTCGCCAGCGAGTACATCAAGTGTAGGTATCTACCATGGTTTTTAATATTTATGGCGTAATATCCTTTTTTATACGGGGCGTACAAAGACGCAGCGTGTTGGGTTCTGTCCAAATCCAAAAGGATTTTCCGAAAAAATCATTATATCCGGAGAAAACAGCGTTTGAAGAGTACTGTTTGCGTATGTACTGGGCGCGTTGTTTTACGTAGATTGCTGGATTTTAAGTTTTAACCGTTTTTTTCTCTTATAAATGAAATTATTAGGTAGGTATGGTCTTATTATGTTGTATAGTAGTAAATAACCGCAAATAACATCAAATGACTAAGCTAAGTCAAAAAAAAAATTGGGTTTTTTTTTTCGCTAAATATGTTTAGAATCATGGTCTGATTGCAACCCCTTAGTTTTCGGTAGTTGTCTTTTTACACCGTGTATATGCCAAAAACAATTACTAAAAAGAAATCGGTGCCATTGATCAACAGCGCGCGTTAAGTCTTTTGTATAGGGAATCCCATACATAAGACATAAACGCCGTACTTAAACACAAAGGAGGAATGTTGTTCAATATTTTCAAATTCAATATCACAAAAATATATATTTATGTTTAACATAATTTTGTTTATTTGAAAAATATTTTTAGAAATAAACAACTTAATAATTCAAATATTTTTAGTACCTACAACCCAAGGTTTATTATTACCATTTTGATTACACACGTTGAAGATAATGTTAATTATTTAAATTTTGAAGGTTTCAAATTCATTAAATAGGTATCCGTTTTGGAATAACAAATAAGCATGTGAACTGGTAGAGAGATGATGATGCAGCATGTACAATACACAAACATACAAAATTAAGTAAATTGACATAGGTATTTTGACTCAGCTTAATTATAGCTGCATACTCTCAACAATTAGGTACCTAGTGTATTTTTTGAATCGTCAGGAAATCAAAAAATATCGAAAGATAATGGCTTCACCCGTTTATTTATAAAATGAGCTTTTAGAAATGTAAAAATGTCGTCGTTAAAGTTTACCGAGTACAGAACTAGATGGCGCTACTGGTAGGTGTCTGTTAGCAGTCACGATACTCGCACGTGACCTTTTCGAGGCGAATCCAAGAATTTACTCTCATCTTAAAAATTCCCAACACGCCTAAAGAAGTTTTAACTTCAAAAATCAGGCACTACCATGTTGCGCTTTTATGTTACTAAAAGCAACATGGTAGTGCCTGGTTGAAGTGTAGACTAATGGATGGTAGGTAACTTGATTTTTTTGAAAAAACCCTTGAAAGCCTCATTCAAGGGTTGTTGATCTTTAATTGCATTCAGCATAGTTTAAACCGAAACGTCGGTTTTAAAAAAATATTTTGATCTTAAGGCTTTATCGTAAGGCTAAGCAAAGCATGCATAACTTAAATAATTTCAACATTTATGTCCTTTTATATTTATATTCGTAGTAGCAATGTATTCAATTTATGTAGGTATAAGGGTAATTATAATTAATTGTGTACAAAAGAAATAAGACTGAAATTAAAGGTATGAAAAGGACAATGCATCGTTTCCATCCCAGTGATTAAATCCAGAGTTCGTCTGGTGATTTCCAACCTGGGATAGTAAAGTACGATGTATCTACAGAATGCTATATTTCTAGACGACCTCTATGGCGCAGTTGGCGAAGGCCCGCCTGCGACGCAAAAAGGTTACGGATTTGTTACCCGCCGCGAGACAAAATGTTTGTATGATCTACAGATATTTGTCTCGGGTCTGGGTGTTTCTATGTATAATATGTATGTATTTACAAACAAAAAGTATATAAGTAGACAGGTAGACTAGTGTATCAGTTATCTGGTACCCATAGTACAAGCTTCATCTATTTTTTTCCTTTGCAGGAGTTTTTAAGTTAATTGACCCAGACCTCGCACTAACCCTAGGGGTTATTGCAGTAGGTACCTAAGTACTTATAATAATTATAATCAATTTTATTATAATAATATCCAAAGTATTAACTATATTAAAGATTATTTCCGTTAAGTTCTATAAAAGCAATAAAACCTACACAATCCTATAATACCATAAAATAAAACTATACAATGAAACAATAATAAATCGCATAAATAACTAATTTACAAGAATAGCCTCGAACAAAACGAATAGGTAGTAGATTAGCGGCCTGTTCCCTTCCGGTGGCAATTCGTGACCGGTACTAAAGTTGGTGACACTGTACAATTTCATGAAGGCGGATTGGTTTGTGTGTGCCCAAGCATTTTGTTACTGTGTGCGTAAGCGTTGGATGAATGAGCACTCGGTACCTCAGACGCACGCACCTACGCGCACAGAAACAAAACACAAGACCAGCCCGCTCAACTATACTCCTCGGCACACTAAAACGGCCTTATTATAGGCCATTAGTATTAGGCTCTTCGAAAAAAAAACCAACTAATACTTACCTAATCTAGTGCTTGTTTAGCATACGTGGTTTCGCCAATAGGGTATTCAGAAAAGGTTCATTGGTATTTAGGTTTTGATTTGAAAACACTTATTATTAATTCTTATACCTACCTAAAAGTCAGTTATAAATCTACTACTTACTGTTATTTTTTGCATATCCTACTAATAATAATTATCCTTTAAGTACTAATTTATGAAATCTGAAAGTTTCTGAGCATGTTTGGATGTTTTGATGTTTGTGTTTCAATCACACCTAAACCAGATAACCGATTTGAATGAAACTTGGAATAGTTGTAAACAGTGACCTGGAATAGCATATATGCTATTCAAAATGTTTGTACTACTTTTAGTATTCTAGTTTTGAATAGTAAACATTTTGTGACATTGGTATGTAATTATCACGTAATTATTCATCGTCTAATGCCGCAAAAACTAAAGGAAGTTGGCAGTGAAAGTCTCAAAGTGTACTCATGACCTTCAATGGTTGATTGCCACGCGTCAATGAGTCGATTGATGTAATGATTGTCAGAAATAGATGTTCCTTGACTTTGAGATAATACTTAAGGTGGTCGCACAGTACAGCCGAGCCGAACGCGCCGAACTGTCAATTCAATAGAGAAGCTGCTGACGTCAGAAGCGAGCTGCATATTCTGAAGTCATCAGCATTTTTTGTATGGAAAAATGACTGCGGCGCGTACAGCGTGGACAACTGTGCGGTCAGGTTCAAATATCTGTCACCAGAGCTGGGCACTAAGAACTTAATTAAAATCCTTTCTGTCAACATTCTCGTTTTGTTTTAAAAAGCATCGTCACTATTTAAATAAGGTTTAAATATTTGAGTGTCTTCCATCGCTTAATCTACTTAACATAACACTGCCCAGAATACTAATTAAGTATATTTTTTGGAAACTAAACGGATCTAAACGTTGCGTAAAATAGATATACTCGTATTTTCCACCAGACTCTGTATGAGAACTTCATACTGTATTTTATTATTTACTAGCGACCCACCCCTGCTTCGTACGGGTGCAATGCTGATACTAAATTTCTCTACTATGTATATTATGCATGTATTATACATATAAACCTTCCTCTTGAACCTCCCTCTATTAAAAAAACCGCATCAAAATCCGTTGCGTAGTTTTAAAGATTTAAGCATACAGGGACAGAGAAAGCAACATTGTTTTATACTATGTAGTGATGATAAAACGATTTTCTTCTCTGGCCAGTTTGTATACGTATAATGTCAGTTTCATCTAAGTATTTTGATTTACGTACCTTGGTGAAAAAAAAAACGCTTATCCGCAGCCCGACTTCACCCACTAATAATAATAATAGGGATAATGACGATTATACCTAGTGATTCAGATTGTATAAGACTTACGCCGGGAGCTTTATAAAAACTACAAAGACCTTAGTCATGGCTTAACGAGTTCTATGTTGAGAACGTTAACAAACCCTCTGAACCACGGAAGCGTTCATTGTTCGTCTCAGTAGCGGTCACCCATCCATCTCGGCCTTCGAGTATCAATTGTTAAGACTTGCTGAGACCTCGCTTTGCTCGATGATGATGTTAAACCAAGTTACAAGGTAACATTCCTGAATTCCCATCAATCACAATTTACTTTCGACACGCGACCGAATAGTTTTGGAGTTTTACCTACATTGAAACTGGGTCGTGTGAACGATGGGTCCCTAAGGATAACACACAATATCTCCAATCTTAATATTCATGTTCAATTCTTTCAGGGTATTTGACCAAAGCGACCAAGTGATCCGAGAGCGCATTTAGCTCAATAGGCCGTCAGTGTCTTGGGCACGCATCCGACTGACATTGCGGACAGACCGTCGGACGTTTCTCGTGGCTGGTTTCTTGAAAATGGAAACGTGATATTACGTACCACACTTACATCAGTAAATTTTTCTAAGGCCCACCAGTATCCACCCACTGCTGAAGGTATAGGCTTCCTCATTTTCGCGCTACTTTTTCCTGTCGGTTGCATTCCCAATGCCTCGTAAGCCCATATTATTTCTTGTACTTTTAAAAAAAAATACAGTCTAATTTCGAGGTTCTCAACCTCCTCCTTTTTTTGAAGTCGTCTAAAAATCTAGCAATTATCGTAGTTGAAATTACGATCAGACCAAATAGTTTTCTGTAGGTACATACATACCTACTCATAAGTAAGCTCTCTGGACACGAATGTTTTAAAAACTAGCTGTCCTAGTTCAGGGTTCGCCTTATCGTGACAGGTACAAGCCTCGCCAGCAAGGCTGCGCTGATTCTGATTCATTGATTGTGATTTGTAGTTTTGACACAACCTTGATTTGATTAGAGTACTGACGTCGAAAGTAGGCAAGGCGTTGCTGAGAGCTAATCTTTAGCTTAACCCTAAGATTCATTAAATTACGTTTGAAATAATGATAAAATTGAGCAATTTACTGCCCCTTTAATGATTTTTCCTTTAATGATCTTTGTAGATCATCAGGCAAGCAAAGGTAAATGTAAATTGCTCTACTATGTAGACCCCTCGCAGACTACAGACTTTCTATCGGCCGATAGTTGAGACGGAATATACTTCAGCTTTTAATGAGTGTGGAGAAGTATAGCCCGTCTCAACTATCGGCCGATAGAGAGTCTGTAGTCTGCGAGGGGTCATAGATTCTCCTCGCGACATTCAGGAGAACAATACCTTTTAGTTTATATTGTCCCTGCTACAATGAATGACAGGTGTAGAGGAATTCCAAAATTGCCCTAGGACAGGCAATGCCCCCATGGTAATAGCCGTTTTATAGAACAACTACAACCGTAAATTGTTCAACATGGCAACATTAGCTTGTTTTACAGCCATAACAAGAGACAAGATCCGGATACATAAATTAGCTCTGCTTCCTCGATCAATAAAACAATGACATTTTACATTTGATCAAAGATTTTCCGTACTATACCGACCGTAGTATGTTTGCTTTCATGCATTTGACTGAAACACTATCAAAGCTCTTTCCAGACGTAGAATGGATTGTTTCGATTCTGGATAGTTGACAACGTGTTCCAGGGATTACAGAGGGACACAATGCGTTTCTTAGAAGAAATTGTTTTTTATGGAAGAGGGGGCAAACGAGCAGGTGACACACCTGATGGTGAGTGATTACCACCACCCACAGACAGCTGCAGCATCAACAAGCGGATGCGTTGCCGGCCTTTGAGGTCGATAGGCTCTTTTCTTGAAGGTTCCTAAGTCGTTGTTGAAAGGCCTGATGTATGTGAGGGGTTGGCTTGTAAGATCACACGGGATCAAAATATACAGGGTGTAAAAAGACATCTACCGAAGCCGAAACGGGTAGGTACAGCATCCCAACACACAACCAAATCCAAAAGGATTTTCCGAAAAAATCATTCTATCCGGAGAAAACAGCGTTTAAAGATTACGGTTTGCGGATGTTCTGGGCGCGTTTTTTTACGTAGATTGCTGGATTTTGAGTTTTAACTGTTTTTTTATTTTTTAATTGACATTATTAGGTAGGTATGGTCTTAATATTTTATAACTACCCTAGTTTTAGTTAAGCACCTACTTGTTGCAATTAGAATTATGTTGTGTTTATAAATAGTTTTTAGGTAACCTACCAATAAAATAGGGCCCAGAGGCTAAAAAAGCAATAAATTGTAATATAAACGTAAGCTTCTTAGTTAAGTAAGTATACAGTTACCTACCTAAACTAAGTTAAGTATATTTCATATTTCTGTATCTCATTTTAAGTGAACATTTTGTAGTTCTTATGAGAAATAAATTCTTTAACCTCATATGTTGTACTAGTAGTCAATAACCGAAAATAACATAAAATGACTAATCTAAGTTTGCGTTTTTTTTTCGCTAAATGTGTTTAGAATCATGGTCTGATTGCAATCCCTCAGTTTTCGGTAGCAGTTTTTTTACACCCTGTATACCTACAGTACCTTGGTAAGTTGAGATAAGATGAGGTTTCAAATACGAGTATGTAATATATGTGTGTCATAAAACAGCCTATGATAATTTACAAATTTCGTGAGCGGGTTTGCTCGTAGAATTAATTCAGACGAACCAAAACTACCTATAGGTATACACAGAATACAGATAGTGAATTCTAGATTTTTAGAATGAGATAAATGCTAGGCAAGGCTCAAACAGGCATCAAACTTTCCTCTCAGGCTATATGTTATGCTCATAACATGGCTACCTCATATTAGTATGAGGTCGCCATGTTATGAGCATCCTTAGATAGCTTGACTGATTCTATTGTATTTTGTAATTTTATGTACATAATTGTAGTAGTTTAGTTTCTGTAAATAAATGACATCTTTAATACCTACACTCAACGGAAAGTCGATTTTCTATGCAGGACAAATGCATGATCTGCAGTTCTGGGTGCTGTGATTGGTTTCTTCAGATTATCTTAGTGTGGGTACACTGGGTACCTAGTACCGACTGGAGTTAGAGACTCTATAGACTTGTTAAATAGAGTTTTCAATTCGATTCAATACATTGCCTTAACACTATCGTCAGGGTCAAGAGTTATGGCCATAAAGGCCAACTCTGGTAACGGAGTTTTTAGACCACTTTAGGCCCTTTAGGGAATTGATAAATTAATACTAAGTATTCATGGCTATATATTGACATTGTGCTCGACAGGAGCTCTTTGAATGCGCTGTAATGCGCACCTTAAATCATTTTACCACACTACACTGGCTTGAAAAATTGATGACATCACAAGGAGACGATTGCTATGTGTTTCTGCAACAAGACCCGCAGCACAAACCGGAGCTCTGCTAAGGGCTTTTCTCTACTGTATATAGATCTCATAACACGTGAAGTGTGGACTGTGGAGTCTTGGCAACCAATTTCACATGAAATGTTTTTGTTGGGATTTAATTACTCTTGGACAGGCGCCCTAGATTTTATGAATATAAGCTTGTTCAAAACAGATTCATCATCATCATGAGCCTATAGCAGTCCACTGCTGGACAAAGGCCTCCCCTAATGAGCGCCATTGCGCCCTGTCCTCAGCCCGACGCATCCAGCTTCTGCCAGCAGCCTTTTGCAGATAGCCTTTTGTCACTCCACCTGGCGTCCTACACTACGTTTGCCGAGTCGCGGTCTCCACTCAAGAACCCGTTTACCCCAACGGTTATCGGTTCTTCGACAGATATGCTGCAGAACTTCAGCTTGCTTTCGGTATGGGTGACGAGAAAATTACGTATATAGTTTTCCAAATGCTGCCCAACCCAGCTCAATCCTCCTCTGGGCCTCCTTCTCAAAACAGATTACCTGCAAGTAAATCGCAGCCATTTGAAAACTAGACAAGTAGTCGGCGCTGAGAGGGAGTAGTCAGAGGCACTTCCATTCCCTACACAAGTAGTGGTAGTGCCTCGCTTCTTTGTCTTGTCTTGGCGTGGGGCACTCCCGCGGGCTCCCAGTTTTGACAAGGCTGATATCGAACTAAACAGAGTAATGATGAAATCGAACCTAAGGTCATTACGTAGGTAGGTATAAAGAACAGATAAAAGCATATGTGCTGCGTCATTTATCAAAACAGATTTTGACCCGGCAAAACAAATATTCCTCAATTAATGATAAGTTCCTCTTGTATAGGTACCGACGAGTAGGTAAGTATTACCTACCTAATAGTGGAATTGAAATAAATAAATAATGATTTTTATTGTCACTGGACATGTACTTGTACACCACAGCGTGAATAAAAAGTGACTTCTACTCTACATAATGTAGTTTATAAGCTTATAATATAATATATTATGTTTTTTGTTAGGTCTCTAGTTATTACTAGAATTGTACCTGATGATTTGGAACTTTGTATTCTGAAATAAACAATTAGGTACTTATTTATTGCGCATTCATCATAACATAGACAGATAACCGCTACTGTTGACAATAATAACTACACGCTGCCGTGCATAAGTCGACCATCCCACTAATATAATAAAGCTGAAAGTTTGTGAGTTTTTTAGATGTTGGTATATTTGTGTAACAATCACGCCTAAACCAGTAAACCGATTTGAATGAAACTTGGAATAGGCGTAGTGACCTGGAATAGCATATACCTAGGCTATTCCAATTGTTGATACCACGCGGGCGAAGCCGCACGCAGAAGCTAGTAAATAAATTTTAAATGTCTGTCTACGAATTCAAAATAATAGTGTTTTCTCAAGTGCACATAGTTATTTACACGATACGTACTAAAACACTAACAAGCTTTTTTAAAAATTTATCTGTCAATGTGTTTGTCCAGGCTATCTGGAACGGCTGAAATGATTATAATGGGACTTTTACTGGAAGATAGAAGATGTTGTAGTGCAACATTATAGGCTTTTACGTTTTATCCCGGAATTCCCACAGGATCGAAATTTACGCGAGAAATCCCGGAAAAATTAAGCCCACGCGAATGAAATCGCGGGCACAGCTTGTTTATAATAAGTAAGTACCTAATTGTGATATCTAAAGAATAACAATTTATTTATCGAAAAAAAAATTGAGATGGTCATCATGAGTGTGGGGTCTTCCACACTCACGATGACCATACTATTTTTTTTTATCTGTATATTACCTAGGTAAGTATGTACCTACCTACCTAATAGAACAGGTTATATACTTAAGTATGGGAGGTAGGGGAGCATTGGGCACTTTTTAAAAGCTTTTAATTATCTTGCAATATTTGTGTGTTCGTAAATTCAACTTGCAAGATTTGAACACTTCCCGGTGTCCGATTGAGCTGAATTTTGGTACACTTATGAGCCCTCGGTGACAATCCAATAATATGGTAACAGCGAGCTGATCTGATGATGGAGTCATGAGCTGTTCCACGGAACACCTCAGCAAATAGGCCGATTGAGTTGAAACTCGGTTCGTAGATTAAATATCATCTAAAATTTTCAAATAGGGTGACAGCGAGCTGATCTGATGATGGATAACGGAACTTCTCAGATAATAGGTTTATTGAAATGAAAATTTGTACTTACAGCAGTGAGTTCAATCAGCTCACGGTAATCCATTAAAAGCTTGCACTTGTTGAATTTATGCCAAAAAAAACTTCTTTAAGTACATACATACATACATAAAGTCACGCCTCTTTCCCAAAGGGGTAGGCAGAGACCACGGATCTCCAGTCGCTACGATCCTGACACACAACTTTCGCCTCATTCACTCTCATTACATTCTTCATACATGCTCGTCGGTTTAGGGTACTTTTGACCTGGCCCTTCTCCAAAATGTCGCCAATTTGATCCAAGAAGGTTCGCCTAGGTCTTCCCCTTCCAGCTGTCCCATGCACACTCGCCTCATACACTTGCTTTGTCAAACGATTGTCATCCATCCTCTCTACATGCCCAAACCATCTTAACATACCTTTCTCGATCCTCAACACTACATCTTCTTTCACTCCACACTGTTCCCTTATCACACTATTTCTCACTCTATCATTCAACGTTACCCCACACATACTACGCAACGCTCTCATTTCAACAGCATTCACTCTACTCTGATGTTTTTTCTGCCACACCCAACTTTCACTTCCATACATCAATGTCGGTACCAACACTCCTCTATGAACTGCCAGTCGTGCCTTGTCGGACACTTTCCGGCTGCTCATAAAATCATGGAGAGCCCCATTCACTCGGTTTCCAGCATTCACTCTCCTTTCGATATCCTCATCGTACTTCCCATCTCTTGTAAACAATGTCCCCAGATACACAAACTCTTTCACTTGTTCCACTCTTTCATCGTCAATCAGAATATTGCATGCTGTCATACATTCATCTTTTTCAAAAACCATAATTTTCGTCTTGCTCACATTTACTTTCATTCCCTTTCGCTTAAAAGCTTCATGCATAACTGTTACCATCTCCTGCAACTCATTCTCCGACGACGCAAGTATAACCTGGTCATCGGCATAGAGAAGACATTTGACGAGTAACTCATTCATTCTTAAACCATTTGCACTATCTTTCAAATCTTTCAAGCAACTGTCCATGAATAGATTAAACAGCCATGGTGACGCTACACATCCCTGCCTAACGCCCTTTTGGATGTTAAACCATTCAGTGTATGACCCATGTATCCTCACGCAAGCACTAGAATCCTCATAGAGAGATTTCAGAGCTCGAACGAGGTTGCTGTTCACTCCATACATCGACAGTACCGACCACAGCTCATTCCTCATCACTTTATCATAGGCCTTTTCCAAATCCACGAATGCGCAATAGACTTTTTGACCTTTGGCCAAAAACTTTTCGGCTATGCTTCGCAAGGAAAAGACCTGATCCGTACATCCCATTCCCTTTCGAAAACCCGCTTGTGCATCCCATATTCTCTTGTCGGTTTCTTTTACAACCCTTTCAATCAAAATCTTTGCATACAGTTTGCCGACGATGCTAAGGAGGCTAATGCCTCGGTAATTTTTGCAGTCTTGGTGTGAGCCTTTTCCTTTATAAAGGGGAACTATAACCGCCTTGCACCAGTCATTCGGTACTCTGCCAGAGTTCCAGCACAAATTAAAAAGACGGTATAGCTGACTAGCTACAACACCATATCCAGCCTTTAGCATCTCGGCTGTGATCCTATCATACCCAGCAGCCTTTCCCGATTTCATACTCTTTAATGCATTCACAATTTCACCCATTCCGATACAGTAGTATCGGAATGGGTGAAATTGTGTGAAGAAGTGAGCAGTGACAGTAGTCACTGCTCACTTCTTCACACGAAGACGTTGAGGTAGGTTCCAGCGTATCTTCTCTCTCAAACAAACTCTCAAAATACTCTTTCCACCTCTTTAATATACACTCTTCACCTTTCACTATACTTTAAGTACATACATGACAATAAAACGGTTATTTACTTATACAATTCCATTGTTGTTTTAAAATATATTGAAAGAGCTTATATTTAACTCAGATTATTGTTAAGAACAGTATTTCAAATGCTACCAGTTTTTAAGATATAAGAAATACTCAAGACCCTCAAGGGCGTTTCACACCCCCTGATGGATTTGGAAACTTTAAGCGTCTTACCATAGAACGTGATATAAAGTTATTCCGGAGTGTAAACTGTCAAAATGTACCTATGGTTATTCTTGATTTATTCGGTGGAATAACTTTATGTCACGTTCTATGGTAAGACGCTAAATAAATGAGCCAAAATTGCCCAATGCTCCCCTACCTCCCCTGTACTACTAATTTTTTTTAGCTTGTTATATAATAACATAATTAGCATATTATCTGCCCGCGGGTTCGTTCACGTGGTACTATCGGGTTTTATTCACTAAAACAAACTTTTATTACATTAGGTAATTTGTACATACTAATCTGTACTTAAAATAACTTTAATTGCACTTCTTGTATAATAAAATAATAAATAAATAAATAATGCTGGACTTTTTCTTTTCACACAGCATCATCTAGCCCCAAAATAAGCAGAGCTTGTGTTATGGGTACTACAACATAAATACTTTTTGATTGTAAATACATACATACATAGAAAGCACCCAGACCCGAGACAAATACTTGTAGATCATACAAACTTTTGTCCCCGACGGGGACCGAAACCGCAACCTTCTGTGTCGCAAGCCATTTTTATACATTTTGAAAGAAGAGACGCCGCCACTTCTCCGCCTCTTCTTATCAAAATGTATAGAAATGCGCACCCGCGCCTCGCCCACGCCACGCCTCTTATATTTGTCCCGCGCCTTATATTTTTGTTGTGTTATGTCTAGTGTTTTGTATTATCTGCAGGTATATTGTGTTAAATTAAAAAAGAATCGTGAAGATTCGTGTGATGTTATGATTTTTACTTTTGTGTAGGTATTCCTGTAAATATTTCTGTGTTATCGCTTTTATATTATCATTATGTTAGGTACTCGCTAATACTCAAATCATGCCGTCTTCACCTGTAAGTGTAGAGACACTAAAAAAGAATTGTTTTGTTGTTTCCATATTTTATGTTAAGGTGTACTCTGTCTTGGTGAACTAATAAATAAATAAATAAGAATATTATGCCTCTCGTTAAAGTCTGATTTTTAAAAAATAATTAAGAAAAAGCTCAGGCTCAGCTACACTCAATAAAAGAGTAGATTACAGACAGTCAGTAGGTAAGTAGCAAGTTGATAAGTATGATATAAACAGTGTTTTTATTTTTATAGTGGCCGCGGCTGTATCTATACTCGTATAAATACATCTTATTTGACCTTTTTCGGTTAGTTCGAATCAGAATCAGCACCGTTAAAGATGATTCTAACAGTTTTGGTAGTCCTTGCTTCAATATTATTCGCTGTGTACTTTATCAGTAAGTATAAGTTTGACTACTGGATAAAGAAAAATGTTCCGTTTGTAAAGCCAGTGCCTATTTTGGGAAACTATGGTCAATTCATTTTACTAAAACAATACATGGGAAAAGTTGTCCAGGATCTTTGTAGACGGTTCCCAGACGCTCCTTACTTCGGAGCGTTTTATGGTACTGAACCAGTGCTTATCATTCAAGACCCTCAACTCATCAAGACTGTGATGACGAAAGATTTCTACTACTTCAACGAAAGAGAGATTTCGAAATACACAGACAAGGAAGTTTTTACAAGGAATATGTTTTTCGCGGGCGGTGACCGCTGGAAAGTGACTCGACAGCACATGACCCCACTTTTTTCATCCGCGAAAATGAAGAACATGTTTTATCTGATTAAAAACTGTGCGCATACCTTCGAAGTGATGCTCGACAAACACATGGAGAAGACAAACGTTGTTGAATGCCGATCGATGCTGGCAAGGTACACAATCAGCGGCATTTGCTCTTGTGCATTTGGCATCGATACGCACACCATGGATATACCTGACAACAATCCATTCACGGCGATAGCCAACACTATCTTCGAGAACACGTCGTATCGGGGGTTCAAGAACAACACCCGAGCCATCTGGCCAGCTATTTTCTACGGTCTGGGCTTCAAATCGTTCCCACAAGCACTGAATCAGTTTTTCAATGACTTGCTCATCAAAATCTTCAAAGAAAGAGGTTACAAACCCACGTCCAATAACGATTTTGTGGATCTCATTCTCAGTTTCTACGAGAATAAGACTATTACAGGAGATAGCATAACTAACATGAAGACCGGAGAACATAAAAAGGTGGACATAAATGTTGATACAGAGTTTTTGGTATCCCAATGCATAACATTCTTCGCAGCAGGGTTTGAGACCACATCAACCACCTTAAGCTTCACACTGTACGAGCTAGCTAAAAACCAAGACGTACAGAAAAAAGTGCACGAAGAAATCGACGCATATCTAAAGCAGAACAATAATGTGATTACATACGACTGTACAAAAGAACTTCCATACACGGAAGCTTGCGTCTATGAAGCAATGCGTTTGTACCCAGCTCTGGGTGTCCTTACTCGGGAGGCGGTGGAAGATTATGTGTTTCCTTCAGGCTTAAAGTTGGAAAAGGGGATGAGGGTGCACATACCAGTATATTCTCTCCATCATGATCCCGCAAACTTCCCAGACCCTGAGGAGTTCCGACCTGAACGTTTCTTGCCAGAGAATAAACAGAACATCAAACCATACACCTACTTACCATTTGGAGAAGGACAGAGGCTGTGTATTGGTATGTACTACCTACCTACCTATTTAAAATTACTAAGATAGTAGAATTTTTAAGAGGTGTCAGTAAAACATACCTAGTGCCTGTAAAAACGATTACAAACTGTAGCTTTCCCAAGATACAATAGACATTCGCTCAGATCCACAGGTAGATTTAAGATTTTAGACATCTTCAATTCTTTAAAGATATCTAGGGACTAGTCAGAGGCACGATACATACCTAATAAGCGCTTTGCACGCGTTAGCAGAACGTCTAGTTTTTTTGTTCCTTTTTCTCAGAAATAGAATAGAATACAGCGTTATTGTACACCAGAAAAATTACATAAATTAAAAACAAACGTAAAAATATGGGCGAATGGGCGAAATATTTTTCTCCTAGTAATTAATGTAAAAACTCTTATATTTATCATTGATGTAACTCCTTTTATAAATTTCTGTAAGCTGTTTGTTTTGCCAATAACTAAAATAAAATAAATATGCCCTTACATACATACGTACAAATATATGTGCGTCTTGTATCTTCCTAGGTATCTACAGTGTTCCATCTCATAAAGGCGGCGTTGGTCTATATTGTATGTGTAGATGCACATGCACGTTGTTTGTGTGTGCGTAAGCATCGGATCACTCCATGGACGAATGAGCGCTCAGTATCGCTTCTACAGAAACAAATCTACACACACATGAGACCAACTAGTACAAATAAACAACTGTACGATGATTTCTCATTTATGTATTTTTTTAGGGGCACGTTTCGCAAAGATGAAGATTATGCCTGGACTGATTACCTTTCTGAAGAAGTATCGAGTAGAACTGGCGCCGGGCATGACTTCGAGAGTGGGCCTCGATGCCCGTACCCTCGTGATACAGTCCATAAGCGGAATACATCTCAAAACCACAGTGAGAGAGGGTTGGGAACAACGGATGTATGGGAAAACTCATTAAATGTTTATCAGAAAAGTGTTTTTTTTGTAGGTACTTTTTTTTACAAAATCATTACTTATCCTGTATATCATATAATCCTGTATACTAATATTATAAAGAGGAAAGATTTGTTTGTTTGTTTGTATGTTTGTTTCAAATGAATAGGCTTCGAAACTACTGAACCGATTTTTAAAATTCTTTCACTAATAGAAACCCACATTATCCCCGATGAACATAGGCTATATTTTATCCCGGGGAAGTGAAGTTTTCCCGAGGGATCGCGGGTAACACCGCGGCCGACAGCTAGTCTTTTATACATATAAATAGACTAGCTTCAGCGCGCGGCGCAGAAGCTCTTATGCGGGGTGTTATATAAGTTTAATGTGTCTGTGTATCAGTCTGTGGCATCGATAGCTCGCAAACCGTAGATGAATCCGTTTGGGAGCTACGATGTCACAGAACCGATTTATGTCATAGAGAATTTTATCCCGAGTGTTCTTAGTCATGTTTCATAAAAATCGGATCAGCCGTTTGAAGCTCTTTTTAACCGACTTCAAAAAAAAAGGAGGTTCTCAATTCGCCTGCATGTTTTATTTTTTTTTGTATCTTGTTACGCGATTACTCCGCCAATTGTGGACTGATTTTTAAAATTATTTTTTCGTTTGAAAAGGTAGTATAATTTTATTCCTGAGGGTTTTATAGTTTTCCCGTAAAACTCTAAAAACCTTCCCTCCTAGCCATTGTAAATCGAATCGATAGATAAGTCTAAGACTCTTTATGCATTACTAGCTGCGCCCCGCGGTTTCACCCGCGTAAGTCCCGTTCCCGCGGGAATATCGGGATAAAAAGTAGCCTATGTGTTAATCCAGGGTATCACCTATCTACATACCAAATTTCAACCAAATCGGTCCAGCCGTTTTTGCGTGAAAGAGTAACAAACATCCATACATCCATACATCCATACTTACAAACTTTCGCCTTTATAATACCGATTACTTAAAATTTATAGGATAGGATATCAAATTGACGATTTACTAATGCCAGAAACTCACGTGCCGCGAAACTTGACATAAAATGTATGCAGTTTTGGTAATTAATGCCCTTAGACGCCGGTGGAGCCTAAGCATTATCTGTCGATTTGATTTCTTTTTCTTATTTAGATTTTTATGGATGGCTTATTGATTCCTTGAGTCACGCCGTGTGTAGAGTCGAACATTGAAGTCGGTTTTTTTTTAGTTTTAAAATGTAATTATAGTTTTAAAGTCAGTTCAGTATCCTTACTTACCTACATTTATTATATTAATTTGTATTCTATTCAGCCCGGTTGCACCCACTGCTGAGTATAGGCCTCCTCTGTAAATCGCCACTCTTTTCAGTCCTGTGCTGACCTTTCCCACGCTTTCCCAGCTACATTAACGATGTCATTCAACCATCGATCGGGCGGGTGGTCTGCCTCATGGCCTTTGTGCATCTCGGGGCTACCATTTCGTAATCGCTGTAGTCCATCTTCCGTCTTTCCGTCTAGCCAGGTGTCCTGCCCATCTCCACTTGAGACTTGCGATACCTACGTCTACGACCATGGTTCGACGTCGTATTTCTACGGTACATACCCCAACACCCCTCGATACATACCGAGGGAGATGCCGAGTATGGCGCGCTTCATGGCCCGCTCCGCTGTGCTACTCTTATCTTGTGCATTCCTTTGTTAGCGGCCATGTCTCGGATCCATATGTTAATGTGGCCAGAACACACTTTTTACGTAAGTTATACGCCTTGGTCTTCAGGCTTTGCGGTATACTAGACTTGAATTTGTATTAGGTTTTACTTAAACTTACTTTTTTTTTGTACTTTAGTTTTTGCATTGTTAATCTTACTAATATTATTAATGCGAAAGTCTGTATGTTTGTCTTCACGTATCTCCATGACGACTTAACCGATTGTGATGAAATTTGGAATGTTGATTCTTTACATACAGGAATAGGATATAGGCGTGTAAAATTTTCAAAAATCAACCCTTAAGGGTGTATACAGGGTGTTAAAGTTTGTATGGAAAAAAATATTCCTTGGTCCGATTTACTTGAAACTATTGTACATATTGTGGTAGTTTAGTTTCTGTAAATAAACAAATTATATTTGAAAAAAAAAAAAAAAAAACTTGAAACTCGGTAAAAATAAACTTAAAAGTGAATAATGAAACCCATGTTTTTAATTTTTTCAAAACATCCCTTAGGGGTGGTGTGAGGCAGTTTCAAAGTCGTAAGGTTAGAAAGTCTCTATGTGCAATGTTTGTCTTCACGTATCTTCATGACGACTTAACCGATTGTGATGAAATTTGGAATGTAGATTTTCTGGGTTAGATTTTCCCTCCCTCTATCTACTATGGGATCCTTGACAGAAACATAACGCAATAATAGTTAATCAGATTATGTATAATGGAAAGTCAAAACCATACAGTTCTTGCTACAACAAAAAAATGTTTTGAGTTATGCTTCTTCAAAAAAATTGCCGCCCGTTGGTTATTTCGATTTACTCAAAACTCCTGCACTTTGTTCCTAATAATGCGCAGACGAAGTCGCGCGGGTCAGCTAGTTTTCTATAAAGTCCACATTGCTCTGTAACGATGACTTAGTTCGTAAAGGGATCTGACTTACTTCCTTATGTTTAATTTTTCTAGAAGTTGTGGGGGTTTTTTCGTAGAAGCTACGAGCTAGTAGGTAACTGTATGAAATAAGTTAATCTTGAATCTTATTAGGTTACTTATTCGTTATTCTTAAAAAAAAAAAAAAACAGGGTCACGACTGTATCCCCAAGGCGCGGTAGACATTCTCTCAGATCTTTATATTCCAGATCCTTTGAAGATGTCTAAGGGGGTAGTCAGAGGCATGTACAAATACATATTTGATACATGCCCACATCTTGCAGAAGTTAGTATTCCATACGTGACAGGTTGCAAGCCCATCGCCGCCTATAAGAATACTATTCTTAATCCGTTGATTAATAAACACTTTGTTTTTTACCTACCTACTTGCTATTTTACTTTGATAGTACCTATTTAAGTAATCTTCCTTGCACGTGATATGCCAAGATGCACATGTTAATCAATTGCAGTGACTTTCAGTTTTGCAACTCTATAATTAGGTCTCAGAGTATAGTATGTAGGTACGTAGGTATGTAGGTACAGCCAGCTATGAAAGTCTTTTTAAAACGCCACTCCTTTTCAATTCATCTTCTTTAAAAAGTTCACCATAATCAGACTGAGCCCTAATCTACAGAATTTGTCTTGGAAATAGGTTCTTTTAAGTAAAACATCAAATGTTAATTGACTTCCGTTGCTGGCATAATCTATTAAGGTTCGATTTTGGTACATAGTCTTATATACATAGCTTGTACCTACGTTTGTTTTTGTTATTTATGTATATTTATTTATTTAACTTTTGCTTATTTGTCATTTAATATTGAATTGAGGCGTGACTTTGCGGAAGTCCATTGTAAGATATTAAAAATGGTAAGGAAATATATAGTACCAATCCGCTAATCTATTCTCAAACAAAGGTTTCTTAAAACTAGTACTCACCCCAAAGCCACCCAACCACCCACTAACCTCTGGCAAGCCTCCTACAACTTAGGCTCGGCAATCTGAACCGTGAGCAGCACCGGGGCCCGGTCATTTTGTATTTTGTTTGTGCTTGAGTGGCAAATAAATAAATAAATGTCTATGTCTTGGGACGGGACGAGAGCTAAGACTCGCAGCACAAACCGGAGCTCAGCTACTAGATCTCCTAACTTTACAACCAACCAACCAACCAACCAACCACCAACCAACTCCTAAACCAATTTTACATGCATTTTTAGGTGGTTTGACGAAATATGTTTCAGCAGCTTGACAGTCCGTTTAAATATTTGACAGGGCTGGGATAACGAACCAGAGTACCTATGGTGTGAAATCGAACCTTAGTAGGTTGGTATTACGGGTATTACTATCTGTCCATCGCAGTGTTACTCGCGGTCCCTCGGGAAAACTTCACTTTCCCGGGATAAAATATATTTTATGTTCATCATGAAATGTATCCTATGTTCATCAATGCGAGATTGTAATGGTAGTTTTGGAGCCTATTCAATTCAAACAAACAAACAAACAAATCTTTCCCTATTATTTATAGTGTTATAATATTAGTGACACAAAAAATGTTCACTACATCCTACGTTTATGTGCAAACTGCAGTCAAAATTGCCTATTGAATTATGTAAGTATAGAATATATTAATATTACCAAATAATGCTCGACTTGGTTTTGTCTCCTATGAAGGAAACGCAGGCACCTGCGATACAAGATTTTCAATCTTAGTGCAGGTCTCTGCAACTCACACACATGTACGATACATTCTATGAAACCAACTGTAACCTAGTACCTACATACTTTTGTAATAACCATACCTTATTGCCTAACCATTTATAAATTAATATTAAGTTTAAGTAAGTACTTGTTTCACACATTATCTGTACCTACGTTTGTCTATTTTTTGTGAATAAACTTTGATTTGATTTGAAAAAAAACCATGGCTCTCCCGCGAGTGCCGAGAGAAGTAAAATTTGAACAATTAGGTGCCTGGTGTATTTTTTGAATCGTCAGGAAATCGAAAAATATCGAAAGATCGACTTCACCCGTTTAGTTAGAAAATGAGCTTTTAGAAATGTAAAAATATCGTCGTAAAAGTTTACCGAGTACAGAACTAGATGGCGTAAGTGTCGGTGAGCAGTCACGTGACTCGCACGTGACCTTTTCAAGGCAAATCCAAGAATTTATTCTCATATCAAAACATGCCCAACGCGCCTAAAGAAGTTTTCACTTCAAAAAGTATAAAAACATTTTGCTGATAAAATATTTATTGAGTTTTCTCATACATCCGTTGTTCCCAGCCCTCTCTCACTTGTGTCTTCAAATGTATCCCGCCTAGGGGCTGTGTCACGATAGTACGGGACTCAAAGTCCAGGGTCGAAGACATGCCCGGCGCCAGTTCCACCTGGTACTTCTTCAGAATCGTAATTAGCCCAGGCATTAAATTCATCTTTGCGAAACGTGAACCTATAAACAAAAGTAAATAGACATTTATTTACAGAAACTAATCTTCTACGTAAATACCTACCTTAAGTAAAACATAATACCTACAATAGAATCAGTCAAGGATTTTTAAAAATTACCTATAAATAAACAAATAGGTACCTACCTACATAAGTACCTACCTAAGAAATTATCGTACAGACACATTCGTATGTCTCGGGCATGTTCCCGAGAAAAATGATCAGACAGTCTGTCTGTCACGTCGGCGTCGCTGCTAACTTGTGCAAAATGTTGATATATGCATTTCGGACGTGCCACTGACTATCCCCTTAGATACATTTAAACAATGGAAAATATCTGAAGATCTTAATCTCCCTATGAATCAGAGAATTTTATCGTATCTTTAAAATATAGTTGTGATTATTTTTCCTGGTAGACAGTTGTAGGCACTTATGTTTATTACAGACATCTCTTCAATTTTTTATTATCATTAGTGGCCATAAATTTTAAAAACACTTTTATAAATACATACCTATACACACCCTCTGTCCTTCTCCAAATGGTAAGTAGGTGTATGGCTTGATGTACTGTTTATTCTCTGGCAAGAAACGTTCAGGTCGGAACTCCTCAGGCTCCGGGAAGTGTGTGGGATCACGATGGAGAGAATATACTGGTACGTGCACCCTCAAACCTTTCTCCAACTTCAGGCCTGAAGGAAACACATAATCATCTACCACCTCCCGAGTAAGGACACCCAACACTGGGTACAAACGCATCGCCTCATGCACGCAAGCTTCCAGGTATGGAAGTTCTTTTGTACAGTCGTATGTAATCTGATTATTGTTCTGCTTTAGATATGCGTCGATTTCTTCTTGAACTTTTTTCTGTACGTCTTGGTTTTTAGCTAGCTCGTACAGTGTGAAGCTTAATGTGCTGGCTGTAGTCTCAAACCCTGCTGCGAAGAACGTTATGCATTGGGCTACCAGAAACGCTTTATCAACCTCTATATCCACCTTTTTATGTTCTCCAGTCTTCATGTTAGTTATGCTATCTCCTGTAATATACTTTTTCTCGTAGAAACTGAGAATGAGATCCACAAAATCGTTCTTGGATGAGGGCTTGTAACCTCTTTCTTTGAAGATTTCGATGAGCAAGTCATAGAAAAACTTATTCAGTGATTCTGGGAACGATTTGAAACCCAGACTGTAGAAAATAGCTGGCCAGATGGCTCGAGTGTTGTTCTTGAATCCCCGATACGACGTGTTCTCGAAGATACTATTTGCGATCGCCGTGAATGTATTGTTGTCAGGTTTATCCATGGTGTGCGTTTCGATGCCAAATGCACAAGAGCAAACGCCGCTGATTGTGTATCTTGCCATCATTGCTCTGCCTTCGAAGAGGTTTGTCTTCTCCATGTATTTGTCCAGCATCGTTTCGAAGGTATGGGCACAATTATCAATCAGATAAAACATGTTCTTCATTTTCGCGGACGAAAAAAGTGGGGTCATATTCTGTCGAGTCACCTTCCAGTGGTCACCGCCCGAGAAAAACATATTCGTTGTAAAAACTTCCTTCTCTGTGTATTTCGAAATCTCTCTTCCACTGAAGTAGTAGAAATCTTTCGTCATCACAGTCTTGATGAGTTGAGGGTCTTGAATGATAAGCACTGGTTCAGTACCATAAAACGCTCCGAAGTAAGGAGCGTCTGGGAACCGTCTACAAAGATCCTGGACCACTTTTCCCATGTATTGTCTTAGTAAAATGAGTTCTCCATAGTTTCCCAAAATAGGCACTGGCTTTACAAATGGAACATTTTTCTTTATCCAATAGTCAAACTTATATTTACTAATATAGTACACAGCGAACAAAATTGTGGCAAGGACTACCAAAATTGTTGGAATCATCTTAGACGGTCTGATTTGAACTAAACGGAAAAGGTCAATAATTATGTATTTATACGAATACTGAGTACCTAGATACAACGGCTACTTATATATAATTAGCATATCACTGTTTACACTGAGAACTTGCTACTTAATATTGACTGTCTATAATAATCAACCGGCTTTTGTTAAAACGAATGAGTCTCCGTCTTTTGTTAAATCGTGTAAGTATTTACTTTATTAAAAGTTTAAACATCAGTAGGTACATACAAGGAACTAGATACTTTTTTGACGAGACGTTGCATGCTGTAATTTATTACTTATTACACTATAACTATACAAAGATAACACAAAACCACAGAATACAGATAGACAAAACTCTAAACACACTCATTTCTTCGGTCGATAGCGTAGTGTGCACGGATTTAAAAAAATTTAAATCCGTGGTAGTGTGTATCAGTGTCACAGAACAATAATACTCCTGTCAATCTGTGTGCATAACTCGGTTCGAAAGAAACGAATTCAAAATGACGGCTATAGTAATTTGTTCTCTCCCTTATACACAAGTGCCGTATTTAGTGTGCAAGCGAGAGAACATCATAATTGCAGTCATTTAGATTCATTTCTATAATGAACTGAGTTACAAGTCCAGATCGGTTTGTGCATTTTTGAGGGTAGGCTAGCACTCTGCGTGTGTTGTTTGCATTCTTAAGAGTAAGTACCTACAATTTAGAGGTCGTGTGATATCCTAGCTAGATCGATAAAAATGTTGTATTTTGCAAACTAAAATGATGGTACCTAAGTGAATGAAACCGCGGGCAGTTGCTAATGTGCAAATTACATTTTATCAAACTAAGTTATAAGAAGTAGGTACTAATTAATGATTAAACGAACTTACCTGTGAGTGAAGTTCTATCATAATTATACGAGCGTCTGGTCCGAATAGATTATAAGAGTATTATGTATATAAACTACTTGTAGTCTCGCGATTAGTGAGCCAAATCAACACTGAAGTTAGGAAAGAGCTTTGCTTGTCATTGTCATCCTTTTAAAATTTTTTAGGGTATCTGTGAATCTGTAGGCCAATGTCATTTAGTTAGTAGTAAAATCCGCAAACAGATCCTGGACCTCATTGTTGTAGTATAGTATTACCGTAATGTTACCTATATTGGGAGTGTTGCAACCACGATGGGTGGGCGGGATACTAATCTATTCGGACCAGACGCTCGTATAATTATGATAGAACTTCACTCACAGGTAAGTTCGTTTAATCATTAATTATACCTCGCGTCTGTTCCGAATAGATTATAAGAGTATTATGTATATAAACTACTTGTAGACCTTGAGAGTTTTTACGGGAATAACATCAATGAGGAATTCAACCCATGCAGCCTTGCGAAATAACAATGTTTATATTTCGACCATTTATAAGTTATGTAGATACCTACCTACCAGGTTTGGAATAAGGATATACCTTAACTATATACATACTTCGTCATCTTATATGTGTATTTAATTTAATGAGTTTCTATTGTCAAGATTGACCACAATAACAAATTATTATCAATAATTCAAACGTTTATAATAATTTTCAGCTAATAAAAATTATTAATAGATACTAGGTACTTATAATAGTTTTCAATGATACTATTAAAGGAGGATAACGTGTCGTAGATACGCAGAGTATTTAATAAACTTGGTAAATTGATTATGAATCAAATTTAGATACCTATATGTACCTACTATGTAAGTATGTAGGATTATTAGTAAGTAAATAAATAACATTATTAGCCATTAAACTAACACGTCCCAATGAGTAATAGATAAAGGTCTATGATACGGGCGAGCAAAGGTGGAGAAGCAGTCGATCCAGCCTTCAGTAAATGTCTATTGGTGGATGGTAGGTACCCACGGATTTAGGTACCTATCGACCGACAGTGATGCCGAGTGAGTGCGCGTGCAACTCGTGACGCGCGCGACCACGGCTGTTCTATGTACTAACACAGCCGAAATGTCGGAAAAAAAAAAATGGTAAAAACGCCATAAAAATTCTGTACTTATAACTAAAAATGAATAGGTAACTTTACTTTATTAGGTAAAGTTATTAATTTTAACTGAACTGCCACGATACAGGCCCAGCCCCGTGCAGGGCTCGCGGTGAATTATTTATAATATTTAATCGTAATAAATTGAATTAAAGTCCTATAGGTTGGTTCTTTTGACGTAGTTATAATCAAGATTTAATAATCAAGGTTTGAGTAAAGCTTGGTTCTTGAATAAAAAGCTTAATTTTTTAACATTTATTTCGGATCTTATTTTAAAATAAATAAATCTGAACGTATTGTTTGGACTAAAAACCCTTGCGAGTAGTAGTGGCATTAAGGTTCGTCGTTCTGTCAAGCAAGACTTTCTTAGGAAATTTAATTTTAGATAGAATACCTACAAAGGCTAAAGCTGCAAGACAGGATTATAATATAATATCAAGGTATCTTAGAGAGTGAGTACTTATACAAAATCGTATATATTTCGAATGTTGCATTTTTGACGAAACACTTTAATTTTATATGAAAATATTAGCCATTAGGTAAATACCTAAATATTTAATATTGGCCCTAAGACAGAACTCTAATGTTATGAGGATGCGAGATTGACTCGAATTTGAGGTAGTTGGTTACCTAAACTATTAAAATACGTCCATTTAAAGTATCTTAGAGCTTGTTCACATTGAATACGGAATCGTGTTTTTTACGATTCGTGTCGATCTATTTTATTTGTCATAATCATAAAACATTCACGATGACTTTTGACAAATCGTCAAGGGCGTATCCCGTGTGAATGCACCTTAATTGTAGGACACAATTATATGACTTTTATTTAAGTAGGTAAGTACCTACTTCAAAAATAATAATAATAAGACTTTCACAAAATAAACCCACCACTTTAATATATAAATAATAACACATTGTTTCATTGAACTGGCTGATAGTGGTGTCAATAAAATATTATTCAAAGAGAATTAGGATGCTTAATCTTGATAGTTTTGTTGGCCATAGGGCGCGCCGCCCCGGCAAACCAACCGAGATTCCTCGAGCTTAATCTGCGATTATATTTCCTTAATGATTTATCATTCAAAATACTTAGTGGCAAAAAAAAAAAAGGTTGGTAATAGAAAAATAGATAGATCTATGACAATCTATGACCCTGAATGGATCTATGGCAAACGCCTCTGGAAGTCATTATATAAATGACTTAATAGGTGTCCAAATCATATTTACGCGACTGGTAAATTGGGTCCTAGCTGATTGAAATATAATGTAAATAAATATGTTGAAAAAATATTACACGAATGGATAATAAACTTAAATACCTATAATAGAAAAGCCACGAAAGGGTCGTTTCACAATAGGTACTTGGGTAAGGTATTGAATAACACCTAGTACTTCTACCACCTGCTTATATAACTAGGTATAATAAATATATTTGATACCAATCATTCTATTCGTGTAGAAAAAAATCCGAGGAGCTGTCAATAGATGCGAATGCCTGAAAGTTTTAAAGAACCTTAAAATTATGTTAGGATTTCTAATGTTGTAAAGGATTGACCACTGACCGCTGACTGACACATGATTACACCCCATAGTTGAGCGTCAGCAAAATTTTAATGATGCTGTATGTTAAAATTATCCATAAACTCATAATAAAGGCATTATAATATGAATCAGGTAAATTGCTGTATCGGTTAATTATTATAATTACGAGCTCTCGAACATCATGACTTTTGAGGGTAGGTACCCTCGTTTCACACCATTTTACTAAAATGGAAAGATTCGTATATCATATTATAAACATTTAAATATTTTTTCCACCTATGTATAATAACCCCAACCTAGGCTGTATTCTGTGACCTAGGTAGGTATGTAAACGAGATGAGTTGATAGTTTCAATAAATTACGAGAAAACGACGCATGACGAATTGACGATCGGATGTCGAAGTCAAGGCATGTACATACTTATTTAAGTTGTATACAACTTAAACTTATCAATCACTTATAATTAAAAATTATAAGGGTTTAGGGAAGAAGCACGTTTCTCCTTAATATCGTAAACAAACTTTATCTGTATCTGAATAAGACTGATTATCGGGTGTAGAGTGTTAATACACCGGTTATAAAGAAATGTAGGTAATTTTACATATTTCTTATTCAAAAAAGAATGTACTGTCTCCCGTAATAAGAAGCGCTCGTGTAGCTTGCTTAACTCATTCAGTGCCGAGCCCGCCGATCGGCGGGATGAAGTTTTTGACTCGCATGCCGAACCCGCCGATTGGCGGGCTCGGCATGTATGGCGGCAGTAATACCAATGTATGGCGGCGGCATGGGGGGGGGGCGGTGATCAATGAGTTAATCGAAATTAAGCAACGTTCCGGCCCGTCAGCATTTGGATGGGTGACCGCCATTGGCACTTTCATTTATGAAATGAGATTGTCAGCTGAGCGCTTTCGCGCTTCGGGGGGCCCGTCAAAACGTCGGTCCCAGCCCTTCAAACCGTCAAGCCCTGACGGAGGCTACAAAGGCGGCCCAAAAAACACCGTCACTAGAGCCGGGCACAAACTATAGGTTCGATGCAGTACATACTACATAAATCATAATACTGGCATTGATCAAAATATGGAGGCAAATATCTGTACTCATCTGGAGGTGCTAGTAGCGAGGAAGACGTCCCGTGGGCTCGACGAGAATAGTGGCGGAAGTACGTGCGCGCGGTTCGTCCTTCGCGCGGGGCGCGTAGGGCGTCGGGTTGCTTCGCGTTCCTTGGCGCGGCGGCGGCGTGGTGGCGGCGCGGCGCGGTGAGACGGCGCCGCGGCTATTGCGCCGACCGGCCTTGTCATAATCAGCCATTTATTGGCCGAATTTGCACTTTTGATCAATTCCTCCAAGTATAGTTGACGGTTCAATTTATTTCATTACAGCAGTCTCCTACAGTAGGGTATACTGTTATCATAAATAATACCTACAAAGGTTAAATTTCGAAGGTAGATATTTTGAAAGTACAAAACTCGCCTAATTCATTGGCTCTTCTGTAACGATGTAACGGTCGTAGGTAGGTATGTAGGTTTAGTCGGCTAGCGAATTTGCCGCTTATGCACCTACTTAATAAGGTACAAGAAGTACCTAATAATGTTAACTTGAAAAGGTTAGGTCATAGTTCCCAATGAAAAAGACGCCAACCGTAACTTCGGTGCTTCGAGACAGCCCCAGTGGCAGCTCAGATTGCAATTAAAAATTGTAGGTAAATACCTACGCGGAATATTCACATAGTATTCTAAATAGAATGTTGGTATGAAAGGTATGGTTACAAACCCCAATGGTAGGAACGCAAACCTGTTTTATTGCATCAAGACATGCATAAAATGTGTGTAGGTAAATACCTGGACACGATTTTCCATACGTCAACACGTCTTTGTAGAATCCTCATCGATACATGTAAATAAATATTAAACCCACCTTCAAGTCTCTCAATAAAATGTAGTATTAAATACGAACATTTTGAAGTAGGGTGCTTCAAGACACAGAGGCTATTCAATCACTCGATAGTGAACCTTATTATCTGTTTAACATCATGTTTTATAATTTCATATGCCTAATGCATTAATAGGGTTAGAGTCGGTCCAGCCGGGTTGAGGTGACGTTGGATACGTCCAGCACACTTCAAGAAATTATCGACACTTTTTTCACATTCACATACTTTGCACTGCAAAACCTTTCCACTAAGACTATTTTGGAATGTTTTCACGCATTCCAGCACACTGCGAAGAAAGAAACACAAGAAAGTAAAGTGTTGAGTTGAGCACTAAAAAACGAATGACATTGGCCTACAGATTCACAGATACCCTAAAAAATTTTAAAAGGATGACAATGACAAGCAAAGCTCTTTCCTAACTTCAGTGTTGATTTGGCTCACTAATCGCGAGACTACAAGTAGTTTATATACATAATACTCTTATAATCTATTCGGAACAGACGCGAGGTATAAATAATAGTGATCACTTAGTTCTATTCATATATTCAGATAAAAAATAATAAAGGTTAAGTGTACATAAGTCAAGCAAGGTCCTGTTTGATAACTATATTGTTATGTAATATTTTTATAAATAAATAAAATACCTAAAATAAATAATGCTAGACTTTTTCACATAGCATCTAGCTCTAAAGTACCTAAGCAAAGCCTGTGGCAAAGCTTATGTTATGGGTACTACATGACTGATGTAAATACGTTTATGTACTTATAGGTCTTTGTAATTACATACATACTATACATAGAAAACACCCAGACCCGAGATAAATATCTGTAAGTACTTAGATGATACAAAAAAAATCCCGCGGTGAGTGTAAAATGCGTTCGTCCACCGCAAAAACAGAAAATGTTGAAAGAATTCTGTCAATAGCTGGTCCATTCAATTTTGTCTGAGCTACGTCCATCCATTTAACACGAGTTTGACAGCGGTGACTGCGAGATTACGCCTGTCGACGAGATTCGTAATCGAGGGGCCGGCGCGGCTTAACATTTCGCGGGACTATGGAGCCCCTGATTACGAATCTCGCGACAGGCTAATCTCGCAGTCACCTTTGACAGGTATGTTTGGAACCTTCTTGGCACCGAAGCCAACCATAGATTTAGCATGGTACCTCTTCGGTACAGAAGTCAACACACAGAGAACTTTAGACAATTTATTTGACCTTTACTCATTTTATTGACTCATTCTGAGCGATTTCTCTCTAAAATAAAAAAGGTACTTACCATGCTAAATCTGTGGTTTCTCTTATGAATTCACGCAGCATTTTACATACTTACTTAGCTAATTTATTTGCTGATACGATAACGTTATCGTTTATGTAAACAAGTTGTAGGTATACATACTATCTATGTACAAAATAGGTACCCAAAGATAATAATCTTATCTACCGACTATTAGAACGCTTTTGTGGTTAAAGATAATTTGGTATCACCTTATCAACAAGTTTAAAGGTAGGATCCGAAGCTATAAACTAATACAATATAGGTACTTACATGTTTGCCAATAATATCACTGCAAAAGTACCTATCTAATGGAATTACAAACAAACCTACTGTTAATGAACCTAATTGTTTATCTTGGATTTTAAATGCGTTGTTAGATTTTATGCAGATGTATAACTCGCGTCACCTAAAAAGAACGCTGGAAAAAAGTGGAGGGGGTATGTTTGCGCATGGGTACACTCGCGCACGAAAGTACTCGGCCTATTGTTTTATTTTTGAACGAGCCTTTCGTTTACGGCTTCGTGTATTGGTTATTGGTAGGTACATTCGAATATATTAGATATAATTTTCATTAAATAGAAGTAATAACATATTTAATTTCGTAAATTAACAATCGTATTAAAAAACATTTAAGATAATGTTGAAACAACTTCCATTAATTCATAGTGGGATTCCGAATCTTTTGAACGTTTTACAATTTGATTCGTCTCACTGTAGACTCGGAACGTTTTGTTGCTTTTGTTGTCCGTTTCATACATTGTTTTACAATTTGAAATGCATTATTATCAACCTTTCTCTCCATATAGCTATATACCTACGCCATAAATATTTTTTATGTGAAACGATTTCGTAATTAAAAACTTTTGTGCGCGATGGTATTTTGCGCACAAACGATACGTGGACCCAGCGCGGAAGGCAATGGCCAACTGATGAACCAATAGCGCGCTGACAAGCTTGTGGCGCGCGACCCTCCCGCCCCGCGCCTCGCCTCGTACCGTCAAATGGACCTATAAATCGACCATGGCGCAGCTTGACAGCCAGCGTTCTTTTTACGTGACGCGAGCTATACCTACCTACATACTTAAGTACTCGGAGGTCGATTCGAAATTTTAAGTTTCTAAAACACTATTTCTCTACAATTTGTAAGAAAAAAGTAAACTTTGATTATGGCCTAAAAACTTCAAAATTTGACAATATTTTGGTCATGATGGTACGAATCCATACTAATAATATAAATGTGAAAGTGTACCTAATATAAATCTGTCTGTATTTCTGGCTGTTTGTTACCTTTTACACCCAAACCACTGAAGAACAGATTAGTTGGCATCAAATTCCCAGGGTACTTTTAATCCCGAAAATGAAAAAGTCCCGAAGGACCGCGGGTGACAGTCACACTGCGGGAGCGCAGCTAATTTAGAATAATTAAGTTTTGCAAAGAATCAAAAGTTAATCGACATGCATTGCTAACTTGTAGGTAGGTGCCTACATCATTCATACTCAATCCGATTTTGATAAACGTTAAACGAACGTCTAACTACATAGTAGGTATTCTCTGTCTATCTACTCGGCACGTGTAGGTACTTAATCCAGCCCTAAACTATTTGCGATAAAACCGAGAATTCAATGAACGCATTATGAAAGCTATTTATTTAGTTTTTACGTACATCCTTTCCTCCCATCCCTCTCTCACTTCAGCTTTTAATTTTATTCCACCGATGGTTTGCGTGACGAGGGTACGAGGCTCATACTGCAGGCTGGAGGACATGCCTGGCGCTAGTTCCACTCGATACTTCTTCAAAATCGTGACTAGACCAGGCAGCATCTTCATTTTTGAGAATCGCATACCTGCAAACAAATAATAATGTTTTTACATTCTACCAATTGTACGTTTTTTCGTTGACTTGATGCAAAAAGTTTAATAAGATTTTTCTAAAATCAGCTCTTTTTGTTACCTACGTTGCGAATCAATATTAGTTATTATTTTAATTAATTCATATAAATGCCTAATAACACAGCTCACTACCGGCCCGCCCGCAATTACTTTTACAGCATCTTCACCTGAAAGAATGATAGGCCCCAAACCGTGTTTGTTGCCCTACACGGTATTGGTTGTGAAAGAACAGGGGTAAAATTAGTTCCATGAATAGTCATGAATAGTCATGAATAGTAGGACCGCTGGGATCACTAAGAATAGTCTTAGTGATCCCAGCGGTCCTACTGACCGCTTTGCTGCTTTTGCTGACTGCTTTGTGACTTTGACATCACCCAGGGCCTGATTCCACAAAGAAGTAAATATACCTACCTATGCACATCCTTGGTCCATCTCCAAAAGGTAAATAGGTGTACGGCTTGATGTTCTGTTTGTTCTCAGGTAGAAAACGTTCAGGCCGGAACTCCTTAGGATCGGGAAAGTTGGCTGGGTCATGATGGAGAGCATACAGCGGAATATGCACCCTCATCTTCTTCTCCAACTGCAGCCCTGAAGGGAAAGTGTAGTCATCGATAACTTCCCGAGTTATGATGCCCAGAACTGGGTTCAATCGCATAGCTTCATCCACACAAGCATCCAGGTATGGAAGGTCCTTCACACAGTCGTATGTCACCTGATTGTCGTTTTTCTTAAGGTACAAGTCAATTTCCTCATGAACTTTTTTCTGTATCTCTTGGTTTCTGGCTAGTTCATACAAAGTGAATCCCAAGGTGCTCGCTGTGGCCTCAAACCCTGCTGCGAAGAACAGTATGCATTGAGACACAAGAAATTCATTGTCTACCACGATATCCACCTTTTCGTCTTCTCCAGTCTTCATATTACTCAATCTATCTCCTGTGATTATCCCTTTCTCGTGGAAACCCAGAATAAGATCCACGAAATCATTTCTTGAAGATGGCTTGTATCCTCGTTCTTTGAAGATTCCAATCGGTAATTCGGAGAAGAATGTGTCCAGCTGCGTTGGGAAAGATTTGAGACCTAATCCATAGAATATGGCTGGCCAGACAGCTCGAACGTTATTCTTAATTCCCCGATATGTTGTGTTCTCGAAAATAGCATTTGCAATCTCTGCAAATGGATTGTTGTCAGGTTTATCCATGGTGTGTGTGTCGATGCCAAAAGCACACGAGCAAATTCCACTAATTGAATATTTTCCCATCATACTCCTTGCTTCAAATTCTTTTGTTGTCTCCATGTATTTATCAAGCATCGTTTCGAAAGTGTGTGCACAGTTTTCTATGAGATAGAACATGCCTTTCATTTTTGCGGACGAAAAGAGTGGAGTTAGATTCTGGCGGGTTGCCTTCCAGCGATCTCCTCCCGAGAAGAAAATATTCCTTGTTATTACCTCATGTTGTGTGTAGTTTGATATCTCTCGTCCGCTGAAGTAGTAAAAATCTTTCGCAATCACTAGCTTGATGATTTCAGGGTCTTTGACGATCAGAGTTGGTTCAGTTCCAAAAAACGCTCCAAAGTAAGGAGCATCAGGGAACTGCTTGCAAAGGTCCTGGACCACTTCTCCTGCATATTTCTTGAGAAAGATCAGGTCACCATAATTTCCCACAAATGGTGTTGGCTTCAGATATGGAACATTTTTCTTTTCCCAGTAGTCAAACTTTAATTTACTAATGTAATATATCGCGTAAAGTATAACGGCTACAACTGATAGCACCAAAAGGAGAAACATGTTTGACGGCTAAATGGAACTGAATGGACTCATGAATTTGTTATTTCATATCATGACACTGTTATACTATTTACTACGAATGGGTTGTGAGATAACAGACCGAAGCAGTTTCCTCGCTAGCATTTGATAGCAAGACCGCTCTTATGTATTTTTATCAAGAGTGCGAGGACTCTGGACTGGACTGCTATTATATTTATTTTATTTTATTTATTTGGCACACAAAACACATTACAACACAAAAAAAAATAGTAATTATAAATATGATAGTTTTGACACTATGTTGCAACATAAACATATGTGCGCACAGCTATATAATAATGTTGAACTAAGCAAACGAAAATATTAAACAAAGTAAACAAAATCAAAATAAAGAACAAGGTAGGTAAATAACCAGACAGGTGGGTAGGTACTAAATACTAAAGTAAGAACAGCTAGATCTGCAAGGGCTAATTATAATTGGCAGCTCCAGATACTCTTGTCAGAGCATCAGGACTACCAGGATCATTGAAGTGGAGGATATCTTTTAGTTTTTTAATGAAACTGTTAATTCTAGGATAAAAAATGTCAAGTTCAGGATGAACTATAGACAATTCATTATACTGACGGGCCATTCTAGTAAGTGGATTATAAAAAGAAATGTTGTTTTTGTATGTATGTAAGGCAAAAAGGTTACTCTTATTTGATCTTCTGGCGCTGAATTTAATATTGAGAGAGATATGTGAGAGTAAGACCGGTGAATCAATTATTGAATGCATTATTTTATATAGATATAATAGGTCAAAATATGTACGTCTTGTTTCCAAAGGAGTAACATAAAATTGTTTAAGCCTACTTGCGTAAGTTAGATCTGAGCGACCAGGTTGATGCCTGTAACTTAACATTCTGAGGCACTTCCGCTGAACTCTCTCAACCGTATTAATGTGGACATTGTAGTACGGTGACCATATTGGGCTACCGTACTCCAGAATAGATCTCACTAAAGCATAAAAAAGGTACAAAAGACTGCGATATCTCTTAAAGCCTTTGGTTGATCTAAAGACGAATCCTAAGAGTTTATTAGCTTTAGATGTAATATACTGAACATGTTCACGGAAAGAGAGCTTGTCATCGAACAGTACTCCCAAGTCTTTAGCAGTAAAAGATCTATTAAGCAAGGATCTGTTGATGAAATAGTCGTGCGTAATTTTATGAACTTTGTTTGTGAAAGAAATTATGAAACATTTATTAGTATTTAATTTCATCCGGTTACTTTCACACCACATAGCCACAGTGTTCAAGTCAGTTTGAAGAGCAAGACAATCATCAACTGTAGAAATGGCGTTGAAAATTTTGAAGTCATCATCATATACTAGTACTAGTAACTACATATAGTAGTTACAGGAAAGACGTTGAACCAAATCGTTTATAATATTGTGTGTACTAACGAAATCCAGACCATGGAGACTTTTATGCACTTTTACTTTCATTCGGAAACGACACGACACCGTTGATTCGATTTCTTTAGTACCCAACTGTCTTACTGTACCGGTAATTGTAAAAAATGTAAAAGTAGTTGTAAAAAACTCCTGATATCGAATCCAACGTTTTCTTATATAATTTTAATTTCCTTCCAGCTACAAGCTACATCCACACACGATGACCATTGGTTTTAATATAAAATTGAACTGACATTTTCGGGGTACCGTATAACTAGAATCCTCCAATTTTACCTGTGCGACGATCTCAATAAAGTTTGTTTTGTTCACACGATAAGTAAACCTATCTACTGTTCTATAGTTCCGACCAAAATTGTAAAACGAAATGATCTCAATTCGTTTGCCATTTGTCAGTGGCTTGATAAATCTAGCAGCTATTACGTAAATCTCAGGTGGTTATAAATTATTATTCTACTAATATTGTAGCAAGTTTGTGGTATGTTTGTATGTTTACGTTTCTCAAACAACGTCTCAGGCACTACAGGGTCCCGTTAAGCGTAGGCATAGGTTGCCTCCTGACGCTGTATAAATCGTAATTGTCTGTTTCAATTACTCCTCAATTGATTTATTATAGCTACCTACCACATATTAGTAACACCTGAATAATTGATACCACGTCAGCGAAGCTGTGCGTGAAAACTAATTAATCTGAAGAATCTATGAAATAATGTTTTTATGTCGAAGCCGGAAAGAGAGATTTCGGAACCCTAGGCCCGTGAATCAGCTCACACTTAAACGGAATCCAGTTTATTTGAATGCCAACTTTAAGGGCAACAAAAAACTGACAAAGCGCGTGTCATGCATGTCACGCAACGTAGGTAATTACAAGTGGTAAACATGGAATTCTTACCCTGCGTCTTCCGTGGGCGATCGCGAAGCAGCGCGTTGCGATCGGCGAGGAAACAAAAAAACAGTCGATGAAAACTGATGCAAAGGTTCTGAAGGCGCTCAAGTTTATTGAGCTGCACTTCTGTAAGATCCAGATAGCTGGCATCGGCATAGTCTAGCATAGGAAGGAGAAGAAAGAGATTGAGCCAGCGTAACCTTGGTAGCGGTTGGCAGAAAATTACGTAGTCTCCGAAGAGACGCTGATGATGCAAACATCTTGCGACTAATTTCACTTAGACAATTTAGACACGACTTGTTGATCGCAAACGCAACAGTTTCTAGAGCGCGGAACAGGTACATGGACGCACACAAGCATAGTTCTATAGTTAGCCGAGAAATATCCATTAAAAAAATAAAGCGGTCTCCCAGACCGCTATCAGGTGGTTAAAGGTTAAAAATTCGGCGCGTGCGGCTCGTCTCTGATGTGCGACCACCTATACTATTGAAGTGTCTATACGCGCCGCGCGCCGCGCCGCTCACGTAGGACACTTCAATAGTAAATCAACTGTTTGTTGTTTCTTGCGATTCATCTTAGAAATCTTAAAGATCCCTTTAGTGTGAGGTTACTAGATGATTAGCTAATTAACTACTAATTGGCTATAATGTACCTAAATTATCTTTAGCAAATCATCAAAGTATTTTGCTCTTTCGATAATTATCTAACTAATGTACTTATGTAATTATTTGCAATGACTGCATTACTGAGGTTACAATAACAAGAAGAATAATTTCAGACAAACGAAATAATTAATAGGTGCGTGCTGTAGGTAGGTACTTAAATATATATTTTGGGAAAAATAAATGAGACACGTTTCTTTAGTTTTTGTTTTCGTATGATTGAGGTACAGAAATGTACATAGCTAAACAAAAAATGGAATGATGATGGAATCTTAAATCCTTAAAAAAATATTTGAGGTTTATTACGAATTTACGACTGGGTACTTAGGTTTTATTGATTTATTCATTACTGCTTTACTTTTCGTTGAATGAATATACCTAAGTGGATAAATATTAAAGTAGAGAATTCTAAAGAAAAAAATTTTTGAAAAAAATTTGAACCGACTTCACATAACACATACCTACAGACACTAAGAACCTTCTATGTACCTACACTAAAAAGAGAAAAATAAGAATATACACGTATGCAATTATTATTTACAGTATTCAATTAATAAATTATTATGTTATATTATATTTGAAGTCGGTGCCACCTCGAGATGGATACATTTTGAAGCAAACAAAAAATTTGGGAAATCGGTCCACATTTTTCGGAAAGATCGGTGATTTTTTTTGATTTACGGGAAAACTATCAATCCCTCAGGAGTAAAATTTTTATGGGACCACTATGGTAACATACCCTTTCAAACAAAAACATAATTTTGGAAATCGGTTGACAACTGACGGAGATATCGGTGAACATACATAAAAAAAAAAACATACACACACCCGAACATAGAACCTCCTCCTTTTTTTGAAGTCGGTTAAAAATGGGAATTGTTTGAAATATGAAAGAAAGGAGTGAGAGCCGCTATCACAGGTTGATGCTTGATGCAGGAAAATGGAAGAAGAATACATGTTGTGTGGATCCAACTTAATGGGACAAGGACAGGAAGATGATTCATGAGATTCCTTTTTCTTAAACAGTAGTTTCCCTAACAAAGAGCCGGTCTTCCCAGCCACTCCTCAATGTGACCTTCAGTCGCAGCTCGCTGGCAGGCTGCATCAGCATAGTGGTGGTCTCATACTCCAGCGTAGTGGGGGTTCCTGCCGCCAACTCCACGTTGTACTTCTTCAAGAAGGCGATCAAGCCAGGAGTCACTTGCATCTTGGCAAAACGTGTCCCTGAAAATAACAAGGTCAAGTAAGTGCAAATGTGATTGTGTATCGTTACACATGTGTACGTTCGTAATATGCATTATTTTAGAGTCGGCCGAATGGGGTTGTATCTCGACTTTTAATTCGAAGGTCGTGGGATCGAATCCCGGCCGTGCATTAATGGATTTTGCGTTTCTTAAAATTTATATGCGCTTTAACACGAGCTCTGAACGGTGAAGGGAAACATCGCGAGAAAACCAGTTAGTATTCTTATAGGCGGCGATGGGCTTGCAACCTGTCACGTATGGAGTAATTTCTGCAAGATGTGGGCATGTATCAAATATGTATTTGGGCATGCCTCTGACTACCCCCTTAGACATCTTCAAAGGATCTGGAATATAAAAGATCTGAGAGAATGTCTACCGTGCCTTGGGGATACAGTCGTGACCCTTAAATTCGCTAAAAAGTTAATTACTTTCTCGTAATTTTGAAGCTGCACCTATCTGATATGCCTACTAGTCTAAATCTAAAATTATCTGACCTACCTCGCTTGAACGGCTCCAGCGAATCGATCGATAGAATAGTAGGCAGTTGTATTATGTATGTTTTCTATAGACTCACCTATGCAATATCTGGGTCCCTCTCCGAAAGGGAAGAACGTGAATGGTTTGATCTCATGCTCAGCTCCCGGCAAGAATCGTTCTGGTTTGTAGCTCTCTGGGTCTGGGAAGTTATCAGGATTATGGTGTAAATAGTAGACTGGAAGATGGACCCTCGTACCCCGCTCTAGCTGTAAGCCGTCAGGGAACTTGTAGTCTTCCGCCACTTCTCTGGTAAGGAAGCCAAAGACTGGGTAGAACCTGGTGGTTTCAGCCACGCAAGCGTTGATGTAAGGCAGCTCGGTCACACAATCGTATGTCAGCTTGTTACCATTACGTTTCAAATATTCATCAACTTCCTTTTGTGCTCGTTTTTGTGCTTCCTGGTTTTTTGCGAGCTCGTAAAGCGTCAGTCCTAGAGCACTAGCTGATGTCTCGAATCCAGCCCCAAAGAATACCACGCACTGCGACACTAAAAAGTCATTTGTAATCTCCATCTCAATCTTCTTACTTTCACCGGTTTTCAGAGTGCTTATGCTTTCACCTACTATGTGTTTCTGATTCTTTTTCAAATTCAGCATTAGATCAACAAAATCACTTCGAGGAGAGGGTTTGTAATCTCGACTTTCGAACACGCCAGTCAGCAATTTATAGAAAAAGTTATCTATGTCTGAAGGAAAGCATTTGAATCCTAAGCCGTAGAAATATTTGGGCCAAAGGGTCCGACCCACGAGCCTTATAGCCCCGAGGTATGAGCTGGTAAAGATCATCTTACCCATGATCGTGAAAGGATTATCCACAGCATCTTTCGTTTGAGTGTTAGTGTCAACACCGAACGAGCAGGAGCATATACAGTCCATTGTGTACCTTATCATGATAGCTTTAGCTCCAATTTCATTTGTCATTTTCGTCTCATGATCCAACATATCTTCGAACATATAGGCGCACTTCTTTATCAAATGAAACATGTTCTTCATTTTAGAAGTAGAAAAAAATGGTGTCAGGTTCTGCCGCACTATTCTCCATTTGTCTCCGTGAGCGAAAAACATGTTCTGCGTCGTCATTTCTCTGTGATTATAGTCCATACATTCCCTGCTGTTGAAGTAATAGAAGTCCTTGGTGAATACTGTCTTGATTATCTCAGGATCCAGGATTACCAAAGCAGGATCAGTTCCATAGAACGTACCGAAGTAAGGCTCATTCCGGAACTGTTTGCATAGCTTTTGTGATATTTTGCCCGAACTTTGCACCATTAAAATATGACCTGCGTAGTTTCCGAAAAACGGCAGCGGCTTTGCATATGGCACTTTTTTCTTCTTCCAGTAGTTGAAAGTTCTCGTTGTTACATAATATAGTAACAACAATATTGAAACAAGACTTATCATCAGTATTGCGGACATGTTTACTAACAAGTAGCCTAGTCACAACTGAGCTATGTGGTTAAGAAGGTCACAATGTAATGGGTACACTAAATAGGGCGCGCGATTTCACTCGTGAATTGTTTATTGGACAACACATTAAGAGACCGTTCATTGATTCATTTCAACTTGATTTGTAGCAGCAAGCGTTTCGACGGTATAGCATACCGTCGAGACGCTTGAAAGTTACATCTTACCTAGTTTTAGTTTACAAAAACGGTTGTCTGGAAGATATCGCCTCGAGCGATAAGACCGCCGATTGCAGGACCTATCCCTATATAAACCTAGCACCTAAGTCTATCGCTAAGGTATGTAAATGGTTCCTCAATAAAGTTATTATTTATTTATAGTTACGTATCTGTATTCTGTGGTATAGTATTTTATTTATTTATTTCTTAGGAAAACAAACATAACTACATAAAAATTCAAGTTGAATATCTACATGACCATTAAACATTTAGATGCTAATTAGCATAATTGTTTACAAGAAGAAGAAAATTAAATAATAATTTTGATACTACCCAGGACGAAGCTAAAGAAGAAATATTTCAAAACAAAAGTTAACAGATATAGTAAGGTATAGGAAGCTACTTGAGCCAACACCCTCGCATTCTCATCTAGTACCGGGGACATCCATTAAGCCTGACTAATTATGCTAATGATACCAGGCGGCAAAAATAAATCTTGACAGAGTTGTTTGGGACCCTGGACCGCGTTTTTTATATTATTTCAGGGCGTCTGATCGAAGAGAATTACGTAAAAACTGTAAACAAACCGACAAACTTTTCTTGTTTACCCAGCATACTTACTAGGTACTGTCAGCAACGAAAGTCGCTTCACAAATCTCAATATTTCCAAAATCTGTAACAATATTTTGACAAATATTTGAATAATTAGTGTCAGCCCATGTTAATTAGGTATTTATTATAGGTATATAATTATGATTTATAAATTGAGCATGTTTGTATGCCACCGTCCTTTCTATGTAATTTTATATCCTATCCATCCAAAGGTTACCTGGAAGAAATCGCTTTCCGACCGTTACACAGTAATTAAGAACTGTTTTTGTTACTTTTGTGATTCTTTTTGGTGTACAATAAAGTAATATTCTATTCTATTCTAATTACCCAGATTTTTTCTTACAGATCGAAAACATAATCATTTTCCGAAATCAGACTTTTACAAAATCGACTTCCGTTGCTGGCTGTACCTTCTTGTCATGTTTAGATGAACTTTTTGCCCCATGATAAGATACAAATACTGAGTAGTATTCAATGAATATTATGTACCTATCAGACAAATATACACCGCTATTTTGTAATTACTAAAAAAATTTTAAACATGGTCTCGGTGTCTGTTGCTGATCACATTTATGTCGTTAAAACTCAAAAAAAGAGAGAAAAAAATTATAACCTCAAAAGGAGACGAGACGAGTCAGACATGGATTTATGATAGCTACTGCGGTTTTACTGACTGGGGATGATACGAGAACATAGCTCGAATGAGAGTCTGTACGCGATTGTTGTCTATAGTACTTATTTGTACAGTTTTCTTCAAATTTTGTTCGGTTTTGGTTGACTACAATCCTCGATAACTTTGTGATAGTTAAATAAAAAAAAGTTCTGACCATGCCATTATCATTTTCTGCATCTGCTGCAACTGTCCTTAAATTTTTTTTGGTAGTCATAAAATAGCGGTGTATAAGATGGCGATAACCTTGCCACCAACCTATCTAATTCATGATAATTACTTTAGTAACATTATAGGTACCTATGTTGCAGCTAGTCAAATACTTACATGTCAGCTAAAGACTAGAAATACATAATCATAGAGCTAGCTGCAAAAACAATGTTAGGTACCGGTTTGATTATCCTCGACAGCAACACACATGTACAATTACGTCTTTAGAGTACATACAGACTCTTCTACGTCTTAAACTAACAGGAAGAGGTTTAAGAGTTTTTTATTGAAACAATCACAAAAACTACTGACTTTTTAGACCAACCCCAGATAATACTCGTATACTACTAGATAAAACCTAGAATGCCAGTTTCAAAACTCATTTTTTTCCTCGCGACGCAAAAAAGCTTTTTGTCTGAAAAAAGTGATGACTGATGAATGGAATGAGAGGTTTGACGAGTCATATATTCCTATAGGTACCTATGCAAGTATATGTATATGTTTATGTATGATCTGTGAAACTTAGCCACTATGCAATGATATCAAAATACTTATTAGCAGACGTTAAGATGGCATTTTTCAGCATTTCTTCATTTCTACAATTTTTATTTTAGGTATGTTAATAAACACAAAGCCTAACCTTTATATAAATTACCAAATGTAATATCCACCTATCATGACTCGGCGAAGACACGATGCGTAAGTAACTTCTCAAAGCACATCAATTTGTATGCCAGCCAGCACACGAGACCGTGACCGAAGTATAGCTATATGTATGTACCAACCTGCCAGATGAGTCTAGCGCATGCGTGAAGCAGCATCCGATGGTGACCATGGTTTTAGGTTTGCTGGCGACTGTCCTTGAGATCTGTCTAGCAACAGGTAAGGAGCAGAGTTTTTGGATGATTGAACAATGTCTTGTGGAATAAACGTCTCCAAAAAATATTTGCTTATAGGTACTTTCTTGGAGATTATGAGCTGCATGGTTTTTATAAGTTATGTTTTGTTTGTATTCGTAAGGGTCATTCTCTTAGTGGCCACTTAGAAAATTTGACCCGTTAAGGTGTAGGTAAGTCATCCTCGCTTATAGTTTTTTGCGTTGTTCATGGCTTTTTCCTATACTCAAAAGTTTGCTGGTAGAAAACTCTTTTAGGGTTAAGCTCGCCTTTGTACATGTACTTTAACATATTTTTCTTTATGTTTTCTATTGGGTACAATAAAGAATTACAGAAAATAGCAAAAATAATGTTGACAGTTGAATTACTAATTTGCATACTTAATTCTCAGGTCAGGTGGCAGTCTCAAAATAAAATAAAAACCTTGTCACCCTACCCACACACCCTCTAGCTAGATACGTCCCTGACTGGTGGCGAGGGTTCTTGTGCAAATATTTATGCAGAAAAAAACATCAAAATCATCAGAAATACCAAATTCCACGTTGGAGAGATGGATATTTCATAAAGTGAATCGAGGATGCAGTGCGGTTACAATGTGAAAATGAATTACGAGTATAACTGATTGAAATGTGTTTAGTGCAGTGAAATAATAACACACAGATCACAGGTAGGTACGTGTCATGGAATTTGCTCGATTTAATCAAGTGTAGCTCAAGTAATTGATGCTTGGTTTGAAGGATGAGATTAAAAGCAAGATTCAACAATAAATAGTAGGTTTTTGGTTGTCTGAATTCAAACAACAAGCATTTTTAATCTCTCATTTAGGTTATATTTGAGAACCCTGCGTTTCAACGATCATATCAGCGAAAATGTAATTCTGAGATGTCATGTGATACATTACCTACTAACTAGTGGTTCTGTGAGAACATAGACCTCGCGAACAAAATTGAAATTTAGGTGCTTTGTATTATCCTATAGGCTTACCTATGCCTATGTACACTTTTAAGCAAAAGAGAGGAATAAGTTTTAGTGATTACTAGCGTTCCTTTGGTCCTAGGGGGTCGAATCTGGTGTCAACGGGTTCGTCTCGTGAAGGCGGAGAGGATTGCGTAGTCTGATTGGTATAGGTAGGTATACATTTTACGAAAAAACGTCCTTTATAACGCTTAAACAAACATCCAGCCACTTTCCCCCCTTTCACCTCCCTCTTTTGGTTTTTTTTTTATTACAACTTGTGTAGAATTAAGTCCTTAATATGCCTTATGAATTTAATTCAAATCTGTCGATAAATAACGCTACAGCAAACTTCCCCCCTTTTCCCCCCTATTTTCACCCCAATCAAAAATCGCAATCGACAATCGTTTTTTAATAAGTCAAGGAACCTGTGTGCTAATTTTCGTCAAAATCGGTTGAAAAATGCGACCTGTAGGCGATTACTGACAGACGGACAGAAAGACAAAAGCATTTTTGGCCAATCTCGAAACTGAGATTCTTCTTCGCTTCGCTCGCTCGGTCAACTACGAATGTTTTAATCTATGGATGGCTAGAAATAATAGACGAAATCAGAAAGGGGGCAAGCGGCGAACAGACCGTATTCATTGTTAGATTTATCAAGATTATCCTATGAAAGATATTTAACAAATAAAGATAAGGGCTTGGTTTATAAAATTGATAACAAATTCAAAATCCAATTTTATTCTAGTCGGTATTCTTTGTAGACTAGTTTTATTTGCGTTGTTAAATAATAGGTACCTACCTACTTTATAATAGGTGCCTACATATTGTACGTAAATAAACTAAGTAAGTAGATATACCAGATTCGTATGTAGTGTAATACATATTTACTTACTCTGTAGTATTGAGTGATTAGCGTTTATTTTTGCATAACAATCTTATATTTTACGACGCAGTTACATATCGCATGCAAATAATTAATGCATACAGTTTATCTAAATCATGACCGTTCTATCTCTACAGTAGAATAGTAGGAACCTACCTAAGTACCTAAATTGATACTTGAATTCCGAAGATTTTGAGTTTTATCGCGGTTTTAGAAAATATCATTTTGTCGAAACTCCGATGATGAACTCGAGGCAGGCAGGACGTATCACAATTAATTTTTTTTGCTTGGTAATGTTTATTTTCTTGTCATACAATTTAAAATGAATGATAATAAGGTATCTCAAACTAGAATGCCACGTTTGTAGAGTATGAGTAGGTGTTTTGATTGAACGTTGTTTCGATTCGAATCCCGGCTGTGTCCATGATCAATGGATTCATTTTGGAAAATTTAGAGTGTGATTAGATAGTATCATAATTAGGTATGTAGGTAATCATGACTTTGCTTTGAAGTGAAATTTAATGTGTGAGGATCCACTCACAAGACTTTACGGAGGTTGGAAATCTCCTCACCTTCTCAATAATGCTTACCTAAGTAAATTGCTCAGTTTTGCCATCCAATGTCGCATACTACGCACTCGGTAATTATCACGATATTTATCATGATATTTATCTTGCAATAAGGCTTATTTTATGTAGTCGATACGTATCGTAATCCTGGATCACGATCCCAAATATCGTGATAATTATCGAGTGCGTATGCGCCAATAAAGTTGGTTTCCTAGATCTAAAATATAGTAAAACTAGCTGCGCTCCCGCGGTGTAACCCGCGGTCCCTCGGGATTATTTCAGGATAAAAAGTAGCCTATGTCCGTCCCTGGGATACAACCTTTATCCATGCCAATTTTCAGCCTAATCTGTTCAGTGGTTTGGGCGCGAAAAGGTAACAAACAGACAGACAGACAGACAGACAGACAGATAGACAGACAGACAGACAGAGTTACTTTCACATTTATAATATTAGTATGGATGTAGCCCCAAAAACGTCACATACTTATGTCTATACTTATGTTGAATGTGGCTATAAGTAGAAGGTGCTAAGAGCAGACACTGACCTTGGTGTCGTCTGTCTGTCAAACGAGCTGCGCCGGGCGCAGACTAGATAATTTATGCTGTCATATACTTAGGTAACTATTAATATGATCTGTTCGCCGCTTATTAAGGGGCGCTCGTGATAACTTTAACGCTGGATTTGAGCACATAGCTACGTTCTGTTCTTGCAAATTGAACAAGTGCCCGTTACGATAATATGATAGCTAATAATCAGTGTGGTTAAAGGATTTTATGAATGCCTATGAGTAGATAGTGTATCTGAATCTCCCTGAAACAGATTTAAAATTTACGACACCACTTTTTTTGTGCTAGGGAATTAAAGAAAGCACAGAAGACTGAAAGAAAGCTAAAGAAACCACTAGAGGTTCGGTGCGAACAGCAGGTAGCTGAACCTCGCGAACAAATTGAATTTCAGGTGCTTTGTATTTTCCAATAGGTCTTGTAAACTTTTAACCAAAATATTATAAACTTTTAAGCAAAATAGGAGGATACGTTTTACTGATTACTCGCGTTCCTTTGGTCCTAGGGGGTCGAATCTGGTGTCTACGGGTTCGTCTCATAAAGGCGGAGCGGACTGCGTAATCTTATTGGTATAGGTAGGCAAACATTTTACGAAAAAGTCCTTTAACGCTAAAACTAACTTCCCGCCTCTTATTATCACGATCTATTAGAATGGATAGTGTTCAGAATGATCGTTATATTTCCAGATGAGATGATGAGAGCCGGACTAGGCGAGTGACGGATGGGTTCCGATGGGCAGCTTACCGGACCTCACGGAGCGGTCGCGGCCGCCGCCACGCACGCCCGCCGTGCGCACCACATCCGATCCGCACCGACACAGGACCATCATCACACAGGTCATAAATATACCTACTTACTACAAGTCAATTTACCTTGACAAAATTTTCGGGTGTTTCTGTAAATGTTTCTGCGTAGCAGCCTCGTAGCAGTGTCTACGAAATCACAATCAAAATGTTTAGAAGGCACAGGTTTTAATTGGCTACGGCGGCAAACGATAAGTAGGTAGGTATGTTGGTATTTATGCTTGTACCGCTTACCTATAAAGTAATGGATTTGGTAAATGAGATAATAGATTTTTGAGAAATGAATCGTTATTAATGACACGATGTCGAAGATAAAATTACATAATCATTACATTTTTCCTTATTTATTTATTAGCAACTAGCTGTCCGCCGCGGTGTTACCCGCGATCGCTCGGGAAAATTTCACTTTCCCGGGATAAGATATAGCCTATGTTCATCGAGGATAATGTGGGATTTTATTGGTGAAAGAATTTTTCAAATCGGTCCAGTAGTTTCGGAGCCTATTCATTTCAAACAAACAAACATACAAACAAACAAACAAATCTTTCCTCTTTATAATATTAGTATAGATATTGACAACCTGTTTTACATTACAGATTCCTGTCAGCACAATCTATAAGAAAGAATGGCCGTGGAGGAAACCGAAACCGCAGACCAGGTCGACAACGGTTGCCAACGCTGGTCGCAGGCGAGAGTCGACTGCTTCCTCTCTGGGCGCGGCTTCGGTTCGAAGACTGTTGTCGCGCCAACCGCCCAAACTACCAAGACCTCTTGTCCGACGGTTCACGCTCCTGTGCATATCTACAGGACTCTGCGCTACTGCTCTGGTGCCCTTCACAGCGTACGCCGGCGCCGAGGCCGGAGCTCTACCTCTAGCGGTTATGCACTCAGTCGCAGCAGTTGTTGCTCCATTCTCCCCCCTAATACTGCAGAAAACAGGTGCAAGAACAGTTATAGCACTAGCGCATGGACTGGTGTGTGTGCTCCTCGCTGCTCACACGATCCCAACTCCACTATCAATACTGCTGGCGTTGTATGGGATTTGTGGTGTAACTTTGTCTCCTATGACTGTGGCTTTGGCAGCAGCAGCGACTTCGTTGGCCCAATCGGCTGGAGACGAAGCGCGTCGGAAGATAGCGTTGAGGCGAGCGTTACGCGCGCTCAGAGCAGCACAGGACGCTGGAATGGTTTTTGGGACGATGCTCCTTGGTGCTGCACTGCTTATCTGGCCGGAGGACCGGACGCCACCGCAGTTTACTGTAGCCCCAACCAATGCGACTATAGCGAGGTGGCCGCCTGCTGAAGAATTCTTTACCGACGATGATGATTACGAGGTAAATTGGAATACCAATTTCAACTAAATTACTTCTGCCTCATTCGATATTATTTTCCATGCAGTCAGAAAGCAATGTATTCCTCATATGATGTTTCCCTTATTTGCCAATGCTCATTAACATTTAACGAAACGCAAAATCCACACATCTACGGTCGATTCCAACTGGCATTTTACGGATTGAAATTGCGTACTATTTGCAGGAAAGAACGTGTGGCGCTGCTGGATGTCCAGACACGCAGTCAGTGCTTGGAATAGCCCTCAGCTCCCAAGGCCGCTGCGTGCTGGTCGCGGTGTGGGCTATCATGGCACTAGCGGCCTCTGGCTTGGCGGTGTACGGCGCCACATCCACGCCGTCTCCACCACCAGACGCGAAATCAGTCCTGCGGGATCCGAGGGCACTGCTGGGTGCACCCATGGGAATCTTTATTGGACTGCAACAAGGGTTTATTTACACGTCTTATATTAAGGTGAAACTGCTGTGCTATTATTGAAAATATTTGCCGCGAGTTTTTACTCTTTGTGTACAAACCACACACATTTCTTTTTTCAGTGGTATGGAGTCTGCGTGGATGGCTGGTGGTGTGCTTGGAGGGCACTATTTGGTGCCGGGGCTCTACAGGCGTTAGCTGCTGGTACCCTTAGTATGGCAGCTGCGAGGGGAAAGCGGGGTTCGCTGGCGTGTGGGGGGGCAGCGGCTCATGCGTCTCTAGTGCTGGCTTTACTGAGGTGGCGAGCTGCCAGGACTGATCTAGCGCTGCCGGCTTTAGCTGCAGCCGCTTGGGGTGCCTGTGCTTCTCTTTGGGACGTGCTACAGGTTAGCAGCCAAGTCTTGCACCTGTAAACTTCTTCTTCTTCCTGTCGTGTCTCCAGATCTTTGGAACCAGTTTGGTGAAAGGGTTATAATTGCGCCTCAAAGAGGCTCCTGTAGGTAGTACCCAATTACCCATAACACAAGCTCTGCTCACTTTGGGGCCAGATGATGCTGTGTGAAATTTTAGCATCATTTATTTCTTTTTCTTTTCCGTCCCAGGCTGGCACATGTATAGGTGGAGCAGGTTGGCGTGGGCCTTGGGCCGTGGTTGTGATGGCACGCCACGCGGGTCTGGCCGCGGCATGCGTAGCGAGACATGTGCTGTGCGTGCGCACACAGCTCACTGCGCTCGCCGTGTCGCTCGTCACTGCGCTAGCCTCTCAAGCACTCCTGGAGAGGAAACTACGGAAGAGTAAGTAGTGAAAATTGTATATTGCTAAGCGTCACTAAGTATAATGTCTATCACTACATATTATGGGACAAAATGTTTGCATAATTTGCAGATTCTGATGTTTGTTGGGTGTTGTGGTAACATGGTAGGTACTCGCCATTTCTGATACCCATGACATCCTAGAACTATTTATTATTGCACAATGCACATCTCTCGCTTTGAAAAAAGTCTTGGTTGACCCACACACAATCACAGTGTATGTGCCCACAATTATTAGCTTCGCATTGGAAACACCCTAAAATATATTTTATTTCAGACGAGCCACCAAAGCACAGGTCCTAGCGAAGACCAACAGCGACGCAGCTGACCTCACTGGGCACAACGTCCGATGACGTCACAGAGATCGGCGACGTCGCTGCGACCACCCTCACCTAGACACGAATAGTGCAGTGTTTTTGGGACATTGGTGGACATGGGTACCTATTAAAACGGGAATTCATCGCGTATTTTGTCACATCCTCCACACCTTTTGTAACATCGGTAGATGAAACTTAAGGAAACAAAATAAGGTACCTACCTAGGTACGTAAGTTCGTATGAGATAGTGGCCAACTCAGTCCAACTCTGGTGACGGAATTTTTAATGCAAAAATGACGCGATGAATTCCCGTTGAATTAACCAAATATGAACAATGATCGCGAAAGTTTATGAAGGACTAAAAACTAATCTTACTTCGATCGACGTCTCGACTCGCTCCAATCGTGGTTATGGGAAAAGTGGATCAGTGATTGTAGATGCGAGAATTGTATGGGAATGTTGGACACTTTGTGATAACGTACGGCATGGATAATGGACCTGAAACTTCCGAGTGCATTCTTTATTTTTTTAACATGAAAATAAAAGAGAGAAACACGTGAGAGTTATGGGAGGAAATTGCTTCATCGCTAACAAGAGCTAAGCTTGTAAGTTTTAAATAACAACAAACTAAGACTTTCGGAAAGGTTTTTTTTATGGAGCAATTGAACATGCTGGTAATTTTTTATATTTTCTGAACATGCAGAGCCTACTGGCAGGTAAAGTTAGGGCTAGGTACGCATTTTCTACACATCTTGTATTTAGTTAAGAATCTGAACTCCACTAGTTTGAAAAAATGTATTTGTCGAAGTAATGAAAAACTGTAATATACCTTTGTTTGCAAGTTACATTGTAACTCTATGTAAGTGTCTATCTATATTTTATAAGCATATTATGTGTCCCTCTGTTGTTATGCACTTTAAACTCCTACTGTAAATATGCCCTTATTTAATAAGCAAATCTAATTACTTAATCTGTGTTATATTGAATCAATGTTGAATTTTAAGCAGTTCGTTTTATGGTTGTTGGATGGATGTAAAAACATAGATCACCTAATTAGATAATAAGTAATTCGTTTCTCGAGCAAGAAGAGGTATTTTCGGTATGGGACATTGAACCGATTTTGATTTAGTTTTTTTATTGAAGACAAATCACTTTATAAGTATAGATGACTTCAAAAACTTCCTTGACTATGTTTCAACAGATCAGTGAAGTTTTTTTCTGATTAAAAAAATATTTTCAGTAACTTCGTGCTAGGATGATGGAAATGATGGAGAATTTTTCCAAACAGTCCAAAAATTGATGACTAGTGACAGATTGTATGATGATTGATGATGAAGCAGTGAAAAGAGAGTTACATTAAGAATATGAAAGAAGTGGATTTACAGTTGACGAATGATAGGAGTGAGTAGAGGAAGATCACATGTGCCGACCCAACTGTTGGGGTATGAGGCAGGGAAATAAGAGAAGGCATCTCATAAAATTGTTGTATAAAGATCACCCTTCCACTTGTTGTGGCAACCCACATAACAAGAGGGCAGGATGTTGAACAAAAGCATAGATAAAAATGTAAAATTGTAAATTAATTAGGGCTAAATTTTGATACCCAAATGTATAGAGTAAGATACCTAAAGCTGGTTATACACACGGAATTGTATGCTTTAACTATTGTTGTCTGTGAAACGATGAAATGGTTGTTCGTATTTAGAAGAATATCTTCGAATTTATTATGGCATCTTGCCATTTGTGTAAACACTCTTATCTAATGTAGGTTATACAGAAATTTTCACATTTACGTAATTCTTCACGTCTTATAAATACCTAAGTTTAAATGGACACTTCACGAATACTGTGTAAGAAAGTTAGAGATGTTGTAACACGAATGGAAATATAATTACTAATTGTTGACTGAATTTTGTATTTCAATTCCTTCAAAATTATCTTCGTCATCATCCAAAGCACAGCTGAAACTACATATCGGTACAAACTGATAACCTGTTAAGAAATGAAAAGTCTTATCAAAATTTTGGATTCCGACGGGATTCGAACCTATATTACCTTTATTTTGGGATTATAACCTGTTTTCTTAGACTTTATTTCACAATTTTCGAGAAGGAAAACTACCTATACTTATCAAATACCTACCTTATTCACCAACACCTATGCTGCCCCAAAGCCAAGAAGCATAATACAGTAGGTCCACTGTCTTATGAGAGGTGATCTCTACCACCTCGGCCGATAAGTTCAAAGTTTTTTTTGTTAAGATCTAAAATGAAAACTCACAGTAACATTAACACATTAATTTATTTACCAGTTAATCTAAGACTAGAACCCTATTACATCGTCGTCTTCAAAAAACAGTTCGTATTTCTATGAAGAAATTATAAGGCGTCAAATTATAGGTACATTCGGACGGTCTAGCATGTTGTCAGCAAAAATCTAATTTTAGGCCTTCCTGTATACCGTCCTTCTAAGGCTCTCTCTTACGATATATCGTGTTAATCTGTTCGGTTCAACTTATATTGGTAACATATTCTGGAACTAGTGTTCACCATTATAAGCTGAGCCACTAGAGTTGGAACGATGTATCGATAGTTGAGCTCTAGATGCAAAAAATATCGCAAAATATAAATGCAAGCTATTAGAACTTTTGATCGATGTTCTGACGACCGTAACAGGGCAGATATTACATTAATACGACACTGTATATGGGTTACAATAACATACATTTACTATTATTGTCTGCAATAATTATGTTTTTCACATTCGCATTTTATCCACTCTTGTCGATTCGATCTTCATTTTCTTCCAAAATTAAGAAAAGAGACGAATCATTCCTCTTGACACAATTCCTCTTTCCAAAACAAATGATAATATTAATAAATGTAAAAAGCCCATCCAAATAATAAAACTAAAAGGTAAGTAAATAAAATAAAATAAACAAATCAAAACAAATTTTGTCTTTATTGATAGTCTATTCATAAAATAATCTAAAAATAGCATCACAATAAAATTAGCGCACATAATTAAGAAAATGTATAAACAGCTTATAAATTAATTAAATTAAAAATAATACAAAATGAAAACACGCAATAACTTCGAGTGAAACCATCACTATTGAACTTAGTTCCTTGTAAACAGTTGAAATACGGCAACACTTTTATTCATAACGATAATTACATGACACGCATAATTATAATTATCAAAGATATAAAAACGGTTTTGTAAATGGTTATTAATAAATAACAGCGTTGTCGTTAACGTTGCAATTTCAGTTATTTGTTGTACCTAACTAAACTAAGTAGGAACTGAGCACATATAACTACTTTACAATCTCTAAGGGAAAGGGACGCAAACGGTTTTAAGATGGGCTCCAAAGCGAACAGCGTGAAGACGAAATAATTTAAAATGTCTAGCTTGTCCAGCTTGACATAAGTGATTTATAATCTAAAGGATAAGTGATTTTTATTCTCTCTTCAAATTGTCAAGGCTGCAAATCACTAAAATGTGATTTCTTAAACTTATTGAGCTTAAAGATTTTCCTCACTAATTCCATTTCACCCCAGACAGATTGTTCAAGGACACAACACAAAATTACTAACCAAAATTAAAATAATACAACAAAAATTCAACAAAACCTAAATATAAGATTTTGGATCACACAGAAATGCATTATTTTCCTCCTCATTTAGAATTGTAGACTATGCAATACGCGGGTAGAATATAATACCTACAGCTAGATTCTTCATAAAATACCGTGTTGTTTTCGTTTCTTCCAAAATGGGAAAAAATGCAACAGACACAAAACTGTCAATTCATTCTTTAATTCAATTTAGGTCGTTTTTTCAAATAAAACTCACGGGACATAGCATTGTGTTTTAAAGTCGATACGCTAGTCTCGAAAGCAACCACGTGATATTTCTGACATTTTATTTTAATTTGTTAAATATATCAACCCTGAACTATGATTAAGGACGTGTGAACTCAATACGTAACTATTAAATTTTAACTACTACATTTACATACAAATAACAGCGATCTAACGTTAACACTAGGATATAAGCGTCGTTAAATTATAACTGATAATTACATTACATAATAAATAAAATACTGAAAGAAGCATAATTCCGATTTTATGTTCAATTGCATCTTCCTATAAAATTTACCTTTCACTTATGTCAACGGATAACGAATTAAATAACGGTTATGTTACAATGTAATTATCGTTATCGTTGACACAATTCAGGTAACTGTCTTTATCGAGAACGTGCCAGCAACGGGGTTAATAAAACAGTTTTTGTCAGAAACTACATCGAAATCCGTCACCGACACTTTCAAAAGTCAATTGACAGAGACTAGTTGCTTTTCACACTAAAAATGCTCATTGACTTTCACGATATGAATCCCACAGTACCTATGGGTGTTCAATCAATGATCACTCCGCAACCAAAAGTACAAGAACCAAGTGATTTACACGGGGGTGTAGTGTCCCACTGGTTTGTAGAACATCTGTCCCGTGGCGACTCGGCGGATGATTTCCTTCAGGATGAGAGACTTCTCCTTCTTGATCTTCTTGAGGAAGCCGCGGTTCTCGTTGGCGCGACGTGAGAGGTAGGGCAGGACTTCGAGCACGGGTCCGTAGGGGACGTATTTGTAGGCGGAGTACCCGGCTTGGCCTGCGAGAGGACATCAATATTAGAACAATATTGGGGAACTTTTGGGGCTAAATATAATTTGTCAGATACTATACGAGAAACTAGAGGAAATCCTCGAATTTTTTCTAGTGGATGCGAGGAAGTATGCTTAACTGTTGGTAGCAGCAGACGTATTTGATATCATAAAACAAAGAGGAAGCACACAAATACTCCAGACAACTCGCTCAGGACTTACAGTAGAAAAGTGATGTGTTTCAAAGCTTTCCAAAGCTGACGACATATTCATCGAACTATTCCATATTCCTAGCATGCTAGCTATCTCGCTCTAACATCATACCAATCATACGTGGGAGCGAGAGGACTCACCGAGTGGGAAGGTGATATGGTCGCACATGCCGAGTAGCAGGCCGAAGCGGCCATCAGGTTTGATGTTGTGTTCCTTCATCAGTTGGATGACGTACCTACTAAAGTCTGAACCTGGAGTATGCTAGTTGTCTTGCTCTAACATTTTAATGTGCAAGCGAGAGGACTCACCAAGAGGGAAGGTGATATGGTCGCACATGCCGAGGAGCTGGCCGAAGCAGACACCATCTTCATCGAACCATTCCATGTTCCTAGAGCATGCTTGTTATCTCGTTTTAACATCATACGTGCAAGCGAGAGGACTCACCGAGAGGGAAGGTGATATGGTCGCACATGCCGAGGAGTTGGCCGAAGCAGACGACGCGGTCGTCGGGTTTGATGTTGTGTTCCTTCATCAGTTGGATGGCGTACCGGACTGTGTCCTCGTTGTGGGAAGCCACCATAATGCCGAGGTGTTCCAAGCCGCTGGGCTGGAAGGAAATCAAAATATTTGTTAATGCACCAAACAAACAAACAATATCACGAAAATATCCTGAAGGAATAATACATTAAGGAGAGTTTAAGATGCTTTATGACGGATCAACTACTTATAGGAAGTTAGCACTCCAATATTTGGCAAAAGCCCACATCTTGCAGAAGTTATTATTCAATCGCCACATCGATTTTGAAAACATAATCGATTGCCTCCCCAAAGCGTGGTAGGCTTTCTCTCAGACCTTTAACTTTACACAAGGTCAACATCATTATCATCTTCCTGCCTTTTCCCACATTATGTGGGATCGGCACAACATGTGATCTTCTTCCATTCTCCTTTACCAGCCATCCTACTCAAATCATCTGATATTGTGTACACAAGGTCAACATCATTATCATCTTCCTGCCTTTTCCCACATTATGTGGGATCGGCACAACATGTGATCTTCTTCCATTCTCCTTTACCAGCCATCCTACTCAAATCATCTGATATTGTGTACTACCTAGGTAGGTAGTACTAGACTAGACTAGGACTAGGACTAGACACTAAGTTCTCGTTACAAAAATAAGGTACCTACCTTATTTTTGTAACGAGAACTTAGTGTCTAGTCAAACTTATCCTAGTTTAAAGACACTACCTACCTGAATATGTATGTTACATTTTATTGAATAAACATCCATCTATCTATCTATCATCTCAACACTCACTCCTTTCTTACTCATGTCATCCTTCACACAATCTTTCACACAATGATGTATTTTTAGTTTGTTAATTTTCTTGTACACCTTGTGTAAACCTTTTTGAAGGTCATTCTACAAAAATACTAAGGCCCACTTACAAGCTATCAATGATACTCACATTGACTCGGCTAAGGATCTCCTTGAGGCAGCGGTGGAAAGACGTGGTAGTGGCTTCCACGCTCTCGCATGTAGGGTCTTCGTAACCCATGGCGGCCGCTCGGGCGCGTTCCTGAGAAGGTTACATTACATGTCTTTTACTTAAAGATATTGTACCTAAAGCTAAGTCGATTTAATAATGTCCCAGTTGTCCCATAAAGCAATTTTCAGCAATTTTTGAATGATATAATCTGAATAATGTCCAAAATCATTAGTAAAAAATATCACCTTATCCAAAATTATAGACGTCAATATACGAATTTCGAATTAAAAGTTGAGTTACAACCTGACGTGAAGTTTGCGATAATTTTGCGATCGATTGCTTTTGGACGTTGTTTGTTTAACGAAACTAGCTCCACTGCGAATTGCGATCAAGTAGCAATCATTGCATATAAAGTGATAAATGTGTTTGATGAACTAACAAAAAAATTTTGATTTTTGTAAATCGCAGTCGCTATCATAAAACCCAAGCTTAGACACCTCAGACCGATAGTTGAGACGGGCTAATACCTCGAGCCGAAGTATGGTCCGTCTCAACTATCGGCCGATAGAAAGTCTGTAGTCTGCGAGGGGTCTTAAACCCCAGAACTGTGCCAGAACTCACCTGTTCAATATACGCGCCGCGCACCAGCTTGGCTCCCCAGTAGAAGTTCTGCCGCTTGGCCTGCTCCAGGTCAGTCACGATCTCGTTGTAGGTGTTCTTTAGGTACGTCTGGTACGTGTTGAACACTAGGAACTTATCCTGAAAGTAAAGGTATTTTATGATGTTACTTTTGTACCCCTAAGGTAAAAAGGTTTTTACTTTACCACTAACAAAATGGCATTTATGATGGAAAGCGGCATTTCTGATTGACAAAACTGAGTAGGTATTTGGTAACATTGGTGAAAGCTTATTCCGCCTTCACCATTCTTTTACAGGAACTTCAGACGCATAGCTGACCATCATCCTCATTCGGTTGATATTCCATCTACCTATCAGAACAAAGCGCTTTCAAAGTTCTTTCATTATGCGCACTGCAAAAAATTCAAATCAGCTTCCAGCGTCTGTATTTCTACTGAACTACGACCCTGTTGTTTTTAAGAAGAGAGTTAATATGCACTCTCTGGGTAGGCTCGCTCCATCGTAGACCTCACTCTTGCCTGTGTAAGTTTCGAGGTCAAGAGAATACCCATTCATCATAAAAAAACTAATCTGATCATGGATTCAGGAGCTGTTTAGTAAATAGCAGTGAAATACTCGTGTTTCGGCTTGTTTGCATCAGCTCACTGGGCTAAAAGCTAGTTTTGACAAAAAAATCAACAAAACCTATTTAGATCAAAGGCAATCCTCATTACTAAATAGGATTTAGATCACTAATCATACCTTGTTGTATCTCCTCATCATCTCCAAACAGATCCTAGAAATGGCCGGCTGGAAGTACGTCTGCTCAGCATCGATCATGATCCTGACATCCACCTCGTTGGCCGCCTTAATGATGTGGTTCAGCCTCCGCAGCATGTTCCGGAACATCTCCTCCTCTTTAGTGGAGATCTGGGAGATGAGACGCCTCATCTGGCCGGTCTTAGGGTCTGGGACCCGGAAGGAGTCGGAGAGATTCATGTCCTCGTCGAGAATGTTCGACCACGGGAACAGATGGACAATGCTGGAAAGATTTGCGTTGATGTAGACTTTTAAAATACTTTTTGTATGATTTTTGTAATTTTAAAGTGTTGAACCACACTTAGGTACTTAATTCGTAAATATTGTAAACCTTTTTTTTGCACAAAATAAATGACTTCTATTCTAATTATGAAATGAAAATTTTATCAAAATTTTCGATTCCGACGGGATTCGGGATTCGGGATCGTCTGATCGTCGCGGGTTCGATTCCTGTGATAAGACTTTTCATTTCTCAGTGAAATACTTTTTGTATGGCCACCCTAACTGCGTTCTTGGTGTAGTATCGGTAAAATTATAGGTAGGTACTCAATAGGGTTGATTTCGTTTAGACAATAACTAGGTATTCTATGGCTAAGTATTACACAGACTTTGATTTCTTCACTCGAGCTTTCTGATAGGTCTGTTCAAGTGCGCATGGAAGGTTGTTAAGAATATCCCTCTCACCAATCTTTTGCTTTTATACTCTCACTCAATGCACGCTAAAAGAATTGCTCAATAATTATGACCTATACGGCATTATTTGGGGATGGATATCGCTTATGATTTTGTATGTTTATGTACAATGCAGGGTCAAATCACTACTAAGACGTAGACCTCCAGAGCATACACGATATTTCTCGATAGCTTACTATGAAATGGCCAGTTTGATATTGCATTTTGATTCCTTTCAATGATAAATCCACATCGATATTCAAAGTACTTGATGCCTATGTTCATTAATGATTATAGCGTTGATTCTAGCGATGTATACGACAACGCTTACAACTTGAATATGATGTCGCCACTGACCGGTCCCACTGGAATATGTGCAGCACACTGGAAGAACAGTATACCTTCCATATTTAGCATCGTACCTCATACTCTCGTATCTTATACTAGCTGCCATCAGCTTTCTTCAGGAAATACCAACATAACCTATAAAACCTAGTGGTCTTCCAATCCTGCAGTTTTCAACCGTAGATTTTTTTAAATTTTATGAGAAGTTTTGGAGATTATCACACATTTAAATGTACATTATCATATCAGTAAATAATAAAAGAACAAGGAGGAATATTTGTAAGAGCTTTTTGCACATTGCATAGGTTTTAGAACCTTTCCGCCACGAGATTCGAACTCAATCCTCTTCCGACTCAAGCAAGCAACCTTGGTGTCAAAATAAACACTCACCCTTCCTTATCAGAGGTGACCTGCTTCATGAACTCTTGCACCTGAGGCTTGGAGGAGTGGTCGCCGAAGTACCGCTGGAAGTCTTCGATGGTCTTGTGGTGTGTTAGCACGTTGCCGGTGCCACCACCGATCTGCTGCATGTAGTTTCTAGCACGCATGATCACTTCTGATAGTTGCAGCTGTGGAGAGAAAATAGCTCTTGTATAGAACGAAGAGACAAACATATCGGATCTTGTATATGTGGCAGAAATCACTGAATGAGACTCAAAGGCGACCAGAAATAATAACATAATTAATAAGCTATGAGTTCAACGGGCTAAAGTGATGATGGTGGAATGAGTGTTAGAGGATCGATGTTGAAACTGTAAGACATTATTTAGAGACTAGAAAAAAATACGTTTTCTCTAGAAATTCCCTTTAGGTTTTCTTTTGGTTTAAAGGTAGAAGTCACAGTAGGTATCACAGATTCTGTAAATTTTAAGAGTACCTTTTACCTACTTCAAAAAATACAGCTGGGTGGACAAAGGGACAGACAGCTGCTGTTCACGGAGATCAACGAATTTAAAATTTCATAATTGCACTTACAAGCAACTGCGGCCTTCCAAGAGCTGTCAGTTTCACAGCCATCAGCCCCGTGCTCTTAGTGATTCCTGGGAAGGAGAAATGAGGGGTTGAAATTGTCTAGTGGTAGTTAAATGGACGTCATTCAAACACAATAAACATGCCCAGTTTAAAAAAGTTAACATTTCATATTTTTCATCATAAAAACTGTTCAAACGGTGTATAATTTGTTGACTTTGGCTCATGTGTTCAACGGCACTGCGAAGGAGTGCCGGTATCAATCAACTATAGAGTGTCACAGTGTAACTCAGGGCTAATTTTAGCAAAGTAATTAGTTTTTTATCTGAAACAGGTTAGTCAATTAGCTCGTTTGCTTTTCAACAAAACCTAGCTATAAATACAAGCCAACATACCTAATTATCTTCTTCTTATCGTGCCACCAGTTCTTTGGAACCAGTGTGGTGAAAGTGGTTCGACCTCAGTAGTGAAACTTAAATAACAGCTCTTTCCTCTAAGTACCTAAGTTTGGAGTAGACTGATATTGAATCTGTAGCCGACTCCTCGGATCTTTCTCTTGATAATGATTCTTCTTCAAAAATCTAACATCTTTTGCATCATTCACTCTCATTCATTCTTTAAATGAACTCTTGATCTGATAGAATGTCCACCGTGCAGTGAAATAGTACCTATACAGGGTGTCCCAGGAACGACTGTTGAGCGGAAGTCCAGTGATGCAGCACCCCAAGGGCTACCCGAATCACCCCCATGTATGTTCAGCGATTTTTTGTAGTTTAGAAGTTATTCACGTTTTTGTGACATTTTATTTATGAAGCAGTTGCAAGACCATTTTGTTTATTTTGAGGTGAATAATTAAGATAAGCTCATCATTTTTTTTCTGGTAATTAGCTTAAAGTTAGGTCTCTTCAATCCAATGACTATTTACTTCAAAACCCACTCGACTGCGCCATAAAATAAAATGATCTAGCGTAAAATGAAAAACTGAAAACAATACCAATACTTTCAAGGGCATTTTCTGAGGAAAAGTCATAGAACTTTTGTTAATCCGAATGTATTTTAAAAACATCGCCATTTCAACAGCTATTTACCCTGTGAATTTCGTCAAAATATCTTTATGGCATCCTACTTAAATTTGAACACAAAGTGTACCAAGTCTTGAAACCTTTTTTTGGATAGTTAAAATTTCGCATTTCTTTTAAGAAAATAGCGGTATTGAACCAGATTAAGCTTCCTTTGCTTAAAACATGATGCGGTGAACCCGATTTGCATGGTTTTTGAGAGAGAAGACAACGCCAAGACCTATCTTTGCGCTCTCAGTACGATACTCGTAGATCGTCGTTTAACGAGTCAAAAGCTCAGTTAGCCGCTAAAAAGCTTGGCATCTTTGTTAAGGTGAGGCGTTATTTCACTCCTGTACAGCTGCTCACTCTTGAAAACCCAGGTTTGAGCCTTTTTGAGCTGTTTTTACCTAAAACAGGGCTCTGCCAAGCAGGTACTATTTCTAGGCCCTAGGTTCAATTAAGAGGCGCACCCAGAAGCTGGTAGTCACGGCTAAACAGCTTAGAGCTTTACCGTAGAGTGCCTTGTTTGAGGTTTTTTACCAGATTCATTTTGGAAAGTGTGCTCAGTACTTTAATTAGTTCATGCCTTTTTTTCATCCGGCCACTAGGTTAAGAACCCCAAAAGGTGCCAGTAAGACATGGTTAGTGTTCCTAGTGTTTGTGATAAGTGTTTTAAGTTTACCTCGCAATCGACTCCAGAGCCTGGCATTGATACTTGGCGGTGCCCTCCCTTAAGCGAGATCAGTACCTCAAACAGGCTCAAACCTGGGTTTTCAAGAGTGAGCAGCTGTACAGGAGTGAAATAACGCCTCACCTTAATAAAGATGCCAAGCTTTTAGCGGCTAACTGAGCTTTTGACTCGTTAAACGACGATCTACGAGTATTGTACTGAGAGCGCAAAGATAGGTCTTGGCGTTGTCTTTTCACTCAAAAACCATGCAAATCAGGTTCACCGCATCATGTTTTAAGCAAGGAAAGCTTAATCTGGTTCAATACCGCTATTTTCTTTAAATAAATGCGACATTTTAACTATCCAAAAAAGTTGGTTTCAAGACTTTGTACACTTTGTGTTCAAATTTAAGTAGGATGCCATAAAGAGATCTTGACGAAATTCACAGGGTAAATAGCTGTTGAAATGGCGATGTTTTTAAAATACATTCGGATTAACTAAAGTTCTATGACTTTTCCTCAGAAAATGCCCTTGAAAGTATTAGTATTGTTTTCAGTTTTTTATTTTACGCAACATCATTTTATTTTATGGCGCAGTCGAATGGGTTTTGGAGTAAATAGTCGTTGGATTAGAGAGACCCACCTTTTAGCTAATTACCAGAGAAAAAATTATGAGTTTATCTCAATTATTCACCTCAAAATGACCAAAATTGTCTTGCAACTGCTAAATAAATAAAATGTCACAAAAACACGAATAACTTCTAAACTACAAAAAATCGTTGAACATACATGGGGGTGATTCGGGTAGCCCTTGGGGTGCTGCATCACTGGACTTCCGCTCAACAGTCGTTCCTGGGACACCCTGTATATACAGTCCAGTACAGTCCTAATTACACTAAGAAATTTTCGTCAATGTATGAATGATTTTTGCATAGTAAGCTGTTCCTTATCGCCATTGCAATAGTGTGAGCGTGGATTAGCGAACTTTGATTTATACTTATAATTTTAGTTATAGTGATTTGTGATATTTGAGTTGTTGATCTTGAATAAAGATAGAATCTGAAAGTTGTTTTCAAAATGATAACACCCTTTTTTGAGGCAGTTGTTGAAACTCACCAGCAACGGCATCAATACTCTTCAAGAAGGCTTCCATATTCTTCTCGCAAGAGGCCTCATTGAGATAGAAGTAGGTGCGGGCGCTGGTGACCTTGTACCGCCGGTCAGCGAACCGCTGTTCCACGTGGTACTGCTTCAGCTGACCCTCTTCTTGCATGTCTCCGCATGCTGAGATCGAAGCGCTAAGAAAATAAGTTCATATGAGCTAGATTGTTCACCTAGAATACCTAAATAATGATGTCTTCAATGCCGAAATCATCCTTCCAGTAAAAAGTTTGCGAGTTTTTGTGTTTCAATCACGCTTTAACCAGTAGACAAAATTTGATGAAACTTGGAATAGATGTAATTCGTAGCCTGGAATGGAATTACGTTACGCTATTTGAAGTTGCAGGTTAAAGCTATTATTTTAATAGCACCGAAGAGTATCGAAGTGCAAAAAAACGCATGAACGAAATAAAAGTGATAGTGTTCGCCAGATCTGATAGATACAATCCTGGCAGACAGATTTAATGGTCGATGACCTATTATTATTTCATTCCGATGTCAATCATGACTCAGTTCCTTGAAACTACGGGTACTTTCACTATCAAAATAGCTGCTCAATTTGGCACACGTAAAATATGATTCGTCACCCTGATATTTTAATTTCGATCTTCACCGCCTATTAATAAGGTATAGTTTTGGTAGTTGTTCAGAACAGCTTAGACAGATCTAGGTAACCTCATAATGAAAGCAGTTGCGTTACTTTCTCCGCTTGAAAAAATACCTAGGCACCTACTTGCTTCCTATACCTAGATATTTGTTCTGTGTAGCGATTATCTCTTTCAGATTTACGATATTTTATTTGATTTGTTTTCAACCCATCTTGTACCTAAATCTTTAGAAGTGTTCAAATAATGAAAATTGAGGATCAAAAATACAATCAATAACGGAAACGGAAATTTTGATACCCACAAAATTAATTCAGCTGAGTTTAAAGCTTTGCATGTGTTATTTAGTAATTTGAATTTACTGGTAACATTCTAGATCAAACTAGGTTCTCAAGAAAGACGTTTCTTGTGTATCGTGACCTACTTGGCTCTATGCCCTAGATTCTGAGCACGTAAAGCGCAATAAAAAACAAAAAATGTCTGAACAAATGATTGAGATAGGCTGAGCGCGAAGGAAATTCACAAGTATTTGACAAAATCCGCAAATAGAATACAATACTTCACGGATCACGCAGTGGGAACGTGAACAGAGCTATTCGCCAAGTGACTAATGCTTTCTTATGTGGAAGAAAACAGAGAATTACTCACGTCAATGCTCTGCAAGCTTGGTCGTGTAATCCGTAAATCTACCTCGATTACAAAAGGATTTAAAATCATATAGATCGAGAGTTTAAAATCTATTAGAAACAGGTGCATGGCGAGAAGGCCGTAATTCATCAAAATAATTCCTTGCACGCAGCAATAGAATCTCGGGGACGGGGCTCCACATAGTTACATCATCGTTGTACAATTTCTTGTAATCTATTATACCTATTTATGATTTCCATTCATTCATTCATCATCGTACACAGCTGATAAAATCACGGCTGGGTATAGTAGATCTCTTTCTGTTTGCCATTCATTCCGGTCTAATGCCCGGCGAATCCGAAATCTGAGTGAATGCAATGCAGATCATTTTTCGGTTCGACAGACTTTAGAATAAGTACTAGACAAAGACACGATTATTAGAATGTATTTGGTTGAAGTAAAATTTCACGATTTTGAAGTTTATGTAAGTTCAATACGTTTGTTAATATCGTGGCTATGACGTCACGCTCTCATTAGTTCAGAGAAGCCATGGCAGTGGTAGTGGATAGATCGAATAATTTGCCAAACCGCCAAACGAACCGATTCTTTTCTCTCTGACGGAAGATGGGATGAATGTTCTAAGAATTTGCTACGTAATGATAATCAGGACATCTACAATTAAAACTTTATCTATATCACGAAATGATTTAAATGAGTTATTATACCGTTCTATGGAAATGCTTGATACCTTTTACAAGAACTTTTTTAATGATTGAAAGATGCGATAAGTTCTAATTATAATTTACAAGTAGGTACAAACTAGACAAGAGAGATTATTTAAAGATCTAAGTATAATACTTTTTTAAGTTCTGTCAAAACAGTGAAGTACCATCTAATTTACTAGAATATTCTAGTCTAAACTAACTACTAACAGAAAATAATAAAAATAAAGAATAACCCAGCCAAAGCCAGCTCTTGTAAGTTTCTTGGGCCATATTTTATGAGCTCCTGCAACTTTTCGCTTGACAAACTTCCACTGAAAATGTTAAAAAATATTAAAATAAAATATCTAAGACATATACTTACCTATGGAAATACTAAAGAGGGAACTAAAGAGGATAATAACTATGGAGTCAAAATGTGAATACGGAAGTTTTTTCAGTGCAGGACTTAGGGTCGATTCACATCTGACCGAAGATCCGTCGCGGATTATCGGTCGCGGAACGCCAGAACTGACAAATGTATAGAAAAACACTCGACGGATGATACGTTAGTCCGTCGAGTGTGAACGGTCGAGTGTTTTTCTATACATTTGTCAGTTCTGGCGTTCCGCGACCGATAATCCGCGACGGATCTTCGGTCAGATGTGAATCGACCCTTAGGTACATAATCAAGATGTTGATATAGGTAGGTACTTAGATTATTGAAAAAATCTAAGATACTTTTTTACACCTAAAACAGGTAGGCAAACCAAAACCTACCTACCTAAGCACTTAAATATACGATTATGAATTGTGCTTTAAGCACATGAATAATGTTTTTTGGGAATAGGTTCTAATGTAATTGCAAAAATCTTGTCAAATACTTATTATATTTATGTATTTGGCATGAAAAAAGTACTTATCCAAAATTAAACCTACTATCTAATTGTTTGTTGCTGTAAGCATGGTTTACATAACAGTGTTGGTGGGTACCTACGTCAGTCAGCGTGATGCGGACAGAACAATAGCCCAATAAGTATTACCATTAGAAAGATGTCGTGCCGGCAGTAATGTCTTAGCTATGAAGAATGTCCGCGACTTGGCAACAAGTAGGTATTGTATAAATAAAACAATGTAGGATATGTAGTGAGCTGCTATTTCCACTAAAAGATAGTAAAATCTGTGTTGTTCTGTTAACATTTTATTGATTGAGATTGTAGCACATTTGGTAGCTAAAGCTATGCGGGTTTTTTAGAGCTGTCCTGATCCTGAGGGAATGGTATCAGAATTCGATGAAGGTGCACTCAGTCTCTGTATATCCTTTGACGAAGAATACAGCTGCACTTGTCACACAACATCGAAATCCGATAATGTAGCCTCAGCAGTATTAGTAGCGTTTTATAGTTACCTGACTTCTCTCTTCTCAGCTTCCTCCTGAGATAGATCCTCCTCCACAGAGTAATCCAAGATGGACTTCACTCCGAATGAACGCAGTCTGTAACAAGCAGTTGAATTAGTACTGGTAAGTTAAGAGTTTCAACAATATGACTTGCTCATAATTAAAAGGGTCTTTTTATTGATAAATCGACTCGGAAAGAGTAGGAATTTTATGGAATTCTTTCAGAAAATCATAAGGCCAAGGGTAAGTAATCTAGCTGAAATCGTGCCCAGATAAATTGTAGGTATTACCTGGATTCACTGTTTGTTTCTTTGGTATTTCAACCATGAAACTTGGAACATTTTATATAAGTTATAATAACATTACATGATCGTAACTTTTAGTGTGTCTGCGTGAGTGAGTGCGTTATACGTTGTTGTCACTAGTTCTTTCGATTAAGTCAGTGAACTACTTTAAAGTGTGCCTTAAATCTGGTAATGTACCTTTCAATGGTGGGTTTGATGGTGTTCTGGTCCTCTCCAGCGACGAACTGGCCGTAGAACGTGGCCTTCATGAACATCTCGAAGAAGCGCTGCCCCACCACTTGGCGCATCCGCTTCATCAACTGAAATAATAGGATAACCTTACTACTTTGTACTTTAAGCCTAAGGATCGTATATTTGAGAAAGTATGAGCTATCATACGTATCTATGCTAAAATAGATTTGTAGAAGCCTAAATTGAAGGAGATTGATCTTCTTATACAACAATTCGATCCCCGCCGCGGGAAAAATGTTTGTATGATCTGCAAATATTTAACTCGGGTCTGGGTGTTTCTTTTCTATGTATAATATGTATGTATTTACAAACAAAAAGTATTTAAGTAGTATATCAGTTATCTGGTTCCCATAGTACAAGCTTTGCTTAGTTTGGGGCTAGATGATGCTGTGTGAAATGTCCAGTAATATTTATTTATTTATTTATTAATATTATTATACAACCTACAGCCTAAATCATCAGTCTTAGGTACTTATAAACGTGACATTTGAGCCTACATCCCTTTTATGATGTGGGGAACACTAAGGAATTTTGGAAATTCCCCTAAGGGGGTGAAAGGGGTAATCGTTGGAACTGTAAGCGACGCCACGGGCGTGCCGCTAGTTCTATATAAAGATCCATTTTTTACGTCTAAACAAAAATACACGACATCACGATAAGAAACACATTTAGCATGTCCAAGTTCGTATTAAACAAATAAATTCACGCACACTTGTGTCTATAGCCTGGCTTGACTAGACAGGTATTATACGAGTAGCTATTGGAAAATATCGTTATACCTTCTTCGTATACACACACCCTATTATGTCCTCGAGTTTCTTGTGCGTTCTTTTCAAAGACAAAACGCATTGACACCGATGGACTTGTACAAAAATTTCAATTTCATTTTATTCATAAAATTAATATTTTTGTTCAAGTGCATGTACAAAAATCTTGTTCAAAAATGACACCGTGTTGTGTGTCTATGTGTTATTAACTATTTTTAAGGTGGCGTTGGGTAAGAATTTTCGACAAGTATGGTATGACCACAGACCAGAAGAAATGGTTATGACATACTTACTACCTAGAATATTATCTACCAGCATTTTGAAGCCTTGAAGCCAACATTGAAATCATAGGACGTCTGAAAGTCTTTGCACTTTAAAACATAAAAAATATGCGTTTTAATGCAAAAAAGCATCAAATCAATTATGGTACCTAAGCCTAACCTACCCACACTGGACTTTGTTACCCCGACAGAACGCCTGCCCCCCGGCCATAAACTGCATTGGCCAATCTGGAAGTCGCTCAATAGACTTCGCACACAGGTTGGTCGAACAAACCTAGCCAAATGGGGTATAGGGGATCCTTCCTAAATCCAGTGTGAGTGCGGAGCCCCAACACAAAATATGTCGCATCTCCTTTCCTGCCCTTTGTGCCCAACCAGCTGCACCCAGGAAGACCTTATTGCAGCTTCAGATAGGGCTACAGCGGTCGCTTCATTTTGGAGCAAACAAATTTAAAATGTATGAGCACATTGACACGACGAATGAACCTACCCACCAGAAACTTTACTAACTGTTAAGGTCCTAGAAAACTGTCCTGTCTTAGTAGAAATTTATTCCTATCCTAAATATTTGCAATCTGAAAATATCGAAGTTTTTAATTGACTATTCTAGTTTCGAAGTTGATCTCAGTATTACGAAATTCTCCACTTAGACACTCTTCAGTCTGTTACTATGCACGCCTTTGATGACGTAGTGATTCGGACGGCCGACGATTCATGAGCAAGGTGATGGCCAAAGGAAGGTTACCAACAGCTTACGTGATCATGACGTAGAAGGTATTAAAATCCATAGCCAATATTCAATGAAAAGTCTGTAAACCTATTTATATGATTTTGCAACATACTTGGATTTGACGTGTTATTCTGGTACATAGAAGCCATTAATTGCCATATTATTATGGTAGATATAGGTGCATTACTTGGATAAGATCTCAGGGATTGGAGTGGCGTTTGAGGGAGGTGGCTTATATCCAGCAGTGGGCTTTAATTTGAGCTGCCAATGATGATGATGATGAGGTGCATTACCAAGCTCATCTATGAAAATAATGTTTTGCAAATTAAACTACTTACCGACTAGGTCATAATAAATAGTATTTGCCTTTCATTATTCATCCTACAATAACACAACCAGAGTTACAATCGCTAATAACTTAAGCCGATTTGCGTAACCTTGGCTGCACAAGTTTCCGACTATGGAGTTTCTATGCCTTGTTAGATAGTTGAAACATAAATCTAGGAAAAAATCACAAACCTAAGTACCTACACTCTCTAAGCAAAGATTCTGAAGCTGCATGGGAGGTATCCCCGTTCTTTTTGTTCGTTTGATGAATATTCGGGATTCGGATGTTTATTACTCAGAAGGTATCTACGATTTCTGACTTCAAGGGACAATTTTTCGGTTTGGAATATTTGGTCTTAGGCTTAGGACCGTGTTTTAACGTTGATCATAACGACCGAATACAATGTAGCTAGTAGTAAGAAACATCTGAATAATCATCAAACGAACGAAAAATCGAACGGGAATAACTACCAGGGGTACCTACCTATTTCGGTTTGTTCGAATGACCAATTCAATATTGTAAACTACTCTACAAATTCTGTTTATGATTTCTAATCCTATGGCCGACAATTTATTTTGGCCAGTTAGTTCCATATCGAATCTGATGGACGAAGACTAATATATTCTATCCTAATATCCTAGCACTATTTTCTGGAAAAGGATCAAATTCGGAAACTGTCATGTCGTCTTCCTGCATTGTGATGTCGGTGGTTCAAATAAGATCAGCGTGCACAGGATTAGGTAATAAGTAACGTGAAGGTCAGACACGGTCAACAAGATAGAATACACGCTATCCTCATTTGTTACTAGCCAGTAGTTCGATGAGTATCCAAAGCACTTTTTAAACCTAGCACTAATTTTGATCGTAGAAAAATGGTTAAATTTTGTAGGGATTAAAATTTTGTTGTGTATTTTTAGCTAGATCATTATTATCATCCCCAACAAAACAAGAAACTATAAAACAGTGCTTTAACCCTTTTCTATCTATCTAATCTAATCAGCCCGGTTGCACCCACTGCTGGGTATAGGCCTCCTCTTTATTACGCCACTCTGTTCGGTCCTGCGCAGTCCTTTCCCAAACCTTCCCAGCCACATTGACAATAATACACTTTTATATCATACTTGCTCAGTAACTAGGGATTACTATGGTGGAAAGTCTCCTTGTAAATTGGTGTTTGCAATTCAAGGCAACATTACGTCGCACTATGCTTGAATTGTAATGTTCACATTACAGTTCAAGCTATGCAAAACTCCTTGGTAAACAATCTCTTTTCTTATAAAATGGTAAGAAAAGTTTTTACTGAAAAAAAAACACTGAACATGGCGGCATTTAATTTCCATACATTTCAAACTATGCAAAACTCCTTGGAACTCAGAGCCGTAAAAAAAATTTGGAAAACTATTTACGAAAAAAAAATGGAAATGGCGGCATTTCATTTGATCTGAAAGTTTGTGAAGTTTGTTCGTAAAGTGATTTAAGTTATTTACAACAATGTCAAGCACTTCATCAGATGATGAAAAAGGAGGCGAGCCTGATTTTTGTTTGCTTGAAGCAGATGCATTACCAATGTTTTATTTACCTCGCAAGAATGATATAAAGTAGAATGCTTACCTCGGTTGCAAGTAGCTATTACACCCTCGAACTATATTCACCCTCGCTCGCTGCGCTCGCTCGTGTGACTAAATATCTCGGGTGCACGCGATCCATTAGCGCCCTATGCGAGCTGCGCTCGCACTGGCGCCAAATTGGATCTTGTTCTGTAATAGCTTACTTACGTCCCTTGTGTAACAATCTACTATTCTATAATATATAATAAATAAATAAATAATGGACATGGTATACAAATGAGATAAAGGATAAAATTATAAAATGCCAGAGAGCAATCGAACGAAGTATACTAAGAGTAAAACTGACACAAAAAATAAAACATACAGAAATTCGCAATAAGACAGGATTTATTGACGCTCTAGAATATGCCATGAAATTGAAATGGAATTGGGCGGGACACACAGCACGAATGGGTAAAAAAAGATGGGCAAACAGAGTCACAAACTGGAGCGGACCAACTGGAAAAAGAAGAGTAGGAAGACCGTTCGCTCGCTGGTCAGACGAATTGAAGAACGCATCTGACACCTCAAATTGGACAGATGTGGCAGAAGACAGAGACCAATGGAAAGAGCTGGAGGAGGCCTTTACCCGTAAGGGGTCCTAAATAATAAGTTTATATTACTTTTTTTCTCTCACTTTTTAGTATTTAATTTGTATGTACCTACTTATATTTAAGGAATAAACAGGCTTTTTTATTTTTATTTTTATTTTATTTATTTATAAATAAATAATGCTAGACATTTCACACAGCATCATCTAGCCCCAAACTAAGCAAAGCTTGTACTATGGGAACCAGATAACTGATATACTACTTATATACTTTTTGTTTGTAAATACATACATATTATTTATACAAACACCCAGACCCGAGATAAATATTGCAGATCATACAAAAATTTATCCCGCCGCGGGGATCGAACCCGCAACCAATATGAAATTGCCGGAGTCTTTTTGAAAATTAAAGAATAGATACCTTGAACTCGCAAAACACAGCAACTTTGTACGTTTTAATCCCTGTGTCAATGTAGGTACTAGGTAGGTATTCCCATGAAAAGGTATAATGAAAATGAAATGAAAATAGGTTTTTTTCTGTAACAATTTCACAATAATTCTCTTTTTAGGGTTAAGCTCGCCTTTGCCATTACTTTTCTAGATTAAGTGTTTATATATGTTATTTATTTGTGCAATAAAGAATAAAAAAAAAAATAATAATAAAACTAAAGTTGAGACTTTCGTATAGGTAAAAAATACTTGTGTTAGAAGATATAGTAGTGTTCAAATATTGGTAGCTGGTACAAATATCATGGGGTGTTATGGCGGTAGAAAAGGTTAGATTAAGGTTGCTGGGGAACGTAAGATAATAATGATCGTTACAGCCTTCCTCATCGGTCATTTGCACGTAATCTAGCTCTCTAGACTAGTTGAGACCGGTGCTAATGCTACTTTGGCTGGCTCCGAGCCTCAGCCGACCTTGACTTTAATTACATAACGACAGAACGAGATTTCAGATATGCTTGCATCTCTGGTTTGTTAAATTTTCCACCGCGAATAATATTCCACCAAACAGCGTGTTGAGTATCTACGTACATATACGTATACACATCTTTAGGTATTTTTATATTATCTTGATCAGACAGATTTCAATCGTAGAGATAAGAATACTCTCGTTCTTATCACGCTTCAAATCTATCTATAACAATGAGTCATATAGGTAAGTCTGAAATTTTCACTTTCATCCGTATCAAGCTTAACATAGTAAGTAAGCTTTAATGCTGGCAACCGTACTCATTTGTTGGCAACTCGAGAAGCCGATGACAATGACAGCGTGTGACGTTGGTTCCGGCGGCGGTCGTGTGATTTGAGTTTGTTGTTGGAAAATGACGAATGGATAAAACATTGGAAAGAAAACTAAGAGTTAACATTAATAACCGACACTTTACAAGTCAAGCTTATCTTAACCTTTTGAGCACTCACAATTTTAAGGGTATTTGTCGCCAAGACTAGGCGATTAGCTTATTAGGAAGTCCATCGCTGCAGGAAAGTTTACGCAATGCGTCCACTGGTTCCGATTTTTTACATTGTATGGATTTCTATTTCAGCGTTCACTGGATAACACATAATCTGCGTCTACCTACATATTGTAAATACCGACGAAATGTACGCTGCATACCACAGACCATACGCTCCGATGCCAGTGGACGCGTAGTTTTATCATCATTTCATAGCACAGGAAACTAGGATTGGTTACACGCACATTGCGCATTCACAGTAAATGTGCAACAAAGATAGCCTGCCTTGCCTTCCGCTCTGGGGGCTATAGATAATTCAGAATCGATTAAACATTTGACTACCTGCTCGTATCTGCTGTATTCTGTGATCTGGTATTGTATCGGGGTGCATACAACTTTAACTAGATACACCTACACTTTGATTTGTCTACAAAAATCACCGCCACTATGTATAGAAACATGCGGCAGCATTAGTCCAACAAAGTTGTGACAGACACAACGCTGTAAGTATAGGACCCCAAATACAGAGCACACATTGACAGAACTGAAAAGCATAGATTCTTTTTCTTTCAGATTTTATTGGCACTACAGATCCTTTGAAGATGTCCAGGATTGAGTTGGTCACTGCCACGTACACGTACAGTCCAAATACATTTAACAAATGCCCACAATTTGCAGAAATTTGCATTCCTTAGACAATTTTTAAGCCTATCGCTCCCTATATGATAGAATAATGACTGGCGTTCACGAAAAAGTGTTTTTCAATTCGAATCTGTGTCTGATGACCTAATCTCTTTACGACAATCACGGGAAAGTACCTACTTGATTCAAGCGCGATTACTCATCTAATTCAAAAAACATTACCATTGTTGTCAGACATCTTTAAACGCTATTGTTTAGAATCCAATCCAACCTCAGGTCAGTGAGAAATAAATTCTACTTATCAATCTCAAGTTCTGTAAACAGACACACCTTAAAACTCTTGCCAAATATCAGAGCCAAAAAATGGGAAACCAAAATAGATCCTGAAAAAACTGGAGATGAAATGTAGGTGGACGTCTCCTTACATGTTTTTTGTCTTTACCTAGAACAGCTGTTTGCCAACAGACAGAAAGTAAGTCTAGTTGCCATGCCACAACTTCTGCTGAATAATAATGAATAATTAGAAACAATCCTCTCACTTAACTAACAAAATGTAGCTTGAATTCCAAAATATAGGTCTACCTAAGTATTAGTATCGACGGAGGAATTTTTCGGGCAAAAATATTAGGCATCAATCACACAAGATGTTCCTTGCATGACTGTGTTCCAATAAAGGATCTTATAACCCTGACTGACGCTACATGACCACGTGATCAGGACGTCATAAACCCATGCCCTAGACGCTACTCGTTAAACGAATTTCGACTACACCTGCGAAGTTTTAAAGCACACTTTGCTGATCTCGATCGTCGCAAATTGTTAAAATTCTTTTATCGTACGAAACCAGTTCCTCAAGCTTATGGTGAGGTCATTGACATTCATTTTGATGGCAACTTGCGAATAGCAGCTGACGAACTACAGAGTATGGAAACCCCTCGGGTCTTGCATGCATCAGTCAATCATGAAATTATTAAAATCGTTTGCAACGGTACTTCGGAGTTTATTTAGTCCTATAAGAATATTCAATGTAGATAATGTGAGTGCCAATTTCAAAAAAGTAGTGTCTGGTATTGACGAGTATGAGGTTGTCTAGTAGGTAGGTGTAGAGCATTTCATGACGAAGGATGAAAGTCATGGCACACATGAACTATTGCTACTAACTGTAAAAGTGGATTTGTGTGTGAAAATATTTCTGAGTTGATAAAATATTTGATCTTGCTAACACAAGGATGAGTTAGATCATACTCAAACTTAAAACAAACTTAGTTCGTAGACTAGCATTACCTATTTTTGGCTAAGCTGAACAGAACTGCTCACACAATGAGGAAAATTCATCTAATTAATGCCACGTTTTAATCAGGATCATTGATCGAGTGCCGAACAACAGCTTATCTTAAAACAAATACCATGCCAAAAATTTGTTGAGGAAAACCATAGCTAGCTCAGAGAGAACTGGCTGATCCTTGAGGTAGAAAGAAAGTTTAAAAATATTAAATTTACGTGATCGCAGTAAAATATCTAAAGTAAACTGGTTCGTTTTCCGTATATTATTGGATGAAGGAAATTACTTTTTGCCGATCACGCAGTCAATATGTGAGTGTTCATTTTACACTTGGCTATTTTGGTTGTTGTAGGTAATATTTTTGAACCGTCATCGGTCTTGAAGTTCAGCCAGGTAATAACTGTTTACTAACGCGATGGAGAATGCTTGCCTGAGATGCATGAGGTGCAATGACTACTGCGCATTGAAACGGTTAACTTCACTATAGATCTATATGGCCGTAGACTGGTACGTAATTTAAATTTTAATCAACTCGAAGAAAAGGAAGTTCTCTGTTCAACACGGAATAGACAGTTATGTATGAAAAAGCGTCTACTGAGCGTCGAAACTGCTAACTTCACGAATGACTAGGCCGTAGTGCACCAGATTGTCACTGCGTATTCAATGAATTCATGCAATTCAACGGCGGCGCCGAGGAGTCTGTGATAACGCGTGCTCACACAGATACACTTATCTATCTATAGATACATTCGTCTCGGCAAAGACTTATAAAGATTATCAGTGTAAAGAAAGAATTCGATCTCTAATATCCTTGAAGAAATAATCACGTCACGCTCATCTAATTTATCAAGTTTGGTACGTAGGTAACATTTTGGTAGATACCCAAAGGCCATAAATACAAATGTATGGAGTTTTAAACCCCCTCCTGGTTGACAGCTTTGGAGATACAACATCAACATAAAATGCCAAAATGTTCTCTGTGCTCAGTTGTTCCCCTACTACATTACCAGTCGCCCATCCATTTAGTGACCGACTAGAACGTAGCTAAACCTTGACGATCTAGCAAGAACTAAAAGGCGCTAAACCACACCACAAGCGCTTCAAGCGAACTGTCTAACATCAAAGCGCTGTCGTACCGCTTACGAGGGGACGCTCTGACACACCGCACGGATCCTAACCCGGAAAACTATTATCAGAGTGGTGATCCGGCGCGAAGGACCAACTTTGTGATATAATTGGAAGTCAATAGTCATTCAATTATTCCTGGGAATTCTTAGATTAATTCTTAAGAATTAGACGACTAGAAAAAAGTGTTTTAATTATGAAAGAAAGGATCGTATGATGAACTAATAGAGCAGAGTTGAAGAAGAAACATATGTTGTGCCGATCCCACATAAAAATGGGATAAGCGTAGGGAGATGATGGATGATCAGAGACAACCAAAGATGAATTGTGTGAATGGAGAATGAATGAGCTATTTATGATTCATCTGAACTTACCTACATAAATACCTACACAATTTTTATTTGCGATTTGAATTAGATGAATTATTATAATATTGTCTGTATGACGAGGATGCAGACCAAACCAGTAACCTTTTTAAAACCTGTTTGTCCCCTAATTTACAGGCATCGGAACACGACAAACTATGGTTCGTGACTGTTCAATAAATCTACAGTAAGGTACACTATCCACTAAAGTGTGCCAAATAAACAACAGTCGTTTAAATCACCACGAATTGATTTCGTGAGAAGTTTATCCTCAGTACAATGACGATAATGATGTTATGGTGATCTTTCTTCACATAGATAAATTGATGGATCATTGTGAGAATATGAATAAGAATCATTTGTTGTCTAACTGTGTACAAAATATGGTAACATAATAGATTATCAACAGTTTACCAATCCTGGGCATAAATATATGCAGATGTTAGATACGTACACCTTCATAGGAAGGATAATATGGCAGAAACTCATAGACAAAGCGACTGTGGACTCTAAACTCTTGCAAAATGTGAGCTCTTTAGTGGACAGTGCACTTAAGTGGATGATAATTGTATTCAAAATGCTTAACAACGATTGTCGAAAATCAATGGCAGGTTGCGTGTCGTTCGTCAATATTTCTGCAATAAAAGATTGAAATGCACGAGAAATTATTAACCCCTTTAGTGAAGTGTAGATAAGAGTGCATTTTGTCATAGCAACGGGCAAGGAAAGATTAATATGTTAACCATCCTACTAATAAAATAAATCTAGCTTAGTCAGAAAGGTAAAAGCAAAGGGAGGTTTTATTGCTGCGGGTAGTGATGATGGAATATCAATTAAAAATAGGTAAGTACTTATGAAGGTAGGTACTTATGTTTTCATCACACCTACCCTAATACCAAAATTTTCTCAAAGCAAATAACACACTTAGCAAAATGCCAATATTTTGCAGCATTCCATAGATGACAGGTTGCAAGCCCCTCACCGTTTATAGAATACCTCCTGACTAACTTATACCTACGTCCCCGGATTATGGTATATTAGATACGACACAGACAAAAGTTTGTGTCGATAAGGCATTGTTGAAAATCTGAACCGGAAAGATATTAGGCCAGATACGCCCAATACTAGTCTATTTTGATATCTGAAATTACTTCGCTGCACTCTAGTACCACCAATAAAGAGCCTATGACCAAGAAGAAGACGACCAATCATTTTATAAAGGCTGTAATTTTTACTGTGTATATCCCCAATACAGATGAGAACGACACTTTCAGCCTATAAATGACGAAGGTCTGGTTGCAGGCTGTTACCGATCCACAGTAAGTCCAAGTTAAAAAGAATTTATTTAGTAGGGCCGCTGGGATCACTAGAATAGTCTTAAAACCAGGTGATTCTACTCCTCTTCCTTCGTGACCAATACCGTGAAGACCCAGGGCAACAAACACGGCTTGGGGGCTAGCTTTCTTTTAGGTGATCCATCTTAAAATCAGTGTGGAGCCAGCCAAGGCTCCACACTGGAGCTTGAATAATTTAGGCACTTTAACACAAAGGTGAGGCTCGTCAAAGTAAAACGAGACGAGGTCCTCGTGAAGTAGGTAATAAGCAGAACCACTGATGGAGTAGGTAGGTACAAAAACTAGCAGTTAGTTACAATGTGATGAACATCAAGTAAGTAAGATTTACAGCATCACGACAATGTTTTCAGCACGACACGTGTCCCCAACATTAATCTCAAGGATTTCGTAATCTTGTATTGTTAGCTGGCTCGACAAGACAGACATAACTTCAAACATTATTTTACAGCGATTGTCATAAAAATCTGATACCACGGCACGCGCGAACTATAAGATAATGCTTATATACCAGCTAAGCATGTATGATATCTGCAGACAAGACAAACAGCTAATAAAACTAAGCCTACGTTTATGTTGTCTAACTAAGGCATTTCATAAATCCTAAGGAATCTCAACTGGCCATGATGACAACGAACTTTTAATCCCGAACACACGTAAAACAATTAAAAATTGTGTAAACATTTTTCCTTTTAGAGCAGATAAAACTGGATTTAAGGGTAGGTAGGTACCTATACCTACACGATACACTCAATTGGGATAGTTATTCCCGTTGTGTCACCTACCCTTTGTGTCACACCATCGATCATTCGAAGTGTCACACTCACTGTGGCTAACGGGAAAAAAATATTCCGAGGTAACGCCGGTTACACACTTCAATTTTCCCGTTGAGTAGCCTACACTTTACCTATACCTAGGATGTGAAAAAGAATGTGACAAAGATGCGGTGTGTCAATCGTGAAAAGCAATGATAACTTAGTGCTTATAATCTTCCTTGTTGAAAAGCTACCAAAAAAAACGATATTAGGTATATTTAATCTACCTTTAGAATTTTCGATCAATTATTTACGGTGTCGAAAAACTGCTTGATAACGTAGTTCCTAAAAATATTGTTACATTTCTGTTTTGTAACAAGTTAGTTGATGTGAGAAACTCGTAAAGTAACATCAACCGTTTGTTGATTACAACGCAATCTGCTACGTTGTGTTCAATTATATTCATTAGTAACAGTTTAAAATACCTACGTTTTATTAGAAGTTGGTCTATGTGACCTAGACTCCAGTGGCAATATTAAGAACCGTTCAAACGCTCTCGAAATTCTGTAGCATTATTTTTCTTATGTAACTGAGTTTTCTTGCTGTTTCACGGTATTGACCGCAATGGAACAGGAGTAGAACTTTTGAAGACTATTCTGATCCCAGCGGTTTTACTGAATATGCTTTTTGACTTTGGTTTATGATGACAAACTACGCGATCGCTTAGCATCACATCACAGAATTTCTGTTAGCATCACACACGCATCAATGGATATATCAATACAAAGCTGGTACCGCAACGACCGCTAATGGGATTAATACTTCAGTCCTTCAGAAAAAACAGCTTTCTGACTAAATTCGCTGAACCATGCCCAAGGCCTCGGTCTATGAACTCTAGCCGCTATAAATCTTTGCTTTCGCCCACATATGAAGTTCCCCAACGAATGTAGCTCGGCAATCCATGCTGTTATCGTCGCCAAACTTTTATGATGCGAATTGTATTTATTTATGAGTCATTGTTCCAACCTACCTTTGCGATTCCTCTCCGTAGTATCAGTTGAGCAATTTAAGTTCATACGAGTACCTATGGCTCTTGACACACATTAGTTACCTATTGTAGCTAGGTACATACCCAAGCTAAACAGACAAGGACGTGATGCCTACATTTTAACTACCAATATTTGGATAATCAATAAAATAAGATGACAGTAGTTTGGGGGTAGGTGGAATTCCCCCAATTATAAACATAAATCCAATGAGTAGGTCAGGTAGAAATGACAGGTTTATAAAATATCGATGTAGCGCACAGGTAGTGCGAGCTACCGTCTCGCCCCTACCCCTGCAAGTGGGGTGTACACGCATGCGCACAATAAACGATCAAAAATCCATCCCATTCATTCCCTTGTCCCATTAGGTAACCACCTAGCGGCGGCCCCCGTACCCCGGTATCGATCGACGAGCCAACATTTCACGCAAAAACGTTGAAAAATCTCTCACAAAACCCGTTCGTCAATCGCCTACCTACAGTGAAGGACAAAGCGATTTTTCCATGCTATTTCTGAACGGTTGCCGGCGTGTAAACACTGTTATGCAGCCGCTTACGTAAGGCATCAGCTGAAGGTACTCACCATGTCGTTGTTCTCGACCAGCCAGTTGACGGAGCAGATCTGGTAGACGAAGTACGCCCGGACCAGTTCGCTCGTCTTCTTGCTCTTGAACGCATCTTTGGGGCTGTTGAAGTTCAAGTCGAGTTCGTCGATAGGCCGCGTGGCGGAACTGGAGGAGCCCGATAGAACCCTCACATGTCGGGGCGCATTCACCGCCAGCCGTTTCAGCAGAGCCATCTTCGGAGCTCCGCGCAAAATGTACAACACGAGACACAACACGCGCTCGCCGGACCCGACTGACAACTGACACTGACGTCCGCTCGATACAGACTAGCTGCGTGCGCACCCGATCCAATTTTAAAACGGCCGACCGTCGCGGAGGTGTGTCTTGGACGAGCGCAGCCATTGGCCGTATCCTCGTGCACAGTTTCATAACCAGCAAGCAACATTTTCTGCTGCACTTGCATTTCCTTCCAGACACGTGGTTCGTGCACCTATCTTATCATTTTTCCATTCATTTTATTATTCCGTTTCCTTTGCTCCTTTGGGTGTTATGTAACTGAAACAGTCATACAAAGAAGCATTTAGGTACTTACTGGATTACATAAACGGGCGGTTAGGGTCAAAAACCCGCGCTGACCTAGAAAAGCCTACGTCTGCACGCTTCAAGTCGTATGGTTTGCTGAAATTTACGACCGCTGCAAATTGGAAGCCAGCCAAATACCTTAATGATTGTAATAAGCTGCGGTTCTTCGTTTTAAGTCGTTGGTTATTGCGGTTGGGTTTGGACCTATAGTACCTTATTTTACATTACTAATGAAAATATAAAATAAGTAATGACAAAGATTTTTACCCTTGGTTTTACCATGAGGTAAAAGTTTGCTATTTATTAGCAAATAATGAAGTCATATTGAGTGTAGGTAACGAAACCAATATTATTTACTTTCCGAAGTAATAGGTGCCTACTTATAATAATCTAAATAGTTATTGTATCACTGTTTTCCGAATAAAATAAAATAATTACTTACTTAATCATTAATTGTACCTACATCTCGTGTTTTGCCTTATAAAAAAACTTGCGCTAACCGTAACAATAGCGCGATCTAATGATAAAAACTAAAAAAAATAGAGCTCATGTTACTTTTGTGCCATTGCCTCTCCTCACCTTCCTTCTTGTTTTGGAATGTAGGTACCTATACCTACCTACTCAACATATAATATGACACCAGAGTACCAACAAGTAGGCAAATTAAAATTAGACCGTTCGGGCCACGTCTAACATATGTTGATGAGTTGTGGGCATAGACCATCGATCTCACGGAACAAAAAACTACTAATGGACGAAGCTAACTTGCTCTCCGCAAACAATAGAAAACAGTAGAAGGACTTAGCCATCAATAGTGGAACGTCCCGGGTTCATAATAATGTCCTTAGTTTTCACCCGTTTGAAAAGCAATGCGACAACCCTTTTATAACCTATCAAGAACCCTTTCTTAGTGCAAAACACAGAAATATAACTTATCTGTCGTGTACAAGATAATATTTACTAGTATCGGAAAGTTTTTCGTGAGGAAATGTAAATTTCGTCATAGACAAAAACCCTTTGGGAATTCCAAGTGGTTTCATTTGTACTTATTGGAATTTTTTATGAAACATTGTCTATACTAGTTCAAACGTCGGCGTCGGTTTCCAACACATCTCAAGTGTTTTGTGACAGTCATCGGAGATTGATCTCTAAGATTTGAAGTGGGTAATCTAGCCACTTCAGCTGAAGCACCTGACTACCACGCTTAGCTAAACGAGGCAATTTACTCAAGTTGTACTTAAAGTGGACCGAATCTTTTGTAACAGCAATAAATTTTGCCCACATTGCAGTTATGCAGCCTATATAGTAAGTTCGTATTGATGAAGTTTTTAGGCCGCTTATAGGCCTTCAAACAGCAAAGGAAGCAATTCATTCACAAGGGATCATGAAAAGTCCGCAACACACGGTATTGGTCGCGAAAGAACAGGAGTAAAATTAGTTTTAAGACTATTCCAAGTGATCCCTGCGGTCCATTTATAAATGCTTTTTGACTTTGACTTTTGACACTGCGTTTAAAATGTGGGTAGGTGAAATGTGACCTAACCTACCCACATTGTAAACGTATTGTTTTGTTATCTATCCACCAGGTATCCACATTTTAAACGTATAGGTAAACGTACAGCTCTACCATAACGTCGATAATGTTGCAAGACGATGTAGGATAGAGCTAGGGCAGAGCTGTGCAGGCGGAATATGCATCCATCCAGACTCACTTGACGATCTTAGCTCATAAGCGGCAACGCCGAGCTGACTCGAAGATTTCAATGCATTCCGGGCTGGTGGATGAGTAGGCGATCGCAAGTCTTGGAAGATAATAGAGAACTTTTCCAACAAGTTTAAATGCACTGCGGGTAAAACCAATCCAAATATAGATTCGAACAATGTAAATGATAATTTAGAAATGATTTCATACCTGAAGTGGGAAATTTATGTAAGACAAAAACAATACTACGTATCACAAAGTAAACTACGTATCAAAAAGCATTTAATTCAATTGTTATATAGGGAAATTATTTTTAAATGCACACATTTTATCAACGAAAATGCCGGAAAACTTTTTTAACTACCAAATAAGGTTCGCTGATGACAAAGACTCTATGTCGCACGATATGAAAAAAAGTGGCACTCGGAGTGCCGGCGTGTCGGTGAGCGAATCCAAGATTTTTTTCTCATATCAAAACTGCCAAACGCGTAACAGTTTTCACTTCAAGAACTTGTTTGAAATGGTACTCTAAAGGTGGTGAAAACTCTAATTATATAATTAGGTTAGAATAGAAGAAGGCACTAAAATAAAAAGATCAAATTTCTATTTATGCCTCATTTATTGGCAAGGAAAATAATATTATATTTCTTTTTAAATACAAATCAATATGTCGGCGAAAAGCATGTTCACTAAGGCTTATTATATATCTATCAATATATAGTTGACTAATATACCACGAACACTATACAATTGTACGCAGGTCACACATACGGAAGATAAGAATACTGCGGATCTAGCCGGGTATCCATTATGTTCGCGCACCTCTTCCGCTCCGCGCTCTTGCAACTGCTCCAATAGTGGATACGTTCACGCTCCTGGAACCTTATTCGCGTTCCTTTTTTCGTTCGTTTGATGAATATTCGGATGCTTCCCCCCACCATTTCCCAAGGGCCAATTTTTCAAACGTTCAAACACGGCCCTAACCTAGGACCAAATATTCCAAACCAAAAAAATTGGCCCTTGAAGTCGGAAATCGTCGCGAATACGGCCCCTGGAGCGTGCAACGCGCTTCGCGCTCAGCGCTCCAATCGCTGGCGATTTTTGGGCGAACACAAAGGGGAGCACAGTCTGTTCGTGGACGCGAGCAAAATGCCACTTATGCGCACTAGATGCGCGTATCGTCTCCATCAGAGCGGTTGCAGATGCGCGAAGCAGCTGGTGCGCGAACATAATGGATACCCGGCTATAAGCATTCGTGAAGTTAACTGTTTCGATGCGCAATAGACAATTTACTATGAAAGCGCTACTGCACATGGCGGCTAGTTTCACAAATGCTTAAGATCCTTATACCATTTGGTAATGAATCAAACTTGTGCAACTTTAAGCCAAAGTCAAAATAATAGGTAAAAAATTGATGTCTGTTATTTATATAGACCTGAAAATAGAGTAAAAAATCGTTGGTAGAAAATACCATTTCATTGATAGACAACTAAATTAAATGCGATTAAATCACCACTTTATGGATAAAACGAACTAAGCTACCAATTTTATTTTGTTACAATGCTTATTTCATTTATACTTGTTTGACGGATTATGCTATTCTAGAACTTAATAAAATACCGCAGTCATTTTAAAAAAATCTGACGCATTGACTCTGCCAAAATACATTATTCTATAGTGATCGTGGACTATGTTGTATGGTAAAAGAAACACATCTAAATACTTAAATATACAAGTCTATATAATAAAATAATAAAAACTTACAACTACTCTCCTAAATCTATTATGTACACTTTAATATATTTTATTTATTGATGATATAATTATTATTGTGATTCTTAGACACTCCACCTTAATTCTAGGGAAATTATACTAAAGCTGTTTACACCGACAAAAATGCTTCCGCTTTATAAATGCAAAAACTACTATCGGTTAACATTGTAAATAAATTAAGATTTTCTGATTGGACCAAAATCAATACCATAGATAATACGGAGTAATATTTCGACGAATAAGCAAAAAACGCAACAGTTTTTCGTTCCTCAGACGATTTCATTTAACAAGACGAGGATTGTAATGATACGAGTACGTTCTCCTATTCTCAATCTATTCGGAACTACGCCATAAAAGTTATCAACAAAATAAAATTAATTTGATACAAAATAGCTGTATTCAATAGAGTTCATAAAGGTAACGCTTATCCGAATTTACTGAGATTCCTAATAATAATTTTAATAACAATATTGCAAATGGCAACATCTTATTTCAGTGTCTAGTTGATGTTCCACAAATGAAAAACCGTGATCAAAAGACCCATCTTCTGATCACGGTTGATCACATTGTACACTACTTCATTGTCCTTAGAGTAGTGTACAATGTGTACTACGTCCATACACGTAAAGTACGCATAGGACCGTAGTCGGGTGGTACCTTACGCGCCGACTGAACCGAAAAGGCTAAGTGTACAAACACTAGCAGATTTTGGAAGCCACGTCCATGATTCGTATCTCTGAGTCTTCAAGATATCTCATAATAGACACCAAATTAATTTCTCAATGTATTTCCGAAAATAAAACTAATAAATTCGTCTTGTAGTAATTATTCTGCCAAATAGAATTGTTAATAAACAATAAAGAAAGCAAATAAAGTTATGATCAACAGGACTTGAAAATAGGGTCGTTATTATGTTTATGACTATGAAGATATAGGCTTTCGAATTTTAGAGGGATCGCTGTCCATTTTTCACTAAACAAAATTAGCAGCATTGCTCAGTTTACATGGCGCCACTGAGCTATGACGTCATCAACATCCTATCTTTGTCAATCTAACTGTTGATCATCTGAAGTGGAAAATAAATCTTTAAACGAATGATTGAAACCCTATTGCATGTTTCAATAGACGCTATGAACTATGGATATGAACAATAGAACACACGCTATCTTATTACTTTTGAGGGACTGATCTAGCATAAAAATATGCTTCGACAATAAATCTGCGTAAAAAGATATAACTTCTTACACGTAGAACTCACGTCAATAATTCGAAACTCGTTATTAACAAGATGATTATGCGAAACTTACAATAAAATATAAGTCATACAAACTTAGAACCAATAGAATCACAACTTACATTATCTGAAATCGATTCGCCATTTCTTTTGGTTCCAAAATATGAACAAGGTTTCCATCTTCAAAGAGAATTACCAAAATCACAAATCAATCAATCGCGCGTATTTTACAATGCTACGCACCGGATCTAATAACTAACCGAATCGTTATTTTAAATCGTTAGTTATTAGAACCGGGACAAGTATTATTTAACTGTACAAAAATAACGCGGACACACAATTATATGCATTCTCCGTATATACAAGACCTAAGTAAATAACGTCTTGGTGTTACCAATTTTCTTGATATTTCTATTATCTAATACACAACTTTTGATTACAACTAGAGTACAAAAGACAACATATTCGGCTATAAAAATGAAAATAGTTCTAAAATACGTCACACACACATATTAAATGTAATATAGGCACAAATGAACAATATTGCTGCCCGTTTTTACTAGCGACGTCTAATTCTAAGCGACCTCACGTATTCCAATACAAAACCGACCTAATTCCAATATAACTAAAAACTACTTTTCAACTAGTTTCTTCTAGTCGTTTGTATACCGCTCATTCTGTAAGGAGATTTTTTAATAATGAATAATGATGCCAGGATTTTTCATGAACAATGTGTTGTATTTTTAAGGTGTCTTTTAAGTCAGGTATCGCTGGCAAAAACGGACACGAGTGCCCTTAAGCATCTACCACTACTTATAAAGTAGGCGAGGGGTTTCATTCCTACAATAAATGGTTCAACTGAACCATTGGTTTGGAATCACTCATCTTTAGAAAACAAAACGCGTTGGCACCAAACTGAAGGAAATGTTACCGCTTTTAAACATGCAACGGTTTGGGGCTGGATAGATTCAAATACTATTGCTCTCTCTATATATCTTATAATAAAAACGCTGAGTGCAAAAGAGACAGATATAGCTAGTGCTGAAGTCAAAGAATATCTATGCAATATCTATGCACCATTTTGTAATAAAAAGGCTGCGTCCGTAGCTGCCATTTACAACTTTAGACCAGATCCAAATTCCCCGAAAACTAAGCTACTAACTGCATTTTATAGTAGACTAGCTGTCCCGGCAGACGTTGTCCTGCCATTATTATTTTAGCAATTAAAATTCGGACCGACGATGAATATAAAGAAATTTTAAACTCTATAGAGAATTCTATATAAAATATGAAATGAATCTAATATTTGTAGCGCGCATTCTGCCGATCGCGTGAACTGTCAAACGACTTTAATGTCAAATGCCAGAAGGCTACATAAAATAGGGTAAGACTAAAAAAGTTTACTTAGTACATCTTCAATCTGTCACAAAAAGTAAATTCCTAAAAGCAAGACATAATGATTATCTGTCTCACTCTAACCACGAGTGCACAGCGTGATCACCGCAAGTTTTGAATGAATTCAAAAAGTTTTTAATCTTATTTATCAATCACAGGCTAATCTGAAGAATCTGTAAAAACACAGGCGGCACATCTAAAAATAGTATTCAGATCCGGTAGATAGCAGCCTAGACTAGTCCGATAACATCAAACGAATACTGAGATTTAAGTCATCGTGTGGGTACGTGATTGTCACGACCATTACGAGCCTAGACAAGTCACATTTGCTTTTAAAACTTATGTCAGATGTACTGATACGGTATGGAACCTAACCCTTCAATCCGATCGGACGTAGTGCGAAACCGTTTGGAGGCTGTATAAATCATCTAGTAAATATAAAGGGTTAAGTTTTACCTGAGTGATTCTACCAGATGCACTCAGAGTCACTAACGGCTATTTAAATAGTTCCTCAGTAAAGGTTTTCGGACATAAGTTATTTTCATTTCTTTGATGTCAGTCAAACCTCTCTCGACATTTTAGTCTACCAAATATTAGCTAACGCAGATTTTTGTTGGTTTTGATTATGAACCATAACCAATAGATGCGTTGAAATGAGAACGTTGCGTAGTATGTGTGGGGTAACGTTGAATGATAGAGTGAGAAATAGTGTGATAAGGGAACAGTGTGGAGTGAAAGAAGATGTAGTGTTGATGATCGAAAAAGGTATGTTAAGATGGTTTGGGCATCTATAGAGGATGGATGACAGTCGTTTGACAAAGCAAGTGTATGAGGCGAGTGTGTATGGGACAGCTGGAAGGGGAAGGCCTAGGCGAACCTTCTTGGATCAAATTGGCGACATTTTGGAGAAGGGCCAGGTCAAAAGTAACGTAAGCCGACGAGCATGTATGAAGCGAGCTTTGGGAAGGAGGCGTGATTTTATGTATGTATGTATGTACCAATAGATGGCGTTGCTCTTTCAAATCGTAAGTCAACGCGATCGAATAAGCAAAAAACTTCGTTCTCTTTACAATAGGTCATTTGAATCGGTCTCAAGTAGAAATCGTTTAAGATCACACTTATTTTTACAATAATTTTCGTTTTAAAAGTAAATTGGTGTTACCGTTATCACTAAGCTAAAAGTTGCTACATATCCCACTTTGTCGGTATAATTAAAACTAAAATTTGCATTACATTTGCGTAGCTTGCGTAGTATCATACCTTACAAATTCAAGTTTAATAGTTTGCATCTAGATAACTAGATGGCACCACTGAAGTAAACGGATTTTTTACTCTATGGTTCTTATTAGTGGATAGATATGTTTGTAAGTTAAAAGTAATGCAAAATATCTTACCATAGACAGACAGAAAGTGGCTTTAAATACGCCAGCATATAGTACACTACAGCCGATAGAAATAGGCGTAGTGAAGACGTATTATTTTTGTATGAGAAAGCATCACTGCTAATCGCAAACGGCTTTACGAATGCCTAGCTAGATTCGTTGTCTACTCAGCATATTTATTTAATTTGGAAGGTATGATACTAAACGAACAGTTTTGAGGTACCTTTGCACCATTTACCCCGGTTTCTATATTCAACGGACAGTCGTAGGTAAGGGCTACGACTCGTTTCCACATACAAAAGTTTGACAGCTAGAAGCCGGCGGTAAGTTAGCTGTCAAACTTTTGGATGTGGAAACGAGCCGTAGCTCTTACCTACGAATGTCCATTGAATATAGAAACCGGGTATTAGTTTACTTGCACACATTTTTTTTTACTTTTTGTCGTCAAACCTTACCCTTCATGTGTTTGACATACATGTACTTATTTATAGTTCCTGAGATCGTTCTTTTCCTTTATTTTTTCGTTTCTCTTACATATTAGCACAAAAACTTATGAATAGTAGTCACGTAGCGTTACATCATCTAATTCTTCAATAGCCCAGACTGAGAGAGCAGCCTCAGGCGTTTGCCTCGCAACGTTTACCGCAAGGCAGAGCGTGCGTTTGCAGCGGGCGAGGCACGTCCTGACCGACCGAGGATTTATCTCGCGCGTCTGCCTCACGAGGCTGCTCGCTCAGTCAGTACGCGGCTAATAACATTTTGAATAACTTGGGTACCTGGGATTTTAGATATAACCATGGTACCCTTATTATTTGCCTAAGTTACTTCTTTGACATCAACTATCTGCCAGTAATAGTCCCGACAAAATCGGTCCAGCCGCTATGGAGATTAGGCACAAACAAATGCATGATACGCATGCACTATGCAAAAATATTTACGACGACGGCAGCATATTATTATGACCACTATTCTCAAGTTTTTTTACCAAACATATATAGATATCAAAAACGTCCATGATTGCAAAGTTGCATACAACGAATTAATGCATGTACCACAATCATTATTAATCTTTCCTTTTATCCTAATTTTGTATGTCAAAATCCATATTAGGTAAGGCTTGATAATACGTAGTTTGATTTAAGTTATGTAGCGGTCATAGACAAAAGATTTATCAGAAAATGTTCGCTCTTTCCGTATTGGATATCTGTATGCAAATATCTACATTAAATCGATCGAAAGATAGTTCTATTTCCTTTATCGATTGTTTATCTTAGTCGAGTGGCGCTATTCGGAGGCTGAGAAATTGATAAGACAAGCCCAATCAATATAGTCAGCTAACAAAAATATACACAGTCTAGTGATAGCTACGTTTTACGACGCCGCTGAATCTTTTGTCACTGAACTATGCACCTTTTCCTACAGTAGATAAGTTCTAAATTGCTGTAGTATCAACATCTGTATTTGATTCGATTTAATCTATCCTTACGCAAATGAACACTACAAAATTTCGACGTAACGACCTAAATTAGTAGGAAATAATCACAAGTACCGCGTACTAAGAGTCTGGTACTTAGAGTTTGTAACACCTCTGTCGAAGCACTTTCTAAGAGGTTTCCAAGCCGATGCTACCTTCTCATTCTCGATAGACAGGTCGAGAACATTAGGGTTACCTGTAACAATAAGTTTTTTTCTGATAATACAGTTCAATTCATTAATAGTACATTACGATATTAGTGCGTAAAGATGGTTATAACATGCGAGGCGGAATTTCAGCCCGAGCCGCAGGCGAGGGCGTAATTGAGCCGAGCATGTTATAACCAATACGCACGTATATCGTACGACGTTTTTTAACACATTTGCGAGGAAACAGAAAAAAAAACATTTAAATAAACTCAATCTGTGAATGCACACTGTTGCTTTCCCGCCATTTTAACAGACTGCCTACTGAGTGGCGCCGCGCGGCGATTAGTTCGAAATTTGAATAGCAACAGCGCGCTGCTCACTAGCTGGAGGCACGACTCCAGCTCGGCGGCGATCAGTTCCATATTTGAAATGGCAAATAATGCTGTTATGGAATTTGTATGGACTATAACATAACTATTTGCTTTGATAACACACGCGTTTGTTATGACCCGCTTTACATATTTAAAACCGGTGGAATTACATCAGCTTTACGAGCAAGGGTGTTAAAATAGTACATTACGATATTAGTGCGTAAAGATGGTTATAACATGCGAGGCGGAATTTCAGCCCGAGCCGCAGGCGAGGGCGTAATTGAGCCGAGCATGTTATAACCAATACGCACGTATATCGTACGACGTTTTTTAACACATTTGCGAGGAAACAGAAAAAAAAAACATTTTAATTATACTCAATCTGTGAATGCACACTGTTGCTTTCCCGCCATTTTAACAGCGCGCCAGCGCTGCCTACTGGCGCCGCGCGGCGATTAGTTCGAAATTTGAATAGCAACAGCGCGCTGCTCACTAGCTGGAGGCATGACTCCAGCTCGGCGGCAATCAGTTCCTTATTTGAAATGGCAAATAATGCTGTTATGGAATTTGTATGGACTATAACATAACTATTTGCTTTGATAACACACGCGTTTGTTATGACCCGCTTTACATATTTAAAACCGGTGGAATTACATCAGCTTTACGAGCAAGGGTGTTAAAAAATACATAACAGAATACAAAATAAAGTTAAGTCTCGAAAGAATCTCGGTTTAAAACACTCAAAGTACCCAAATTTCAAATTTTGAATGATTTAAATGAAGAAAAAGATTAGTTGCCACATTTTTTCTCTTTTTTTCGTATAAGTTCTGTTAGGTGTGGACTCAATAGTAAAAATTTTCATAGAAATGTTGAAGTTCGAAATTCAAACCTCATTACTTATTTGTTCACAGGAGGTTCACAGGGAGTAATGAGATTTCATACTACTTTATTCCCGCCCTTTATTTTTTTGGAGTGAGAAAAGACTCATTTTGACGTAGGATGGTGAGACAAAAAGTAAGCTTTTCAATCGGGTGGTGTGAAAATGACATTTCCTCTCTATTGGGTATGTGCTCAATGCCCGAACTATAGTATTTCCATCTTAGGAAGGTCTTCATTGTGTGTGTGAGTTACCTAGTCGGAGTCGGAGTCGTTGACGCTGGAGCGCAGCTTGGAGATGTTGCGCCTGGCGGCCGGCGTGTCGTGCTCCTCGTCAGAGGATATCACGATGCGCTGTCGCGGCTTCACGCCCGTCGCGCCGCGCGTCATCCGCCGCGACGTCGCCTCACCGCCCGTACCTGCGGCACAAACAATACCAGGTTTTATTGATGGTACCTGCAGGACACACAAACGTAAAGCCGGTTTCCACCGCGAAAGAGAAATGACTAAGTGGAACATACTCGGCTCGCGGTGTGTTTTGTGTATAGAATCTGAGTGAAGAGAGAGTGAGGGAACAGTGCTAGAAGCTCGGTTTTTGCTCGGTAATCCTTATATTACATCACGCTTCATGATCATTTTTTATTGACATAATAATGTTTTTAAGCGTTCCTGTTTTTAACTGTTTTTAACCTATCAACGATGAAAATCAATTCAGCCGCTATTCTTAAATAGCAGTATTATACTACACTCAGGGCCTGATTGATTAGCTATATTCAGTAAAAAAAAGTCGGATACTCCAAAAAACCACAACCGAACTCACTCTCAGTTTCTGGTTTATCTTTATGCTTGGCCTTGGCTTCCTTCTTGGCCATCTTCTCCTGCTCCTTCTTGTCGAGCTTGGCCCGCTTGATGGCCTGGCACTTCTCTAACGTGGGCTTGCCGTCCAGCCCTGCTTCCGTCAAGAGATCCATCATTTTCTGTACGCGGTCCTTGTTCTTTGTACAGCCTGTAAAATGTAAGATGATATTGTTAGTATTCTTCGTAAAGATTTTACGCATCCTCAACAAAATGATTATTCTTTGCTTTAAACAAGTTTTTTTGAAACCAATGTGGTGAGAACATTTAAGAAACTTGTGCACTTGCTACATGTATATTTTAAAATTTTTAGATTCTACCACATGCAATGCGGGTTTCCTCACGATAAAACTCACTGGATAAACTAGCAAAGGACCTGAAATAATGGAACTACGGTAATAATGACTTACTTACAGGAGATATTATTATCAACGGGATAAAATTATCATTTCGTAGGTTAGTTTTGAAGATATACCTTCTGTGAGTTTCTTATAATCGAAGCGTATCCCAGCCGCTTTGCAGAACTTCTTCATCTCCGTAATGCCTGGGCCGCGTAGTTCCGGCGGCACGGGCGGCCGGCCGCGCTTGCCGCTTCCTGGAGTCGATTTGACGCCCTTAGGCCGACCCGGCGTCCGCTGTTTCGGCGTTTCATTCTAAAAGTATTCAAATTATTCAAAATTCAAATATTTATATGGAACAAAAACACAGCGAGTAAAAATACAATAGAGAAACTTTGACTACCGAAAAAGTTATTAAAAACGACAGGTGATGGAAGCGCTCATTGTGTAGCTTGCTTAGTCATTCTAGATTGTCGATGTTAACGTGTCAATAAGTGGACGGGTGACCATTGGTAGGCATTATAAACTGAGGACTTTTGTTCTTCAAAAGGCACATTTAATTGTCGGTCACGGTTAAGTAGCCATGACGGAGGGATGCCTTAAAACAGCCTAAAACTCAATGCACATTGAATTGGCAGCGACGCGACGTAACAAGACATTATAAACCTTAAGAACAATGTCACAAGATATAGAAATGCTTGATAGCTCGCGACGGCGCGAGACTGCTCGAGCCGGCGCTAGGCTTCGCCACACCTCTTTCATTATTGTTATGGTTCTTATGGTTTATAATGTCTTGTTATGTCGCATCGCTTCCAATTTAAATGTATTGAGCCTTAAACTCCATCACCAGAGTCACCAGAAATTGTGATTGCTGATCGCTCATTGACTGTTGGACTGGTATAGTAGCAACCACAGGAAGTGTAATGTGAAAATGTTTGACAAATAGCATTTTACCTCTTCTTCTTCTTCTGAATCACTTTCTGAGCCGGATGAGTCGTCCGACGATGAAGAGTCCACAGTCGTCACCTGAAACAATATCATTACAATGGATTATAAATAAATAATGCTGGACATTTCACACAGCATCATCTAGCCCCAAACTAAGCAAAGCTTGTACTATGGGAACTAGACAACTGACTACTTATATACTTTTTGTTTGTAAATACATACATAAACACCCAGACCAGAGATAAATATTTGCAGATCATACAAACATTTATCCCGCAGCGGGGATCGAACCCGCAACCTGCTGCGTCCCAAGCGGGCTTTCACCCACTGCGCCACAGAGGTCGTCAATTAATGTCCTAGGCGCTTAGCAAGCCGCCTGCTTGTGCGTTCGCGGCCTAGTTATATCTGTTGCTTTATAATTACCTCTGCAAGTCGGCCGCTGGCCTGCAACCTAGCCGCGTGTAGTTTAGCGGCGGCCGCCTTCTGCGCCGCGATATGCGCCGCCTGCGCCGCGAGCCGTTCACGCTCCGCGTTCGCATCGTAATAGTTGAACAGAACCTCCATTGAGACGGGTACGTCGCCGAAGAAAACCTCGTTCGGGATGTGGGAGGAGTCGAGGCAGTCGTCGCTCCATCGCCTGCGAATATAATGTTTATTGGATCAGTGCAAGCAAAACAGGCATTCCATAACAAAATAAACATATTTACTTTGAAAATAGCAAAATGAGTTAAGAAAAAGTTCATTAAAACATGTGTGGCATAGCTCTCCATGGATGCGAAACGTGGACTCGGACACAGCGGGATAGAGAAGTTGGAGGCTTTTGAAATGTGGTGCTGGAGAAGGATAGAGAGGATAGGTAGTGCTGAGAAGAGTTGAGGAGAAAAACGTTTTGATGAACAAAGTTCAAAATCATAGAGGAAAAATGATTGGACATCTTATACGACATGATAGAAGGAAAAGTGAAAGTAAGAGGAAGGCCTAGAATCAATTTCATGAGTCAGAATTGGACGACAGGTGTGATGAATACTTTGCGTATTCTAAGTACATTAAACTCGTACATTAAAAACACTTATGCTTAGTTTTAAAGCAGATAGTACTGATTTAAGTTCCTAAACTGTTCTTGAGTGACAAACACACAGTTAAACAAACACACTTTTTAACCAAAAGATTTTGAACACACAACTTAAAACGAGATATTACCAAGATTAGACAAACAAACAGACGAAGAACAATAACCTACCTTCGAAACTGTATCCCCGAGAAGTCCTTTCTAAACGGCCTCACAGCATACTGGTAGCCCGCTCCCCTAGGCCTGCCTTGCGGTAAGGGCTGCGCCCTCGGAGGCGGAGGCCCACGCGGCACCGGTCCACCAGGGATACTGGGTGATAGCTTAGTGGGCGAGGCGCCCGGCGGCTTCGGCTTGTTCGTAGAACCCTTCGGACGACCCCTCTTCTTTTGCTGCGATGTAAAGCACTCAGATACCAACGAATGGTTTTTGATGATTGCGCGTGGGGATGGGTGAGAGATTTGATTGGTGTTGTAAAGTTATTTTAAGTGGCACAATATTTTTTTTTATTAGAAATGTCACAGTTTAAGTCTGTTTGTAGGATATTGAGAGATTGATTTGTTTATTACAATTTTAAGCTTAACATTCACCAGCATAATTTGTATTAAATGATATTGAAATTACCTTCATTAACAAATTGGATGTCAATTTTACTTGCACTTAAGCGAACAAGATGTTATAATTCAGATTTTCGAAATATGGAATGAGTGATTGATTATTATATTATGAAATGATTTGTGAATTGATAGGGGTTAGTATGCATTCTCTAAGACCAGAGACTTGTAACAAAACGCAAGATCCCTTACCTCAGAGCCAGGAGTTGCCTTGCCTGGCATTGTGCCAGATTTAGGCAGGTCCGGACTGCTGAAGGGTTTCCTGTCTTCACTGTAAAAATAATAATGTTTTAATAAGAGAATCTTAAGATCCTGCTGCTAAACTCCAAGCGCTTATCATGTTCTCTTGCTTGCACACCAGTTCGCAAAAGCTTACCAGCGGATAAACACCGTAATAAATTCCATACACAGTTTGAGTCATAAAGTGTGTGAGCAGAGAGAGAGAGAGCTTGTACATCGTACAACCTTGTTGGACAAATAGGATAACTTGAGTTATTGACAGAATTCCTCTTTCAAAATTTTCTGCCGGTTTTTGCGGGGACGAGGTAGCACACGAATGCACTTTACACACACTTATGCAAAAAAACTTGTAAGTTTTTATGCATACACCCTCATTTTTACGCACACTCATTAGATTTCGTATATAACATACGTTTAATAAACGCACATGATTTGGAATCGGGTACATTTTGGCAGAGGGCAAGCGCATCCCGTCTTTATGATCTAAGATTGTAGACTTACCTCTTCTCAACAGGCTTGATACTGGGCTCTGCGCGTTGGGTATCAGCATTGCCTTCTGAAGCGCCTTCCGGCTTTGCCGCTACTGAACAAAAAATTAATCAGCTGCTTAAGCTGTTGTTTCTGTGTGCGTAAGCTTCGGGTCACTCCGTAGCATATAAGCGCTCAGTATCGCTTAAGTGGCAGTGGGCGGGACACATAGCTGGTAGAACTGACGGCCGTTGGGGCAGAAAAGTTCTCGAGTTGAGGCCACGCACCGGAAATCGCAGAAGAGGACGGCCTCCCACTAGATGGAAAGACGATCTGGTAAAGGTTGCTGGGAGCCGTTGGGTGCAGGCTGCACAAGATCGATCGCTGTGGAAATCGATGGGGGAGGCCTATGTTCAGCAGTGGACGCTAGATGGCTGAGATGATGATAATGATCGCTTACGCACACAGAAACAAATCTACACACACAATGAAGACCGACCCGCCTTTGTGAGAACAATAAGCCCCTGGTATAAATAGAACAGCTTGATTACTTACCAGCTGCTTTATCGCCGGCGTTTTCAGCACCAACTTGTCCTGCATCTGCTAGAAATGCATCTTGTTTAATTTTGTTGAATAACATTTCAAATACAGGGTGTAGAAAGACGTGTACCAAAGCCGAAAGGGGCAGGTGCAGCATCCCAACACACAACCAAATCCAAAAGGATTTTCCGAGAAAATCGTTATATCCGGAGAAAACAGCTTTTGAAGAGTACTGTTTGCGTATGTTCTGGGCGCGTTGTTTTACGTAGATTGCTGTATTTTGAGTTTTAATTGTTTTTTTTCTTTTTTAAATGAAATTATTAGGTAGGTATGGTCTTATTATGTCGTACTAGTAGTAATTAACCGAAAATAACATAGCATGAAAAAGCGAAGTCAAAAATTTTTTTTGCTCTTTTTTTCGCTAAATATGTTTAGAATCATGGTCTGATTGCAACCCCTCAGTTTTCGGTAGCAGTCTTTTTACACCCTGTATATTTTTTTTAATTAGAACAAAATACAATGTTGAACAAGAATTTAAAAGAACAACAATGAAAATACAAAAGTTGAATGGGACAGCTGGAAGAGGAAAACCTAGAAAAATTACTTTACCAAAAATGAAAAATTCTCTTCTTTACTGAGATTTCAAATACTTTACACAGATTTCAAATTACCTTTGTTCAAATGTTCAAGCGGCTTCTGTGAAACATCCAACGCTTTATGTGCAACATCTGAAAACACAATTAGAATTATTTGTTTGTTATTTTTGTATTTGTTTATTATTACAAGTTATTGTCTAATTACGACAATTGGATATGCAGATGGTTGCGATCTGAACATTTTATAAGTTGCGTAAGATTTTCCAAAATAAACATCTACGGATCTCTAAACATACCAAGTGGTTTATCAACCATGGGTCTGTGTGCCAAGTCATCTGGCTTGAAGATATCTGTCTTTATCTTGATTTTGGGCTGGTCCAAGTCTCCTGCCTGTTGAAGGTAGAGAAAATTATGTATTTTTACGATCTATTAAAAATACAGTAGTATCTTAGTTAAATTTCCTAATATTTGTTGTAGGTATTTTTAAGCTTTTTTTAATTTATTTACCCAGCCGTGGGAAAATATAGATTGAGAAAAAAAAATGAAAGCCTCTCTTTTTTGTAATTTTTTTAATTTGATTGTTTATTTCAACTTAACCTACTTATTTATTTACTTACCCTTTATCCTTTGTAGGATAAAGTTATACTGATGTTTGAAGTAGGCAATAGCATGTTTTCTAGGAGGTAGCAATATTAGGATAGTTTAAGAGATAGGGTGGTAGAGATAAGGAAGAGAAAAAGTCAAAAGATCATCCTCACAACCTCTCGCTTTTAAGGTAGTGAAAGAGTTAAAAGATGATCCCAACTTGGCGCTTTTAGGGCAGTTAAAAGATCAGTTAAAAGAACTTACCATCATCTCCTCAGGATGTGGCCGTTTCTGAGCGTCAGTCGGCTCAAGCTTGATCTCCGGCTTGAGCTGCTTGATGTCAAGCGGCTTCTGCGCGTCAAGCGGCGGGAGTAAATGCGGCTGCGGCGGCCACGCGCCTTTGTGCACGCCGACATCGCCATACCCTTGCACTGGAAGCATGTAATGGCCTGCCTCAATTTTCTACAGCGTTCTTTTACTTGATGCATTATTTTTACAGAAATGTAACATCAGATTTGATTCTATAGGTTGTATAGGCCAACTCTGGTGACAGGGGGTTTTAGGTCAAAGTCACAGTCAAAAAGCATTTATTAAGTAGGACCAATGGGATCACTTAAAGTTATAATTTAACTAATTTTACTCCTGTTCTTGCACGACCAATACCGTGAAGAATCAGGGCAACTAACACGGTTTGGGGAGGCTGCCTTATGGCCTCGGTCATGGCTTAGAAACCTAGTAGTCGGGACTGGCGATTTGACGTGCCCTCCGAATCACAAAAGCGCTCGGTTGATAATATCACTGGTGGTAACCCATCCATATACTGACCATTTCTCACTAAGGTCTATAGTGGGACTATTGTGTGATGTAGATATACTTGTTTGTCCCTGTGTGCGTAAGCTGAGAATGCTCCATTGACGAATGAACGCTCAGTAACTTACGCACACAAACAAATCTACACACACACAATAATTAAGACCAACCTGCTTTATGAGATGGAAAAACTATATTATCACATTCACATCAACAATTTGTTTACCTTTGGCCTTAGACTTTAAACCATGTGAGATACCTGTTTCACACAACATTTTTGTCAATGTTTTTGTCAACTTGTTAAATCAGCCCTTTAATTACTAGCCATTTGATTAAACAGCGTTCAACTAGCGGCTTGAATGATATTTACGGTATTAGTCGGCAAGGAACAGGAGTAAAATTTCCTAGTTTAAAGACAATTCAAAGTAATACCAGGGGTCCTGCAGAAAAAATGCTCTTTGACTTTGATTAGGCAAATGGCTTGGAGTAACCTTTCCAAGGGGTAATTGATGTTGTTCTTAAAACATTTTTTAAGTAATTTTCCTGATTAAGTAAGTTTGCAAAAGTATGATGAAACTGCAAAAGGAGATGGAAATGAAATGAAATCAAGAATGAATGGTTATCAAGTGAACAATTTTTTTTTTCAAACTGAGATCTCTATCATCTCACCCATATGAGACTGCATATGCAGCTGCGGATGCTGCTGGAACGGCTGATGCTGGTAGTTCTGATGTGCGGGTGGGGCGTACGACAGGTTCTGAGGAGCATAGCTACCACCAGGTGGGGGGCCGTAAGCAGCGAATGCATCAGGTGGTGGGTAATGCGTGTTGTATGCCCCTGCGTATGGCTGGTAAGGGATTTGATGACCATTATCTGAAAATTCATATTAAATTGAAATGTTTATGAATCAAAATCCAGTCAGTATCCTGTCTGACGGTGATCAGAGGTATAATACATACAATTTATGATTATAGGAAATAGACATTCCATTTAAACTATTTTATTAGAATCCTATATAACAAACATAAACAGGCGACTCCTAACACCTTGGCTAATAATGAAAGGTAGAGGGCGGATTCGGCAGTAAATAAATTGATATACTTATTGAGATGTAATACTGATCCTAAGAATATAATGTTTTCTATAGGAATATTCAAGACAATTTTTCCTCACTGATGATAATTTAATGTAAACAAAAGTTGCCTGGCATTATTTTCGTTTGTTTTGATTGTAAGTTTAGAATTTTTTCACATTGAAATAGCAATTTTTTCGGTGGAGTTTTCCAGCATTTCCCGCGTTTTCCACCAGGACGCGGCAGCACAAGCACTCACCGATATAATTGAGCGGCAAACCGTTCCCTTGGACTACTCCATGTCCGGGCTCCCCTTCCATACGGAGCCTCTTCTGATTCATCGCTCTTTCCGCTTCATAGTTCATTTTGACTAAAAACAAAAACCACTTTTATATCCCGACACATCGTAACACATTCCAAGGTAGGTATTCTAACGAAGTAACATTTATTACACATTCTCTTGTGCCCTGACGGACGCCAACCGGACGCTCGCACAAAACACAGGTTATAATGCACAGCAAAAGCAAACACAAGCGTACCTTTGTTGGTCAATGATTGTTATTGATTTTTAGTGAAAAGACGCACTTAGAGCGTTACCCGCGATGAATTGGTACATAATAGAGCACGATTTTGAGTCAAATTATCTGTTGCACACAAAATATGCATCAAATTATCGGCCTAATGACAGAAAAATTAGAGAAAAACAAGTGAAGCGGCGGAGTTCTTTCTTGTAATTTTTTTTCTCATTCTTTCGGTCGTTTTGTGTTTTTTACGGCAACACTGTTTGGCTTAGAATTTTTTTTTTCACACAATTATCAACAAGCGCTAATTGATTTGAAATAAATCATTTATAAAATGTAAGTTTTAAATTACTCAATCCTCTAATTATATCTTCATTGAAATCTGCTCTCAGTTGCTGACCTAGCCTCTTTGTTGGTGTTCAGCAAAGAGGTGTTAAAAGCTGAGGATATGGCAATAGCTCGGACAATAGGCATATAAATGGCAACATTGATGCGTACATCGCGACCAATCGCGACAGTTTGCTTGTCGCACTGTCAAACTGTCAGTTTGAAATAATGTTGCCAGTGTTTTTTTAAAATCTGAGGCTGCCCGAAATTAATACTAGATCAGGTTAAATGCCTGATCAGATTACCTATGCTAGGATTATCATTGACTAGGATATTATCCGGCGGGGCCAGGTGGACAGACGTTATCGTAGAAGTTATTGTACACGTCGCGGGCTGTCACTGGGTCCGATTAGCGCAGGATCGTGGTGGATGGCACAAACTTACCACTGCTGGCTATAGCCAGCAGTGGTAAGTTCGATCTCTTCGAACTCTTTCTCGCTTGCCGATCTCATTCAATTCCCTCACCAAATGAGCGGGCTCGGAATCGAAGTGAGCGGGTCACTTCGCTCCTCCTCTCGATCTCGTTCACTCCTTACTCTGTGGTTCACTCTTGCTTGCTTGCTCCCTCCCCTCACCCCTCGTTTTGCTTCGCTTTTCGTTTCGTTCGCTCGCTTTGCTTTGTTTTGTGGAATTTGTGGAAAGTGTTGTGTCTGCTGTGTTGTGATAGATTTTGTTTGGTGTATGTGCTACACTATTATCTGTTTTGGTTTTTCCAGAACAGTGTGTGTGTGTGACCAATGTGATAAAAAATTGACTGAAATTTAAGTACTAAAGTTTTGTAACGGTAGACAAAACGCTTCGACCACATCGGTCCGGTAAGCGAGCGTTTTCAAGTTTTCAACAATGTTTCAAAAACTTGCTGTAGTTTTTGAAACTATAACATAACTGAAAAGTTCACTTTTATGTGATTTAAACACGTAATGGGAGTGCTGATCTATGCTGAAAATACAACCTCTATTATTTCATCATCACATCATCATCATAAAATTCGTTTGAGTTAGCGACTGACTCTGGGAAAGCCATCCTTCTTATCTATACAGCCGGGACCCAACTGGACTTGAGAAACAACTTTTTTTAAGAAATGAAAAGTCTTATCAAAGTTTTGGATTCCGACGGGATTCGAACCCGCATCGATCGGACGATGCTCCTAAAGCCGGAGTGCCTTACCGCTCGGCCACAGAATCCTAGTCATCGCAGTCCAAATTTCCAACTTTTTTTACTTAAAACGTTTATCATACCTGTAAATGAGTTAAAAGTTTTCTTGTTTTGTTTCAGAACATGTCGGGCCACATTGATAGTTTTGGTGAGGGGTGGTATACCGTGGAGCATCTACCTGATGAGTGAGTAATACAATACATGTCTTTTAAATTCAGTGGTGAAAGTTCATGATCATGCACTTTGCCTTGCACTACTGCATTTTGTCCAAAAAACATAAGTACTATTTTCTCAAAGAATGTTGAAAATAAAACTTGGCCATAGTGTACCTGGAATAAACTACTTTCAGCTATAAGGTTGCCCCTTGTTCCATAAAGTAAATTTTGTCGATTTTGTATAACATGCATACCACAACATAGTAGTTTGTCCTTGTAGACTTACGGTATGGTAGGTTATTAGAACATAAATCAAACAAGATAGATACCGCAGCTATTTTTGTGATCAAACTCCACTCTATGTCTGTCTTCACATGTTTCACGTCAATTATCTCGTCATTACTTGGTGAGGACGAGATATAAATTACTTAGTGCCTTGTCAAACGAAGTGTGATGTCAGCGCTCTTGGAGTAGTAGAGGCAGTCAGAGGCATTTCCAAATACATATTTGATACATGCCCACATCTTGCAGAAGTTAGTATTCTATACCTGACAGGTTGCAAGCCCATCGCCGCCTATAGGAATACTAACTGGTTTCCTCACGATGTTTTCTTTCACCATTTAGAGCACGTGTTAAAACGCGTATACATTTTACGAAACGCAAAATCCATTTATGCACGGCCAGGATTCTGAATGTCTTCACAATCTACCAGTTTCTCGTGCACGAGATATCTCACGTCGCTCATGCTAGCCGGGCTGGACGGTGCGCCGCGCTTGGCTCCTCGACAGTCGATATTTCGCAGTGTCGGTATGCTTGACTAGATATGGAAAGAGCAACATCGGTTGTGTCTCGTTTGGGCCCCACCGATCTGATGTGTATTTTCAAAGGCCTGGCATACCATCTACGACACCGTGTTACGGCGACGCTGCCGTACCTGTGGAGGGCCAGGCTCTAAATGTGGCTCTAAGGTGTCTGCAAAACATGTATCTTTTTCAATTCTTCTCTTATGTTTTGTTACTTGTATTGTATGTAAACAATAAGTAAAGTATTTAAACTATTTTATTTTCCAGTTACCTCGATGGAAATGCTCTTATAGAGGATTTCAAGTTCTCTGACAGCCTGATTGTTGCTAATGAAGATAGTTTGCAGACCACCTCACCTGAGACTATTGATGTAAGTATTTACTCAAGGAAGCAATTTACAACTTTCAACACAGCTTCAATCTAAACATTTGATAAAAACTTGAAAGGAGCTTTTCGAGGTGCTCTTAGATGCAGATAATTGACCAAGGGGATAAAGCATATTATGTCACAAGCGCAATATTGAATCCTGAGTGCAATAGAATCTTAGAGTTAACTCCCGAGTGGAAGTGAGGGAGAATATTATTCACGAGTGACTAAGATAATTTCTTTTTGAGCAGGTGTGAAAATTATTGTTTTTGTAATTGATACTGGCAGTCATGATATTGATCATGACTTGTAACTTCAGGGGGACTTGACTAAGATGATGTGACTTTTTCGAGCAGGTGCGAGGTGGTGTGAAAATGATTGTTATTCTCCTCTAGGCCTGCAGCCTTAAGGTCGTAGACTCGCAGCGTCGCGGTCCTCCAGAGAGAAACATCGTAGAGACGCCGTTCAACTTCACTGTAGAGATCAATAGCAACGACACTAACAAGAAGAAATATTTGGTGAGTACCTAGTACCCATTGCCTTTCCATTAATTGCCTTTTTATCTATTTCTACGGTAACATAAGATTTACTCACAATTTTAGCCGTTGTGAGAACAATTATGGATTACTAGCTTCTGCGCGCGGCTTCGCCCGCGTGGTACCAACATTTTGAATAGCCTATAATATAGGCTAATAATATAGGCTAATAATATTATTATGCTATTCCAGGTCTCTATCTACGCCTGTACCAAGTTTCATCCAAATCGGTTTACTGGTTTAGGCGTGATTGATACACAAACATACAAACATCTAAACAAACGCACAAACTTTCAGCATTATTATATGAGTGGGATATCTCAATATCCGCGTACTTACTGAGCGAAGCATTTGCCTCAGGCGTTTGCCTCGCGAGACTACTCGTTCAGTTAGTACGCAGCTATAAATTTAACCCCCGACCCAAAAAGAGGGAAGTGTTATAAGTTTAAAGTGTCTGTTTGTGTATCTGTGTATCTGTCCATCGTAGCTCCCAAAAAGGTGAACCGATTTTCGTTTAGTTCTTTTTGTGTCATAGATAATTTTATCCCGAGTGTTCTTAGCCATGTCTCATGAAAATCTGTTCAGCAGTTTAAAGATCATCAACTCTTTTCTAGTTGATGAAGGGATCTGACTAACATCCATATGTCTACGTTTTCGAAAAGTGGTGGGGTTTTTTTCGTAGCAGGGTAAATCTTGATCGGGTTTATATATTTGAACCATTTGGGGTCGAGACCCTGGGTCCGTGGGGTTCCGGGGCCCATCGCGTCTTCAAAAATCTTTCAGGGCGTCTGGTCGAAGCGTCGCGTGATTCGAGAGCTGGCGACTTTTTGGCACAAAGAATCAGCATTGCCATTCAGCGTGGCAATGCCGCCAGTGTTATGGGCACGCTTCCGACTGGCAGTGACCTGGATCAGTTGAGCTATCTACAGATCGTTTTTACGACGATCCGTAGATAGCTTAACTGATTCTATTGTATTTTTGACCGAGCGAGCGAAGCGTCTCAGTTTCGAGATTGGCCAAAAATGCTTTTTCACCTTACTAGCTCAAAAAGGGCGCTTTTGCCGCGTAAAAACAGTGAGCAAAACTCTACTTTGCTCACACTATGAGGAAAAGTGATTTGAATTTAGAATGCGGCGAGCAACCAATGAGAATCGAATATTACTGGCCGCAGCGTGCGCACTGGCCAAGTGGCGGCGGCCAGGGGGTCTGGTTGTTGGACTTTAGCCTGCCACTTGAGGGGCATAAAAATAATAATAGCGGGAATTATTGACGTCCTCTGTAGCGCAGTGGGCGAAGGCCCGCCTGCGACGCAAAATGTTGCGGGTTCGATCCCCGCGGCGGGACCAGTGTAATAAGTAGTATATCAGTCAGATGACTGATATACTACTTATATACTTTACTACTAAGATTAGTACCCATAACACAGGCTCTGCTTACTTTGGGGCTAGATGATGCTGAGTGAAAAAGTCCAGCATTATATTATTATATACGAGTACCTACAATTGGTTTTCCTTTACATCTTGTATTTTTTCGCTAGTAAGGTGAAAAGTTGTATGTATCACACGAGAGCAAAATAATTTGTTGCTTATGCTTTTGAATCTCTCACTACACTCAGGATTCTAACATAGAATCACTCGCTACGCTCGTGATTCAAATATAGAATCCTTCGTTTGTTCGAGATTCAAACTCAGCACTCGCAACAAAAACGAATTTTGCTCTCTTGTGGTACAATGTACTATTGTCCTTCTGTCTGTCAGTAATCGCCTACAGGTCGCATTTATCAACCGATTTTGACGAAAATTGGCACACAGGTTCCTTTGACTTATTAAAAAACGATTTTCAATTGCGATTTTTGATTGGAGCGAAAATGGGGGGGAAAGGGGGGAAGTTTGCTGTAGCGTTATTTATCGACAGATTTGAATTAAATTCATAAGGCATATTAAGGACTTCATTCTACACAAGTTGTAATGAAAAAAAAATCCAAAAGGGGGAGGTGAAAGGGGGGAAAGTGGCTGGATGTTTATTTAAGCGTTATAAAGGACGTTTTTTCGTAAAATATATACCTACCTATACCAATCAGACTACGCAATCCTCTCCGCCTTCACGAGACAAACCCGTTGACGCCAGATTCGACCCCCTAGGACCAAAGGAACGCGAGTAATCACTAAAAACTTATTCCTCTCTTTTGCTTAAAAGTGTACATAGGCATAGGTAAGCCTATAGGATAATACAAAGCACCTAAATTTCAATTTTGTTCGCGAGGTCTCCTGTTCTCACAGAACCACTAGTGTAATTTTATGTACATATTGTAGTAGCTTAGTTTCTGTAAATAAATTTCGTATTTGTATTCCCAGTATTCGCACCGCCTAAACCGTATCTACGTGGACATGGAATGTGACTTCTCAGTGCAGTTCAACTGGGAAAGATCCCTAGGCGGCACATTACTCGTGCGCTCATGCGTTGTGTTCGCGGACGAGGCGCAGGCGCAGAAGCGGCCGGTATGCTGCCTGCAGCATCTGCACCAGGGATCTAACACAGGTCAGTTCTTCTTGTCACGTCTTTGGAACCAGTGTGGTGTATAAATAAATAAATAACGCTGGACATTTCACACAGCATCATCTAGCCCCAAACTAAGCAAAGCTTGTACTATGGGTACCAGGTAACTGATAACTTACATACTTTTTGTTTGTAAATACACACATATTATACATAGAAACACCCAGACCCGAGATATTTTCCAGATCATACAAACATTTATCCCGCGGCGGGGATCGAACTCGCAACCTTCTGCATCACAAGCGGGCTTTCACCCACTGCGCCACAGAGGTTGTCAATGTAGTATGGATTATAATTGCGTCTATGAGCCCCTTTTCGTGCACATGCCAGTTTCTATAAAATGTTTTCATTCACCGTTTGCGAGTACAAACTGTTATATAGAAGTAAAACCTGAAAATAACCAATTCTGTTTTTATATTCCGGCCACAAGAGATTGTGGCGACCTCTAACCATGATCGCCTGAACTACAAGGGCATCGTAACAGAGTTGCCGACCTAACTACTGCAGAGCTTCACCGCTTCATCGCTAGACGGCGCTAGCGCGCTACCAACGGAAAAATTCAAATCCTAGAACGCGCAAGTAACATTATCTTGGCAAGTTAACATTTATAGAACTATCCGACAATTACTGTCGGCTGAAAGGCCCTAAGGTATGTGGGCCAGTTGGAGTCGACCTTAGCAAGGGTAGTGTTACCTCTTTGCCAATGATTGGGGGAATAACACCTACCCCCAAATGGGTGGTCATCATCATCACCCAAAAAATTAAAATTAAATTTACATACGGAAACATAATATATTTGGACACTCCACGTTAAGGACTTTACTTTTGTCGTCATTTTTGACCACCATAAACTTGTTTCAGATGTAGACAAACATATAGGACTGAACGTCCTCCACTCCTCCCGTCCAATGGGCACCCAGGGGGTAGAATATCGCGGCGAAGCTGACGCAGCAGACTCTTGGCTGTCCACAGTGGTAGCTCTCACTAAGCCAGGAAATGATCCAGTCGCACACGCCTACAAGTTTGTCTGCAAGAGTTCTTGTTCCTCGGGGATCAATCGACGGCCTATCGCTATTATCTTCACCCTAGAGGATGCTAAGTAAGTACATCCTGCCATCCATGCCAGAGTTAGACTAGATAGACATAACAGCAATCGCTATAAAAGTGCTAGAATCATTTAGGAATTAGGATAGAGTTTATTTTTCTTCTGGACCAATATAATACCGTGAACTTAATAAAATTTTTGTTGCAGCGGTATCGTGCTCGGCCGGCAAATGGTGGGCGCGCGAGTGTGCTCCTGCCCGCGACGCGATATAATGAAAGACGAGGAATCTGAGGGGATTTTCAAGGTATACCATAAACCACCAATTAGAGCCAAACTTATGCAAAATGTGTATTTGGACATGCCCTGACAAGCCCCTTAGACATCTTCAAAGGATCTGGAATACAAAAAGAATGTCTACGGCGCCTTGGAGATACCGTCGTGATTCTATTTACGTTTATGTTACTTCACATGCATAGTATCGTCGGATTCGATAACGTAAACTACGTGACGCAATTCGTAGGGCAGTTTCCGATACATAACAAATCTTTAATTTTGCCGGTACCAATAATAATATGAATGACTGGAACGAATACTTGCGAACATTTATCTCCAGTTCAAATTACATATTCAAACATTTATTTACAGCCCGGTACGTGTATAAATAAAATAATCTATCTACGCTATCTTACCACTTGTAAACTTTTCTAAATCTAAACTGCATCAACAGACAGGGAAGAAACGCGTGCCCAGTAACATGACGCAGCCGAAACAGAAGAAGATCAAGGTGGAGACTGCTGAAAGCGTGTCTGTACCGCCGCCAGTGACCGACCAACGTGTGCTGACATTACCACCTGTGAGTACCACTTTCATTAAAGCTGGACATTCACAAAATTTGTCTTAATAACTGGGCGTAAGTTCGTATGAGTCAGTGGCCAACTGTGGTGGCGGAGTTTTTAGGCCGCCCTCCGGGACCGACAATTTAACGTGCCCGAGGCACAGAAGCGCTTAGATGAAAATGCCACTGGCGGTTTAGAATGTTGCTTAACTTTGACGATCTATCAAGAACGACTAAGAAAGTACGACCACGAGCACGACAGAACTCATAGGGACTTACACTACCGCCAATGGGCCTAGGCATTCCGAAGTTATCTGTCTCGATGCGGAGTAGAAAATTTGTATGAAAAAGCTCAACTACGTCGGCCGCACTCAGGATGCGTTTTTGTCACTCAGAATGATTCTACTCGGTTGAAAAATCCGGACACGGGCGGCCTTACGCATCGCAAATGTATAAATCCGTTGAGCGTGTTGTAAATCGAAATCAATATGTATCTTTACAGCTGGAAATAATTGGGGAGCGCATCACAATCACAGGTCTAGCGTTTTTGTACGAATTCTACTCGGTTGAAAAATCCGGACACGGGCGGCCTTACGCATCGCAAATGCATAAATCCGTTGAGCGTGTTGTAAATCGAAATCAATAAATGTATCTTTACAGCTGGAAATAATTGGGGAGCGCATCACAATCACAGGTCTAGAAGTGATGCTGTCTATGACGCAACAAGCGTTTGAAATGCGGAGAAACGACACACACGCCGCCAAGTATGAAGAATCCATCGCGAAGCTCAAACAAGCTATACAAGACATCAGGGACAAACCTGCCAACTAGTTCCGCTCAATAGGTATTTTAAATCGTCGGAAAGTCCTTCGGAATTTATTAGCAACTACCCTACGAAATGCTTCAGGTAGTTTCGGTAATAAGTAATTGCGATTTTCGCCAGTGCTGCCTCTACAGGACAATTTCAGACTACGCTTTAATAATTATATAGCATCATAGCATATAGCTCATACCAACAATATCGCGCACCATACATTTTTTATAGTAAGCCGATAATATACATATAGTATAGCACAGTGTGAACGTGTCCATAATAAATGTATGTTGCGCGATATTGTTGTGCTATGAGGTATATAATAAAGCGTAGTCTGAAATGCGCTTAAGGCCCTTACTAGACTTAACATAAAGTTATGTCATGCATAACCTATGAATAACCATACAAGTTTTTGATGGATTGTGATGGCCCAATTTCTGTTAGGTAGCAACCAATGAGCTATCAGCAATCAATCGCAAACTTTACATATTCAGGCGCTAATAAAGAATCGGATGGCTCTCTGGCGAATTAAAATACCCCACTAGTCTAGAATGTTATAAGTGCCTTAGGTAAGCTCTAAGAATAAGGTCTGCAAGTGCCTAGCTCAACATTCTGTGAGATTACTTCGATGTAAGTTATGCAGCTTCCTAAATTGTTTTATGTCTTGTGAGTGCCATAAAAAAAGTAGAAACCTTTGCAATTTTAATGGAAAGTAAAATGGACATTACATTTTCGTGTGAGCTACAATTATGCGAAATTATCGCGAATTCACGATGACGTGTCTAAGAGATTTTGAATTGGTTTTGATCAATTTCTCATAGGGACCAATTAATAATTATTTTATTTTGATTTTTTATAAAATCATGGCCTATTGCTAAACCCACCAAATAATTAGGAAGCTGCTATTATTTTGTAAACCCTGGACAATAAGTACTTATTTATAGTGTAAATACTTACTTATTTTTCATGATAATTTTAACGGCAAAAAACTTAGTTTTAATTAATTATGAAACTTTTCGATATGTTTTTGATGTTTTTTACGCCAAATGAATAAAAAATGTTTGAATTAAACCGCCTCAATATCCTAAACATACTACGAAATGATAGTTTTAAGTGCCTCTGAGTTTGTTTAATTATCTCCATGTAAGGTCCCAAGTTAGAAGTATTTTTGGTTCCATCATAAAAAAAAAGTTATTGGTTACTTTGCCAATAAGTTTATTATTTTAGATTTTTAGAAACTAACAAACTTTACATGAAGATGGTGAAAAAGACTCAAAACTAATGAATATAACCCATATGGTTATTTAGTTGTTCCATAAGAATACTGCCTTGACTGTTAAGTATAAACCAACGAAAATACAAAGAACTATTATATTACATACTATAATAGTGAGATTGACTCTGACATCACTATGAACCCAGTAACATATTTTATATCTATTTACACAATAGTTTGGTATAATTATTTGTAAACTAGTTTATAAGTAGTATATTGTTGGTCAATGAGGTAATAATTGAGTACATAATTACAATTAAGTTTTATTTTGAATATATTTTATGTTTTTCTAGCTATGTATTTTGTAATTGAAGCAATTGGATGTCTTCCTAAAATGTTGCACGGTGTATTTTGTCAATTTGCGCCTTATGAAAATTAAATTGTGTGAATTTGTAATTGAAAGTTTGAGCTTTAATGCTGGTTGTTGATTTTATTGTTGGAAAATTCAGATTTGGAAACAATAAACACAATTTCTTCTCAATAAATGTATTTTCTTTATATCATTCACAAGAACTTTATTTATACCATACAGTCTAGTTAAAAACCAGTCTCTTGAAAGTAGTTTATTAGTGTCTATTAAATTATTGACTCTATATAATATATGAGCTGTAGAAATATATACCCAGAAAACATGTCATTTCTGGTGTGGTTCTGTTGATTTCCAATATCAGTCAAACATGGCAACCTATCGAAGTTTTACAATAGCTTCAAATGTCCAGTTATTTTATCTATAACTTCTTTAGGGGCTGGACCCACAGCTAAACAAGTCAATGTTTCAGGATCAACTTGGGTTTTGCCATCATCAGTCACCTTGAAAGCACCTATTCCTAAACTTTCTGCTTCTTCAGCTATTTTGTTCATTTCTTCTAAGGAATTAGATTTCACAGCCACTTTAGCTTGTCCTGTGTTCTGCCATTTCCGAATACCAGTGGGGTCTGTTTTCTGACATTCTTCAAAAGCACCTACTGCTGCATGGCAGCACTGAGCCATGATCTTCCCTTTGGTCATGCCAATGTCGGTCCGTACAACCAGCACCATTTTGTATTCAGACCTTGTAGAAAACTGAAAATTTAGAGAATAATACAACATTAGCTTGCTTTGATAGTATTGTAGGTGATTTTTAAAGTGGCTTTATGCATTGGGTTTCATAACATTTGATACCAAAAAACACGTGCACGCACAGACAGACGAATTCGTCTGTGCGTGCACGTTTTATTATGTAGGTAGGTAATAAACAAAATAAATTTTGGTTATTTCGTGAAATTAATGACTGAAATCTTCTGAAGTACCTTAGCTTTCGGCTTTTTAACTGTTTTTGGAGCATTATGAACAGCAAAGATGTATGTTCTCAGCGCGAAATAGGAGATTCCTATGCAAAGACCGCAACTCAGCCCGGCCAAGAAATTAATGTTTACGTCCATTTTTGTCAGGTTATGGATGTAAAAATTATGGTCTAGAGCATTTGATGACACTCCTTTTCTTCCTTTGCTTTTACAGTTGGCACGGCACCCAAATTAGAATAAATAAACACAACTTCGATTCGACATTTTCTCCTTCTTATTATGGCAAACTATTTAACTACACCAGTATAATTCTGCCAATGTCAAGTTTTAATGTATCTGACATCTGTCACAGGGCTAAACCCTCAGACAAAATTTTAAAACTTGACATTGGCAGAATTAAAGTAAAGTAAAAGTTTATTTTGCTAAATTTAATTTAATTACACCTAGTTGTGTAGATTGCCATCAAATAAAAGAAAAAGTAGAAGAATGGCAGATTTATTTTTATTTAATTCGATTTTCGTCCACACATTAAATTGATTAGCCATTTCAATAGCTTGGATCATAGTTACTTTGAGGCCATTTCATAAGACGGCGCCGTTCAACCACGTTCAACTAACAGCCTGAATGATATTCAGCCTTAGATACAAACATTTACTGGCTAGAGGCTTAGGGCCTTTAGGCTGTTTATTTAATAGGGCGGTTCTTGGTTGTGAGATTGACCTGATAAAAATCAAATGACAGGGTTTTCATTGGTAAGAAGGTATCTTCGATCAAGAAGTAGGTGTTATTTATTTTTGCATATACTTATCAATAAAACAAACAGACTTAGATTATTAGATGCTTACTAAACTTTTAAGAACTTTGATATTTTATTTACAACAGCTTCAAATGTCCAGTCAGTTGATCGATAACTTCCTTAGGTGCAGGTCCCACGCCTAACACTGTTATAGAATTAGGTGCTATTTGAGTTCTTCCTGCATCTCGAATCATAGAAGTAATAAGTCCTAATTTTGTAGCAGAGTCAGCAATTCCCTTCATTTCTTCCAGTGAGTCAGTTTTAACAGCAACTTTGGGTTGTCCGTCTTGTTGCCATAGTTGCAAGCTAACCGGGTCTCTATGCTGAGCTTTTTCAAAGACGCCGACTGCGGCGTGACAGCACTGTGCGGCAATTTTACCTTTCGACATATTCAAGTCCGTTCTGACTACTAAAACCATTTTATATTCAGCATTAGATGTGAACTGAAACAAATTAAAACAAGAGGTAAATAAAGGCTACAAAAAAGAATCGTTGTGCTGGTTATAATTATCATCTGGAAATGCATAACTAAAAATGTTATGCATGCTATGCATAACATTTCCAGATCCAGGTCACGACTTACACTTTTCACCACCTTTCTCCCAGGAACAGAACCATAAAGCTTTCTAAGGGCAAATAAGGATAACCCTAGACAAACACCGCAACCGAGTCCAGCAAAGAATGTTAGATTTAATTCCATTTTCTTTGTGGTCGAAATGATGATGTTTTACGTTTACAACGTTACGTTTACGGATTTTATCCCTATCGGTCGGTAGTATTTTATTTTCGAATTTTCTATCCAATCCAAGAGACCATGTACTTGAAATGACTTGAATTAAAAATCTGTCTGTTTACAATTTGCATTGACGTGACGTATCGATCAACTGTCAGATGTCACTTACCAAAGGTTGACAGTGACACAAGAATGGAAAATAATTTTGATTGTACAGATTAAAGTCTTTTGGCGCATCTAGGTTGACATAGCAACACAACAATAATAACTTCAAAATAAAAATTGTGTTACGTGCAAAACATAATCCAAGAAACCAGTTTTTAATAATTTACAATGAAGAAGACTACTAAAGATCTGGCGCCCATTGCCATTCCTCATGGACCACCTGTAGAATGTACGGCGGAATATTTCAAGTCGTTGATGGAAAGTTCCTGTATGGTCCAGTAAGTCAACTTATGGGTGTAGTGGGTGTAATGTTCGGTACCTACTCTACCGAAATGTTGATAATTGAGTACCTAAAGTTTTAAAGATACCTACCTACATTAAACTCATTTGAATTTGTAGAAAGTATCCAGTATGGGACGTAGCACGACCGACTCCACAAGTGCTGATGGAACAGGCACGTCGCGATCTGATGGACGCAGACGAGAAATTGGCCCTCAAACGAGAGGAGGAGAGCAAGAACCGCGCCATCATGGACTCCAAGTGGGAGGACCTCAGGAACAAGGAGATGCTACTTAAAGAGAGCTTTATTAGCTTTAATAAGGTCTTCTGCTTGTTTTGTAGGGCTTTTTAAGTTTATAGCTGAGGCCTAAAGCCTCTTCGGATTAAGTAAGACTTTGAAAGTTTATGAGAATAGGTCAAAAATGTGTCTGGTTCTTAGGGTCGATTCACATCTGACCGAAGATCCGTCGCGTATTATCGGTCGCGGAACGCCAGAACTGACAAATGTATAGAAAAACACTCGACCGTTCACTCTCGACCGATGATACGTTAGTCCGTCGAGTGTGAACGGTCGAGTGTTTTTCTATACATTTGTCAGTTCTGGCGTTCCGCAACCGATAATACGCGACGGATCTTCGGTCAGATGTGAATCGACCCTTAAAATAGGACTTCAAACTTTTACTTAGTTCGAAACTAGATGGCGCTGTATGTCATTTTCATCCACATTATTTTGTAGTTCATCAGAGAAAATCAAGAGAAGAGAGATCGCGCTGAGCGTAAGATGGAGGCAGATAACGAAGTGCTGGAGCGTAAGACACGAGAGACGGATGCGATGCGGCAGCGAGTCGCCGAGATGGAGGAGGTCAAAGAGATGATGGAGAAGCAAGTCAAGGACTACACCATCTATGAGGTAACTATCGCCGATGGATCTAACCATTCGTGAAGTTAGCCATTTCGATGCGCAGTAGACAATTTTGTGTGAAAAAGCGTCACTGCGCATGTGAAACAGCTAACTTCAGGAATGCCTAGATTGCTGTAATTGTTTTATAGTGCTGATCCACACTTGGTATTTCATTATGAAATGAAAAGTCTTATCAAAATTTTGGATTCCGACGGGATTCGAACCCGCATCGATCAGACGATCCTCCTAAAGCCGGAGTGCCTAACCGCTCGGCCACGAAATCCTACTTGTCGATGTCCAAATCCTTGATAAGTCTCATATTTTCGGTTGAGCGACCGATTAGCGCCATCTACACGTTCACTAGTGAACTCATGCTCATTGTCTGAAATTACATTCAGAATCAAATGACTAAGAGATGTCGCTTTAGCTAAATCTATAATTTCTGTAATTGTTTTATAGTGCTGTGGCCGAGCGGTTAGGCACTCCGGCTTTAGGAGGATCGTCTGATCGATGCGGGTTCGAATCCCGTCGGAATCCAAAATTTTGATAAGACTTTTCATTTCATAATGAAATACCAAGTGTGGATCAGCACTATAAAACAATTACAGAAATTATAGATTTAGCTAAAGCGACATCTCTTAGTCATTTGATTCTGAATGTAATTTCAGACAATGAGCATGAGTTCACTAGTGAACGTGTAGATGGCGCTAATCGGTCGCTCAACCGAAAATATGAGACTTATCAAGGATTTGGACATCGACAAGTAGGATTTCGTGGCCGAGCGGTTAGGCACTCCGGCTTTAGGAGGATCGTCTGATCGATGCGGGTTCGAATCCCGTCGGAATCCAAAATTTTGATAAGACTTTTCATTTCATAATGAAATACCAAGTGTGGATCAGCACTATAAAACAATTACAGAAATTATAGATTTAGCTAAAGCGACATCTCTTAGTCATTTGATTCTGAATGTAATTTCAGACAATGAGCATGAGTTCACTAGTGAACGTGTAGATGGCGCTAATCGGTCGCTCAACCGAAAATATGAGACTTATCAAGGATTTGGACATCGACAAGTAGGATTTCGTGGCCGAGCGGTTAGGCACTCCGGCTTTAGGAGGATCGTCTGATCGATGCGGGTTCGAATCCCGTCGGAATCCAAAATTTTGATAAGACTTTTCATTTCATAATGAAATACCAAGTGTGGATCAGCACTATAAAACAATTACAGAAATTATAGATTTAGCTAAAGCGACATCTCTTAGTCATTTGATTCTGAATGTAATTTCAGACAATGAGCATGAGTTCACTAGTGAACGTGTAGATGGCGCTAATCGGTCGCTCAACCGAAAATATGAGACTTATCAAGGATTTGGACATCGACAAGTAGGATTTCGTGGCCGAGCGGTTAGGCACTCCGGCTTTAGGAGGATCGTCTGATCGATGCGGGTTCGAATCCCGTCGGAATCCAAAATTTTGATAAGACTTTTCATTTCATAATGAAATACCAAGTGTGGATCAGCACTATAAAACAATTACAGAAATTATAGATTTAGCTAAAGCGACATCTCTTAGTCATTTGATTCTGAATGTAATTTCAGACAATGAGCATGAGTTCACTAGTGAACGTGTAGATGGCGCTAATCGGTCGCTCAACCGAAAATATGAGACTTATCAAGGATTTGGACATCGACAAGTAGGATTTCGTGGCCGAGCGGTTAGGCACTCCGGCTTTAGGAGGATCGTCTGATCGATGCGGGTTCGAATCCCGTCGGAATCCAAAATTTTGATAAGACTTTTCATTTCATAATGAAATACCAAGTGTGGATCAGCACTATAAAACAATTACAGAAATTATAGATTTAGCTAAAGCGACATCTCTTAGTCATTTGATTCTGAATGTAATTTCAGACAATGAGCATGAGTTCACTAGTGAACGTGTAGATGGCGCTAATCGGTCGCTCAACCGAAAATATGAGACTTATCAAGGATTTGGACATCGACAAGTAGGATTTCGTGGCCGAGCGGTTAGGCACTCCGGCTTTAGGAGGATCGTCTGATCGATGCGGGTTCGAATCCCGTCGGAATCCAAAATTTTGATAAGACTTTTCATTTCATAATGAAATACCAAGTGTGGATCAGCACTATAAAACAATTACAGAAATTATAGATTTAGCTAAAGCGACATCTCTTAGTCATTTGATTCTGAATGTAATTTCAGACAATGAGCATGAGTTCACTAGTGAACGTGTAGATGGCGCTAATCGGTCGCTCAACCGAAAATATGAGACTTATCAAGGATTTGGACATCGACAAGTAGGATTTCGTGGCCGAGCGGTTAGGCACTCCGGCTTTAGGAGGATCGTCTGATCGATGCGGGTTCGAATCCCGTCGGAATCCAAAATTTTGATAAGACTTTTCATTTCATAATGAAATACCAAGTGTGGATCAGCACTATAAAACAATTACAGAAATTATAGATTTAGCTAAAGCGACATCTCTTAGTCATTTGATTCTGAATGTAATTTCAGACAATGAGCATGAGTTCACTAGTGAACGTGTAGATGGCGCTAATCGGTCGCTCAACCGAAAATATGAGACTTATCAAGGATTTGGACATCGACAAGTAGGATTTCGTGGCCGAGCGGTTAGGCACTCCGGCTTTAGGAGGATCGTCTGATCGATGCGGGTTCGAATCCCGTCGGAATCCAAAATTTTGATAAGACTTTTCATTTCATAATGAAATACCAAGTGTGGATCAGCACTATAAAACAATTACAGAAATTATAGATTTAGCTAAAGCGACATCTCTTAGTCATTTGATTCTGAATGTAATTTCAGACAATGAGCATGAGTTCACTAGTGAACGTGTAGATGGCGCTAATCGGTCGCTCAACCGAAAATATGAGACTTATCAAGGATTTGGACATCGACAAGTAGGATTTCGTGGCCGAGCGGTTAGGCACTCCGGCTTTAGGAGGATCGTCTGATCGATGCGGGTTCGAATCCCGTCGGAATCCAAAATTTTGATAAGACTTTTCATTTCATAATGAAATACCAAGTGTGGATCAGCACTATAAAACAATTACAGAAATTATAGATTTAGCTAAAGCGACATCTCTTAGTCATTTGATTCTGAATGTAATTTCAGACAATGAGCATGAGTTCACTAGTGAACGTGTAGATGGCGCTAATCGGTCGCTCAACCGAAAATATGAGACTTATCAAGGATTTGGACATCGACAAGTAGGATTTCGTGGCCGAGCGGTTAGGCACTCCGGCTTTAGGAGGATCGTCTGATCGATGCGGGTTCGAATCCCGTCGGAATCCAAAATTTTGATAAGACTTTTCATTTCATAATGAAATACCAAGTGTGGATCAGCACTATAAAACAATTACAGAAATTATAGATTTAGCTAAAGCGACATCTCTTAGTCATTTGATTCTGAATGTAATTTCAGACAATGAGCATGAGTTCACTAGTGAACGTGTAGATGGCGCTAATCGGTCGCTCAACCGAAAATATGAGACTTATCAAGGATTTGGACATCGACAAGTAGGATTTCGTGGCCGAGCGGTTAGGCACTCCGGCTTTAGGAGGATCGTCTGATCGATGCGGGTTCGAATCCCGTCGGAATCCAAAATTTTGATAAGACTTTTCATTTCATAATGAAATACCAAGTGTGGATCAGCACTATAAAACAATTACAGAAATTATAGATTTAGCTAAAGCGACATCTCTTAGTCATTTGATTCTGAATGTAATTTCAGACAATGAGCATGAGTTCACTAGTGAACGTGTAGATGGCGCTAATCGGTCGCTCAACCGAAAATATGAGACTTATCAAGGATTTGGACATCGACAAGTAGGATTTCGTGGCCGAGCGGTTAGGCACTCCGGCTTTAGGAGGATCGTCTGATCGATGCGGGTTCGAATCCCGTCGGAATCCAAAATTTTGATAAGACTTTTCATTTCATAATGAAATACCAAGTGTGGATCAGCACTATAAAACAATTACAGAAATTATAGATTTAGCTAAAGCGACATCTCTTAGTCATTTGATTCTGAATGTAATTTCAGACAATGAGCATGAGTTCACTAGTGAACGTGTAGATGGCGCTAATCGGTCGCTCAACCGAAAATATGAGACTTATCAAGGATTTGGACATCGACAAGTAGGATTTCGTGGCCGAGCGGTTAGGCACTCCGGCTTTAGGAGGATCGTCTGATCGATGCGGGTTCGAATCCCGTCGGAATCCAAAATTTTGATAAGACTTTTCATTTCATAATGAAATACCAAGTGTGGATCAGCACTATAAAACAATTACAGAAATTATAGATTTAGCTAAAGCGACATCTCTTAGTCATTTGATTCTGAATGTAATTTCAGACAATGAGCATGAGTTCACTAGTGAACGTGTAGATGGCGCTAATCGGTCGCTCAACCGAAAATATGAGACTTATCAAGGATTTGGACATCGACAAGTAGGATTTCGTGGCCGAGCGGTTAGGCACTCCGGCTTTAGGAGGATCGTCTGATCGATGCGGGTTCGAATCCCGTCGGAATCCAAAATTTTGATAAGACTTTTCATTTCATAATGAAATACCAAGTGTGGATCAGCACTATAAAACAATTACAGAAATTATAGATTTAGCTAAAGCGACATCTCTTAGTCATTTGATTCTGAATGTAATTTCAGACAATGAGCATGAGTTCACTAGTGAACGTGTAGATGGCGCTAATCGGTCGCTCAACCGAAAATATGAGACTTATCAAGGATTTGGACATCGACAAGTAGGATTTCGTGGCCGAGCGGTTAGGCACTCCGGCTTTAGGAGGATCGTCTGATCGATGCGGGTTCGAATCCCGTCGGAATCCAAAATTTTGATAAGACTTTTCATTTCATAATGCCTAGATTGGCTGACCATAACCACAGAGTAAGTAAATACATATTGAACTTTTTGACTTGTTTCGTGCAGCAATGTAAGTAGTCCTACCTCTATTAAATCCGGAACCTACATTACATAAGCACTTTGTAGAAATGAGTTTTTACACGTCTTTTTTCAGGATTACCTGATGGCTGTAGTCCAAAAATATCCAGAGTTCAAGCAACCTTTAGACGTCTTGAATAGATACGAAGCCTTAGGTAAAATTACTACTATCTGTGTGTATCTGTAGTATTGTGTGCTCGAGACACAACATTTTATTAATACCTGACACACCATACCATGCTTCTAGCAAATAAACGATTTCATTCAATAGGGTCCAACCAATGTCCATTGAAAACTTGGCAAGCTAACTTGCAGCTAACTTGGAAGGAATGAAACCTGAACTGGAAGTATTTTCCTGAAATCGAGCATCCTTAGTAGCCTTTTCTTTCAACAATAATGTTGTATGCGGGATTTGAACCCACGACATCGAACCGTGGCGCCGTTTTTCCAACTGAGTTAGTGTTCTTAGAGTGCTCATCTAAAGCAGATGAAAACAACTGTTGTTTTAAAAATCAGGGTTTGATCCACGGCTTCACCGATCCTTCCAGCTAATGTTGATAGTCCTGCCCCCTTACCATGGCGTAGAAAAGTAACTTTTTTCCACTTTCTACGCGTTTTATCCACACTCTAATGTCATTACTGTCATTTATTTCTATTCTCTGGTACCTAGACAAACGCCATGGTAAGGGGGCTGGCTGGATATAAATTTAGATTTTGACGTATCACAGCTGCGGCTAAAAGTACTCTCGCTGAGCGCCAAGAGAGAGATCTGGAGATGTTGGAGAACGCTCGGCAGGAAATCGGGGCGCTAACTGAGGAGAAGAAACTATTCATCATGGGGCTGAATAATACGCTGGCCAACTTGAGGGTAAGAGGCTCATTCTTATTTCAATGTTAAAAAGTATTTATTCAGTACGTTTTCCGGTTCGAAGGACCAAAATTAAAGTGATGATGCTGAATCGAACTGTAAAACTTATTGAGAACTTGATACAAAGATAAAAAAAATATTTAGATCCACTAAAATTTCAGTGGCGTTACGACAAAGTGAGGAACCGTGTGATAAAATGGGAGCTCGCGTTGAACCGGCTGAAGGAGACGGCTGCGAAACGACACGTGGAGCTCTGCCACGTCAGGTGGGTTCATCTTGCCCATAGGCGGATCCAGGATTTTTTTCTGGGAACAAAAACTGTCAAAAATTTCACAATTTATTAATTTTTCGTAGTTAGTAGGTACACAAAAATATCGTTTGGGGGGGGGGGGGCACGTGCCCCCGTGCCCCCCCCCCCCCTGGATCCGCCTATGATCGATTCTATTACATTACAACGACTCTCGATGGGACCATTTAAGCAATGAGTATGCGACAGAAGTTCATGAACATTTTGATGCTTCGAAGTTCGGAACTTTACCTTATATTGGATGCTTTACCTTGCACCATTACTATTTGTGAAAAAAATAGGCAATTTTCCCAAACATAATGATGAAAATGAAGCTTTGAAAGCTATGTAAGGAGATTTTGTTGGTTTTTTCTCTAGTAGGTTAGGTAGTTCGTATGAGTCAGTGGCCAACTCTGGTGACGGAGTTTTTAGGCCGCCTTAAGGCCTCCGCCATGGCTTAACGACTTAAATAGCCGGGACCGACAATTTAACGTGCCCTCCGAAGCACGGAAGCGCTCAGATGAAAATGCCACTGGCGGTCACCCATCCACTTACCTACAGACCGTTTCGAACGTTGCTTAACTTCGACGATCTATCAAGAACGACTAACCAAGCACGACCACGAGCGCTTCACCTTAATTTAATAGTCCCATAGTCTTTTGAACCCTAAATGCAACAAGAATGGCATTAAACATATTTTTTTGTATTGGAGCATTTTTTTCGCTGACTGTACTTTTGCCAATATCGGTGAATGCAGTTCTAAGTACCTCAAAAAGTTAGGGAAGGTCTCCTAAGAACGTTTTCCTGTAGCTAGGTTGCCCTTAATGTCCCGAATCAAGAATGTGAAGTCCCGTCTCAAATATCCTGTGTACATACTTATTTATTTTAGCCTACATTGTCCCACTGCAGGTCAAAGGCTCATTTTCCAGACTTTTCTGTCTTTAGCTATAGATAGCCAGTCTGGTCACCATGTACTTAGATGACAATAAAGTTCTTGGAAATATTAACCCCCAGGTCGGCAATCTGGAGCCTCTACGTGAAAATTTGCAAGCAGAAGGGGATGCCCATAGATGTTCCGACCGGGGACTTTGAACAGCAGCTCGTGGTGATAATGCGGGCGCTTCTCGAGCTGAGGAGGATCTATCGAATTGCGCAGAAGAGGTCCCGGGAGAAGTAAGTGGGATAGAGAGAATAGATAGAACTAGAGCTTCTGCGCGCGGCTTCGCCCGCGTGGTACCAACATTTTGAATAGCCTATATACTATTCCAGGTCACTATCTACGCCTATGACAAGTTTCATCCAAATCAGTTCACTGGTTTAGGCGTGATTGAAACACAAACATCTAAACAAAACTCACAAACTTTCAGCTTTATTATATGAGTGGGAAGTGGGATATGAGTGGGATTGACGACCTCTCAATTTTGTGTGCTTTTCCTTACTCTCAGTTCTCAACTGAAAAGGAGAACCAGAGAGTTCATAAAGCTAATTTATTATTTTATAATTTGACATGTCGTCATAGTGACGTTTTATATTTAGATACTAATAATTTTATTAGTGATTTTATTTTGACAAAAGGTACAATGTACCATAGTAGGAATAGTAAATTGATAATTGCTAAATTGTTAGCATATAATATTTTTGATGGTGTTATAAGTAGTATAACACAATTAACTGACAAGCCGGGGGTTAGTAATATTACTAATCAGGGTATTAAAAAAATAGGGACTGTGGGTCAACATTTAAACTGACCACTTCGACAATGGGTAAGACAGGCACCTTTCATGTTGTACATCAGAACATGCAAGGTCTCCCCAGCAAAAAATTAGAATTAGAGTTGTTTTTAAATAAATTCAATGTAGATGTTATGTGTGTCACAGAACACTGGATTATAGAAAATGAGTTGCTCCCTTATCTTAACCATTACAATGTAATAAGTTCATATAAACGCAAGAGCGCCATAAGAGGCGGCTCTCTAATTATTATTAAAAATAACTTGAAATGCAAGGAACGTAAAGATATTGTTAACCTCTCTATCGAGAGGATTATTGAGCTGTCGTGCGTTGAGCTAGAGCGACATATCGTTGTAAGTATCTACCGCCCCCCCAGTGCTGATCATAGGATATATGAGTCCACTATGGAAGAAGTTTTACTTAAAATTTTTGAATGTAACAAAAACCTAATAATCTGCGGCGATTTTAATATTGATATATTGGTAGACACTGACAGGTTAACTAATTTATTTAAATGTTTTAATTTAAAACATCTCTTTTATGAGCCAACTAGGGTGACATCAGAAACGGCCACATGTCTGGACAATGTCTTCTGTAACTGTGTACCGATTAGTAAATCTTTAGTAAAAAATTTTGAGGCCGATCACTATGGTCAAAGTGTCGTTTTTCCTAATTTCACATTAAATAAACCTGTAAAGTTCTCATATCGGCCCATCACAGTGAGTCGTATTATAAAGTTTCAAAGAAATATAGAACTCAAAATGTCACTTTTACCTTGTGTAGAAAACCCAAATGACCTATTTGCCAGTTTGTCAAATCTTATTATTGAGGAGCATACGGAAATATTTAAATTAAAGACCTGCTTAACTAAAGCTTGTGTGAGCTTTGTAGACTGGGCAACGCCAGGTATTTATCGAAGTAGGAATAGACTGTATGATCTTTATGCTACTAGAGAACTAATGCTTCACAACCCATCACATATCTTATACATTAAGAACTATTCTAAAATATTTAAAAAAGTATGTCAAGCAGCTAAATCAATGCATTTGAGAAATAAAATAGAATCTTCTTCGAATAAAATTAAAGCCACTTGGAAATTAATAAATAATGAATCAGGTAAATCAAAACATGGTTTTAAACAGATAAATTTAAAAGTTAATGATACTCTTTTAACCAATAACACTGAAATAGCTAACGCGTTTGATAGTTTTTTTTCTAATGTAGCCCAGGTTGCGACCCGGTCACTCAATTCCTCAGCTTCTAGCGCACTGGCCTATCTAGAAACTGGTGTTACTCAGATTAACAGTGAGTTTGAGTTCAGTTATGTGAGCGCAGATCATATAGTCAAAACATTTAAGACTTTGAATATCAAAAATACTGAGGATTTATGGGGAATATCAACGAAGATACTAGCTACTATTGTCATTGATATTGCACCATGTCTAGCTTATGTCTTTAACAGATGTGTTGACGAGGGTGTTTTTCCTGACCTTATGAAGTTTAGCAAACTTATTCCTTTATTCAAATCTGGCAATGAAAGCGACCCTGCTAACTATAGACCAATTTCGATTCTGCCTGCATTAAGTAAAATATTTGAAAAAGTTATTTTGAATCAATTGCTAGCTCATTTTAATCTCCATGGACTACTGCATAATTATCAATTTGGATTCACCAAAGGTCGTTCAACAACTGACGCGGGTACTTTGCTTCTAAAGCACATCTATGAAGCCTTTGAAAACTCACAAGACGTGATCGGAGTATTCTGTGATCTGTCCAAAGCATTCGATTGTGTATGTCACGAGACTCTGATTTCTAAGTTAAAATATTATGGCGTTCAAAATAAAGCTATAGACCTTGTCCAATCATATCTCTCCAATAGAGTCCTTAAGGTCGATGTAGGTGGCGAAAGGTCTTCAGGGTCAATTATTGACATGGGTGTACCACAAGGCTCGATATTGGGCCCGTTCTTGTTTCTAGTGTATATAAATGACCTCCCTTCTTTTGTAAAAGACATGTGTGACATTGTTCTGTTTGCTGATGATACCTCTTTGGTTTTTAAAGTTGATAGATATAAAGAAGAGTACGATGATGTTAATGCGTCTCTGTCTCTAATTTTAAACTGGTTTACGGCTAATAATCTCTTACTTAATGCCAAGAAAACTAAATGTATTAAATTTACTTTGCCTAACGTGGTTCACAAAGCAACAAAAATTGAATTAAATGGGGAAGCACTCAATCTGGTCGATACCGCTATTTTCTTGGGGCTAACTGTTGATTCCAATTTGCAGTGGGGGGCTCACATTGAAAGACTTGCAGGTAGACTGAGCTCCGCCGCATATGCAGTTCGTACGATTAGGAGATTGGCTGACGAAGAGACAGCTAAGATAGTATATTATAGTTACTTCCATAGTGTGATGTCATACGGTATATTTCTCTGGGGTAAAGCAGCCGATATTCAAGATATATTTGTTTTGCAAAAGCGAGCTGTCCGTGCGATTTACAAATTGAAACCACGGGACTCACTGAGACAACGTTTTAAAGAAATAAATATTCTAACAGTTTTTTCCCAGTACATTTATGAAAACATTTTGTATACTCATAAAAATATAAATAACTTTAGAAAAAAAAGTGATGTGCATAGCATTAACACAAGAAATAAGAATAAACTTTATTTGCCTAAATTTAGATTAGAAAAAGTAAAAGGTTCTTTTATGGGAAATACGATACTTTTTTATAATAAACTTCCTGAAAACGCGACTAAACTGCCTATTCGAAGATTTAAAACTTACATAAAAAATACTCTTGTAAAAAAAGCTTATTATTCACTTAAGGATTATATTAATGATAAATTCGCGTGGCCTGATGTCGCTCTGCCCCTCGACGGCTGATGTGTCCTCAATGTCTTTGCTATCTTGTATTATATAATTTAAGCAATTGGTAGGTACCACCTAAGTTATCATAAGTTTAGATTTAAGATGGATCACCTAAAAGAAAGATAGGCCCCAAACCGTGTTTGTTGCCCTGATTCTTCACGGTATTGGTCGCGAAGGAACAGGAGTAAAATCACCTAGTTTTAAGACGTTTCAAAGTGATCCCAGCGGTCCTACTGAATAAATGCTTTTTGACTTTGACTTTGACTTTGACTCTGTAGCGCAGTGGGCGAAGGCCCGCCTGCGACGCAAAAGGTAGTTCGATCCCCGCGGCGGGACCAATGTTTGTATGATCGACAAATATTTGTCTCCGGTCTGGCTGTTTCTATGTATTATTTGAGTTGATTATTTAGTATTATGATGGATCACATAAAGGGCAACGAACACGTTTGGGTTTCTTTTATTCCTTCGCGACCACGGTATGTCTTGGTCGCGAAGGAATAGGAGAGAATCACCTAGTTTTATTGCAAGTGATTCCAGCGGTCCTACTGAACCAATAAATTTTTGAAAAAACATTTTTGTACATAAAGAAATGTACATTTTTGACTTTCACTCCGCCTAAAGCAGTTTGACCTACGCTTCATTAAAGCTAGTGAGAATATTGTACCTATGTTAAAACACATTTTTTTTTTCAGGGATGCTGAGTCGATGCAAACTGCATAAACAAACAATGTGCCTACGAGTCAACAGGCCTATGTTTACTAATTTAATGTTCCTTTCATACCAAAATATTGTTTAACCCATGTCAATTATTAGCTGCAATTTATATTTGTATTTAATTTAATGAATAATGTGCTAAATCTACACTTGTACAAATAAATATAAAAAACTTTTAACGTTACGTATTATATTTTCTTTAAGTATCGTGGTCATGCTTGCTAGTCGTTCTTGATAGATCGTCGAAGTTAAGCAACGTTCGAAACGCTCTGTATGTGGATGGGTGACCGCCAGTCGCATTTTCATCTGAGCGCTTTCGTGCTTCGGAGGGCACCTTAAATTGTCGGTCCCGGCTATTTAAGGCGTTAAGCCATGACGGAGGCCTTAAGGCGGCCTAAAAACTCCGTCAGAGTTGGCCACTTACTTACTTTTTAAGTATGTTAATTATTTACTAACTCCCTATACTTGTTAAGAGACTTGGTCAATTTCAGAACAATTATAAATTCGGAGTATAACATCAATCCTTTCATATTAATGGGTCTTTGAAGCGATTAATTTGGCAAAGTTTCAAACTTTCCTCGTTTAATTACGCCGATTAAATCGTAAAGTCGTTAAGATCCTTTCAGACAGTCAGACATCACGTACCCCAGGTACCAAATTTCAGAAGAGCTTTAAACTAGGTAGAGTTTTTTACAACATTAGTTTTAGATTTCTTAAGTGAATATATAAAATTGTGAGGAAAAACTTAAGATTTATAAAATGGTAGAATTGTAGGTAGGTTTCAGAACACCATTACCACGTCTACAAGGCCCTTATGAAGTAATCATTTGAATTAGCCCCTTAAATACCAGAAATTGACATCATTTCGACCCAATTGTTCCAATACTCGCAATGGCCACATCCACAATCAACTCCGAAAAAATATGCAATTATCTACATTACGTTGAATTACCTCTCAAGCTTGCTGCATGCTGGGAATGGTATCCCAAACCAAAGTTTTTGAAACAAGTGATGATAAATAACCTCTATCTAGTTAAGGAGACCACCCTGCATCCCATACTAGGATAAGAAATAAGTATAAGTTTTGATGCCTAAGCAAATCCATTGTTCTCAAAAATGCAGATACAGCTGAAACGCTCGGCTGTATCCTGCCCATGTATTATTCACTAAGTATAAGTTTTGATGCATAAGCAAATCCATTGTTCTCAAAAATGCTGATACAGCTGTCTCTGAACGATCGGCTGTATCCTGCCCATGTATTTCATTACTAAAATAAACCTCAAATCGGTCATACGTTTCTTAGTTTTATTTTTAGATTAAATTAATATTTCTAAGTTTTTAAAAAAGCAAATTGACGTTCCCAAATTAAGAGTGGCGCAGCCGAAACGGATTCTCTTAATTTCCACGGGTATTTCCGCGTTTTCCAACGTCCAAATTCGTTGGGACATTTTTCGAGAAATCCATGTGAAGTGAATCCGTCGAACCAAATAAATATATCTCTTAAAACGGGTAAAGAAAAGCTGAGCATGGGAGTAGCGGTCGGTTGGTGAGTAAAACTTTTCGCCATTCCTGTCCCTCATATTCCTACTCATATTTTCCTTGTTTTTTTAAATAATGTAAATCATTGTTATTTTGAGATCAGACCTCTCTCGTTATAACGATCTGGTTACATATCTAATGTAGACAGGTATGAAATTTTACCTTCGTTCTAAAAATAGAATAGCCATAGAGTTACGAAACTGTATGGAGGCGACAGATTAAAAATCATCTTCGCTCAATAAGTAAAAGTTTAAGTTCAAATTAATGTTAAGTGATCTCTAAATCGATCTTAAATTTAATTAAATGTAATTTTAAATTAACTCTATAAAAACTTTATATTAAAAATAATTTTATATAGGAAAAAATATTTCCTCCCTATTGTTTGCTTTTTATTCTCTTTGTATTATTTTAATTGTGTGTATTTTTTTTTGTGTGTATTTTTATTTTGTGTGTGTAATTTTTTTTTGTGTAATATGAAAAGTGTTAAAAGTTGCATCCTCTGATCCGTGCATAACTCTATCTATCGCGATGACGACTCCAGTGATTAAATTAGTTCCAAAAGAAATTAGTCAGTTAATTCCACTTTTTGAAGGTGATCAAAGACAGTTAAATTTATATTTGAGAAAATGCCAATACGTGATCGATAGATATGGCCGTAATGAAAGCGAGGAACAAAGCCTTTACATTTTTAACGTTTTAACTAGTAGGCTCACAGAGAATGCAGCTGCGCTTTTATCAGAACGCGACGATATTGTGACTTGGTCTGCGTTGAAAGAATTGCTCATCCAGCATTTCGGAGATCCGCGTAGTGAAGAGTGTATAAATATTGAATTAGAGTCATTGAAAATTAAATCAGGTGAAAGTTACTTAGATTTTTGTAATCGAATCCAAAGTGTGCGATCATTATTGATGTCAAAAGTGAAAACGACCGAGAACAACGAATTAAAACACGCGAAACTGATTATATATAATAATACGGCTCTGAATGTATTTTTATATAATCTTCCTGAGTATATGGTTCGGGTAGTTAGACTGAAGAAACCTTCGACGTTAGAAGCAGCGTTGAGCATAGTGTTAGAAGAAGTCAACTTCTCAGAACAATATAATACGCGAAATCGTATACATGGCAACAGCCAGGTTTTAGGATCAGGTTCAAGGCCATTGGTTACTCAACCTCCCGGGTTCACGCCCATGTTGCCTAACAACATTGTAACGCCCAAATTTAATTTTGGTATGCCCCAAAATGCACCATTTAGGATGCCTAACATCCAAGGACAAGGTCAAACACAAAACTACGGTACAATCCGCCCACCAACATTCGGGTATAGACCACAATTTGGCCTTCAGCCACAACAACAATTCGGTTATCAACCGCCCCAACAATTGAATAACCAACAATTCGGCTATAAGCCGCCTCAACAATTTAATAACCAACAATTCGGTTACAAACCATTCCAACAAATTGGTTATAAACCACCTCAACCAAATATTAATAATCAACCTTTTGGTTATAAACCTCAGTTCGGAATGCCGTCGCAAACTTCACAGACAGGGTACCGTCCCCAACAAGTTCAACCCCCTCAGTTAAATTCAGGTGACGTAACTATGAGGACAGCGGTCCCTAAGTCTCAACAAGGGTTCAAACTAAATGAACTGCCTGTAGATTACGATTATGACGAAAACCACTTCTATAACGGAACAGAATACAGTAACTGTGACGTTACTGAACTAAATTACTGTATTGAAGACTATGATGACACCAACACTGATGCTATAATTAAAGTCAATGCTCTAGACTCTGAAGATGAAAACCAATCTAAGAAAAACGTAGTAAAAGTAATTGATGAGATTGATAATTTAACAAAAGCAGAGAAAAGGGTACGTAACAAGTCATCGACTTCTACGATATCAGATACGAGTAGAACAGCAACAGCTAGCCCCACGGTGATTTCAGACACATTGTCTAGACATAGCATCGATAACGTTGATTATCCTGCACGATTAGAATCAATAAAATCTCAAACGATTCATTCAGCTGTAGAATTAAATTCAATTGGAATCCCTATTTTGCATGAGACAGTCGACACCAATCAAATGATAATCCATCCATGGTTTAAAAATGAAATACAAGTAAGGAATCGAAGTGAGAAACGGAAAATATTCGAAATTTTCCTACCAAAAGACAAATCAGATTTAGTCAAAGAATTAGGTAAAGGTCATGCTAAACGAACAAAAGTATTTTATGAAAATTTGGCAGATAAGATGGTAGAAATCAAAGAAAATAATAGGGAAAAGAAAGGTGAATACGAAAAAGAAATTAAAACGATATTTGCTAAAAACGTTGCCCCGATTCGTAAAATCAAAAATAGTAAAAGAACTAGAAAGAAACGTGTTACCAATTCAGTAGGAGAAAGGAAGACTAAAGTTCGTATTAAAAACATATAACGCCCTACACAGGTGCAGCCTACTTCTAGATGAAATTACATACAGAGTTTATTCGCGATTTAACTAAAGACAAATTTCAACAACTGGTACCACATTAGCGGTTTAAAAGAGAACTTATTAATCCATTGGGTTCAATTATAAAAATTGTAACAGGAAATCTTGATAATGATGATGCGATTAGATTTCATAAACTTACTTCCGAATTAAACCACAATCAAATTGTAATTTTAAAGAAACTAACTTTGGTCTCTAAAATGTTTGATAGCTTTATTAATGTAACAGGAAAATTGAAACTGCTCTAGAATTAAGTAGAGTATGTATCTTACATCAATATTATTATCATGAATTCTTCTGAACTACTGTACCATATCGAAATTATTTCGAAATCTTAAAGTTTAGTTTATTTGCCTATTCCAGAAAACTTGTGAAAATTAGAAAAATCAGATCACATTAATTATTAAAGTTCCTTTAACTTATAATTATTTTAAATTGTACTCCTTACCGATTTTCAACCAATCCAAAAACAAAACCCTTACAATTTTCCCTTTATATCCTTACCTTTTGGCGAAAGGTACGAAATACTTACCGATTGTGAAACCGTGCCGCCCGTTATCAACTGGCGACTATTTTCTATGTACTTCAGAGAACCAAGCTTTGTACTATGAGCTTACCTGTACTGAACAGCTCATGAGATTCGACGAAGATCCCACTCACTGTTCGCAACATCAAGTTCAGATAGAGGAGGTTAAAATCCAGCAAGTCAATCCTGATAGTTGGATACTGTTCAGTCGACTGAGAATGACGCTAACTAAATTCTGCGGCAAGGAAATTACTAAGCAATCAGTTTTCGGCACTTACCTCGTGACTTTCAACGAGCCATGCGATTTAGAGATAAATGGAATTCGTATGAGCCACCATATCTACATAGAGACGGATGTCGTCGAGCCATTTCGTCATCTTACCCCAGCTACGGAACGCGAGTCTATCCAGTGCACGCGCACTCAATATGAAAGGCGTTAGTTTAGATGAAGTGAAATACATGTCGTACTCTTTAAAGCATAGTGAAGTGTTAGAAAGTGTTTTAAATGATAAAGATCAGTTTAAATTCAGTGAAAATTTAGGTTACGCATCTTTAGGCTTAGTAACTTTGTGTTTTTTTATACTTTTACTTTATGTGTTTCGTTTTAAACTGTTTAAATTGTGTAAGCAAAATTATCGGAACAAATCGCAAGATTCACCCGATAATTTTCCTCTTAGGGATGGAGGAGTTAAGGAGACCACCCTGCATCCCATACTAGGATAAGAAATAAGTATAAGTTTTGATGCCTAAGCAAATCCATTGTTCTCAAAAATGCAGATACAGCTGAAACGCTCGGCTGTATCCTGCCCATGTATTATTCACTAAGTATAAGTTTTGATGCATAAGCAAATCCATTGTTCTCAAAAATGCTGATACAGCTGTCTCTGAACGATCGGCTGTATCCTGCCCATGTATTTCATTACTAAAATAAACCTCAAATCGGTCATACGTTTCTTAGTTTTATTTTTAGATTAAATTAATATTTCTAAGTTTTTAAAAAAGCAAATTGACGTTCCCAAATTAAGAGTATCTATGCATAGTTTTGTTTTCTCTTGCAAGATCGGCTATAGGCCTTTCAGTGCATTTGTACACTGAGTGGACTGGTATAATGTCATGTTTGCACGAAATTGCTGATTCCTTACCTGTCCTTGTTTCAATAATCATCGTCTCATACTACGCTATTCATCGAGACGATCTCTACGCGCTGATAAACTTCATGAATGAGAAGTTCAGGTACCATTCAGCTCGTGGTCTTACGAATATGACGATGATCAGGAGCTATGCAGCAGCGTTCAGGTTTGCGAAGATCTACACGGCTTGTACGATGTTTAGCGTGACTATGTATTCTACGTTGCCGGTTTTTGTATACTGTAAGTACCTACCTTTATTATTTAAATCACTTACCTATAGGGTACCTATAGGAAGCGGAAGGTTTTTATGCATCACAAAAATGCGGGATTGAAATCCACGATCTCATTTCGCTCTAACATTGATAAAATGCTATCAATTTTAATGTTATAATGACAGGGTGGACAAAAGAGCCCATCAAGGCTTGGTTCTACGTGGATGTGACGTGGAAACCACAGCTCGTATTTGTGTTCCTGCAGTCACTGGTTACGCAGTGGTTCGTGGGCTTGGCTATGGGACAATTTGGTAAGAAAATATGACTGGAATACGATTCTTGCTGATGCCTAATGGTAGGTACCTACCTATCAAAAATCATTACGTTTATTCAATCTTATAAAATCAAGACTAGTATCCACTTACCTACGTTAAACACCCTCTCCAACAGGACCATATCATCAGATCCTTGGTTCATTGTTTCCAGCCTTCTCTCTATTGCTATCTCATGTCCACTATCTCAGCTTACCAAAATCTGCGATGATTGAAGCTCTCCTCTCGTGAGAGATCCTCTCGCAGTGGTTCGTGGTAGCCTGTCGTCTTTACTCAATACTATTTTCATGTTCTCTCTGCCATCTTGCTTTATCTTAGGGACCAATGACAAACAAAAATTCCAGGTGTATTCTTCGCCGCCAACTCCATCCTAATCTGCGGGCAGTTAGACCTTCTCTGCTGTTCCTTGAGAAACCTGCGCTACACAGCCTTATTACAACATGGGGTCATACACTCTGCTATCGCGGCTGCACACAGCGACATACAGCTCGATGAGCTGCATGGATATGTTTACAACCAGGCCGAGATGCTAGAGTCTAGCTACCATTATGATACGAGAATTGTGAGTACAGAAGCTGTTGGTAGACTTATCACGGTAGAAGCCACTTCTGAATTTGAAATTTTGAAAGCTTTATAAACCTGTAGGTACCTGAGTAAAAGCTCTACCTAGGTGAATATTTAATGGTCTCCACATCACTTCTTTTACAGGATAACAATCTCAAGGGCATGAAATCTCAATTTGGTAAGTATTGACTGCTGTGGTAGGTATCATAATCTGGAATAATAGTTTGGCTTTCTCGCTCTGGAAAACGACAAGTATCAACTACTTTTATTTAGATTTTTTGCCGAATGTCTGCTATTTCGCAAAAGAGCCAAGCTCCAACCAAATGCAATTTAATAACGTAAGTTTGTATGATTAAGATATCTACAGCGCTGAATACGACGAGGCGACAATGCGCGCGCTTCGCGACTGCGCGGCGATGTGCCAGGTGCTGATGGAATACAAGAACCGCTTCGAGCGCTTCGTGTCTCCGCTTCTCGTGCTGCGGGTGGTTCAGGTCACGCTGTATCTGTGTACACTTCTGTATGCTGCTACTTTGGTAAGAATGAGCTGGCCTTGTAAGCAATGGAAGTCCCTAGTTTTGATGTTGACAAATATTTACAAATCAGTCTAATTTTTCAGGCTCATTTTATTTCTTTTCTTCCAGAACTTCGACATGATGACAGTGGAATACCTGGCCGCGGTAGCTTTGGACATTTTTGTGTATTGCTACTATGGAAACAAAATAATTTCACAGGTAAACAAGAGGCAAGAATTTTATGCAATTTCTATGGAATTCACAAAAAGACACCGAACTTGAAAACGTGAGACTCCCTATTTTGGGCCTAAGAGTCTCATCCCTTAGGCCCTAAATAGGAAGTCCCCCTTTTTGAAACGAGGTCACGGATCGAACTTTTCTTTCCTGTCACTCTTAAGTACAGAGCATTACCTGATGGTCCTTATTTTGTTACACCAGGCTGAATGTGTATCTACAGCCGCGTACCAAAGCGCATGGCATGCTATAGGCGTGCGACCGCGACGCGCCTTGCTGAATCTCATCTTAGCTAACAGACGACCCGTCGTCGTCAGAGCTGGGCGATTTCTACCCATGGACTTGCATACTTTTGTTGTTGTAAGTATAGTTTATGAGGTATTATCAAGATTTTTAAGTGCTATCAAACATGGCGGCATTTTGGCATTAGCTCAGTTGGTGGAGCATCGACAGCAAAATTTGGAATGCATCCTGTGTTTCATAACAAGTCGAGTAGAGATAATACTTTTATCTATGAAAAATATGATTAATATTTTTCCTTACCGTACCTAGTAATTTATTTTTGAATACTCTTGACTAAAATGATGCTTTCAGATTATCAAGACATCATTCTCATACTACACCCTACTGGTGAATGTCAATGAAAAATAAGCTTCAATTAGTTGAAGCTTAACAAGCAAACAAAAAAAAAAGCAATACAAGTGACTACCTGCGCTCCCGCGGTTCCACGGGATTCTTTCATTTTTTCGGGATAATAAAAAGTAGACGATATCCTTTCCTGGGAAAAACCTTTATCCACGCCAGTTTTCAGCCTAATCTGTTCAGTGGTGGGGGTGCAATAGGAAGAGTTACTTTCACATTTATAACATTACGAGACACAAACAAAATAAAATATTAGAAGATATTCTTGTTCAATAAATATTATTCTATTCTATTCTTGAGTTTTCTTGCTAACCCACCATTCTGTACTCTTCTATACTCTATACTTAAATACAACCTATAATATTATCACTCCTATCAGCCAGCCTATCATAAATTAGTGGTAGGAATCCTACTAAAATAAAAGAATAAAATATTTAAGAAGTATTTTATTAAAGAAATTAATATACAATTCTTTTCATACATCTGTAGATCATTGATTCAATATTGTTCGGTGAACGACGCGGTTCAGTCTACAATAAACATAACGGGCCTTGCGCATATAGCTTATCGGTGGATGTATCGTCGGATAGCAGTTTTAATCTCCAGGTCTATCTGTGACAGGCTAGTCAATATCGTAAGACGTTATTTAACAAAAAATCTAGTTTTTTACGAAATTATCGTATGTCAGTGCGCCTGCGCGTTTCAATAAGTTTAAAACCACTATGTTTTTAGCTTCTCACCAAATCCTACATTTTCACTTCTTTCCTAATACATTCAAGATTACTAAGATTTGGTGATAAAGGGAATTCAATGACCATAGAGTCTGCGCAAGACCGAAGCACTAATCCGACCAAGGGACGGTAGTTATTACATGTTCCATGTTCTACGCGGTACGATATTACGCTTACTACTTATTATAAAGAGTTTATTCTCAATTACATTTTGTCATTAATTTTAATGCGATCTAGCGGTTTCTACGTCAACTGCTCTTGAATCTTGTATAGTTCGCCAGTCTTGTAGTAAAATAGATAAATCTGATTAGACAAGGGCTTAAACCACAATCTATGAGAAAGTTCCAAGTAAGCATGACTACCAGTTAACGCGTTCCCTGCCATGAGACGACGTAGCAACCTCTAACTTGTTACAGGCACTGATAGTGTTAAAATACCTATGAAAGCTTTAACAATCGGTTAATTATAGACCCAGCCTTATTGCCAATTTGAAATCCATTCCAAGTTGTCATCCCAATAGAGCTCAACCAATCGCACAATACGAAAATGACTATTGAAGTCTAGGCTAGGTTTCTAATGTCAAAATGAAGCCGATTTCCATTGTAAGTTGAGGGCCCCGGTACAGTTGTGTCTGTTATTGCTTACTTAATTACCAATTAGCGGTAAATAGTAACTATTACTTACTCAAAGATGGAGATCAAAGCCCAAACATATAGAATCATCAAAAGCACTATCAGTGAAAGATACAAATTCAGTAGAATTAGACGTAAAAACCGCGCGAAAACTTACATTACAAGACCGAATTGGGCTTACCAGATCTCAGATGCGTTTACGTACAATTATATAAGCTCTGGTAAGCACAACTTAGCTCAACTCGCACTTGGCTTGATCTGATCAGAAAGTTACGTACAATCAGCCAGTGCGAGTACTAAGCAGACACACATTACATCCGTCCGCATTTAAAACGACCACGAGTGGCGCAGAGCTTACTAAACTGCCTTTACTTTAGCATACAAAATATAATTACTAATAATAATTGTCTCCTGCACCATCGACAGATAGCTGGATGTATCAAAGTTTTCTTTTGGATTACTGTCAAAACGTTGACATTCCTCCCAAGGATTGTTGTTTGGAAATATTGTTTATGGTTATCTGTTTGCTAACATTAAAAAAAAAGGTTTGAATTTCAAAGCAAAATCGCTTTAGCGTTTAGCTGGCTATTATGTGCACATTCATTTTCGAATTTATTCCTTAGATGTCAAGGTTCATTTTTGTATGATGGGGTGCGTAAAGTGCATTTTATTGCCACATTCGCCCAATAAATCAAAAACTAATGATAGTCATAGACAAAACCAATCTTAGTTTATCCAAAAAAACGTTTGAAATGATAGTGATTTTTCAAATATTTGCAATTGGTGTGGAGATTGCTTCCACAGTCACAAAATAGGTAAAGTAACTACTTTGTCGATGGTAAAAGAGGATTTAAGTGCAAAACTGGCAGTTTACTCTAAAATATGGAAATTAAATTAAATTACCTCCAAGTGACGCGGGAATACCTAGTATTCTCGCGATTCTAGTAAATTACCTTACATGAATAATTGGAGACTGTATCCAGAAATGAACATGATTAGGAAATCTTACAGTAATGAATTTTGGCAAATGTAGGCCTTGAAGCAGTTTTGAAAAGATCTGACCAGGAAACTTGTCAACCCTTGTACGATAACTTGACCATAACTCATCCATGCAATTCATTGTGGTCTAGTTAATCACACCAATGGGTTTAGTAATCTCATTGGATAAAGTTTACGGTATAAATCATAATTGTTTAACTGATAAAAAATGCAGTACACAGTACACACTTCGAAGCGTTCTATTGACAGTTGGCAACACCTGATCTCCACACATTTATTAGATACATTTCATGAATGTGAAAGAACTGGCTTTGAAGCTTAAGCATAATGTAGCTTGACTATCTTGCTAGTTAATACAAAATCCTAATTATTTCGTACTTATCTCTAAACTGTCAACATACACTTCGTTTCTTGACGCTTGTTCGAACCGACACCTATAGTCACATACTATTTTACCAATCTAAGAAAACTATTATTGAAAATCAAGTTAGCGCTAAGCAAAACGCAAGGTCAAGTTTTCTCGAAATTGTTTATAGCTTTCAGATTTAATTAGAGACAAAATACTTTTTTATTCAACGGACCACCATAGTTTGTCGTATAATGCTTAAATTTTTGAATTTGATGACTACTTTATTTAATCGTAAAAAGATCACATTCCCAAGGCGGTAGACATTTTCTCAGATCACTTAAGATACCTTGAAGCTGTCTAATGGGGTAGTCAGAAGTACATCCAAATATTTGTATTTTATCTTTCTCTAATAAACCTGGCTTAACCAATATCATACTTTGGTTTTAGTCATTTGACTTAAGTATTTGAGAGGTGCAAATCTTCGTTTTAGATGTATGATTAAGTATTTCATATACGCATTTAAGTGTAGATTCGAGCAAGCAATCAGCAACATAGAGACCGTACATCGGGTAGGAAGGATCCGTGCGTCGCGCCGCGTTAGCTGTGGGCAGGACAAAACAAACGTTAGGGCACATTGGAATAAGGGCGGGTTTTGAGTGATGCTTTCATTCTTTTAAAAGATTTAGAGGAATTTAATGTGAGGGAAAGATTTTTATATAGATATATGGATTGAAACAGACTACGTCGACCTTTCTACTAAACATGTATGGTCATCTCATTATAAACTAATCGAATAAGGTATAAAATGCTGAAGCAAGCGTTAAACCAAATGTAACTTAAGGATATGTCCCTCAAACAATCCCGATCGACACTACATGACACTTTATTCCCTCAAACCAAAACATATAGGCCCTTACTTATAAACTTGGAATTAAGTTATGTCATGCATAACCTATGCATAACCATACAAATTTTAGTTTATGCATGACATAACTTAATGCCAAGTTTATTAGTAAGTACCATATTTTCTTTGAAAGAATCACTCAAAACAACAATTAATATAAATTAACTGGATGTAAGGTAAAATATGTTATGTAACACATGAGGAAAAACAAATACCTATTGTAGACTACACATGCATATAGTAAACACAGTATATGTTACGAACATTAAATGAGTTCACACGACATTCCGTTACCTTTTAATTTCTTCATATATCTCTGAAGTGGCACAAAACTAGGCGTTAATCAAACAACCATTTTAAGTCGGATTAGACCGTGTTTAACTTGTTACAGATTTACTATTTTTGATTGTATGTAATGCTCGTTAAAAAAATAATATAAGTGGTTACTCTCGCATTTGGTTGATATTAAAACGTGGACAGAAATAATTTGTGTTTAACAAAATTTTGAATCTTTTAAGCGTTTTTGTTGAAAGGAGTATCATAACTGTGGGTTAAAAAAAAAAGTTTATATTACTGAAGTTTTTATTAAATATACATATGATTGAATACTCTTCCTGTTTTTGGGGGCGATACACTTACACCCAATTTATATGAAGATCTTAGCAGAGACCTGTCTTTAGGAATTCTTCTTTTTGTCGTGTCACTAGTCCTTTCCAACCAGAATGAAAGTATTTTAAGTCAGAGCTATCGATATCCCTAAGCGTGTTATTGTATATTCAACCCTCTATCGTATAGTTATAAGACTCACTTCTTTTTGTTCTTGGGCTGTGCGCGAGGCGGCGTGTTGGGACGGCCCATGTTGAGGCCGGAGTACAGTTTGCGCTTGTCCGCCGGCTTCAGGATTTGGAACGAGCACATTAGAGTCTCGTCCACTGACATCAGTGCGCCTGGAAACCATACACATTCATTAATGTACTGAAAACAGTGGCAAGAAAATGAGGAGGGCTGTACTCAGAAGTGGGTGGATTGGATGTGGGCTGATTTGGACATGTCTCTGACTACACCCTCTTAGACATCTTCAAATGATCTGGAGTACATAAAAAGATCTGATAGAATGTCTATCGCGCCTTGGGGATACAATTGTGACCCTGTGTGCGCAATATTTGTCCAGTTAATCCTGCCATCTCAGTCTGGGCCGACCACGAGGTAGTTTTGCACTTTGTGGGTTCCAATCTGTGGTTATTTTAAGACACTGGGGTCTGAATTGGTGACGCTTTCAGTAGACCACCAGTGCTCTAACATGTGCCTTACATGATGAGTACAGGAAGATAATCAACTACCTGCAAAATAAGGGTTAAAATGTCATAGCTTACCAGCGTTATCAAACTCGCCGCAGTAGTTGGGCGCAGAGAAGAGCGTGACGAGTTGCCGCTTCGCGAAGAACTCGTAGCCGTCCTCCACCACTTGATGCGCTCGGCAGATCAGATCGAACTCGTGCTTCGACAGGAACTTGCCTACCACCTGAGTTCATACAAAGATGAGTGATTTTCTTGCAGTTTTTAGGGTATAAAATTAAATATCTTCTCCAAAAATGGACGTGTTTGCGCTATGAAGATTTTATTGGACAGACCAAGTAAATGTTTCAAACCTCGAAACCTAGACCAAGCAAATTCTACATAAAACTTGAGATTGTAATAGTCTGCCCCTTATTAAACTATCAAAGGAATTTCCTAAATTCCGCTTCAGAAATGTAGCCTCAAGTGTTTCGCTAGCAAGTCTAGACTACTAAGTCAAAAGTAACAATATAGTAAAGTACCAATTTATGACATCTTTACTGTACGTACGGCTTGGAGATGCTTTTTACGATTTATATGTTTTTATTTTCTAGTTCCAAAGTGTCTGTTATTTTACGATGGATGTCATAAATAAAGGTTTTTTCTTTCTTTCTAAAAGTCTTGTGTACGAGCTGCAGCAGCAATCGAAAATCATCGGCACGGACTATACAAACATTGCTGTAAATCAGGAACCATCGTCACGAAGACTACAAACATTGCCAGTTATTAAAGATTTATTACAGCAATACGTAACCTATCTACGGAACTTTCTAGCTAGACGATGAATGGGAGTTATCAAATGCAAAGGTCAAGTATGCGGACACGAATGTTTACCGCACTGCGTGTCATTGTGATAAATACTGACTGGGAAGTGTCAATCACGCAGCGATTAAAATGCGACAGGCGACAATTTCTTTTTAATCAGCCTCTGTTCAAAGTGCAAGAAATAATCACTGAGACCTGATCCAGAAAGGTCTTGCACCTAATAAAACTTCAATCCTGATTGTTATTTGCGGGATAAATGTAAGTTCGTATGAGTCAGTGGTACTCTGCTGGCGGAGTTTTTATGGCACCTTAAGGCCTGTCATGTCATGCATGGCTTAACGACTTAACAACCGATATCGACAATTTAACGTGCCCAAACGAAGCACAGCTTCGGGGAGCTTCGAGGGATGGCATTGCTGTATAGAGAAAGACTGTATAGGAAAGAATTGCGTTTGAGGAGTGTATTTTACCCATTGGATTACAATATGCTGCAAAACATGAAGATGACAACAAAACAAGCTTAATTTTACCTCTGTGCCAAAAGTGAAGCTGACTCCACGATCGTTCTCTCCCCATCCAGCGGTGTCCTTATCAGGGTCAGACCACAGCAAGTCGCAGAGTAGTCCCTGGTCGGGCACGTCGGTCGGCCGCATGATCCGCCGGATCTGTTCCATCGCCTGTAGGTCCGGCGAGAGGCCGCCGTGGCAGCAGAATATCTTTTCGTCCACTGGAAACAAATACATTTGTTACAACTTTGCTGAAATTTAAGATTTTAAAGACTAAACCTATCAATGAGTAACGGAACAACTCTTGAATGAAATGTTCTGCTGTCTTTGAAAAACAGACGGGAAAAGTAGCTATCTCTTGGGAATAAACGTGAAACGTTTATTAAGAGTTATTTAATTCTTTGTGTATCAGCGTAAAAACCAGCTGAATAGGTAGGTTAGCTGGTAGAGATATGGTTACAATCTTAGATCATGCTGTTTACGTCTTTCAAGTATTTTAATCTACCTGGCATTATTTCAGAAAACAATTTTTCCTAGTCAACAATTTGAGCAAGTGTACTTCATTTAGTTAAGACTTATAGAGCTCGAAACATGATCATCTGAGATAATGATGAGTGTGACCTCTCGTATTTGCTTACTACGTTACAGAGGTCGTCTTATCTTGCCACTGTTTGCTCTGACTGTTTATTTACTTTATTCAATTGAGACGAAGGTGAATTCTAGTGGCAGAAACTAGGTATCAGCATAATATTATTTACCAACACATGACTGATTTTTAAGACATTCGTATATGCAAACATTCATTCATCATTTACCATGCGAAATTGCCGTATGAATATTATTTAGTACTGAAAAAGCTTTGCATTCTTTAATCCCGTATCTGATGTGAGTGACACTTATTGATTTGGAACGAGGAGGGGTGCCTGTAACGATTGCGTGGCTGTCATAGGCAATAGCGATATCATGTTTATTAGTTCTTAACCTGTTATTCATAATGTGCTTAGGCTTTGTTTAGCTCACCCGGCTAAAAAAAAATGTGTTGCCATCCCCGTCTGACATGAGATGTAGGTATTCGATAAAGGCTTTCATTACATCAAAAAATATATTCAGTCTTAGTGGATGGAATATTTCGACACGACTTTTAGAATATTAAGCATCGAGAGAAGCAATAAGGCTTATCTCCAATAATCCCTAATCTTTCCTTAAGAGGTTCCGTAAATAGGAGTAGCGATATTACCAAGATTTGCTGAAGCAAGGTCCATAAACATAAATCTAAGCGAGTATAGTAATAAATCTAAAAATAAAAAGAATGGAACAGTTGCTGGCGTAAACAACATTCATAATTTTAGCCACTCAAATTCTGGAAAGTCCTTGACACTGAGTTACATTCTCAGTTCACGTAAATATTGATTGAAAATCAAGTGAACGAAGCCGGATAACGCTGTTACTTGAACAAGATTCGACGAGAGCCTCTGTGGAGCAATCGAGTTAGACTCGCGACTGGATATTTACGATGCTCGGCCTAACTAGGTTACATGCTCCCAATTTGTAGAGGAAGCTTTACATTATTAAGATTCAACTATGTTCTTTTAATATTCTCTGCATAAGTTAATAAGCGGCTATACTAGAGGCATTATCTCTTCTCTTTCTTTTGTGTTGGTAACTTCTTTTGTAAAAATTGTTGTTGTGTACAGCTGCGAATAAACGTGTCCATGTCTTATCACTGGGAATTCGATGTCTACTTTCTATTAGTGCTGGCTCCGAAGCGCTCGACATAAATTCAGTATTCAGAGCATCAAATAATCTAGACTAAATTAATATTTGCTATACGAAAGGTCGTAATTTCACATTTGGGTTTGAATGTCACGATCAAGTTTTACTGCCAACATTTGGCTTCGTAGACCCGAAGAATATTTCAATGCTGAAATGTAACGTTTATTAGAAGAGGGGCCCGAGAATCATACCCTTGCCAAATACAGACGTTTCGTTAAAAGGTCGCGTAAGGTCACAAAAGTTAAAGCTAAAAGATAAATAAATAAAATAAATAAAATAAATAAAAACTTTATTGAGCAAAACACTGTTACAGAGGTATACCTACCTACTTACCTAATTCTATACTTAATTTAGCATTCTGACACAAACTTACCTACTGACAATTACTTTGAGAACACTACTTAAACATATTAAACTCACTCGATTTAATCTCATTTTTGTTTTAATAACTCATACGATTTAGACTATTTTTATTTTATAACGATTCAAAACCTTTACGTGATCTCGTCGCGTTATTAAAACAAAAACATTTAAACTTTTGAGATTTTGGCTAGGTACATTTACAAATTGGCGGTAGGCATACAGTTGGAGAAACTTTACCTCCCGTGCTAGTAAGAACTGTGTTACGGCAAGGTAATGATTCTCGTCCCATACAAATACGGTCCAATTTTGTACTACAGCTTTGGCGCACTGTTGTCGTAAACAAGTTATTGCAGTATATGTGTGCAGAACAGATAAATATACACCAAAAAAAAAAATATATATAAGTAAAGTAACTTAACTTAAAGAAGAGAAAAAATAACACTTATTATTTAATCTGTTGTTTCTTACATAAATCAAAATAAACAGAAAAAATAATATATAAAAAAATTTAAAATAAGAATACATAAATAAAATATATAAATAAAGTACTCATATTACAGATAATTTGCTAAACAATTATAATGTCTTATATTACATCTTTATATTATTACTATATTATTATATTTATAGGATGTTAAGTGCCTACATAAACAGTTTATAAACAAAATACTTCTTTAAAATTACAAGATAAAATATATCGACCGTGTTAATTATAGTAAAAAAAAAAATATTAAATAAATAAATAGAGCCTTCTAGATTACTTCATAATTTTTAAAAGAAGTTCAGTTTTACCGAAGTCTAGGCCCAGTAAAAACTCCACAAGCGCCTTGGCACAATCATATTTATTTTTAGCATCGATCCTAACCTCTTTGTTAACACGATTATATAATAATGGAGCAAGAAAATGTAGAAAACTCTGCGCAAAACTAGTTTTGCAAGCCGGAACTGGATATATAGCATGGGCTCTTCTTTGCTGTGGTACAGAGAGAGAAGGGCAAGAGTGTTGTCTCAGAACCAAAGACTTGACAAACAACTGTCGAACAGTAAGTACCCGGAAATCACTGTAAAGATTTACTGTGGGATAACGGAACGGTTTAAAATTTAGTACTTTAATAATACATCTTTGAGCACGTTCCAGTTTGATTAAGTGAGTCATTTTAGCGCCCCCCCAGGCGGAAATGCCATAGGATATTATTGATTGGCATAGTGTTAGATAGACAACTTTATTCGTGCTATCATCTCTTAAGTGTCTAATTTTTTTGTAAATTGGTATTAGTTTCCGGATACGAGACTTTAAGTTATCAATATGCGTCTTCCAGTTCAAATTTTTGTCGATTGTGATGCCTAGGTATTTAATACTATTCGTTTGGGAAAGGGTGTAACATTTGCAATTATTGTCATCAGTTATCTTACAAGTATGTGCCCTTAGACATAGATCAGAATTAGGTTGAGTATTATTTTTAATAGAAAATGTGACATATTTTGTTTTATTAAAATTCAATGTGAGAAGGTTTTTATTAAGCCACTCAATGATATAACGCATTCCAATCTCAGTAGAGAGGCGTACTTCATCCCACGTGGAGCCTTTGAAGATAATAGCAGTATCGTCTGCAAAGGTTATTAGTTTAGCATTTTTTAATTTAGAATTACAGAGACTGTTTATATAGATGAGGAATAATGTTGGTCCTAGGACGGAGCCCTGAGGTACGCCAAAGGTGACCGGTTGTTTGTCACTCAAGTTAACACCCACTCTCACTGTTTGCGATCTGTCGTGAAGGTAATCCTTTAGGAGTTCTAGTGGTACACCCCGTACTCCCAAGTATTCCAGCTTACATATTAGTAATGGGACTGAGACAGTATCAAATGCTTTGGCTAGATCAAGGAAAACGCCAATACATTTGTGTTTATTATCTAAGGAATCAGCAACAAAAGAAATAAGGCTTTCAATCGCATCCACAGTAGATATTTTTTCTCTGAATCCGTACTGATTACCTGACAGAAGTTTGTTTTTTTCTAAAAAATTTACAAGACGACGATTTATGACCTTTTCCAAGATCTTAGCCAAAGTTGGTAGAAGGGATATAGGGCGATAGTTATTAATACTGCCAACATCACCTGCTTTGAAGACTGGAATGACTATAGAGTGTTTTAGTAGTTTTGGAAATGTACCCGTGGACAAACACAGGTTGCAAATATGAGCAATAGGCAAATTTAGTATACTAATAAATTTTTTGACGAAAATCGACGATATGCCATCCCAGCCTGATGCAGGGGTATTTTTAAGGGTTCCAACTATATTGTTGATTTCTGTTGTATTTGTTTCCAATAGCATAAGTGAGTTCAAATTTGTCTTGTCAGGTCTGAAACTTTGTGCTAGGCTTTGTTCCGTGGTGTTACTATTTTTTAATATTGATTCAGCAAGATTACTTCCCACATTTACAAAAAAGTTATTAATGTGATTTAACGATGCCTCAGGTGTTTCTTTAAGACCTAGCAGAGTACTTGTAGTCTGCCTATTATTTGATTTTTTAAGGCAACAAACTCTCTTTATTACATCCCATGTTTTTTTTATATTGTTTTTACTGTTATTCAGATCAGATTTGTCATATTCATTTTTTAAGTTATGAAGTATGTTATTACAGTGATTTCTATAACGCTTATAAGTAATTTCTACGTTTTTGTCCATGGGAGACTTGTTATGACGTCTGTGTAGGGTGTCCCTAAACCTCATACATCTAAGCAGCCCAGGTGTTATCCATGGCTGGAGTGTAGCCTTTCTGTTTGGCACTGAATATGTTTTAGATGCGTTCTTGATGATGGTAGTTACCTTGTCGAAGAATAATTCCGTAGCCTGGTTTGCGTCCCTACTTAAGTAAAAGCTACTCCAATCAACTTCCAATAGCAGTTTATGGGATTCTTTATAATCAATTCTACTATAAGTTTTATGCTCTATACAAGATGTGTATTGTTTCTGGGGGGGTATTGCAAGATGAACACAGCTATGATCGGTTACCGATGAGTCACAAATTGTAGTGAGGACCTTATTCTTCGACTTTACGAGACAGTGGTCAATACATTTAGACTTACGTGTAGGAATTGTGTAGCTCGGTAAGAGACCATGAGTTGCAAGCAAGTCCAAAAACTCATCAGACCCTCGGTCACAGTTACCACTACTTATGTCTATATTTAAGTCACCCAGAAGGTAAATATTGGGTATGTGTTTTAATTTCGTCAGTAGTTCATCTAAGGATCTAAGGAAGTTATCAGTAGACCGAAAAGATGGGGATCTGTAGATACAAATAAAGGCGAATTTGCCATCAACCTTTACAACTAGACTGTCAGCATCACTCATGTTGTCAGGTTCATAGACAGTAAGATTTGTAATATTGTTCCTAACATACACGACGACTCCACTGTTTTGGTTTAAGTGTCTAGTAGTTTGGAAGCTATTGTATCGATCCAAGGTAGGTATTGACTCACAGTTCTGCAGCCAGCACTCTGTCAAGATGATAAGGTCGTAAATGGAGTCACCTCGAGCTAGGTAGACATTAAACTCATCGAAGTTTTTGTGTATACTCCGAATATTCTGGGAAATAGCTTTTAAGTAATATTTAGATTTGGTAAGTTCATCGAATTCACTTGGGTCACTGACCAGATACGAGTCACCAACGTTGATCTCACGATCAACATTAGTAGAAACACTCTCAAGATCACTAACCATTGTTATAGTTAAGAAAGCAAAACAAAACAGATTTATTTTTCGTAACTAGTCTCTGTGAGTGTGTGATGAACCTACCAATGAGGTAAAACCGGTACCTGCTAATTCCCAGCCAGATTTGAATTTGGATGATAAAACATAGTACTGAACATGTGAAGTAAAATTGGCTCATTAGAATACATAATAATATGATATTTGATAAACGATAAAAATAATGTAGAAAATAGGATATATTATGTAAAATGTTCATTTTCACTGAAGTCATGATTATAGTCTGACCATAGATATTAAGTAGTGAGTGTGCTAGATACACAATAGCCATAGTATAAGGAGAGTAACTAATCAACGCCTTCCTGCATAATATCAGATCTAGTCACTTTGATAGTGTCGCACGTAGTGTAGCAACCTGTTGCAACGATTTGACTATGATAGGTGTTTGGCCTTCATCCTTGCGAAGCAGAACGTTGCCACGAGAAATCCAGCAATATTTGAACATACCATTCTTGACAAGTTCGCGTGCCTCACCATGAATTTTCTTCGTCAGGGTTGTAAGTGCATCCGATACATAGACCCTAGAACCATCACCCTTTACTCCCAGATGCTCCGAGCATAAATTGCGTTTTTTGTCCTCTTGGTTGAATTTTTTTACAGCTGCCAAAAGTTCTTCCTTCTGTTCGACCTTATTCAGTTCAATTACTATTGGAGAATTTATGTTCTTGCCTTTTCGGTAAATTTGAGGCATATCATCCACTGGTTTTAGATTTAGGGTGTTGTACAGTGACTTACATATTTCCCTTACATTTTCATCTTCCTGTCTTGGGACATTTCTTATTTCCAAAATTTTTTTCTTTTGCTGCTTCTGAACCTCATGCAGTTGATATTCAAGCTCATTTACTCGATCGATTGCAGCAGCATGATCCGACTCAAGAACAGCTATTTTCTCATTTGCTTTCTTTAGGTCTTCAGCATTTGTCAGCAATAGCTGTTTTATTTCGGCATTTGATTGGAGGATTTTCATATTTTGTTGCTTCATCTCTGAGATTTCAGAATTCAGCAAGTCCTTGAAGGATTGCATTATGGAGTCTTTGAGATCCATAACAAGGTCTAGGTCTGGATTTTTACGTTTTCTGAGGTTCATATTTCTCACCACTTCATGATCTTCATTGTCCGTTCTCAGGTTAGGTTGGGATGAGTACATGGCTGATTGACCCGATGTTGGCGTGTGATACATGATTTGTCTGATGACTTTAGTTATACTGCACGGCCAGCACCGATGCGATCCAGTAGTACGTGAGCGGTGTTAGTGAAAATATGAGGGTAGGTACCTTGTCGTTGTAGGAACGAGTGGTTTCTTTAGCGTCACCGCGCCGAAAGGAACTAAGAGTCCGAACTTGCTCACTTCAAAAGTAACCTCTAATGAGCTAAACAACAAGGCTTACAGTTGAATGGCTATTCACTTAGAAATTTTATACGAGTTTAGCACACGTCTTGCCTGGTTAATGTTTTGGACGAGAATGATTTAATGTTTTGGACGAGAAATTAATGTTTTGGACGAGAATGAAGATGTTGACCGGAAAGTAAAGTATTTTAGCTTTGTAAGCCTAACACGCGCTCTAAACGGTGAAAGAATACACTTAGTAAACCAGCTAAATAATGTAATAGGTTGCCATGGGCTTGCGACCTGCCACGTATGAGATCTTTAGAAAAATGTGGTATGTGCTAATATGAGAGTGAATGAGGCGAAAGTTGTGTGTCAGGATCGTAGCGAGTGGAGATCCGTGGTCTCTGCCTACCCCTTTGGGAAAGAGGTGTGATTTTATGTATGTATGTGCTAAATATGGTTTAGATATGGTTTTGACCCTTTTGGACATCTGCAATGTATCTTCAGGGCTTAAGATCTCAATGTCTACCGCGTTCTGGGGATAGTGACGTGATCTTTTCATGTAGTTTGCGATTCCAGTTTGATATCCTTTCCAGTCTGTTCGTAAAAACAATCATGCCTTTGGGAGCCGGCCGGCTTGAGTAGCGTGCGTGATCGGAAGACTATTACAAAGTTCGAACTGGAGCAAACTAGTTCTATGCGGCCGGGAAGTGAATGATTGGAGGCGAATCGATTTATTAGAAGCAAACTGCGGTGCACGTTTCATAAGGAACCGATCAACCGATAATAATAAATCTGTAAACGCAATGCCACGAAATAAATAACACCGAATGTTTTTTTCTAAAAAGAAACCTTAAAATGTTAAAGTTTCCCTTGCGTTTTATAAAACAAATCACGTAGACGCTAATAAACGGAAAATTGTACCGCGATAGCTTTGTAAATAAAATGGTAGCTGAAGTGGAGAATAAAACATTTCAGCGAAACCTGCCAATAGTAGAACTTGTTGAACTGCACAACAAAGGCAAAGATAAAATGTTTACAATATTGTAGAAATGGTTGTGCCACGGGAGCGCTGGACCGCTGCCAAATGCTGCGATTTCATCTCAATTTATGTCGAATTGGCGTTACAGAACATGTTTGTCTGTTTAAAGTTTTTGATATAAATCATAGTTTCTTTCAAATAAACTCCTTTAGGTAAAATGAATTAGGCAATGGAATTTAAGATTACTGGAGCGTCTCTATTTCTAAGAAACCATATCTAGCTATAAATATTCTGCCTTTAGATCTTGCGATTCTGCCCACGTCAAGAAACGTCTGAAGTGGAAAACAAACTTATTTTGGAATAGTAATAGCTTGTAAACTACCTCGAAAGGTTATTGAACTTTCAGAGATTTATCAAATTAATTCATAGTAGAGAAGGGCCGGGTCAAAAGTAGTTTAAACCAGCAAGCTCATTGAAGAAACTGAGTGAATGTAAATGAGAGATTCAGACATTTAATTTTGATGTATTACGTGAGATAACGTGACATAAAAATTGTGCTGAATGAATCAGCAACTCATGGTATTCCAGACCATCTGTACTGGCTCCTGATATTTAATAGCCAAGTCATGGATCAGAATGAGGTAGATGAGGTAGGTAAGGTACACGTGACAGCGCGGGCGCCGCTTGCCACGTGCGTGGAATTGCCACGTGAAGTCATGGACGTTTGTTTGCGTCTAAGTAATTTCGCCGATTAGGGATTGGGTTGCGTAAGTTGCGTTGCATGTTGAGATAATCATCACGTTTTTATTAGCTTGATGATGTTAATACGAATATTCCATAGGATGGAGAATTAAGAATATGCATCCGTTACCAATTATTTATTTTAATCTGAAGAGAGATACGAAACAAAACAGTACCTATCACGACTGTATGAATCTCCAAAGTAAGAGGGGACATTCTATATTTTTAGGGTAGTCTACAGACTACCCTAAAAATACCCAAGAGGGCAGTCCAAATATTTTAAACATGCCTATTGCCTACATTTTACAATTTAGCATTTCATACGTGCGTGATAAACTGAGGGAGCATTTTGGGCAGATTTCAAAGCATGTCATTGAGACTGTGGACGTCTCTAAACCCGATTTTACCACGAATATGTCTACATTAGACCTTGAATGCACACGAATCTATTTCAACTGCATTGTTTTCAAAACACTAGTCTCGTTCACTGGTCTGATTGTAAATGTTACAACGGTTATTTGTGGATTACTATTATGATGATTGCTTCAGGCCGCTACAATACGACCATTAGCGGAAGCTGTTGAGTTATAAAGGATTGTTGTTGGGAAAACCAAGCCTTGCTCATTTTAGACAGTACCTCCCATGAAGTAACTTGAGAGAATCTAATGTTGGTTTTCATTTTACTAGCTATCTAGAACTGTAAGTCCAAAGATGTGTAGGTAAATCACAAATAGACAGATTAAGCACAGCTCTGTGTAAACCCCAATGTTTTGCCTCAAAGCCGGCAGTCTACAATAGTTTTCCGTGTAGAGACAGGAAACAGCAACATACAGGGTCGAGCGAGCCACCCCAAGGGGGGACACCCTCTCCACTCGCCATGATGACACTTCCGTCTGTAACTATTACGAGACTTGTACAGAAATAGGAAAGTTAAAGAGCCCGAGTTTAAAGTGTTTCCTCTTTACTACTTTGCTACTTACACTGTAACTCAGTGGAAAATATTAAATGGAAAAGACTGGAAGTATGTAGGCCGAAGTTTTAGTTTTAATAGAATGAGTGACTGATTTGGCACAACGAGGCCAGAAATAAAACCAATTAAGAGACCGGAGACCTTCGAATTTCGCTTACTTATTTTAAGACTTCAAAAAGGCGATTTTACCAATTATTTTTCTGTTGAAAGAGACTCGAGATGATTTTAGTTATTCATCCAAGTCTTCATTGATACTTCAAGTGTTTTAAATATAACAACCGTACGAAAATCTATAGACATTTTGAAGATATCTTTGAGTGTGCCGAAAATATTTACTCAGCGCGATGGATAAAGAAATAAGATTGATACTAAGGTGACCTCGACCGCAGTGCGACGTTACTTACATTAAATTAGATATTTATACATTTTGAAATATAAAACAACTTTTAATCAAGATTTTCATTACGATAATAAGCACGCATGTTCTTGAACTGATAACATGGTAAAGATTATCAACACTTTAGATTTCATCAAAATAAAAGTAGCCTTGAGAAGGTGAGGGTTATAAATAAACAAATCAAAATCGGAACTAAACAGAATTATGCTGGAACTGAAACACATGATTCGTGCCTATCATCAGCTACCAAGGATTTGTTAAGACAAGGATTACTTCTGTCAAGAACGCAACTGTTTGTTGAAGATAAGCAGTTCTGTAAGGAATGTATTCATCACAATACTTTGTTTTAAATGGAAGTATAATGAAACTAAACTGAATCTCAGGATTATAAATGAGCATAAATCCTCAAGATACAATGTCTGGGCAATATCCTCAGGATGTGAGGTTCAAGAGCGGATGTTTGTCATTATTTACGAGAATAGAAATGTAGCTTATTAGGAGACAAGTTATTGAGGCTAGATCCAATAAGTTATTACATGAATTTACTGAGTGCTTCTGATATTGGACTACTATGGACAAAAATAAACATTTAATTCTATCATACTTACCTACGATAATTTCTAACATTTTATATAGATAGTCAGATAGTCATATCATATCATCATGAAGCTTTTAAAATCTAAAGTCCACAGAATAACATATACTTCAGAAGTTCCATTAAATTAGTCAAGCGGTCTAAAATAGTTCAGGGTGTGGTTAGTGTCCAAACATCCTTTGACGTCATAGCCCCAGGGACATTATCAAGAAATTGTGGAGTTGTTAACTTTCTTCAGATTCATTTTTGATCAGTAAAAGTTTTGTAACAAGTTTTTAGAACTTAAATGAGTTAAAAGTTATTTATACAAGAATGCGAAAATTTTCGTAATAAAAAACGCTATTGAGGGTAGATAATAGATATAGACAAATAAAATTTTTCTTGCTGTAAGTATAAACTACCCGAAGAGATGTAATTTACAAATTGGCACTGTCATCGTCGGCCCGTTTTCTTCGATTCTACTGATATGTCTAGCATCATGAAGCACTGATTCAGTTCTGTCTGGCACGTTCTTTCATGATTTGGCAAACATACTTTTCTGTAACCCTGAATACAAAGTATGCAAGTAAAAGCTATGTAATTTATTTGCGCGATTTGTAAGGATTCATGCATGAGCCGACGGAAAGTGTGCGATACGTTACGGTTATAGCACATCATAATGAATTAGTGAGTGCGGTGAGCGTGAGTTGTTGCCTTACAACTGCAAGTTCCTTAGGGTGTGAGTGATACAGTTTTAGTAAAGTGGGAAGCCGGTAGATCCAAAAGTGATTAGTCTAGTTGACAAAATACAAACGACATTATCATTGACTGGAATTGGCATCACTGGATTTAAATGCTACAGGCCTGGAAAGTATGGCGAGATATGGTTTATTCTCTTGAAATGTACGGAACCAGACCAGGTATTAGTAGTATAAAGATTTGACTGAGAACTGTCTAAATTATTATCAACCCTAGCATTTAGTGTTCCAACTTGACCGTGTAAATCCCAGAAGCCTTTTGATTATGTCGAAGTATGTTTATCCTAAGATGTACAAGTATATTTAGAAAGCAAACAATAAACACTCGAAAGCAATTAAGTAAATCTAGAGTTTACAAAACATGGCTGGCGTTCTCATCTCACGTTACATAAGACATTCCAAGTCAAGTGAAGCGTGGGCGTGCGACCTCCCCTCGTACGGGTGTTTTCGACCCAGTTTGAGAAAGCTTCTGCTTATAATTAAGTTTAGGCCAGACATTAAACATCAGTTCCATCTAGTACAGCTTTATTGAACTGCTAGTTTCAGACTGGACCAATTAATTGTTATTGAGAATGTGTTTATCTTGTACGGCCTCGATCAAATTGATTTAGATGTCAGTCATAGCTTTTTTGAAGATTTGAGTCAAGGTTTTCAGAGAGAAATTTAAACTTATACTAATCGTCAAAGTTATTAATAAAATCAGCACACGTCTGTTTGTTTTTGTTTATAATTGAAACTTTTAATAGCGTAGGTCGGTAAAAATCCTACATGGTAGTTTTGAAAGCATGTTAAAAAAAAATTCCGCTATAAAGTTATTATAAACTGAAACTGTAGTTAACTCGAACTAACTCGGAGCTGGTGCAACTTCTAGACACGTGTCAGTTAGCATTGTTTGACAAAACAAAGGTACTTCAGTTCCCAGGAAACTTTCATAGCAACAATAATGACGCTACTAAACATTACCAGCTTCATTATGACTGGGGTAAGCATAAAACTACACATTTGACCTAAAACAGCGACAAAAACGATTATTATGAAGCTTAGAGCTTTCAAGAGAAAATAACATTTTACGAGCACCAAGTAAGCTCTTAGTGATAACGTTCATGTTTAGAGCTGTTTATTTTGTGAAAGATGGAATTTTCAGAAAGATAGAGTCACCTCTGTCGGTTTAGAGGTGACCTAGACGCCAGACCTTTACGAGAGGGACTAGCGTCTGTTTTGACTAGATTTAGAAGCAGACGAGACGACATCAATGCCTTTATGTGACTTTCTAAACTTAGTTATTACGTTTATCATCGCCTAAACTTGAGTTCGATAGATTTAACAGATAAATACCACTTCTACTATGAGAATGCTACCTTACCCTACTTGGTTTCCAGCCCAATTGCCGAATATTTTTATGTCTGTTTTTATAATTTTTTTTGTATGTGTGCTTTCTTTTTTCGGGCAATAAATGTATTTGTATTTGTTTAAAACAGAGTATACCTGTTTCTTTATTATTTTTTCAATTGTTATTTCGTTCTGAAGTGATTGATCAGATAAACAGATCAGCATAATGTATATAGAGAAACATTTATGTATTAAATTAGGTCAGCAGCATTACGCGTGTGCTTGAAAAGTGTTATGTAGAAATACATCACGTATTTATTTGCGTAGCAAATTACGTCGAAACAGCTGTTTTCATATCATTTACCGCAGGTAAAGAAAGAAAGAAAGAAAGAAAGAAAGAAATATTACTACTGACTGTTCAATTCTTAGCTCTAATTTATTTTATACGAAAAATAAGCTTGGTTAAAACAAGTACCAGATTTAAAAGACTAAACTCCAATTAGGTAGCACAAAAAAGTGTGGAGATAATGATAATGATGAATGTCACCCGAATGATAGTAACGAATCGCAGACTTTAGACGCTACTGGGGATCATACGCACGCAAAACAAAGACTGCCTTTGACTTTTCTGTAGTTCGGTACTCTGTATCCGGGAGGGATACAGGCGAGTAGGTCGTCCGGCAGCTAGATGAGTTGACGACATTATAAAAACAGCAGGTCGTACATGGGTCAGACTGGCGCAGGATAGGGAAGGTTGGCACAAGCGAAGAGAGGCCCAAGCCCAGCAGAAAGGCTGCGGATGATGATGGTCTTGGTAGGTTTTCTTTCGAGATTTAAGTCAATACCCTATAGAAATCTTAGTATTGTAGGTACTTTGAGTTGTCTATACTTTCTAAAGCACTTAAGTACCTAAACAAAACTGTTTTAAGTCTCACGGGTAAATAATTCGGAAATATGAATCACCAAATCCACGAATCAAGGTAGAAGATACACAGTTCAATGGTGTTTCGTAATGTTTGCAGCGTTGGAATGTCTGAATGTTTATCCGGTGGACTGTAAGCATGCTATTGTGAGGTAAATGGAACGGACTGAAGGGAATGGTCAAACGATTCATTTCATCGGGGGCATCGGAACTGATTGAACAATGAGTGGTTTTGCAACCGCATAGAACTATTCTATCCTAGATACCGTTTGCAGCTTTGCTCGAATGATATCATTTGAGATAGCATATCTATAGCCATTTCGGACAACCTTCATTTTGTCTTTAAGTTTTATACAAATCAGTCCACTGGTTAATATGTGATTGAAACATCGAAATAAACTTTCATAATAATAATAATATCGGGATAGGTGCCGTGAGCTAGGACAAATGCGTAGATTGGCATCAATACAAAGCCAATAACAATAGACCCGTTAACACACCCGTAAGGCAAAATAAAGCGAGCACCTGCTTTCGTTTGGCTTAGGGCCAGACGTGACTACCTTTTAAAATCCTAAAGAAAGGCGCAAATATTTGCCATAAATTACTATACAAATATTCCAGTGTCGACCTTCACATTTGAGAATTTAATTATTTGCTCTCGCATTACGAAATATAATGCTTTTCATGCGTCCTTTATGCTTCGGCCTTAATTGGCTGCAAATTGGGTCAAAATGAAAATATTTCGTTTATTATCGCAATGAGAAACTTTTGTGAATAAATAGGCTCTGAAAGCCGAGAAAGCGACGCCGGTTTACTAAAATTTAATTTTTCTTTGGGGATAACAATGGGAAAAGTTATTTCGAACTCTAATTGCGGAATTTTTAGCTCCACCATGGCTTAACAATTTAACGCTGTTTTGCCAGCCAAATAACTAAGATTTGCGACATGTTATGCAACAAACTTCGTAAACCCTGGTAAGGGAAGAGGTATTCTGTAACCAAGTGTTATACAAAAATCCTTAGTAGATAGATGATTTCAAGAGAGTACGTTTTTTATGCCACAACGCACAACCATACAGCATGTCTTCCTTTGCGCCATTGCTGACGTGACGTCATGCCGCACCATGGTCTTGACACATGCTACAAATAGACTTGCGGCCTGATAGTCTGAGCCTTGAACTTGGAACAACACATGCTCTTTCAATACCGGTATTTTTCAGTTTCTATAACGTCATAAAACTAAAATCACGAGCTCATCGATTATCTTTGACATGTTTCAAAGCATAAACTTTTTGTGAATTCGTTCGAAGAATCATAAATTTGGAAGTTCTCCACTTGGTCCTGCGTGATGCATGGTTCGCTTTGCTCGCTCGATCAAATACGCATTACCAATCGACTCATCAGTATCTAATCTAGATAATGGTGAACATAAACGCTAAAGATTGACACAGGGCGTGCTAACGACGCGTTGAAGGCTACGTTTTACTGTCAGATGTAATCTTTCTAGTAATGAAAGTGCTTGTGGTTTTACAAGGACTTGGTATACCATCTATAACCATTACGATTTCCGCTTTCACTCATGCCCTGGTTTCGCATATACAGGACATCATGTCTTGGATTGTTTTCTTGTTTGTGTAAGCAACTTATATAACTTCATTAAAATGTATTACTCTTCTATCCAATTCAGATTTTTCAGCCCTTAATGTCAGATCCAAGTCCCTTTCCATTTGACCGTTCAATAATGCAAAAACGCTTGACCTTCTTTTCGGCATCTAATGATGGTCCCTACTAAAGATCATTGACTGATAAATTATTGGTAATTGGTACAGCGTAATAAAGATGCGAGCACTGTAATAAATGGCATTGAGACAATCAGACCAATTATAACATCTTCAAAGATCGCGATCCGCGAAAACAATTGCCTATTATAACTAAGACAAATTATCACCATGACTGTACTGACACATCTGTACTTATTAGCCTGATGGACCACTAACAGTAGAAGAGCAGGTAATGGTCCTGATCGGATGGCTCTTTTTGGGTTTCTACGCAACAGTTAGCAGACGCTGTCTGATTTTTGATGGCCTCGCTTTTGCAAAAATTACGTAAAACCCAGAACCCGTTTGTCCGCTGTCATCAGTTATTCAAGGCAAGTATGTTTTCGCAATAAAATTAAATTTCTTCTCACGCATCGCTAATCAGTCGGAAGAGTCTGTGTATACATTTCGAGGCTGATGCTCTTCCTTGTTTACTTCCTTAGAATGATAATATTGAGCCGGCTCGTTAGGTCGAATAATCTCTTGCATCGTTTTATAATAAGTAAACATTTCAAGACTAGCTGTTTTACTACAGCACCGATAGTTCTGACGTAGGTATCAATCGGCCATTCTCAAAGAATTGTTCGTTCGATTCAACCACAAACAGTTTTCGTTCGAGATGCAATGCTACTTCAACTCTCCACGGTCTCCAGCAGATAAAAGTTAAGTAAGCAGATGAAGTCCTGAGTATATGAGGCAAATATAAATGGAAAGTCTAGCATACACTCATCTGAGGAGTTCGTTGGCATGGCACTTACGCACCATTACTATCTTACAAATGTAACTGCATCGTATTGGCAAGTTGCGTCATGGGTGCTTTCACTGTTCAATTACATAAGTTTAAGGATCGTCGAGAATTTTCATATTGAAAACCTTGTCTTTGATTTCTGTTTATATTCATTTACTAGTAGATCGGATTCAAGAAAATCTGGTCCTGTTTTAGATTTTTGTAATATTTTTGAATATTGATTGCACTCGATAATTGATGTTATGCTCTTTTAAGTTTTTCAAAGTTTCAAAGTTAATTCACTGATTGCTTCGTTGTGGGACCATTTCCATAGTGTAAATTTTATTCAAATCAAGCATTATGTATTTAGGGTATGGATAACCTAAATTTAGGTTAAAACAGATTCTCAAATGCTTTTACCGTATTTGTCGAGCGTCCGTTGATCAAATAAAACCATCACTTTATTTACTTAGGTTGGGACCTCTGACCGAATAACAAAGTCGGCCGTCCATTTCGGACCAACAAATACATTTTCAGGAAACACCAGAAATATCACAAATAAACTAACAGGGACGTTTTCGGAAGCAGAAATATAGGTCAATTGCGTGGCAATTTTTGCACAATTTTATCTCAAAGAATAAATGTAATAAAGCAAAATGAGGACGATGACTTCAGACTTTCTTTGTAAAAGGACTCCGAGTTTATAAGGCTTTCATTGCGAGGAAATTTATTACCCAGAGTTTTTAGGACAATATAATAAGTAATTCACACTGTTATTAAACTAGCCAAAGAGGAACGTCAACATTAATTGTTTTTTTTTTGCACACACATAATTTTCATCCGAATGTTAAACATTACCGTATGTTGACAGAAATTACTTGCTAAGATTTTGACAAACATCTTTTGCCTGACTTTCGTTACATACTTTTAAAATGTTACCAATTTGTTCTACAGTTCGCCTAGGCCTTTCGACCACAGTTGTCCCATACACACTCGCCTCAACCTGTTTGGTTACACGGCTTTCATTCATCCTCTCTACCTAAACCATCTCAACATGACTTTCTCGATCCTCATCAATACATCTTTCACTCGTCCTATCCCACTTTCTCACTGTATCATCAAGGTTCATTGACCGTTATTCATATACTATACTAATTATACAGTACTTGCTTGTTAGTGGAAGTCAAACTAGTTATTCTTAGAAGTAGTTGTTATGGAGTGCTTATGGCAAGATTTCTGTTACTATCACATTACACAATAGATCATTGTATGTTCTGCATGGCTATATGGCTAGCATAGAAGGATAGTGTTGCTTATAGGCAAGTAAGTTAAATCTAAATTCGTTCCTAGACTTGAGTATGAAATACTTTAATTAAAATTCTTTGACTGTGAATCTTTCTCGATTGTTATGAACGCGTCTCTTTCGCAGTAAATTTAACCCACCGTTTGTGACGTGTATGTCTGTGAGACCGGGTGGGTCGATAAACTCGAATAACTTTTTTATCCGCCATCGAATTGATTGTGAGTTCGTGTACTTGCCTCATTTCGTGTATCCCACCGTTAGTACAACTCGCATTGATGACGCGGGCGCAAGTTTCGGAGTTATGGCGCCAACCCGGTGTGTGCAAGTCAAATTCACGTCACAAACGGCGGGATAACTAGCCTTTCCGATAGTTAAACATGTGTCGGTTAGTTCCCGATGTGGAATACGACTGCTTTCCGACGATTTAAAATATGAATGCGGAATTTCTACTGCTAGAAAAAAAGAGTCTTTCAAAGGGGTCTACATACATTTATCACAGACATAATCACAGTAATGTTCTTGCAAAATACGCAGCTACGGAGAAAACTGTTCAATATTCATAAGCGCATACAGATCGCGTTTGTGTCTGCTTTTCTATTAGGCGATAGTGCATTCTGCAAGTCATTAACGATTAACGATGATAATATAAATCAAACACGGAAAAAATAGATTTATTATCACTATTAGTGTCTTTCGTCAGGTTATCACGATATTGCATAATATTAAAGACGAATACTCAACTATGACGTATGACGGCTATCACCACACGCTAACTGAATGTATAATTTTCCTCCATTTTATAAAATGCATCCAAAGGTTGCCTGGAAGAGGTCTTTGTTTAGCTTTACTCGTACGTAATGTACTTATGTCTTGATTAATTTCTGTAAATAAATACTTTTGTCTTATCTTGGCGAGAGCACTGCCGATGCCCTGAGATTTGTAGCATAACACTTAGTTTCTATAAATCCGTGATTGGTTAAGTATATCAATAAGCCTCGACGGAAAATTATTCATTACACGGCTTAATCAGAGCTATCTTGTGTTTACTATTAAACATGACCCTAAAAGTAAAAGGTCAGTGATAAAGTGTGACCTTTGATCTGCGACCCTATTAGCGCCGCTCTTCACTCTGTAACGTCCATGCACAGGGTTATCGACATGTTACGTGAGATGACGGGATATCCAATTAGAGAAAAGGTGAGAGGTTAATGTTCCAAGTTTTCAACCGATTTCCAAATGAGGTTCTATATTCGCCTGTGTATCACAAGCCCGTAGACCCTGCTACGAAAACACCCGCAACTTCTAGAAAAATTAGACATAAGATTTCTGAGAGATTTACACTTTTCCCGTAAAACAAAAATCGAATGGAGTGAACACGCAAGCGAAGCTAGACGCAGACACAAGCTAGTATTAGACATTTTTTTTTTGAAGTTTCTTAGAAACAAGAAAGGCACTATCACATCCGATCGTCTGCATGTCTGTATCAAATATAGCCGAGCGACCTTCGTTTTGCGGTTGCCGTGAACTAATTATTTATATCTCTTGCGTTACATCTCACACATGGGATGAAATTCTGCTGGATTATTGGTAATTTTAGGGTTCTTAAAATACTTCGCAAAAGCGTGGGCAAACTTTGAAAGGAATTTGGAACATACTCATAAAATATTTTATCTCGCTCAAAATTAGAATACGATGTGTTCTTGGTTTTTATTCACACAAAAGATTTTCTTCTCCCACGTCGGTGATAAGACCGCCCATTTTAAAAGTATTTTCTATCGGTATATCAGCGGTCAACTTAACATGCACTCATTTCATACCCATTCTTTCACACAAACCATATTTTCTTTGTCTTGCCTCTACAACCACAGAATACAATACGTATGCCACAGCCAACAAATTTTATATGCACTCGTAGAACGTATTATTTCTTAGATCTATCTTGGATATATCATTTTAAGTTTTCACCAATGAAACTTTTATAAGTTTGTGTGATCGCTTAAAAGCGAGTCGGCCATCACAAAAAATAACAGCATATGCATCATGATTAGAGATTTTGCAATCTTATCTCGTCTGTATACATTGTTAAGGATACAATAACCATATCAGTCAAGTTCAGCAAACGTTCTCAAAATTTGTTAATAACTTTCTTATGAACAAAAGTGTGTAGAGTGAATTACGTATCCAATGGAGAACTAAGAAAATATATGTGCTTTGCGAAACGAAAATGTATGGAACGGAACACTACGTATCAATATCGATACGATACTATCCCATAGACGGTAAGCATTCTCAGATCAAACCACTCTAGATCATTTGTAGCTGTCTAAGGGAGTAGTCAAAGGCTGGTTGGTCCGCAGAAGTTTAATAAAGAAACTTTGTAGGTAAAATGGTGATAGTGATAATTGTGCATCGCTAACACGCTTGGTGGGGCAACTAATCGAATTAAACACAACAGAATCGCTGTGCACATGTGGAACATTGGATGCAGATTCATATTAAACGATCTACGATTTTTATTGTTTTCTAGTGTTTTTAGTCACTGAATGGGACCAAACGATCTGGGGCCGTATTTGCAAAAACGAGTGCTATTCACATTAGAATCATCGTATATCACGATATTATTCCCACCAGAGGATTCCCGTTCTTTTTTCGTTCGTTTGATGAATATTCGGATGTTTCTTACTACAATTACTGACTAACCTAAGGACCAAATATTCCAAAACGAAAAATTGGCACTTGAAGTCAGAAATCGTAGTAAGGAAAATCCAAATATTCATCAAACGAACGCAAAAAAGAACGGGAATAACACTTCAGGTGGTACACCCACCTGAAGTGTTATTCCCGTTCTTGTTTTGTAATACTACAAGGTATTGATAAGTATCGGAGAGTGGTAGCTTTCGCAAATACTGATTTAATCATGATAGTAAATGATTTAACAATCTACTTCTTTCCGTGACTGCCCGTGGGAGAAATAAAAGACACTACAAAAGGCATATAACTATGCGTGATAGTGAGCATAACTATTTATATAAACTGCGAGGAGTTACAACGATAAAATTCAAGGCAACATCGGCTAGGAAAGTCGACAGTCATCAGACAGTCTGCTTTCTCCGCCCTACAAGACCTTATCAGGCGGACAAGTCTAGTGCGTCTAGACTAGATTGAACCTAATGGGTAATACTGATATTCGTTGCTTAATTCGAAATGTTCACGGTCAAAAAGTAAGTATAATTTATTTAGTTGGACCGCTGGGGTCATTTAGAATAGTTAAAGGGCTAAATGATTTTTCTCTTGTTCCTTCGCGATTAATACCGTAACGAATCAAAGTTTCAGCGACTTCTTGATTGGAGTATATTTTAATTTGTACAGGCGGAATTACTTTTCCTCGAAACTAGTAAAATATGCTACGTTCAATTTGTAAAATGTCTAAGGCTTCAGATTCTTGGAAATTTCAGACGTTTCGCCGAGTACAATACAAACCAATTGGAAGTTTTTAATAGAAAATTCATTTAAAAGTTATGGAATCGGAAGAAAAGAATCAAGGCTTCTTGGAACGATGCGCGATGTGTGTGTGTGCGGTCTTTGCCCCCAAAAGTCTAGTTTTAAGAAGAACATAATATCAACGGTTCGAATAATACAGCTGTATCTGGTAGTTTCCTCACAAGGCGTCGCCAATATCGAGGAAACTGAAGTACGAATTGTGAAGTAAACTCACCTATCGCAGCTACGGGTAAGCAGTTGAAGCAGTCTGTGAAGGTTTTCCATAGTTTGATGTTGTACCTCCGTTTGCACTCGTCGTAGAATCTGAGAACAAAATATTCATATTTATAGATAAACTGACTATGCTCCGCGGTTAAACCCGCGGTCCCTCGGGAATACTTCACTATTGCGGAATAAAGTAGCCTTCCGTAAGGCAGGGTATAAACGACCTCTATAAAATATCTAAGCCATTTCAGCTTGAAGAAGGAACAAACATTCGTATTAAAATAAGAAGTAAGATACGCTTAAGGGTCTAAGCAAGCTGCCATGAGCGCTTCCCGTTGATCGAAGGTGCCGGACGTCATTCGGATACCCACTGCATTTTATGAAATACGGCCCGTACTGTGCGAGTAAAATGTGCGAACTTTCATGTCTTGAATGATAGGCACCAAACCGTGTTTGTTGCCCTGATTCTTCACGGTATTGGTCGCGAGAAAGAACAAGAGTAAAATTAGTTCTAAGACTATTTTAAGTGATCCCAGCGGTCCTACTGAATAAATGCTTTTTGACTTTGACTTTAGCGGCGCGTACGATTCTGACAAGTATACCAACACCTAAAAACTTGCGGCCGAGAGCAACATAATCGCCATTATACCCCAACATGAGCAAATTATATTAACTATTCACACGCACAGAATTACCAAGAACTAAAGCCTTCATTACAACAAAGGTTTCTTCCCTGGGAATTTCGTATGTCAACAGCGGTAAGCGGTTTACATTATGTAAGCCTTGGCACATTTCCGGAGCCCTATGCGAAGGTCAATTGCAAGGGTAAACCAAAGATACTGACGTCAGAGATTACGATAGATTTAACCGCGAAATAGATCCAGTGACGTTTCAGTAAAATAAACAGATTACACGATTTAGAGCAAACACCGACCACGTATCGCTTCCTACTTTTTTTTACTTATCTACTAGCGTAAACTTGCAATAGTGTCAGGACAAACCTTAGTGGTTTTTAGATACTATATAATTTAATTACATACATACATAAAGTCACGCCTCTTTCCCAAAGGGGTAGGCAGAGACCACGGATCTCCACTCGCTACGATCCTGACACACAACTTTCGCCGAGCATGTATGAAGAATGTAATGAGAGTGAATAATTTAATTATAAGGCTTATTATTGTTTAAACGGTAAATAAATGAAAAAAAAAAATGTAGCCAGCCTGCTTACAACGACAGACTACCCTATCTCTACTACGAGTAGATGTGCGGTTTAGATGATTTTGCTATGTCTAAACTCAAATGTTTTACCTTTTACTCTATTACCGTGAGTAGATAGCGGATGATCATGGTAAGTCTAAGTACTGAGCAGGCTGATGTTATCCGAACCATAACAAAAATATCAATAAAAATAATATCTACCTTTATACTGGAATAACGTAAGTAACATAACCTTCATACACATCAGTAGGTTTATTTATACAGTAAATTATTGTTTCATCAGTAGCGTACCCATACTTTTGCCCTGAAGGGATGTGCCCTCATTTCAATGTTATCACAAGTCGTTGGGAACACAACTTCATTTTCATATTCCGTACAATATTAAATTATACATTTGGTTTCAGAGTTCAAAGGAATTTGTCATTGAATTACGGGTTGTAACATGTAACCTGACTAAATAGTGCATTTTATTAAGTTGCCCTGATTGCCCTGATTCTTCACGGTCGCGAAAGAACAGGAGTACAATTAATTTTAAGACTATTCTAAGTGATCCCAGCGGTCCTACTGAATAAATGCTTTTTGACTTTGACTTTGTTAAAATATTGAAGTTTTGGATAGCCTTAGCCAATATAAGCAAGATAAGCAAGATTTAGTGATGAAGAATGGTGACCAAGAGGACTGTGTAGCCAATCAGGACTATGAATGCGACAGTAAATTTTCTATTTTCCACCTCAATAAAAACTCTCTACCTGAATAAGTACATCACTGGACTCCGTTATCGCAACATAAGATACTTTCGAATCATACTTAGGAATGTTTAACACAAATAGGTAGGAAATACAGCGATGAAAAATCCTTATCACAACAGGACAGGTAAGTCTACAAGATAACCAGATCGATCAATGCATGTAATCTCGCGATATCTACAGATTACATTACGTCATGCGCTAAACATATTTCGGAACAAAGAATAGTTGTTTGTTAATATACATTACAAATACATAAATCACGTTTTAAAAGAACAGTTTTATGGCATAACATTGACTTGTTGCCAAGGCCAAGGAAATCTTGCGTTTAGGGAAACTGAAAGACGGCAATATTTTTAACTCAAAAAGACTTTGTAAGTTTGACATGTATGTATTTGCATGTCTTTTTAGGTAGAGTGTTATTCTCATTTTGTGCATAATCACAAAAAAATACCTTTATTTTTGGTTCTGATAATGTCCTTCCTATACACGGCAATAGATCAAAACATGATGTAATGTTTTGGGTTATTACAAAACTGAACTAAATACCACACAATGCCCTTCTTCATAGTTGAATTATCTAGCGGAAGGTACATTCACACATGCCCGTGTAGCGTACAAGTATTTTTCCAAATGTTTTAATTGTTGGTATGATCGACATTGATAAGCAAAGCTTATTCTTAGCAGTTCGCTCATCGACGCCCATATATACATTACATACATTAACTAACCTTTTTTGACAGTGGATAATGGATAATGGGCTTTTTGTAGCTTTAACCTGGAGCCTTACTCTCAAGCGATGAATCCAAAATTTCGCTAAATATTCGGATGATTCCTACTACGATTTCCGACTACAAAGACAATATTTTTCTGTTCTGAGGACAAAATGATCCTACCTAGGTTAGGAACTTAGGACCGAGTTTATAGGACAGATTGCGAGTAAGGCTTCCTTTGTCAATTTGCGATAGATTTTTATAAAACATCCACAGCCAAAATCATACCCCTTCCTTTTGGCTTTGCCGTCGTGTAAAAGTACAAGCAACAACTGCATGTATAAAATGACCAAGTGTTTTATTCATGAGCTGTCAATGATTCATCGCTGACTCATTGTTTACTCGTAAAATTTTAAAGGGTGCATGTACCGCCTGTCAAACCCTCAATAAAGATTGTCGTGTCGCGATAAGCTTCTGCCTTCCACCTGCCATATGTGATGGTTGTATGATGCATCAATGTTTTTAAACGCTGTATGTAAAAAACTTAGGCGTTTACAGTTTTACTAGGTCGATTTAAATACAAACAGGAGGCAACCTATGCCTACACTTAATGGGATGCTTAGTGCCTGGGATATTGATTGAGATAGGCTTGCCCAGCACCTAAACCATCCTCTTAGCATAATCGGTTTTGTCCACTGGAAAGACAATGTCAATATGTGAAGGAAAATATCGTGTGGAAACCCGCAGCTTAGTCAGCTGTATGTTAAAAGTTGGGTTTATTATTTTTTAACACCCTTGCTCGTAAAGCTGATGTAATTCCACCGGTTTTAGATATGTAAAGCGGGGCATAACAAACGCGTGTGTTATCAAAGCAAATAGTTATGTTATAGTCCATACAAATTCCATAACAGCATTATTTGCCATTTCAAATATGGAACTGATCGCCGCCGAGCTGGAGTCGTGCCTCCAGCTAGTGAGCAGCGCGCTGTTGCTATTCAAATTTCGAACTAATCGCCGCGCGGCGCCAGTCAGTAGGCAGCGCTAGCGCGCTGTTAAAATGGCGGGAAAGCAACAGTGTGCATTCACAGATTGAGTTTATTTAAATGTTTTTTTTTTTCTGTTTCCTCGCAAATGTGTTAAAAAACGTCGTACGATATACGTGCGTATTGGTTATAACATGCTCGGCTCAATTACGCCCTCGCCTGCGGCTCGGGCTGAAATTCCGCCTCGCATGTTATAACCATCTTTACGCACTAATATCGTAATGTACTATAAACTGTATCATGTCTTAGGTCTTAAGGTATTTCTAATCATTAATTTTATTTTCCATATGTTTATAATATTATGACATGACCGAATTTGAATTATTTCAGGAAGCCACATTAAGTCCTTCACATATGAGGCTCCTTTCATGCACTTTCCTTGCGTGATAACAAGATACTATCCATCAACTTGAGGTGTTATGTAAAATGAAATCAGGTGTGAGAGCTATGGTCAAAGTTAATAGGTAAACAAACTACATTTTATTTGCATGTAATGATGGTAATTATGTACGAGGTTCAATGTCAAGGTGCTAATAAATAAGTTCTTCAACCCACTCACGTGTTTAGTACGAGTACTCTAAAACGTGTCTAATTAGCAGCTAACTAATCCTTTAATACTTGACAAACTTATATCAACTTATACTAGGGTATTGTACAACGGAGCACAAGACACTATTAATATAGGCTGTCTGTCAGTCTGTCAATCTGTAACTGTTACACTTTTACTTAAGAAATGACCATGATTGATGAAAACAAATATAAATCAAACAAGCTTGGCGATTCCACTTCTTCCGCATATATAATAAATAAAATAATAATATAATAAAATATAATATGAATCAGTGCAACACAGATAGGGACCTACTTAGTAGAAAGTTAACAAACACAGAAACTTAATAACAGGGTTCATACAAAGTTGCAATCTTCTTGAAAAGCCTTAAGGCTTTTCAATTGCAACTTTGTACCAAAATTCCTTTAAGATTTATGTCACAGAGAGAACTAGTTCATTTAATACTCACCCATAAATCCTATTAATGCTAGCGCACTCATGGTTTCCACGTAAAAGGAAGAAATTCTCTGGGTATTTGATCTTGTATGCTAGAAGCAGGCATATCGTCTCCAGGGATTGTTTCCCACGGTCCACATAGTCACCCAGGAACAGGTAATTTGACTCGGGAGGGAATCCTCCATACTCAAACAGCCTCAGGAGGTCATAGTACTGTCCGTGGATATCACCTATGGAAAGAATAACATTGTTTAGTAGGCTCATGTTTTAAGTGTTAAGAGTGCATTAATCTACTATATAAAAATAAGTCAGGGTTTCCTTCCTCAGGCTATAACTCCAGAACGCATGAACCGATTTCCACGGTTTTGCATTCGTTGGAAAGGTCTCGGGCTCGGTGAGGTTTATAGCAAAGAAAATTCCGGAAAAATTTCAACAGAAAAGCGGGAAAAAAATGCGCAGACGAAGTCGCGCGGATCAGCTAGTACTTTATGTTTATTAATCTTTGGACAGAAGATGGGCTGATAATAATAAAACTGCAACAGGTGGAGGATGGACAGGTATATCAAGGGACAGACAGAAATGGAGGTAGTTGGGCGAGGCCTTTGCCTATAAAAGGCATTGTAACGTTGTTATTCCAACTATTACAGAAACATCATAATTGACCAGTGCTCAGAGTGGAAGCGATCTGTCTTGCTTGACGTTCAAGTGACAGTAGCATTTTTGACAGCCAGGCATCTGAAGTTTGATTTGTTTGACAGTTTTTCTTAACCTCAATTTCCGCAAAAGAAGCAGAAGTCACTTTCCTCACGGATTTCTCTCCGAGTGTTTTGTCGTAATTTAAATCTCAATTTATTCGATTGATTTCGTGTTCATCTGAACAATGGATTGCTGAATCTGGGTCTATATTCGCCTAAAGGCGATAGACTATTTAAATTTTGGAGCGATGATTTATTGAAGCTTGAGTCGGCTGCAATACTGTTTGGAGCTGTTTTAAAAGTCTGGCCCGGGTAAGTTATCTCAACATCTTTCAGTTAGGGGCAAATAAATTGGTTTCCACTTTTGTATTCTGAACGGAGTTTGTTTGTTTCAGACAAACGGGTGTTTATTTTACTTTGGAATTAATTTTGGGTTAAAATTTATGGAATTTAAAATTATGGAGACACTTCCGACGCAGCAGAATTTGTTCGACCTATGGTGAATTATAAAATTTGAATAAAAATAAATTTAATTAGGCCGTCTTTAACGGATAACCTTTCTTTTAAAATTTTACAAGATTGCAATAGCTTCAGTTATTCTTTCAAATTGGTTCAGTTTTACTTTTAGATATAATTTCAGTTCTGTTTTTCTTTTAGATGTAATTTCCGTTTAATTAAATTGATATAACCAGTTATAAGTTTAGATATAATTATTGCCATCCCCCTGAACATATCATAAAATCTATGGAACTATCTATGCATTAAAAGACTCGTACAATAACAACATCAGATTGTATCATTTCCCCCGCCCTAAGATTAGAAGTTCATCTGGCGCAGAGCTTTATCCAGGTATTCTGATTTTTATTTCTATTTATTTATATATTATCGGTCTGGTGTCTGGCGCCCGAGAGTTTTTGTTCCTTTAGCTTTTTTAGAATTTGTGACACCAACCGACCTATTTAAATTGGTTCAGTTAAACACTTTTTAGTATATTTACATCTTTATTTATCCATATTATAGTAACATTCACACATATTATAATTTTTTTATTTTTTTTATATTACAATTTGTCGCCAGCGTTCAGGGACTTGAAATGGATTCTATGTGTTGTTCAGGGGAACTGTAAGTTATTGCAACCTTATATTTGTTAGACCTAAGTACAGTTTTGTTTACAACTTTTGTAACTTTGGTTCGGAACTTTTTTGAATCCTTGTGACTTTCATCACAGGAGGTTAATTTTCTTGACAAACGAATAACAATACAGTGTCTTAGTGTATTGTGCACTCATTTATGGATATTTGTGGAAAACTTATTTTGAAAAACAATTTAATATGTTGTAGTGATAATTTAGTTTAGATAAAACTTTTGTGAAGCAGTTTATTCCATGCCAACATGTGTAAAACTTGTGTAACCTTGAAAACATCTTATACATTAATCGTTTAACCTTTGATTTTTGTGAACTTGAAAATAACTTATTGTACATGGTTCATTGTTGAACGGGTAACCTAAAAGTTTTCAAGTAACTTTTTATTAGAACACTTTGTATTTGGAATTTACTTGTAATATTTTGTCGTTTAAAATTAACATAAACATAATTAGTTCTTTTAACTTTGTAAACTAAAACTAACTTTTATGAATTTAAAATTAACTTGTGTAAATTTAAAAGTAGTTCAACTTATAAATTATTTAACTTTCAACGATAGTGAACTTAATGAATGTTTCACACACTTCTTTTTGAAGGTTCAAACTTTGACCAGGTTTAAATATTTTTGTGAGTGGTTATTGCAATCTCGGTTAGAAACCTTAACGAACACCTTACTTTGATAACATTTTGAATCAAAACTTTTGAACTTAAACTCAGTGTTTAAAACCTTCGTTGGAATTATTTGCGGAATTGTATGGGAATTATTTTAGGAATTTTTGGGAATTATTTTAGGAATTTCTTCGGAATTATTTTGGGAATTTTTGGGAATTATTTTAGGAATTTCTTCGGAATTATTTTGGGAATTTTTGGGAATTATTTTAGGAATTTCTTCGGAATTATTTTGGGAATTTTTGGGAATTATTTTAGGGAATTGTTTCGGAATTTTTGAAAGCTTTTGAGGGTTTTGCTTCGAAGTCTTGAACTTTCGTTTGCGGTTGCTTTTGGTTGGTTCTCATTATGGATGAAAGAGTTCAATTTCGCCTGCTCTGTTTTCTTCTGCCTTTTCTGTTGAAAAGGAAGGTGAATCTGAGAGGACTTGTTGTGCTGTTCTTAAATTGGCCGTTCACACTTCTTCAGCTTGTGTGCCTACTTTGTTGCATTCTTTCGACACAATGATCGAGCAAATTAGAAGGAATTTGCCTTCAGCTAATTCGAAGCTTTCTTGGCTTGTGTTCTTATTATCGTAGATTCATTTATAAATTCGCTGATATTGCTTCGCCACTTACTAAGTTAACTGCTGGTAGTAAAAACTCGAAAAAATCTCTTGTTTGGAACGATGATGCAGAAATTGCTTTTCAAAATCTTAAAGAAGTTTTAATTTCTTCGCCTGTTTTGAGTTGCCCTGATTTTAGTAAACCTTTCTTTCTACATTGTGATGCTAGTTCTGTTGGAATTGGTAGTGTTTTGAGTCAAGAGGATGATAATAGTGAACAACATCCTATCGCATTTTATTCTAGATCTCTTAATAAATGTGAACAAAACTATAGTACCACAGAACGAGAATTGTTAGCAATTTTAGATTCAATAGAACATTTTAGACCTTATGTGGAGGGAATGGAATTTACTGTTATTACAGATCATGCGTGTTTGAAATGGCTTTTGAAATTAAATAATCCTAGTGGACGCCTTGCTAGATGGGCTGCTAGAATTTCTCAGTTTACTTTTCATATAATTCATAAAAAGGGTTCTTTACATTTAGTTCCTGATGCTTTGTCAAGGATTTCGGTTGCCACAATCTTAGTTTCTTCTATTCAAATCGTTTCACCGGATGATGATATTGATGATCCTTGGTATAAGAAGATATTTGTTAATTGTCAAAAGTTTCCTTGTAGATATAAAAATTACAGAGTTGATGATAAAACTTTATACAAATTCTGTAAGAATAAATTCAATCCTGATAGTAGATTAAATTGGAAAATTGTTATTCCTAAAGAACATATTTTGGATACAATTAGGTCAAACCATGATGATATTAATTCAGGTCATCTTGGAATTCACAAAACTTTGAAAAAATTAAAACAACATTATGTTTGGAACGGAATGTTTAATGATGTTCAAAATTATATTAAGTCTTGTGACATTTGTAAAGCTTACAAACACTCGACATCTCCACCTTTTGGTTTAATGATTAATCCTAAAAAAGTAGATCGGCCCATGGTTATGTTATCGGTGGATATAATTGGAATTTTGCCTAAAAGTTATTCTGGTCATAAATACATTCTTTCGGTCGTGGACGTTTTCACTAAGTATTGTTGGATATTTCCTATGATAAAAGCAACAACTTTAACTATTTGTAGATTATTCGAAAAAGAGATATTTCTTAAATTTGGTTGTCCTAAAATTATAGTTTGTGATAATGGTACTCAATTTACTGCCAAATATTTTGTAGATTTCATGAAAAGTTATAATATAACCAAAATATTTTATAATACATTGTATACTCCACAAAATAATACTGTTATATTTTTGTTAAAGTTTAAGCTAACTTATTAAAAGCTTATAAGCGTAACGCTCGGTATTATAATATAGGGAGGAAAGTCATTTCTTTTGGTGTAGGTGATATAGTTTGGAGGAGAAGTTTTGTTCAGTCTAATGCTCCTTTATATTTTTCGGCAAAATTTGCGCCTAAGTTTGTTAAATGCGAAATTATTGAAAAAAATTCTAATAATGTTTACCTTTTGAAAGACCTCAATAAAAACACCTCTGGTCGTTATCACATTAAAGATATTATTAAATATTAAAATTTCAACTTTTTGGCCTTTAAACTTTTTTACTTGGTTTTGATGTGTTTGTTTGATTTAGCATTTGTAGAAGACGATTGTAGATTGATGTATGTTTGGATATTGCTATTTGTATGAGGATGAATGATAGGAACTTTTTTATGAATATATCAAACTTTGCAATTAAGTTTCAAAAAATAACTTAGGTAATTTTTGGTTTAAATAACTTTTAGCTTCATTCATTATTGTCAACATCGAAAGATCTTATTGTATATTTTGTATATTCTGTATATTTTGTATATTTTTAGAGAACTTTGTTCGGTTGTTCTCAAACTAATTTTAGATGAGTCTGTTTGACTTATATTTGTTAGGATAGTTTTTGTCGTTTGTTTGTGATAGTCTGAATTTTAGATTAGTTTTCTCGGACTTGACATTTTGATATAACCCTGATTAGACATTTTTTGGAATAATATTCCATAACATTTTTTGGACACAGTTCTCAGATTTTTCCCTCTGGTTCTGTCTATTTTGCGTGTTATTGTGCCCGGAAAATTGGTAGGGTTGAGCCGATCACAATATTCACAATCAATTTTTCCCAAGTGCTGCTGTGCCCGGAATGTTGGTAGAGTTGAGCCGATCACAGTACTCTTGTTGTTTTTTTGGCGTGTTCATTCTTTTCCGTTTGAATATCGCAACCTTTTGTTGTATTGTGCCCGGAAAATTGGTAGAGTTGAGCCGATCACAATACACAAATTTTTTCGAGTTTGCACACTTTCGTGTGTCGGACAAAAAATTTTGAAATCACATTTTTCCCATGTGAGAATTTACTGACTTTGGTTTGGTAATTTGGTAACTTTCTGTACCGAGTCGGTGACGTAGGTGTCCAACCGCACTTCATATTATGGTCAGAATGTAATTTTATTTATTTGCATGTTTTGGTTTAAATTTAAATTAAATGAATTGTATCACTTTAAGTCGGTGACTAGGAAGTCTAACCGCACTTTAAGATTCTTTTGGGATCATTTGTTGCAATTTAATTTTTGTGACCTTTACATTAAAATTGTCCGAGTCGACGACAAAGTTGTCTAGTCGCACTTTTGAAACGTTTTGTTGTGATTGTCAGTTTAGGTTTGAAATTCTTTGATAGAGTTTTCTATTGGTTGCATGTGTTTAAGAGTTTTGTCTTTCTAGCTAGTTTAGATTTGATAAGATTTGGTGTTTTTGGAATCTTCTGTGTTCTTGTCTCTCTAGCACTTCCTTGTTCAGAGCGTGCAAGTCCACATTAGTAGAGTTTTTAGTATAGTTTTGTAGAGTCATTTGTAGAGTTTTTGATAGAGTTTTGTAGAGTTTTTGACAAAGTTTTGTAGAGTCATTTGTAGAGTTTTTGATAAAGTTTTGTAGAGTCATTTAGAGAGTTTTTTTTTAGTCTTTTTTGTAGAGTTTTGTAGAATCTTTTATGAGTCTTTTTGGCATAAAAGAAAGTAGTCCTTTCTTTTATTTTTTTTGGGATGGTATGTAATGTAACGTTGTTATTCCAACTATTACAGAAACATCATAATTGACCAGTGCTCAGAGTGGAAGCGATCTGTCTTGCTTGACGTTCAAGTGACAGTAGCATTTTTGACAGCCAGGCATCTGAAGTTTGATTTGTTTGACAGTTTTTCTTAACCTCAATTTCCGCAAAAGAAGCAGAAGTCACTTTCCTCACGGATTTCTCTCCGAGTGTTTTGTCGTAATTTAAATCTCAATTTATTCGATTGATTTCGTGTTCATCTGAACAATGGATTGCTGAATCTGGGTCTATATTCGCCTAAAGGCGATAGACTATTTAAATTTTGGAGCGATGATTTATTGAAGCTTGAGTCGGCTGCAATACTGTTTGGAGCTGTTTTAAAAGTCTGGCCCGGGTAAGTTATCTCAACATCTTTCAGTTAGGGGCAAATAAATTGGTTTCCACTTTTGTATTCTGAACGGAGTTTGTTTGTTTCAGACAAACGGGTGTTTATTTTACTTTGGAATTAATTTTGGGTTAAAATTTATGGAATTTAAAATTATGGAGACACTTCCGACGCAGCAGAATTTGTTCGACCTATGGTGAATTATAAAATTTGAATAAAAATAAATTTAATTAGGCCGTCTTTAACGGATAACCTTTCTTTTAAAATTTTACAAGATTGCAATAGCTTCAGTTATTCTTTCAAATTGGTTCAGTTTTACTTTTAGATATAATTTCAGTTCTGTTTTTCTTTTAGATGTAATTTCCGTTTAATTAAATTGATATAACCAGTTATAAGTTTAGATATAATTATTGCCATCCCCCTGAACATATCATAAAATCTATGGAACTATCTATGCATTAAAAGACTCGTACAATAACAACATCAGATTGTATCATTTCCCCCGCCCTAAGATTAGAAGTTCATCTGGCGCAGAGCTTTATCCAGGTATTCTTATTTTTATTTCTATTTATTTATATATTATCGGTCTGGTGTCTGGCGCCCGAGAGTTTTTGTTCCTTTAGCTTTTTTAGAATTTGTGACACCAACCGACCTATTTAAATTGGTTCAGTTAAACACTTTTTAGTATATTTACATCTTTATTTATCCATATTATAGTAACATTCACATATTATTATAATTTTTTTATTTTTTTATATTACAGCATACTGACAAATAACTTAGAAAAAATTATAAACAGTGGCATATTAATGTAAATTTGTTTATATAAAGGCTAATATTATTACAATATTATTAATCTTTGGAACCTGTCTTGTACCTTAAATAGCCAAAACTTTAGTTGATACTAAAATTTTGACTGTCAATAATAGTCACTGGAGATCTGTGGTCTCTGCCTACCCCTTTGGGAAAGAGGCGTGACTTTATGTATGTATGTAATACTAGTCAATTAACAAAACCATACATACAAGATGTCTTTCCTGTTAACAAGCTTGTGACAACTAACTATGCCGAGTAATATAGTCCTCCTAACGACTCCTGCACAGTAAAAAGCTGCTATATTTCTATATTATGCTGAACAAAGATGACATGTATCTCCTTTCAATGTTTTACATTCTAGTGTCGGCCAATGCATCAGAACTCTAAGATTTTGGAAACGTAGGAAGATGGGAGTTTGTGTTTCTGTATTTTTGAAGTGATGAGACTTATGATTGAAGTCTTACGAATCTTGCTAAAAATTATTATTTAAGAATCAAGCCACAAATAAATAGGAGTTTAAGAAGTACATTGACTGTAAACAATATTAATCTTTTTGAGGTCATGTTTTGTTTGTTTACTTTTACAAAGAGAATCAATTAAAACATCAATTATTATACCTACAATATAGGTAGGTAACACTAAATTGTTTTCTATAAAGCAATTTTAACTTCAACTAATTTGTTTTAAGGCCATTCCAAGACCAAATGGCCCAAGAAATAGACAGAAGAACGACAAGCGCATGGAAGAGATATTGGGCGCTCAAAGATATCATAAAAAACAAAAAATACAACCATAATGATAACTTGCATATTTATTTTCATAGGATTTCAACATGTTATTTGGTGGTAAAAATTACAATTGAGTCTAGCTTGCCCAAGATTTTTGATTGCAACAATGAGCGAGACTAGAATTATCAATAATAAACCACAAGATGCAATAAAATTGGGTAACACATGAGCCTAGATTTGCAATTTAGTCTACAAATGCTGTAATTATCTGAAGTAAAATATATTTGAAAGCCACAAGAACACACACCTGAATCAAGAAACAGCATAAACCTTCAAATATTGATCATTCTAAGTAACTAGAACATTTAGCTATACCATACCTTCAAATAATTATCATTTAGTTAGTAGTGCAAGTAGAGCTCGAAAAAGTGGAGTATTTGCAAGTCTATGTGGGTAGAGGGAAGCAATCACTGACGAATTGGCAGTGGTCTAAAATATTTCAAACTTACCGCATATTTTCAACGGAGCTTCGAGTTCCAGTAAAATAGGCTGTGATAAGAATATTTCCCGTGATTTCAAGCATAGCCCTTTGATTTCTATTTCAGTTAACTGAACATTCATACCAGGCTTTTCGCCTCTCACTGAAAACAAACAGCAACATTACCACTGATTTCTATGGAGACACCAATTCACTTAGATAAATCACTTTAGCACTCAAGAAAACACTGAACTTTTGTTTGTTACGAATAATATCAACAAATTACCTTTTAGTAATTTTTTTATTACATTGTCGATGTTTAACTCATCTGTATCTCTGTCTGCCATCGGATATTCTGTTTGTGCACGAAATATGACTGAATGTTATGGTAAAGAAGAAAGATTGCAAGGATTTTTGCCGATTTGTGAAAGGTAACAACCTATTTCAATTCTCGGCCAAAATGAAATTCAATGGCGACGGCGGCGGGCGACATTGACACTCACGCACACAAATAAACCACAGAGTAAGTATATCAAATAAACATGAACGATCAACGATGACCGGACGGATCTCTACCGAACGAACGGAACGACGCGACGTCAACGACGTCTAAACAGTGCTTCCAACATAATATTTTAATTAACCTACTTCGTTGTATATCTTTTTAAATAGTGTGTGTATTAATAATGTTGGACAATGGACATTGTACCAATTGTACTCAAAAATAGGTTTAAGTAGTTTTATTTATTATAGTCCTTTTCACGTAGGAACGGTTCCGTGTTAGGGCGCTTTTATGTTAATATTAAAAATAATTAAAAAGGAAATAGACAAAATCCTTTTTTATTGAAGTTGTATCTGTGTGTATTATCACTAGATTTCATTTATTTCAACATTTTTCATTGTTGTACAGCGTAAAACGTAAAAGTTGTAGGTATGTGTCAGGGATACGTTCCTACGTGAAAAATACTATAACAGTGTAAATGATAAAACTAGTGTCCGACCGAAGTTTCGGTTTCGTTTTCGGTTTCGGCCAGTTTCAGCTATAAACTTCGGCCGAGCCGAAACATAGTGTTTGTGGATTATCGCGTGACGTTCGGATAACTTTGAGTGAGTCCGTGGCTTGTTTTTATCGCCAGTTGTGTCCGCGTGCTGGTGCTGGGTGTACGACGATGTGTAGGCCTTTATCACTATGACGTTTCACCACACCGTTTCGATCTTGCGACGTCATAATACTCGTAGTAGAAGGGAAGTATGTAGACCATGTAGAAGTACTAAAAGAATTCCCCGTTCGTTACACTTGTGAGCATCTAATACATCTTGGTAAACTAATGCATGAGTTCAGCTTTTCATACTTATTTTAGATCTAGGTATCATTATTATTTTACTAATGGCTTGAAATTCGAAATCATCAAAACTCAGATCATGTTACATTATATTGTATTTTTTAAAGATATAAGTATTATAAGATTTTTCCTTGTTCGGATTTATTACCGTCTTCCCGTCTACTCCTTTCCGTCTATCCACAAACTGCTCCAACGCAGTGGCAGACTGTAACACTTATAGCTATTATCGACCCCCGAGGGGATGGAAGCGCTCGTGGTCGTGCTTGCGTAGTCGTTCTTGATAGATAATCGAATTTAACAACGTTCTAAACGGCCCGTAAGTAGATGGGTGACCGCCAGAAACATTTTCATCCGAGTGCTTGCGAGCTTCATAGTGCACGATAAATTGTCGGTGCCGGCTATTTAATTCGTTAAGCCATGATGGAGGCCTTAAGGCGTCCTAAAAACTCCATCCCTAGAGTTGACAATTGACTCATATGAATTTACTTACCGTAGCACTTGATGCAGTGGAAAACGGTTATTTTATACTACTCTGTGCCCCTATTTTACATACGTGGGGACGATAGCCATAGGTGCTACCGTCTGCCACTGCGTGGGGGTGATTTGTTGGGGCAGACGGCGTAATCAATAATTGTCTCGTGTTCTCCTGTAAAGTTTGATGTTGCTTCAACTTTCAATTCGAAAGCTGATCCGAACAGTGCGAATTCAAGCCGTGAAATGGATTAATTGACTTTCGAAAAAAATATGCAAGTATTTTAACACGAGTTCGAAACGGAAAACTCTCACGCATGTAATGGTAACTTCTACTTAATTTTTTTGTTATTTTATAGTGTTAATCCACACTTGGCATTTCATTAAGAAACCGGTTAATAATATATTTGGACGTGTCAGTGACTACCTCTTTGACATCTTCAAAGGATCTTTGACCATCTAGATCTAAGAGAATGTCTACTGTGTCTTGGGGATTCAGTAGTTAACCGAATCAACAAGGTTAAATTACAGTTAAATTAATATTACTATTGATGGCGCATACGCCATCAATAGTAATAATTTAACAATTTACTGGCTATTTTAATATGATATTTGGGGTCATAACCCCAAATATCATTTAAATTCACTGGCTATAAAAATAGCCAGTGAATTTTAATCAGAGTTTTTTATTCATAATTTTTTAGGATAAGCAAAAACTTCCCCAATTTGTTCATCTTATTCCAACATTTCCAACGCACATAAATAAACCATAAATTAGCTTTAGGAGCACAAAGACGGAAATTGTTTTGAGTTGGAAACATTAAGCGAAAATAAGTATTGCCAGTGTAAAAAATACTATACCTCAAGTCAATGGCTGCCAGTAAAAAATACTGATAATGCTACCAGCTCCAAACAAAAATAGAATGGACAAGCTTCGAGTTAATGACAGAATTATTTTCCCTTTACGATCTGTCTCTATGATCTATGGCTACGATGGCTCCACAATGGCTACCAATACCAATTATTAATTACCAATGAAAGAAAAAATCATGGTTGCCAGGTTGCATGGACCATGACAATGACAAAACAGTGAAATATACTAACGAAATTTTGCTGTAACACGAATTTATTTAATATTACAATAACAATTAAACAACATTTACAACGCCAGAAGTTCGTTGCTTGTAGGTAGGTGCTAATTTAGCCTCTTAGTCCTTCTTCGGTCCTCGGTATGGATGGCGTTTTCTGTAAGAAAAGAATACTGGTATTACCTTTTCTCGCAAATAGTAGTAAGTATATAAAAGTAAATATCACAATAGAAAGATAAAAATGTGTAAGTATTTACACTTTGGTCTGACCTGACTGCCCTCTAGAAAAAAAAACCAAGTATGTATTTGGACTTGGCGACTGCCCGTTAGATTATCATTATAGGATTGGAATTTCTACCACGACTCGAAATTCGAAATTCCAGTCCTTTGATCTAGGTTTCTTCAGAAAGCTAAACATCTTACGCGGGTATGGTGAGAGTGTAGATTCCAAACTTCGTGTTCACATCCTCCAAGCGGAATATTCCCTCGACGTACTCCTTGTCGGCCGGGACGGCTGGCGTCTCGAATACCAAATTCAAAATGTAATCTTCAACACAGCTGTGAATTAAAATAATATTTTAGAATGTTTCGTTTTGATGGCTTAGGGCGATAGGCTTGCAATCTGTCAGGTTCCTATGATTATTTTCTGCAAAATGTGGGCATGTCATGTGCCATACATAAAAGTACCTACCTAGATATAGGGACTTGCCTCTGATCACCCATTTAGATCAACATAAAGATCTGTATGGGTCCTGTACGTGTTTGTAATGAACAACAACAGTTACCTACACATCATGATCAGCCTTTCTCATCCCACTGCTGGGTATCGCTCGCTTCGCTTCTGCCATTCGCCTCTACTCCGAGTCAATCTTACCCAAAATGTACCTCTAGTACCTATGGCCTGCGGATTTCAAGATATCCTCGACCCATCTTGTTGGTTCGATCGGTTCTGTAGGTACACCTAAAGCCGGGTCAACAGCGCCGTGTTTTAGTGTTTTCAAACATGCTAGCATTGTTTCCCACCAATGGCACGCGCCTATTCGGTTAGTAACAAAAAAACACGAAAACACGGCGCTGTGGACCCCTGCAAGTAGTATTCATAAATGGAATGTTGCCAGCTTATAGATAGAGTCAGAATAATGGTAGTTCTTGGAACTTACTAAGCGCAAGGTTGGTATGGCACAAGTTTCTCAATCTTGTTCGGTCTGAGTTCCTCCACGTAGGGATCGGCGACGAGTTTAGCTGCAGGAGGTGCAGCTGGGCCTTTGCGAGCTTTAGGCGTTGGGGCAGGGGGCTGAAATATATCGCAAATGTTGGTTTTAGGACATTTAACATGGCTTGAAACAAAGGTCCATCCTCTGTCCCTACAGAGGATGAGAATCTCAACCTATGTATTATTAATCCTAGTCCCTACTAGGATTAATAATACATAGGTTGAGATTTCATAGTTTTTCATCACAGAAGATATTTTATCTGTAAATAAAAATATGAGATCTCTGCCAGAGGCAACCAACTTTACTGAGATGCTAAACTGAACCTCGACTTATTTGAGACCCTCTCAATTAATTGAGATAACGATATTTCATTGTTCAGCAAAACGTCAATCTCCACACAAGTTGATTATCTTGAAAAATGGCGCATGCACAAATAGTGCGAAGTGCAAACTGTGCAAAGCAAAAAAATAGGTGATTATCTAAACAGCCGCACTCAGAGTTAAGAACGACCACAAAAATCAAATCAAAAAATCAAAATTCGTATAATTAAGGAACAGAAAAGGGTTACAAAGTAAACTAGGTACGATGATGTCTGCAGTACCTAGTTAAGAAACTGTGTCGCAGACACCAACGCCCACCTCCTTCACAGGGAGTATTTAGTTCCTGCATAAACAAATAAAGTTGGTACTTAATTAATAAAATTAATAAGTGAGATTATGTGTCTGTTGTTAGTAGGTACATTACATAAACAGACTCTCAACATAGGTTATACAAATAAATCCGTTCCGTTTTAAGAAACCTATACCTAGCTAAGATATGAAATCTAACTGTTTCCGTATTCAACCGTTAATAGTGTTATAATTAGGAATTAATAAAGTAGATAATTTAGCCATTCAACAAAAATCTAAATAATAATTGCTAGATTACAATGATTACAATACTGTTTTGTTTTGATTTGAGATAGGAAGAGGTCAATGTCATGTTCTTTTCTTACGGCTGCAATGTGAAAAATATGGGACCGAAAATAATTTGTTACGTGTATCATAACTTTATAAAACTAACAGTGATTTTTGGTACAATAGAAATAATGGTTAGTGTTCCTTTTCGGTTGAATATTATTGGCAAGTAGCGGAAATAGGAGGTAGAGGCGAAAGAAAGATGGCGAATGCAGCGGGCAGAGAGATTCAGTCGGCATGCGGTTTTTGGTGAAGGAGAAATGAGCAAGTTAAGTAAAAACATATGTTGTAGAATGGTAGAAAGCTTAGTAGGCTGTTTCTATTTTGTGATTATAGCATTGAAAGTGTTATTAGTAGTGTAAAAGAAGTATTGTTCATTGTAATTGGGTTCCGTGCGTAGTTATGTAATTATAATTATTTAAAGTGCATTGTCTTCTTAGAATATGATACCTATCTGTTTCAAAATAACAGGTGAGAGAATTAGATTGATGTTGAGGTTAAAGTAAAATACTGATAAAATAAGGCATTGTTTATAATTAAAGCAATTGGTTACTAAGTTAAGTAAGATTTAAGATGGATCACCAAAGAAAAGCTAGGCCCCAGACCGTGTTTGTTGCCCTGGTTCTTCACGGTATTGGTCGCGAAGGAACAGGAGTAAAATCACCTAGTTTTAAGACGATTCAAAGTGATCCCAGCAGTCCAACTGAATTCTTAATAAAAATTATATGAAGTGATGGTGCTTGTTTCTTGTATCCTTCCTCATACATAGTTTTAACAGTTTCAGAAGGTGGGATTCCTAATCATGCCCAAACGTGTACGAGAACCTGACCGAAGTCATCGAGACGATGCTGATAGACCTGTAAAGAAGCGATGGTGAAGTGGTACCGATCACTATGCAAATAAGTCGTGCTACTCATTCCACGGTGAGGAAGTATAGCTCGGGCAACGGTGTGGTACAATCGGTGGCAGTCACACTATATACCGTGGCAGCAAGCAACAGCTGTAGCGGCTTTGTTTAGATCTTGATACAAGGTTGCTGACGAACCCGAATGGACGATTATCCGGTGAGCGTATTATGTACTTTTCATTTTGATTCAAGTGTTGAATTTAGAAAATTGGTTATATCGCGATACAATATATGACATCTAGGTAAATTCAGCTGGAAGCTAGAATATCTAAAGCGTTAGACAGAAAATACTTTCGATTCTCAGGAAATTTCAAATCTGTGTTCATGTTTACAGTATCGAATAATTAATAGTGAGGTAGACTATAATTTATTCTCATTTCACTGGACGAGGTTAATGACCTAGGCTATTCCGTAATGAGATTGGTTCTAATAATTTGAATGTTGGTGTGACAGTAAGCTAAGCCTCACTTGTCAATCATAAAACCGGTTTATTGTTTTATCTTGATTCGGAATAAAAATTAAGGGATCTACCCACATTTAGAGAAACTGTTGGGCAGAGATTGGAATAAGTTGTTTTCACATTAATAGGTAAACGTGATTATTTCTTGTTAGGTACAGTGACAGGTAGTCAGATTCCCAGACCTAAAGACCTGCACCAGTAAAAGCGCGTACCTACACTTTTTCAGAGTTCGTCGATACAAACTTTGGTTGATTCGACTAGGTTCACAACAACGAGAAATAGTGCGTAAATTTATCAATTTTAGTGCTTATAAAATATGATTTGCTAATTCCAAGTCAGTTAAGTTAGTCCTGTTCGCTAGTCTTTGTAAGTGAATAAACGTGATGGTTTAGATTGAATGGTAATAGAACCTAATAGTTCTCTCGTGAAGGGAGACGTATATGAAGAGGTCATCTAAGCGATCTAAATACAGAGTTAGATTTGGTTGTAGTGATAGATAGATAGTGAGGGTAACCTCTTGCTAATAAAACAGTAAGGACATAGTCAGGGGTCGCGCTGCACGCACCGGTCTGTTATCGTAACTGCAACTCAGTTGAGAGTTGTTCAGGGCGCGATGGACAGCTAGGCTGTGGTGGTGACCTGGGTCTTAAAGGCGTACTGTATAATGTTGTGTGTTGGTGGTCATGACCTGCAAGTCACAGACTCTAGATGAAGGGAAGGTCTCATTAAGAGAGGTAATGAGAGCCATTTGAGGGTTGTAGTTGTATGTGATCTAATTAAGTATGGTTAATACTACAATCTGCTTTGACGCTTACTTTTCGTAGTTGAGTTGTTAGATGGTTGTTCTTTACATTCCGGTTAGATACATTGAAGTTTGTTTTTCTTAGTGTATATTATAATTTTATGAGAAACGCTAGATCGGTATCAGTGTCCACACGTGTAGTACTCGCTATTTAAGGTAGGTACTTAGGTGTTTATTTTTTTTGCGAGTACCTAAAGATTTTCGATATTTTTGTGACAGTGAGTTTCGTCTGTCCTACATGTACCATGTTAGGAATGATGTCAGAGTATGAAATGATGTTAATGAAGTTAATGATGAAATGAATTCCAAGATAAAGATAAAGATAAAGATAAAGATAAAGATAAAGATAAAGATAAAGATAAAGATAAAGATAAAGATAAAGATAAAGATAAAGATAAAGATAAAGATAAAGATAAAGATAAAGATAAAGATAAAGATAAAGATAAAGATAAAGATAAAGATAAAGATAAAGATAAAGATAAAGATAAAGATAAAGATAAAGATAAAGATAAAGATAAAGATAAAGATAAAGATAAAGATAAAGATAAAGATAAAGATAAAGATAAAGATAAAGATAAAGATAAAGATAAAGATAAAGATAAAGATAAAGATAAAGATAAAGATAAAGATAAAGATAAAGATAAAGATAAAGATAAAGATAAAGATAAAGATAAAGATAAAGATAAAGATAAAGATAAAGATAAAGATAAAGATAAAGATAAAGATAAAGATAAAGATAAAGATAAAGATAAAGATAAAGATAAAGATAAAGATAAAGATAAAGATAAAGATAAAGATAAAGATAAAGATAAAGATAAAGATAAAGATAAAGATAAAGATAAAGATAAAGATAAAGATAAAGATAAAGATAAAGATAAAGATAAAGATAAAGATAAAGATAAAGATAAAGATAAAGATAAAGATAAAGATAAAGATAAAGATAAAGATAAAGATAAAGATAAAGATAAAGATAAAGATAAAGATAAAGATAAAGATAAAGATAAAGATAAAGATAAAGATAAAGATAAAGATAAAGATAAAGATAAAGATAAAGATAAAGATAAAGATAAAGATAAAGATAAAGATAAAGATAAAGATAAAGATAAAGATAAAGATAAAGATAAAGATAAAGATAAAGATAAAGATAAAGATAAAGATAAAGATAAAGATAAAGATAAAGATAAAGATAAAGATAAAGATAAAGATAAAGATAAAGATAAAGATAAAGATAAAGATAAAGATAAAGATAAAGATAAAGATAAAGATAAAGATAAAGATAAAGATAAAGATAAAGATAAAGATAAAGATAAAGATAAAGATAAAGATAAAGATAAAGATAAAGATAAAGATAAAGATAAAGATAAAGATAAAGATAAAGATAAAGATAAAGATAAAGATAAAGATAAAGATAAAGATAAAGATAAAGATAAAGATAAAGATAAAGATAAAGATAAAGATAAAGATAAAGATAAAGATAAAGATAAAGATAAAGATAAAGATAAAGATAAAGATAAAGATAAAGATAAAGATAAAGATAAAGATAAAGATAAAGATAAAGATAAAGATAAAGATAAAGATAAAGATAAAGATAAAGATAAAGATAAAGATAAAGATAAAGATAAAGATAAAGATAAAGATAAAGATAAAGATAAAGATAAAGATAAAGATAAAGATAAAGATAAAGATAAAGATAAAGATAAAGATAAAGATAAAGATAAAGATAAAGATAAAGATAAAGATAAAGATAAAGATAAAGATAAAGATAAAGATAAAGATAAAGATAAAGATAAAGATAAAGATAAAGATAAAGATAAAGATAAAGATAAAGATAAAGATAAAGATAAAGATAAAGATAAAGATAAAGATAAAGATAAAGATAAAGATAAAGATAAAGATAAAGATAAAGATAAAGATAAAGATAAAGATAAAGATAAAGATAAAGATAAAGATAAAGATAAAGATAAAGATAAAGATAAAGATAAAGATAAAGATAAAGATAAAGATAAAGATAAAGATAAAGATAAAGATAAAGATAAAGATAAAGATAAAGATAAAGATAAAGATAAAGATAAAGATAAAGATAAAGATAAAGATAAAGATAAAGATAAAGATAAAGATAAAGATAAAGATAAAGATAAAGATAAAGATAAAGATAAAGATAAAGATAAAGATAAAGATAAAGATAAAGATAAAGATAAAGATAAAGATAAAGATAAAGATAAAGATAAAGATAAAGATAAAGATAAAGATAAAGATAAAGATAAAGATAAAGATAAAGATAAAGATAAAGATAAAGATAAAGATAAAGATAAAGATAAAGATAAAGATAAAGATAAAGATAAAGATAAAGATAAAGATAAAGATAAAGATAAAGATAAAGATAAAGATAAAGATAAAGATAAAGATAAAGATAAAGATAAAGATAAAGATAAAGATAAAGATAAAGATAAAGATAAAGATAAAGATAAAGATAAAGATAAAGATAAAGATAAAGATAAAGATAAAGATAAAGATAAAGATAAAGATAAAGATAAAGATAAAGATAAAGATAAAGATAAAGATAAAGATAAAGATAAAGATAAAGATAAAGATAAAGATAAAGGTAGAGACATAAAGGTAGAGACATAAAGGTAGAGACATAAAGGTAGAGACATAAAGGTAGAGACATAAAGGTAGAGACATAAAGGTAGAGACATAAAGGTAGAGACATAAAGGTAGAGACATAAAGGTAGAGACATAAAGGTAGAGACATAACGGTAGAGACATAAAGGTAGAGACATAAAGGTAGAGACATAAAGGTAGAGACATAAAGGTAGAGACATAAAGGTAGAGACATAAAGGTAGAGACATAAAGGTAGAGACATAAAGGTAGAGACATAAAGGTAGAGACATAAAGGTAGAGACATAAAGGTAGAGACATAAAGGTAGAGACATAAAGGTAGAGACATAAAGGTAGAGACATAAAGGTAGAGACATAAAGGTAGAGACATAACGGTAGAGACATAAAGGTAGAGACATAAAGGTAGAGACATAAAGGTAGAGACATAAAGGTAGAGACATAAAGGTAGAGACATAAAGGTAGAGACATAAAGGTAGAGACATAAAGGTAGAGACATAAAGGTAGAGACATAAAGGTAGAGACATAAAGGTAGAGACATAAAGGTAGAGACATAAAGGTAGAGACATAAAGGTAGAGACATAAAGGTAGAGACATAAAGGTAGAGACATAAAGGTAGAGACATAAAGGTAGAGACATAAAGGTAGAGACATAAAGGTAGAGACATAAAGGTAGAGACATAAAGGTAGAGATATAAAGGTAGAGATACAGATAATGTAGAGATGAGGGTCGAGATGAGGGTCGAGATGAGGGTCGAGATGAGGGTCGAGATGAGGGTCGAGATGAGGGTCGAGATGAGGGTCGAGATGAGGGTCGAGATGAGGGTCGAGATGAGGGTCGAGATGAGGGTCGAGATGAGGGTCGAGATGAGGGTCGAGATGAGGGTCGAGATGATATAAGGATGATATAAGGATGATATAAGGATGATATAAGGATGATAGAAGGATGATAGAAGGATGATAGAAGGATGATATAAGGATGATATAAGGATGATATAAGGATGATATAAGGATGATATAAGGATGATATAAGGATGATATAAGGATGATAGAAGGATGATAGAAGGATGATAGAAGGATGATAGAAGGATGATAGAAGGATGATAGAAGGATGATATAAGGATGATATAAGGATGATATAAGGATGATATAAGGATGATATAAGGATGATATAAGGATGATATAAGGATGATATAAGGATGATATAAGGATGATATAAGGATGATATAAGGATGATATAAGCATGATATAAGGATGATATAAGGATGATATAAGGATGATATAAGGATGATATAAGGATGATAAAAGATGATAAATAAGATCCAGGAATGCGCGTGAGCAATTCCGGTTAAAATTTAAAGTAGCTAATGTGACCACTGTTGTGATTGACAAAGAAAATTTACGTTCATAGATAGAGTTCAGTAACTGGTAATAAAGACCTTATCGGTGATAAAGTTATTATTTATTACATAAAGGTTTTGCTGTATTGCAAACTAATCGTATCAGACGATGTATGTTGAGTACTCACTCAGGTCTGGTTCTAAGTTTGAACCTAGGTTGAGACAGAATTACCCGAACGGAAACGGTGCTGTTATGTAGTTTTGATTGGTTTAGTTACTTCATGAACACATGAGGATGTAAATAAAATAAATAATAGTATTATGGATATAAAAAGTATAAGTAATATAAAACTGTGGAATCAGATTCCTTAGGAAATTTGATGATAATGATATTAGTTCTGTGGAGTCCTAGGGGTCCTACGGAAGAGCTCATTGCGTTGCTAGAAGGGTATGTTAAGCATTTAGACAAATACATACGCGAGACTTTTCTCGCGTATGGCCGTCCGACTGGACGATGAAAGCAGGGCCTGTTTAACCCTTAGGCTAATTAGGCTGCAGCCTAGGGCGCGAGGATCGGAGGGGCGCGATGAAATCGTATCTTCGCAAGCACTATAAATCTAGTTTTCACACCCGGTCCAAGAAAACCATACATTTTTTCGTCTCACATTCTTAACAGAAAGCAAACCATTTCTCCCTCCTAAAAAACAAAATGGCCGGCGGGAGAAGTTGTATGGGATTTCATTTCTCCCTCTGAACCTCATGTGAACAGATAAGTAATGAGATTTGAATTTCGAACTTCAACATTTCTATTAAAATTTTTACTATTGAGTCCACACCCAATAGAACTTATACGAAAAAAAAAGAAAAAATGTGGCAACTAATCTTTTTCTTCCGAATTTATTTTTGATGTTTCTATGAAAATGTTTACCATAGAGACCTGCAGCAAGTAGAATTTATTCAAACTTAAGGAAAAAGTGTGGCTAATGCCTCCAAACTATAGATGATCTAATGTTGTTGCATATTAATTATAGAAACATTTCAATAGTTGCTGTCTTAAAAGGTCTAACATAGTCACTCATCGTATCTAATGATTCAATACTAAGCTATTGATTAACTCAATAACTGTCATTCCTTAAATAGGGAATCGTATTCAGTTCGCACGTATTTGTAGAGAGACGCGAAGGGATTTTTTCTAGCTGTAGGTAATTGTGGATGGGTGATGGGCCCTTCTTTTCTCACAATAGGTAAACTGTACAAGGATAGGTAGAAGCATGAATTTAGGTGGCTTTATGTGTGGAAAATTGATTAGGTATCCATTCCATCCATCTCGAAAATAAAGCTCTTTTGTTTTGGGCACGCAAATCCCTCACTGTCTCACACCGGTATTCACAAACATTACTATGAGGTCTAACAGTGCGCGCGGCGGACGCACAGGTTCCCAAAAAACTACTGATTTTGCGACCCCGTGCGTCCGCATTAGAAAGTTGGAAACGTCAAAGTAATTGTGAATACCGGCATCAGAATTCTAACTCCATCATTCTTCCGAGATATGAAACTCTCGTTTCTTCTCGGGAGATCTTCATCCCTCGACACGCTAGGAATTCAATATGGCGACCCGTGCAGAAGTGACCACTTTTTCATACAAAATTGTGTTCTGCGCAGACATACGATCTATTGGGAGAAGTGTATACCCGAGGGACCGCAGGTAACACCACAGAGCGCAGCTAGTCTGCTATAATATTATAAAGAGGAAAGATTTGTTTGTTTGTTTGTTTGAAATGAATAGGCTCCGAAACTACTGGACCGATTTGAAAAATTCTTTCACCATTAGAATCCTGCATTATCCCTTGATAATTATTATGCAGCGATTGATTGTCTTAAAGTGCACTTACAAAACCGGCAAATTATTTATAATACAGTAAACACAAAGTTTGGTTTCTTATGGAAATTGCATGAACTAGATGACAGTGAATTTATTAGAAGCAAAGAAAATGAGTTAAAACAACTATATGCCACTGATTTAGAAGAAACTTTTGCAGAAGAATGCGTCCATTTGGCGCAGTTTTTAAAATCTGACATCGAGGCCGAGCATTCTACTTCTGCGAGAACACCTAAGGGTTTGTTGCAGTTAATAAAAAGTTTTAATATTTCATGCATGTTCCCGAATGTGGAGATAATATTAAGAATTTTTTTGACAATGAGTGTTAGCAACTGCAGCGGCGAAAGGTCATTTTCAGCACTTAAAAGAGTAAAAAATTACTTGCGCTCCACGCTCCGTCAGCAAAAACCTACAGCGCTCTCGCTAATGTACATAGAAAGTGTTTTTTTACAAACTATTAAATTTGAAAAAATTGTAGAAAGATTTGCAAACGCTAAAGCACTAGAAAAAAGACTTTTGTTTAAGCTTATAATAATTACTATAATTTTCAAATAAATCACTAAACTGTTGCAAAAATTTTTCACTTGTATGATGCCTGCCTCTCGTCTTTTTTTACATATAACAACATAAGTATAAATATTTAAAAATACTTAAAGTCGAAGCCACTTCACATACTAGATGACCACGCTCATGCATCGCCGCAGCGCAACAACTAAGTAGTCTACATAAACTAAGCCAATACAAGTCATGCGGCCAAACACGACATGTATTTGGTTTTCTACAAGATAGCCTGCAGGGTGCACTATGTTTTTCTATAAACCCACTTCTACTAATTGCGTTTGCTATAACTTCAGCAGCTATAACCGAATATAGATATAACGGTTCAATTCTTATACACTAGTTTCGTTATAAAACCACTTTTACTAATTTGTGATTTATATAACTGTACTATATTCTCTAATCGTACAATACATAATTGTTTTTATTATAACGACCATTAGCGATACATTTAATGTGTTATAAAGTTTATCACATCTAATTGCATTATTACTAATAGTATTTTGCTATAATAATATTCAATAAGTAAACTGTACCTATCTACACCATGAATAGTGCCTTAGACCAATACCAACCAGGTGAATTTTTAAGAGCGATTGCTTCAAACCTTTATTTAAAATAGTATTAAGGACTACCTATAGATCTAAATAAAATAATTCTATTAATTTTGCATGCATACCTACGTTTGTTTTATTTTTTCGCTCGGCTCGTGCATGGTTTGGTCACTATTGAAACCATGCTCGTCGCTACGCTCCTCGCAACCTATTCTACAGGTCTGTTATCCTGTTATGGCAACACTAAATTTATAGAAAGTTCCTATTTAGAGCAATTATCATTTTATGTCATATTTTAGTTATATTTATAATAATTATATAAACTGCACGATATAGCAATATTAAAGTATATTATATGATACAGTTATAACAAAAAAACTTTATAGAATATGGACCTATAGTAAATAAGTGTTCGAACTAATACAACAATTATAGCCAATAATATTTAGAACAACTGCACTTAGATCAAATATACGTTATGTCTATACTTATGTATAGCAAACACTATTAGTACAAGTGGGTTTATAGAAAAAGTATGAACACCAGCCTGCAGTCATGATTTTGGTCATTTTGGACGCGCAGATTAAAAGACAACGTCAGTTTCGTTTGCAGATCGATCTGCAAACTTACAATAAGTAGTATGACTACGAATCATGTTAACTTTTTTACAAACAAAGACAAAAGTAAGTAATATACTACTGTTGCCGACCGTAACACACATGGTGGGGGCGCGTCCTGATTATTAGCCTAAGGCGGTCAGAACTCTTGATCAGCCGCTGGATGAAAGATGCAGTTTAAAAAAACAAAAATTATGAAAATAATGAAGGGCCGTCTGCCTGGACGATGAAATAAACAATTTTGTAAAAATGATAAAAATAAATAAGGGCCGTCTGACTGGACGATGAAATAAACAGTTTGCTAAATGATAAAAATAAATAAGGGCCGTCTGCCTGGACGATGAAATAAACAATTTGGTAAAAATGATAAGATAATCAAGGGCCGTCTGACGGGACGATGAAATAAACAGTTTTCTAAACGACAAAAATAATTAAGGGCCGTCTGACTGGACGATGGAATAAACAGTTTGTTAAACGATGAATATAAAATATAAGGCCGTTTGATTGGAAGATGAAATAAACAGTTTGCTAAAGGATGAAAATAAATATGGGTCGTCCAAAAAGACGATGAGATACCTACTTAAAGTAGGTATAGGTGTGAGGAAATAGACTAGGTATATTATATTATACCCAGTCTAGGTAAAATCATATTCCTAAGGGTCTTTCTTTAAGCCTACTGAAAACTTGGTTGAAATGAAAACTGAATGATGAAAAGTTAATTATATTGGGATAGATAGATAGATACACTATGAAATACTTCTTGTGATGGCAAAAGAAAACAAAAAAATGGTTACGACAGTTAAAAGTGCAAAATAAAAGTATACTTATTTGACTATTAAGATTTTAATTTTCTTTTTCAGGTGATAACACAGGATTTATCACAGAAGCCACCTTTAAAATAAAACAACACGTATTATTAACACGTATACATAAATGGCTATTAAGGTGTACTTAATTATAGGAATATAATTAATTTAGAGTAAGTACCTATGTTTAATGGTAGTTAAAATGTTAATCGATCTTAATTTGCGTGGTATCAAATTATGTCAGGATGGACGAACTGTTATAATTAGGAATTAATAAAGTAGATAATTTAGCCATTCAACAAAAATCTAAATAATAATTGCTAGATTACAATGATTACAATACTGTTTTGTTTTGATTTGAGATAGGAAGAGGTCAATGTCATGTTCTTTTCTTACGGCTGCAATGTGAAAAATATGGGACCGAAAATAATTTGTTACGTGTATCATAACTTTATAAAACTAACAGTGATTTTTGGTACAATAGAAATAATGGTTAGTGTTCCTTTTCGGTTGAATATTATTGGCAAGTAGCGGAAATAGGAGGTAGAGGCGAAAGAAAGATGGCGAATGCAGCGGGCAGAGAGATTCAGTCGGCATGCGGTTTTTGGTGAAGGAGAAATGAGCAAGTTAAGTAAAAACATATGTTGTAGAATGGTAGAAAGCTTAGTAGGCTGTTTCTATTTTGTGATTATAGCATTGAAAGTGTTATTAGTAGTGTAAAAGAAGTATTGTTCATTGTAATTGGGTTCCGTGCGTAGTTATGTAATTATAATTATTTAAAGTGCATTGTCTTCTTAGAATATGATATCTGTTTCAAAATAACAGGTGAGAGAATTAGATTGATGTTGAGGTTAAAGTAAAATACTGATAAAATAAGGCATTGTTTATAATTAAAGCAATTGGTTACTAAGTTAAGTAAGATTTAAGATGGATCACCAAAGAAAAGCTAGGCCCCAGACCGTGTTTGTTGCCCTGGTTCTTCACGGTATTGGTCGCGAAGGAACAGGAGTAAAATCACCTAGTTTTAAGACGATTCAAAGTGATCCCAGCAGTCCAACTGAATTCTTAATAAAAATTATATGAAGTGATGGTGCTTGTTTCTTGTATCCTTCCTCATACATAGTTTTAACAATAGATTCCTTAAAGGATTAAAAAAAATTTTTAAAAAAAATTGAACCGACTTCACATAACACATACAGACACTAAGAACCTTCTATGTACCTACACTAAAAAGAGAAAAATAAGAATATACACATGCAAGTATTATTTACAGTATTCAATTAATAAATTATTATGTTATATTATATTTGAAGTCGGTGCCAACTATGCATTTACATCTAAGAAGAAATTACGAGTACAATAGAACTTGGGTGCAAAATTGTATCGAGTAGTTGGAGTAGAATAGTTGGCACCGACTTCAAATACATAGTATAACATAATAATTTATTAATTGAATACTGTAAATAATACTTGCATGTGTATATTCTTATTTTTCTCTTTTTAGTGTAGGTACATAGAAGGTTCTTAGTGTCTGTATGTGTTATGTGAAGTCGGTTCAATTTTTTTTTAAATTTTTTTTTTTTCAATTTTTAGTGTAAATAAACACTGTGTGTAGTGTAAATAAAGTGTAAGTGTAAATAATATAGTAGGTTAGGTTAGATATTGGAATAGTCAAGATTAAAGAGTGAGAATGAGGTTTTTTGAGTTTTACGGGAAAACTATCAATCCCTCAGGAATAAAATTTATATGGGACCACCTCGAGAGTATAAACATGTCAAACTATTCAACGTTTGACTCAGATTGTGTAGTAAGAATGAAGTTTTTTGAGTTTTACGGGAAAACTATCAATCCCTCAGGAATAAAATTTATATGGGACCACCTCGAGAGTATAAACATGTCAAACTATTCAACGTTTGACTCAGATTGTGTAGTGAGAATGAGGTTTTTTGAGTTTAACAGGAAAAATATCAATCCCTCAGGAAAAAAAAGTATGAGGACCACCTCGAAATATAGATACTCTTTCAAGCAAAAAAACATTTTGGAAATCGGTCCACATTTTTCGGAAAGATCGGTGATTTTTTTTGATTTACGGGAAAACTATCAATCCCTCAGCAGTAAAATTTTTATGGGACCACTATGGTAACATACCCTTTCAAACAAAAAAATAATTTTGGAAATCGGTTCACAACTGACGGAGATATCGGTGAACATACATAAAAAAAAAAAAAAAAAAAAAAAAACATACATACACCCGAACATAGAACCTCCTCCTTTTTTTGAAGTCGGTTAAAAATGAAAATACCTTGACAGCTCCATATGCGACTTCAATGAGGCTTTTAACCTCCGCCTCCAGGATCCTTAGGAACTTGGGCACGTTCCACTTGGTCACTTCCTTGTGGTTGCCGAGCAGTGACATCAGTGGGGCGCAATCAGCCTTCGCCAGCCTTTTTGTGAAATAGGTAAGTAAGATAATATTAGCAGCCTCCTTACCATGGCCACATGATGCCTATTGCCCCTACGGACGAATATAGGTAAGTAGGTAGGTACCTACCTAAACTAATAAAAATTAATTTGAGTTTAGGCAGGCCACGTTTGTGATCGTCGGCATTCGTCTATCATCGGCGAATATGTAGAGAGCCACTCAGACTGCTTAGCCTTTCTTAGTAGATCGTCGTAGTTAAGCAACGTTCTAAACGGTCAGGATGGGTGACCTCCAGTGGCGCTTCTATGCTTCGGGGGGCAAGTTTAGTTGTCGGTCCCAGCTATTAAGTCGTTAAGCCATGACGGTGGCCTTTAAGGCGGCTTAAAACTCCGTCACCAGAGTTGGCCACTGTCTCATAGGTACGATCTTAATTTACTTAGACCCCTCGCAGACTACAGACTTTCTATCGGCCGATAGTTGAGACGGGCTATACTTCTCTATACCTACTCATTACGAGCCGAAGTATATTCCGTCTCGACTATCGACCGATAGAAAGTCTGTAGTCTGCGAGGGGTCTTATGGTCGGTATACCTGGTGAGGTCATCGATGCCTTTCAGCACCTTCACGATGGTAGCATCGGCGGCTGTGTTCAGCTCGAGTTTGTTCTGAGTGCGCGCGCGCTGCGCCTCCAAGTTCTGCGTAATCTCTGCCATGCGCCTGTCTTGTGACTCTTCACGGGCTTCGTTTATGTCGCGCTGGTCCACTAAACGTGACAAACTTTTAGATAATAACCTTATCCAATCCAGAGTCCATTTCAATCGTAGGTACCTAGGCACCGGGAGCTTCTGTATCGATAAATTTCAGAAAACTACAATTTTATTTTCATGATGCTCATAGAGTCTAAAATGTTACAATTATCGGGCGAAATTAATATTATCCACAACAAGCTTCCTCAGGATGTTCTCCTTGTTCATGCTCATGCATCGTGTCTTACAGATCCGCTGCCTGAGCGCCTCCAGGTCACGGCGCAGGATGATAGACTCCTGCAGCACCTCGCAGAGCAACGCGAAGCACGAGAAGTTCTCGATCTCTGTGGTCTGGAATCTGTTGACGATGGTCGCCACGCGATCCGATCCAAAGTAACCCTGCAAATAGTAGTCGAGTTGACTTAGCAACCATAGTTACATGACTAAATCATCGAACTCAATACACATTTTTTTTTTTTTTTTTAAATAAATAAAATAAATTATTCATAATCGTTCATAACGTAACAATCGTAAGAGGTAGGTACAAATTAACTTATTTTATAGGTAGGTATTCTAAACTTATGCCTGAACTAGGTTATCCTGTATTTCAGGCGAAAAATAGCCTAAATTAATTTACTGTAAATAAACATTGCTATCATTACTTTAACCTTATATATTATATATTATATTGAGTTCAATGTATAAAATTAGAGTACTGAGTGAGCAACCAGTCTCTCTGTCTCTCTATATTATCTTTATGTATGAGTGATTAATTCACTCTTACTGATTCTAACTCGTTCACCCTTACTATTTCACTCTTACTCGGTCACTCTCATTCGTTCACACTCATCTCACTCGTACGTAGGTACATCCCTAACTAATTAACTCTCACGTGTACTTTTGCTCGTGGACTCTCACTCGTTTACTCTCACTCGATCACTCTCTCGTTTTCTCGCTCTAGTTAGTTACTTACGAATATTTCCTCCAAAAGCGCGTCATGCCTAGCTATCTCCTGCTCGCACCGCTGCACCTCCTCTTGGCGCTTGATCTCCTCCTTCTCGTCAGCCTCACAGATCCTTCTGGAGCCCTTCACACGTAGGAACTCTTCCAACTTGGCCAGGTGATTCAGTTCGCCTTCGTAGGATTGCATTTCCTGGGCAAAAATATTAAATTTATTTGGTCCACAAATAAAATTGCACATGAGAATTAAATTAATGTTAAAATATTGCAGTGAATTGCACATTTTAGAAAGTTACAAGAGGTTTCAGTAGCTGCTAGACACAGATTGGTATACCAGCACCAGATTAGTATATCACCGCCCCCACGAACTGCCCCCACGCGGTGGCAGACGGTAACACTTATGGCTGTCCACCCCTACATACCGTATGTACTTATGCTCAAACTCGACCACTCAAGCAGACATGGTAGTGCCTGGTATACAGAGATGGAGTAGGTCTGTTAGCTTATTTTGACATTAACTACAGAAGGATACATACAGAAATGTCCCTGTTAAGTTGGAAGAGTCCCTTCCACTTCACAGCCTCCAGTTTTCGGCAGCACTCATCACGATCCCCAAAGGCGACGGCAGCGATCTCGAAGATATCCATCAAGTATTCCTTGCCCTTCACCAGCTTTCCGATTGTACGGTTCCATTGGATGTTGAAGTCGTTTCTGTTTGGAAATTATTGAGATTTGTGTATATTTAGATAGAAATAAGTTGAAGATTAGTATTGAAGCAAGGTGGTATCACATACCTACAGTCATACAACCCGTATCCCAAGATAAGTTTAAAACTAGACCCGAAAGCCACAAGCACTTAAGTCAATGATCGTGTTTCTTGAAAAGTTTACAGGGCGATGTTTTTAGTGTCTGGTATAAAAAAAAACTACTGAGATGGTATTTATTATTATTTAATATTACTTACTTAGTCATTAGCTATACACCAAATTAAGCTAGTTACTCCATGTTTATTAGAACGTAAAATAATCTGACTTAAGTTAGTTTGACCGCCTAATAAATTATAATAGTAGGTAATGAGATATGACTTACGTGTTTCTTACAGGGCGATGTTTCTTACAGTCTTATATGAAAAAAACTACTGAGATGGCTTATAATATTATTTATTATTACTCTATTAGTTATTAGCTATACACCAAATTAAGATTATTACTCTATGTTTATTAGTACATAATAAAATCTGACTTAAGTTTGTTTGACCGCCTAATAAATAACAATAATAGATAATGAGACATGACTTACGTGTTTCTTACACGTAAGTCATATCTCATAACGATTTCATATAAGTCATACACCTTACTACAAAACTACAATATACTTACTTACCTACTATTTTTTTATACAATACAATATATTTTTATTGTAAAACATAAATCAAACAAAAACAAAGAATGAATTAGTATAGGCAAAACAAAACGAATTACAATGGGCGGCCTTATCGCTAAAAGCATGTGTATAATCAAGCAAGTATAAAAAAAAATGCGGTAAACATGAATCAATAAAAACAATAAAACCTACTTATCTATAAAAAAATTAGTCGCTATCTTCAGAGCTTTGCAAATCAGGGTCGACGTTCCTAGCATCTGCAGCGGTTACTAAATTTTGGTAAAAATGGTGAAAACATTCCGGTACGAGAGGTAATAGAGAAATTATGTCTCGTTTTTTTTCGATACTTATTGGTACTGGGTTGTTCGTAATGGGTGCCACATTCAAATTTATGGTGCCGGTTCGTGTGCTCCTTTTAAAGTTAATGGCCTTAAAATTCTCATCTCTGGCAAGTGAGTTTTTGTATTTTATTACTCCAAAGTCCGCCTCGTAGCACAGCCACTTCACATCATGCCATTTAAAGACATTGTTTTCAGTGTCTTTTTTTCGGGCTACTAGTGGCCCTTTTAACAAACTCGCGAAGTCCATAAACTCAGCTTGATGCATTTCGTGTACGGTAAACTTTTTACTGCTCGACCTTACTAACTGCATCCAGTCATGCGGGTGATACACTTGAATAGCAGATTTTTTCTTTATTTTGCGGTTTCCTCGTTGGCGACACTTATCTTCATTTTAATGATGTCACAGTGGTGGCAAGTGTCAACTTTTGGCTTTTTGAAACTTAAGTTTAATTTATGAAACTCTCTTCGGTAAATTTTGTCACTGACGGGGTTTTCATGAGACGTTTTATATAGAGAATACATTATTGAAATTGTTAAGTGTGATGGTAAGTACTTTCGGCTACTTTTTCGTCTTGTGTAGTGGCTCTCATATAAATGGGAAGGAATTAATATGATTAATCACTTCAAGAATCTTTTCGTCTGAATGTTTATTTGGTGGAGTTTTCTTTCCGCGTTTATCTGGTTGGATTATTCCACTGGAAGTGCTGCGTTTCTTTAAACCTATTAATTTGACAAAATTGTCGGTTATCGCCAAAGTTTTTAAAAAGCAACCTTGACATACGGATAACTTTTCACTGTTAATGTCTAAATGATACCTGTAGGTACATTGTCTAAATTTCTGCCGTTCAGGATCCTCGACACGACATCGCTCTGTTTTTTTTTCCTGGATTGTGATCAGAGATGAAACGAATGCTGCTCTCAAATCATATGACCCAAGATTCCAAAATTCCTTATGAATTACAGCAGGTTGTGCATTACTTATCTTTTCTCGGCATTTATTTCGACAATAAGGTAGTTCCTGCATTTTGCGTTCTTCTACATTTTTCCCAGAAGCCGTCACATACGAAAGACCAAGATTGCGTTTCAATTTATTTTCTCGTTTTCTTTTTCGGCTATGTATTGATTGTTGAGGTAGAGATTGTGCTAGTTCTTCATCTTCTGCAGGTAGGGTGGGACTTGGTACAGTGCGTGTAGGGTCAGGCACAAAGTATGTGGGGTCAGCTACAGAGTCATCACTAGAAAAGTCACTGGGTGTTTCATCAAGAGCTGTATGTGTTTGAGTTCCTGATGTGCTTGGTCCAGGATCCATAAATACACTTTGATCACTAGAAACAGCGGCATCTACTGTGAGCAGACTAGGGCTGGTTGATGATTTTTGGATTGTAGTCACGTAGTCAACGTCAGAATGTTCGTTTTGTGGCTCAACAGAAGTTGTTTTTTTCTGCGACCCAGATGTACTTGGTTGCACAGTAGTAGTTGTACCATGGTCACCTAAAATATACAGAGCAATGTAATTAACCGACTTCAAAAAAAGGAGGAGGTTCTATGTTCGGGTGTATGTATGTTTTTTTTTTTTTTTATGTATGTTCATCGATATCTCCGTCAGTTATAAACCGATTTCCAAAATTTTTTTTTTGTTTAAAAGGGTATGCTCCTATAGTGGTCCCATAAAAATTTTACTCCTGAGGGATTGATAGTTTTCCCGTAATGCTCAAAAAATCACCGATCTTTCCGAAAAATGTGGACCGATTTCCAAAATTTTTTTTTTTGCTTTAAAGGGTATCCATATCTAGGTGGTCCTCATACTTTTTTTTCCTGAGGGATTGATAGTTTTCCTGTAAATCTCAAAAAACCTCATTCTCACTACAAAATCTGAGTCAAACATTGAATAGTTTGACATGTTTAAATACGCTCGAGGTGATCCCATATAATTTTATTCCTGAGGGATTCTCACTGTAACTTCTTTAATCTTGACTATTCCAATATCTAACCTAACCTACTATATTATTTACACTAAAAATTGAAAAATAAAAAATTTTGAAAAAAAAATTGAACCGACTTCACCTAACACAAATAGACACTAAGAACCTTCTATGTACCTACACTAAAAAGAGAAAAATAAGAATATACACATGCAATTATTACTTACAGTATTCAAATAATAAATTATTATGTTATATTATGTTTGAAGTCGGTGCCAACTATTCTACTCTAACTACTCCATACAATTTTGCACCCAAGTTCTATTGTACTCGTAATTTCTTCTTAGATGTAAATGCATAGGTAGTTGGTACCGACTTCAAAATATAATATAACATAATAATTTATTATTTGAATACTGTAAGTAATAATTGCATGTGTATATTCTTATTTTTCTCTTTTTAGTGTAGGTACATAGAAGGTTCTTAGTGTCTATTTGTGTTAGGTGAAGTCGGTTCAATTTTTTTTTCAAAAATTTTTATTTGCAGAAAGAATTGGAAAAATTATAAATGGACTTTATATAAATCAATTAGGTATTTAGTAATTTCTTTCAGAAGGTTTCATAAATTTTACTCCTATTTTTACATTAACATAAATAAAAATATAATTAATACTCACCAGTTGTTGTATTTTCTGTATTTATAACAAGTTTTAGTATTTTTCTTCCTCTCGATTCCATAGTAACTTATAATATTTATCACAAATTGCACAACACAACCACAGCATGGGATAGAATTATTTATAATGGTGGCTCAAAACAAAATCTTCAATAAACCACTTCACATCACATCTTAAAATCCTGGATATTCTAATGGCTGTAATGCATTTTAACAAAAAATAGAGGGTAGGTACTTGAGAATCTTGTGGGTGAAACAACTTAAGTCAGATTGCTGAACTCAAAAACATTAGTAAAACTTTACCGAACAAAAGTACTTATGTCGACTTAAGTGCCTAAGGTCCGGCGCTAGAAGTGTTCAAAAAACATAAGTTGTATGGTGCGTATCACTGCCGGCTCGTGAATTGAAGCCCTGTGACTTAGTTGTTTATTGCCGTCGAAGGATTATACAAAAAGCAAAGCCCTGTGAGTTTTTAGCATTTTGAGAAAAAAGTGACTTAAGTGCTTATGGACGCCGTGTCTAGTTGGCAAAGTCGTTCGTTTCTTACCATGTTTAAGAAACCTTTTTGAATGCAATTCAAAATGGTGCAAAAAAGAAAAGTTCTTGTAAAATAGAGTCATCATAATTTGTTGGATAAGGTCAGCGTGGTGACGCGGCGCAGGGGGGTTACCAGTTGGTGAACTGGTAACCCCCCTGCGCCGTTCAGATATTATGGGGGCTACCAATTGGTGACGCTGACTGTACTACCTCTCAACCAGCAGTCTATGTATCTCTTCACGCACTCGCTTGTTGTCGGAGTTGACGACACAGAACCGCTTGGTGGCGAGGTCAAGCCGGTTCTCCATGCGGCGGAGGCGGTTGCTGGCGTTCTCTATCATGGCCAGCTCCTGGGGTCATATATCATCAGAGTGAATTATAATTGAGTAGGTCCTCGTTCTTTATGAAGCCTTGCTTCTGTTTCTTAGTAAGATGTCCTGGAGATTTGTGTTATGTGCCAAGGGGTGACATTATGTATGTCTATCTCTATAAACGACACGTTTATGAAACGACTATTATTTGAATAATCAATTATTTTTGATCGTGAAGCCTCTGGCAAAGAGCGTCTTGCCTCACATTTTAATGGCAGTCAAAAATAGTCTAAGGAGGTAATATATGACGGAAACCCATCATCCGGCTGTCTATTTTTCCGAACAACATCAGTTTCTACCGAATTCTTAATACGCCAAACAGACACTCATTTTAACCAAAACACCATTGCCAGTGCAAAGAAAATATTAAAATCGAATGAAGTCATGAATCGGCAGAACCAGAAGACTTACATCAGCCTCTGTAGGCACTATCTTCAGCAGTTCCACGAGCTGCTTCTGCGCGAGGTAGTTCAGACAGTCCAACTCCTGCTGCTGCGCGCGTTCCTCCCGCAGCACCGACTCCAACTGCTCGTACTCCACGATGGAGTGGCATGTGCCCTTCTTTACTTGCGAGTCGCGGAGCGCGTGTTGTCCCTTTTTGGCTAACTGTGAATATGACGTGTTTAAAGGTTTCTGTTCAGTTCACAAGGTTTATGCGACCATCTGCGAGGCGTGCGCGGTTCCAGTCTTAAAACTCCCATCACCAAAGTTGTCCACTTACAAACTTGCTGCTCACTCTCATCAGAGTGATTTAGTTAGCCACTAAGCCTAAGCGACTTAGGTACCTACTTCACTTATTAAAATCTTCTTGTCTTGTCAGTCGGGTTAAAGGATCTTAAGTGCGCCTCAAAGACTCTTTCGTGCACTACACATAATGTAAATGGAACTTTTTGAACATGCTGGTTTCCTTAAGTATGTTTTCCACTCATTTGTGCGCGATCAGATTGGAAAGACCTTGGGATCAGAAGGCGGGTTTGGGGTAGAGAACCAGTGCTCTACTTGTTTAATGAAAAACTAACATTGATGCACAGCAAGGTTTCCTTGAGCTCATGCGCAAGGATCCCCAGCTGCTTCTCTTGCGGCGCCAGCTGCGGTATACCACCAGCTCGCTTCTCCACGCTGCATGTTGGCGCCAACTTTTGGAACTGGAATAGAAGGTATAGGTAATAGCAGAATTTCAGCACATAAGAAGAGAAGACATTGAGAAACCTGAAGTGGAATGGATCAAGAGCCGCCCATTGTTATACCTAAGTTTTATATTTTCTGTTTTTCTTTATTTCATTTTGTATATTGCTGTTATTAGGTATTTTTCATTAAAGATATATTCTATTCTAATGGATCAAGAGCATTATTGGCGCCAATTCGCAGTCAAAAAATTGCGTGCACTAAAATCGTTATTTCTTGATAAACCCGGCTACAACGTCGTAAAGCCACAACGGAGGCCTTCGACGACTAAACTAAAAACTCTAGTCACTGTTGGTTACTAACTCGTACAAACTAACTTTTATGTGAAAATGCTTGGTACAGAAGTTCAATTCGTTGCAGAAACCCAGGTGGTGAGGACGATGTCAAACCAGATGATCTTGTCAGATGCAAGTTAAGCTTACCGTTCTTTGGACATTGCTAAGTTCTGCTTCTGGATCAATTGTCTTCTGCTCCACTTGCTGCGGCATTTTACCTTACAACTTTGTTGCAAATAAATATTTTACTAAAATAATAAGGTAAATTAGTTTTAAGTTCAATAGAATTATTTTTATTTTGTGACAGTTGAGGTTTTTGCGGTTTTTATTTTTCTTCTAGATGAAGTACTGAGTTCAAAGAGTTTTGCTTCAAATACTAGCTGACAGCCCGCGGCTTTACTTACCTACGTGGTGCCAACTCTACACCGAGCATGGCTTGACTCACTTTAGGTTCTAAGTTTATTTTAAAATTGCGTTACAAAAACAACAGGGCTACCTACGAAATAACAAAAAGTTCACACAGATTTTAAAATTCATTCTTTATTTATTAATTCCACAAACATATTATTTGATGACAATGTATTCTAGTCATGAATTAGATCTTAATTGTAAATTATAATTAAGTATTCTTCAAGTTACTTAAGTACACTTGCGCTTAACATTAAATGATGGGTTAAGTTGGTTATTGTTAAAACAGATGACATTACAGTGAAAAATTATATACTTTGTGAGTTTTTCAACCAAACAGTTAAGTAAATGTTGATTGTACTTAACAAGAAACACATTTATTAAATGGAATGACTAAGAAGTTTGCCTATTAGTTACTAAAAGAAACTAGTTTGTGCTGAATTCATAGAAAATTAACCAATTATTGCACAAATTATATTGATATAAATCCATAGTATAATATATTTCAGAATTGTAAAATTATAATTTTCCATTTGCATAATTAGTTCAGTCTTAATAATAAATTAAGTAAAATATTTTAAGGATTGAATATAAGTAAGTACTTAATGCTGATTGCCTGTTTTTTTAGGTTGTTTGAATTCAAATTAAACTGTTTTTCAAAAGTTGTGCACCTATAAATAAAAAGAGTCTTTAAATGAATAAGAAATTGTTCGTTTTCATATAATTGAAGTAAGCATCATTTTGCTTTTCAGATAAAAGAAAATACATGATGATGAATTCGTCCTATCACTATTTAATTATAAAATAGCCAGGCTATTCAACGTCATTTATTTAAGATAGGTACATAGTCATTAGGTACTTTTGCACATCAATATTTCTTAATTGTTTAATTTACTATCAGTAGGCAATTCAGACTATTCAGTTTCTGAAAAAATAAAATTATTGAAAACTAGCATTTATTGTAGTGACAAGGAAGTGGAAGTTGAAAAAATTATTTGTATTATTGAAGCAAAATATTGAGCATATTTATTTAGGTAGTATATAGATACGATACTACATAGTAAAACTTAAAGTGTCCTATCTACTTATATGAGTCTACTCTGTTTCTAAATTAATCACTAGGTACTTTAATTGAAAAGGCACTTATTCGATCCTGGAGCCTAGCTACTTTTAGAATAAAAATCGATTTTCTGAGTTTTGCGTCACGAGAAAAGTCCTACGGAATTAAACAAAACGAAAATTATATTCCTATTTATTTTTACATTGTAGACGCCACTGCGAAACGACTTCATTAGCGCTGAATTTTTGTTAGTGAACAACATTATTTTCTCGATGTATCGATTGTCTATGCCAAGAGTCCTAGGCCCAGGTACTAAGGCACGGCATGCACTTGTTTTGCAAAACACAACTTTATTACTAAAGGCGATGCAACAGATTATATCCTCTTCATAAAATTGTAAATTATATGGCTTATATTTTATGTATTGTAAATAATGTTCCCGTTTACATTAAGGTAGTTGCTTGATAGTAAAACTATTTTAAATCTATTTTATCGATAAAGTGCACCAAACTTTTCACTCACAGTGAAATAATATTATACTACGTTTAAAGTATAATCTCAATATTTAAAAGTGTTATTTACAAAGCATGGAAAGGTTAGATTCAAATAATGACAAAGCGTTTGGATATTTACATCAAAATGATACAAAATGCAAATCTTTAGAACTTCTGTTAGAGCCGAATGATTTCTATAAATTCTTATTATTCTTACTAAGTCTGCATATTCATACACGTGGCCCATAAAGTAGCTATACGAATACAAACATGCATTGATATTTTTGTTATAATTGCATATCTATTTATTATTTCACATTGATTATAATTAGGTCTGTTTAAGATCTACTGTATCGAATCCATCCTAACCAATCCAAATATGTAAAAAATTTTGAATGCCCAATATTTCAGCCAGTAAAGGTGTTTAAAATAAATATACAGCAATATTTACAAATCTGTTAAAAAATACTAAAAGATGCTGAAAACTAAATTCAACAAAAACTGCAAAGTCGCGACATAAAACAAGCTGAAATAACTAAACATAACGAGTACACTAACTACAAAAATTCTAACTAAGATACTAGCTACCACTGCGAGCGTGTACACATCACACGGTTTGATCAACAACACCGTAGTATAACCTAGGAACAACACGAGCGTTTTCACATCGAAAAACGCAAACGCGATGAGACCTTTCGTGTTTATAAAGAGAAGTACACACGCGGTAGAGAACGCTGTAGGATCGTAGTTTTTTATTGCGATAAGGTATATTACGATAGGTATGTCGATGGCTTCACGGATACAGCAGATCATCTGTGAAAAAATCCCAGGAGTCTGGAGGCGCGGGTGGGGGCCGGAGGGGGGGCGGGCAGCTTGCGGCGCTTCTCTGATGTTAGCTTGTGTTTCATCTGCTCGTCGATCAGCTCTTGCATGTCCATCTGGAATTTACGAACAGTTTTTATTAGAAAAGTTAGCGTACCGACGGTAACTTTTACTAGTGTTAATAATACTAACCTACTCTTCAAAATAAAAGTTATTCATCATCATCATTTGCCTGCCCTTATCCCGCTTATGCGGGGTCGGCACAACATGTTCTCTTCTTCCACTCTCCCCTATCACTCGTCCTCTTTGTATTCACTCCCTTCTTACCCATATCTTCTTTCACACAATCCATCCATCTTTTCTTTGGTCTACATCTACTCACATATCCATCCACATTCATTTCCATCACCCTTTTAGTTACGTGACTTTCATCCATCCGCATTACATGCCCATACCACGCTAACCTAATTGCTCCTTTATTTTTCAGTCACCGCTACTTTCAGACTTCCCCTGATATATTAATTACTCACCTTATTCATTCGAGAAATAAATAAAAGTAAAAAAAAAATTCAAAATAAAAGTTATTATTCCAAAAAAAAAACGAAAAAGTAAAAAACAACCTATTTGCATAGAAGAGATAGCTTACCTGCCACTGCTCAAGCTGCTGGCCAAGGTCCACCTTCTGCCTCACGGCTTCATACAGCTGGCTGTTCGCCTGCATCAGCTCGACCCTCGTCTTAGCCAGGGACACCTGGAAATTAGAACACTATAGTTAGTAAATTCCTTCGGGAGCGCGTTTATGTCTTTTGTATGGGAGAATCTGCTACGGAATTTGAGGTACAGAATCTTACTGTAAAAAAAATCTCTATTGCTGCAAATAATTAGTACTTGAACACATTTTTTTTAATAATTCATGAGCTGAATTTGTTATTCCATATAGTTTGGATAGTTTGGACTTTGAATTTGATGAGTTTCTGGCGCTGACTGGACCTAAGAGACAGTTAAATAAAGCAAACGACTTTTAAATTGGAGTTGTATACAGTGGCATAGTGGCAGTCAACATCAGTACTGGTTTTACGAGCACATTGATTTCATGTATTCCTTGTGAAACTGTTCGTACCTCTGCTGCTTTCTTCCGCTCGATGGCCTCGTCGCGCTCCTGCCTGGCGCGCGTGACCGCCTCGTCGTTCTGCAGGCTGCTGTAGTTCGCGTCGTTTAAGAGCTTGTCGCGCTCTTCGTTCGCAGCACGCAGCTCCACCTCGGCTACTGACAGCTGGAAGAAGAAATTATTATGTGATTCCAATTCTTCAAAGATAAAGAAAGTCACGTTTCCTGTATAATGTTACAGGCTTTTTGGCATGGCTTACGCTCGTTTTGGCGCATTATTGAAAGCGTCTACGAGCTATCTTCTGGCTTATTATAGCATGCACGCTCAAAGCCCAGCAGAATGTCGTTTGGTGATTCGCGCTCAGGTACACGGTTATACGGTCATAGATTCGAGCTAGGCATTCGTTAAATTAGACGTTTCGATGTGCCGGAGTAAAATTTGTATGTAAATACTACGCAACGAAACGGCTAACTTCACAAATGCCTTGTAGGATTACTACCTGTAGAGTAGAGTACTAAATGTAGAGAGTGTGCATTGTTTTACGAGCGTAAAAAACGAGTTTACACCTACCCACAGAATAAACACTTATCTGATCGACTTAAACGTTAAATCATTAGGTAGACACTTACGTAGGTAATCGTCCTTAAGACGTTAGATAAATCATTTTTATTATAGGCAAGAATACTTTTTACGTCGCTTACGTTGCGTACGTGTAACGCAAGCTTGTTAGAAACCATGCTTGAACTCTTAAAGTCATAACGTATGTTATTTATCGTTTTCCAACCAAGAATAATGCAATATACCATGCTTTTTACAAATAATGTGATGTAAAATATTTTCCAACATCCCACGATCTCTTTCCATGCTTCCGTAGGTTATAAGTGCAAGAAGCACTATTGTTTAACTTGTCAATTCACTGCAGTGTTACGAACTGTAAACATTTCTATGAAATACTAGGTAAATGGGATTTACAAAAAAATAGATCGTAATGTAATGTGTTACACAGCGAGCGTTTGTGCAGTCAGAATGAAAAAACAAGGCTCTCGCAGCGAGCAACAAGTGGCTTTTAGATGGTTTTATTAGCACACGGCATACATGACATGCTCGCTGCGAATGGTACTTAATATATTACGCCCCGTAACGCCAGTCATACCCACAAAGGCGCTATCCTAATTGCCCATCGCTCGCAAAGACTATAATAAAGCTTTGAATATGAACAAGTTATTGTTGGCAGTAGCATTACACAGAAAAGTGGAGCATCATGCCTCACACCCATCGAGGGAACCCCGAGCTTGTGTGAACCTGATGCGTAATTAAACTGAATTGCAAACAAAATCTACAGAGTTTTTTCACTTTCAAAACTTTGTCTAACACGCGTTTGCGTACTTGAGTCCTTATGACGAAAATGCTCCTGAAACACCATTTACACGATACCATTATTTCCTCTTGCTCTTTCAAACTCAACGGAGCAAGAGCTGATATCCTGTGGCTAGGCAAGAATGGTATGCCAGAATAGTATCATGTAAATGGCGTCTTTATTGTTGCTTTTTAAATGTCAGGGGTGAGCTACGTGAGTTTAAGCGATTATTATACCTCGTAGTTTTAATTTCACAGTAAGTCGGCCACAGCATAATTGCGTAAACAAAGGGTCATTGCTATTAACACTTTCTTTTTAAAAAGATGACCCATGCACTCACTGGTGGCGCTCTTGCGCGTTCTAATTATTGATCGATTAAAGGTCTCAATGGCAACTTGGACTGATTGGTATATTTGAATAAGCATAGGTTGCGGACCGTTAGATATCCAATCTCATGTTTTAATAACGACATATTCGTACAGAATTTTTTGAATCATTTTACAGGTAAGGGAACTTTTCCCTTTTTTGCAATGACGGCAACCGTCATCGCAAAAAAGGGAAAAGTTCCCTGGGGGAATGGGGTTCGATCCTCACCGCGGAACAAATAAATAAATAAGTTTGTATGATCTTCAGATATCGGGTCTGGGTGTTTTCTATGTATAATATGTATTTACGAACAAAAAGTATATAAGTAGTATAACAGTCATGTAGTACCCAAAACACAAGCCCTGTTTACTTTGGGGCTAGATGATGCTGTGTGAAAAGTCCAGCATTATTTATTGACTCATGAAGAATGTGAATTTGTTAGATGGAATGTGTCTAGAATGCATTTGTAGCAACAAAGCTAAGTTCCGCCTGTAACGAGTGTTGTCCTATCCTCAGCGCAGGTAGAGACTTTTATTGCATCCTTAGTCCTATACCATATTCAAATACGATATTAAAATTGTGATACAGTTTGTGCTATATTACTTAATCCATATTTCAATCTACATTTTAGACATTTCAACTCAATTTCCCAGCGCAAGCCTCCACGTGTGGCGGTGCATTGTAACTTAATGACGTCCGGTCCAGCGGGCGATGACCCCTGTGACGTCACTCAGGTCACGCTATGCAGGCTACAGGCCAGTCTAGATTCTCAGGCAAGATTACCACGTTCAGTAAACTTCAGTCTATAAAACTAGTGTTCATTCTTAATGTATTTGTGAAGTCCATTGGTGAGATTTTTAACATTCCTGACCCCTGAAAGTCTATAATTACCTAACAATTTACCATCGTACAGGACTTATTATTGTAAGTATCTGACAAGACGAACACCAAAATATTGTACTCACACCTTGTTGAGTCAATGAATAACATTGTTCAAAATATATTTCTGCAGCTGGTTTATCAAAGACCTTGCAAATGACATTCACAAAGTTAATAAGAATGAAACGTATTCTGAGATCATTCTGGTTTCAATAACTTTATTTTATTTCTCAAGAATATGTCTGCTGTGTGTAAACTTATTCGTGGAGAATAATAACATGATTTCTTTAGTGTCTTTTATCATAAACTGCTGATGCTACAATAAGATTCCCTATGTGCTAAGTATCAGAAGTAATGAGAATCATGGCACTACAATACCTAGATTTGGAACAAAACATTCAAATATTTATTTGTCTTGTTGCGAGAACTGGAAGTCCTCTTGTCTCAGCCGCGCATTCACCCACACTGAGGTTGTCAATACGTTCTTATGTGTATGAGTGATGCCTAAACACATCTTGTTAAGTAGTTGTATTGTTCCGCGGATGAGGAGGTCAATAGCGACCATATTCGGATGCAGTTTATCCAGATATGAACATAATTATTCTGTGGGTGTCAGCGTGGGAGACTGCAGCCAAATCTAGATCTAAAGCAGCTATGCTTACCTTAGGTAAGGAGCTATCCTTACCTAAATAATCTTTTGATCATGCCAATCGCAAAAGAGCAAGAGTATCACCACCCTCGTAAGGTTCTAAGTACTTAGGTGTCAAAATAAAAGTCTGTATAATCTGATTACTTAGACTGATTCATTACCCGACTGACAGAGGAAGGGTTAGCTTACTGAAAGTGCACGTTTTAGCGAGTGGGGTTTAGTTAGGAACTATAAAAACGTCTTGAAAGTCACAGAAAATATCAAATGTTTATAAAGCTCTGTATGCACTCAATGACAGACAGTTAAATTACATTATATTTGAGGTATAACTCTTAATAATGGGATAAAAAACATGATAATTATGGATAAAAACGAGTATGCATTTAGGCATCAGTAAGTTTATGGTTTACGAGTATATCATTGCCCCAACTAACAGCAGGAAGTCGGCGGAAAATAGACCATTAACCCTTGTTCACATAATAAAAACCTGCTTCATATTACAGACATGTAGATAGCATCAAGTCATTCCGATAAATGAGATACTTTTCTAAAGATACTAGCTGCGCTCCGCGTTACCTGGGAACTTCATGTATCCGGGATAGGGTACCGCGGATCATTGAGGATGAATAACTTTTCCGGGATAATCCAGGGTATACGCTATTCCCTAAATATCTGGGAACTTCATGTATCCGGGATAAGGTACCGCGGATTATTGAGGATGAATAACTTTTCCGGGATAATCCAGGGTATAAGCTATTCCCTAAATCTCTGGGAACTTCATTTATCCGAGATAAGGTACCGCGGATCATTGAGGATGAATAACTTTTCCGGGATAATCCAGGGTATAAGCTATTCCCTAAATCTCTGGGAACTATATTTATCCGAGATAAGGTACCGCAGATTCTTGAGGATAAATAACTTTTCCGGGATAATCCAGGGTATAAGCTTTTCTCTAAATCTGTTCAGTTGTTTTGTAAAGGAGCTATGGTTAAAGAAAAAGTCGTTCCACGTAATGGTAAATTGAAAACATAACCAAGAAAATATCTCGATATTTGCAATACAATCAGCAGTTAGCACCAGATAGGTTATAATCATAGTGAAGCAATCTAGATAAACAAGTAGTGTGACCACAGATGACTAGGTGATGCAAAACATAAGATGCTATCAAAGTGCCATAGTTTTAAAAAGGAATATAAAAACTTAAGGATGATTGCAAAAGCAAATTCATACTTCGGAGAAAAGAGACTTGCATGACGACTTCTATAAAGAAGGTTATTTTCATGTTTGTTTCAATTTTGAACCATAATGGCGTGTGCTAAGTGCTAACTAGTCCCTTTTTCCTGGGACTTCGGAAGGCACTGTAGAGCAAAGTTTTTGATAGAAGAAAGCTTAGCGCTTGACGTCTCGCTAGTTCTTCATACGATGAGAATGTGTGTGTAATTAATTGGTTCTCCTAGCGGAGCGGCCGCGTTTGATCATCTAAGGTTCTCCTACATACATCAATCATTGGCACCCATTTTATGAAAGCAGCTTGCAGCTTGAAGGTCTTTACGGGTGTAAAGACCTTCAAGCTGCAAAACCTTCTTGTAAGTACCTACGTGAAACATGAATATAATCGGTTTGACCTCCGTACAAGATAATCCTAAGCCTAATTAGCAAATGTCACGTTTTGGCTGAATCTTGCTCTTGATATGAATATGAAATACCGTTTATTTATCATGAAGTGTGTCTATTTACGACTACTCGTGACGACGGGCGTGGTGGGCTAGTCCTTGGGTAAAAAGTGCAACTTTCATTCTCGACGGGACAAAGTTTTCATCATTCATTTCATTCATGATCTGCATAGTTTGATTGCGGGCCTGGGTTTTGTTGTAGGTTCCATAATAGGGACTACACACAGTGAATTCTACTGAAAGGTCTACAGTAAAATATCAAAAGCGAAAAATCAAATCAACGCAATCTAATATCAGTTCTCACAGTACACATTGAATTTCAAATCGTTGCAATCCAATTGAATTGGCAATAACATTCATTTCGATTTCTAGCTGAACGGTACCGGACACATAGTTTCACGGTTATGCCCGATACCGTTGCTGAATCGAATCACTCCGATCTGACCGCGGTACCACTGCGCCTGTGGTTACGGATTGAGGGGAACCGTATGCTTTGACTAGAAATGTCTCATTGATCAACGTGAGCCCAAAATCTAAGCTTTGATCGTGACGATAGAGCCTCTAGCCAAGAGTAAGACGTGCCCACATTGAAAGTGGACATTATTAAATAGTATTTAGAGAAGGACCTCTCTTCTGCCAAGACTCGTACGTAAAGGATTGATTAGAGATGGCTAGGAACAATGAAGGTACAAGAAAGAAAAGGTTTTTGTCCTAAAGTCAGGCTTATTAAAAACCTACTGAAATATTTAGATTGCCACAAAGTTATCTGGACCGGTGGTCAAAAGAGGAACCAACGAATTTTACTGTAAAATTAATTTACTGACAACACCAAATGCGCGATAACAGCGCCTCTCTCATCGGTTCAGACAAGTTTGTGGTACCGCCTGTAGTGGCAATGAGTATTCTTGTAAATGACACTTCACGAATGCTTTGAACCAATGGCCGTGGTGTAATTCTTGACCAGTGACCTATGTAATGTCAATAAAAACAAACAAGAAGTAAGACAAGCCAATGAATCACCATGACACGATACATGGTGTTAAATGATGACTAATGTCTCAAGTTCCTTCAATACCTGACCATTTCCAGTCATATTAAGCAGTAAAAGGTCAAGCAGGTCACACTACAGTAAGTGAACGTTAAGATTATCATAAGCAGTGATGGTCACTTAAAAGACCATTCACTTTTGTTTACTTAGGTAGGTAGGTACATCCTTCTGCTGAGGATATTTTGTGTGTCATATAATGCTGATCTTGGAAACGCAACTCAAAGTTACCTATAGTAGCCAAATAAGAAGGAAAAATTTCATTTTTATGGCTGCGTCTTCGTTCGTCCTTCTTCTTTCGTTCCCGAGGGCTAAGCTACTCATTAGTTATTTCGCGGTTTTTCCCTGGGAATTCCAGGATATACCTAATTTAATAAAAAAATATATTGTTTGTGTTTGAGGATCGTGTAAATAGGTATGTATAGAGTACCTATAGAAGATTTCGCTATTCTCATCTTACCTTAGAGGACAGTTCAGCAATGAGATCATTCTTCTCATCAATCTGTCGCTCCCTATCAAGCGCTCGGCGTGCATGCGCAGCAATAGAGTCGCGAACTCTAGAGCCTTCTAGAGTGGCGTAGGCGGCGACGGCGTCGGCGCAGGCGGCGGCGAGCGCCCCTCGGCGCAGCGTCTCCGCTTCGTCCCCATCTAAAGACGTCAGGGAGAGGTCTGAGTGTAACCCTGGAACAAATTTACCACGTTAAAGAAAAGTAAGTAGGTAGAGCAAGCAAAGAAAGGCGGTGGTCAAAAAAGCACAAAAACTTCTAAGGTTGTATGGGTTGGGTAGTAAACAAAGTCAAAGAGGATGGCAAACTTATCTTGACTTTTTAACCCCGAGAAACACCGCGAGGCACATCTTGTTAACCTATTTAAATATATCTAGACACTTATGTACATTTTGTTGAAAGCTTTGTCAGCTATTTTCTCATAATTTTACGCTCATTAAATATTAATAAAGCAACACCTTATAAAATGCATTTGAATACATTTTAATATCACGTTATTTCAGTTTGTTATTGAGTCGGGTGTGAACTTCAAACAATAACAGATTTATAACAATGAGCTTCAAATGCCATTGATCATACTTACAGACTGTTTTTTTGCAATAACAACAGTTATAATCATTTTATTCATTGTGATTGCTTCAATGAATGCTACAGTTTGTGTTTTCTTGATCCCTATCAACGTGTGCACAACCTGCACCAATAGATTTTTCGAAATGTACACTTTTTTGGTTTAGACGCTAGTCCCCTCGCAAAACGTCCCTCCAACAAAATTACGTACCTACCATTCGCAAAATTTTTGCCTAAACCGTAAATGAAAGACTTTACGAGCTTCTAAGAAACTGGATCTTTAGTTGTTTCGCAAATGTCTTTGCATGTATTAGGTACAGGATACGCTGTCACCAACTAGATGACCCTGGTGCAACGCAATCTGGTTCAAGAATAAGCAGAGGAAGTAGAAAAGGTTTTGTAAATATAATTGACCTACATCGTACCATAACTCAACTTTTTCTAAGTGGGTAAATAAACTTTTAAGGGAACCTAGTTATATGCAGGCAAGTGCAACAAATGACACAACTATTACGAAGTGTTTCAACGCGATATACCTTAAGTTTATTTTAAGCGCTTCCTATACTCTAGCCGTATCAATGACGGCACAATAACATAAGTGTCGTATAACAATGCCGTATCAACGACACTTTCCCCGTCGAGAAAGTCTGATTGGTTGAATTACTTTGAATAAAGCATTGTATTTTGAGCATTGAAGATACAGACGAAAGATGCAAAGAGCACCGAGCTCGGTACCTATCAACATTTATACCTCTTTGGAGGGCAGCGTTGAAGGAAAAAAATGGACAGGATCACGACTGTGTCTGAGGCAAGATGGACCTCACGAAAACAATGTGAAGAAACCAGTTAGTATTTTCAGCATCGATGGTTCTCACATCTGCAAAAATTTATTGGACATGGTTGGACGTCACTCTGGCAAGCCCCTTTAGACATGTTCAAATGATTTCGAATATATTGAATTGAGACCCCTACTTTTTTCCCACATTTTATTAGCAATTGCGTCGTCAATTACCTTTTAAACAATCATGAGGTAAAATACAAAGCTCACAAGGCAAAATTACAAGGATAATCAGACTGCCAACTCTATTCCAAAAGCGTATCAAGACAATAGCTTGAGATGCATCAGCCTAACTGCTAGTTGTAACAATATCTTGTAACCAGTTATAAAACAAACTTTTTGCTCGATGAAAACATAGTAAGGTTACCGGTTTTCAGAGCACTCTTGCGCAGAATTTGAGAATGTAACTTGTAATTTGTCGTAAGAAAAGGAACCTGTTTAACGGACGAGTTTTGTCTGAAAAACACAGGCACTTTGTTCGCAAAAAAACTTTCGTTATGATCTCTATATCTATAACAAACGTTCAGTTACGTATATGGATATGCGTTGCTCCTTCACGATGAAACGGCTGACCTGTTAAGGATGTAACTAAAAAGGTACCCTGGATTAACGCAAGGGCTACTTTTTATCCCAGAAAAGAACGAATAAAGCAAAACTACGTAATACAAAGAATCGAATAATTTCATTATTGCTACCGTCGTTTTGTCATGTTATTTATCCCGTTCTTTCTCCACACGAGCTAACAGGGCATTGACCTAAGGCCAAAGAAAGATCCAGTGTCATTCGTGTTTAGCAACGTCTCCGATTGAAATCATTCGTGAGCATGAACGTCGTGCGCGGCGTGCTTCACAGTTAGATGACAAAGCTGGATGCAAGACAGCTTTATAAGCTCGTTATATTGTTTGCAATAAAAAGCTCGACTGCTTTTTATGTCGCCAGTCGCCACCAATTATTTTAGTCGCTATTTGCATCGCATGAATCTAACAGTCTGTGATTACACAAAAGTACCAAGCTAAGTAAGACACTAGTATTTGCATTTTCATTAAACTTTGTAAACTTTTGTGATTTGGTGACATAATACAAACGACAACAACAAACGTTAACGTCGACGGTGTTTAACGTCAGAACAAAGAAATAATAAAAATAGGTACGTGATAAATACCCGGTTTAAAAATAATAATTTTGCATTTTCATGTTTCAATCACGCCCCATAAAACCAATTTGGATGGAATAGGCACAGATAGTGGTACCGAAAAGCATAGGTAAGTACCGGGATATTTTAAATGTTGGTACATACCATGCGAGCGAAGCCGTGGGTGGAAGCTTGTCGAAACTATTCCAGATGACAGGGAAAACCATTATAAAGAAAGAAAACGAGAAACGAAACGAATTGAAATCGATTTTCTTCCAAATTCTCCATAATTCATGCATGAAGCAAACTACCAATTGGATCGACCTCCACGTGTCGACTTCGAACCAACCTCAATAGTTCAGTAAGTACGAGCTATCGATCACAAACACCTACTTTATCATGACTTAGTTCCGTTCGTGACTTTGCTTACACAGTTTAAAAGTAGCTCAATAAAAGTGCGAGTATTCAAATGTTTATCCAATATGATAGATTGCTTGTTTGACTATTGAGTAAAATTTTGATTAATCGCCCTACTTCCTTAAGGTATCTTGGAAAGTAATAGTTACCCAAAAATCTCATGTTCACTGATAAGTCCTATACAGGGATGGTGGAAGCCGAAAAATAAAACAGGATTACAAATGAATTCCCAAGGCTCGGCAGATATTCTCTTAGATCAAGTCAAGTATAAAACAAGCCATGTGCCAATAATATCCTAAACAAACAAATATGTATAGGCATCATAGGAAGCTCTATTCCAAATTAAAATAAAAAGGAAACATGCCAAAAAAAAGCATTATGGCTTGAACCACTCAACAGAGCGTGGGATTAGGTTCTCATAGGTGCTACCCGATGATCTCATTTTAGAACAGGTATGACTTCTATTTACGTGCATGTGGTCAGTTTTGAGTCATAACTTATAGCGAACATCCTCTTTCTATTCAAACTGTTATAAATCCAACAAAGTGTTAAAATACATACAACATTGATGAAGATTGAAGCTTCAATTCGCAGACTAAGAAAGTCTAGGAAACTGGCGTAACTATAGTTATTTTAGTGCCTAGGTTAATGGAGCCAACTTAAAAATGGAGTGAGCTTGCCCAGCATCTATACCATTCTTCTATTTCCTAGTGTACTGCACGGGATGACGTGTCTCATTGACTGATTTGCAGGAAGAAAAATGTTTTACCTGCAAATAAGTTTTAATCCCACTATCCCACTAATGGTATGCGTCGCGGGCCGCACCTGGATGAGGTTAGCACGTGACCGTAAGAAGTGGCATAAAGAAAGAGAGGCCTATACACCGCAGTGGGCAAAGTTAGGCTGTGGATGATGATGATGATCCCACTAATATAATAAAGCCAAAAGTTTGTAAGTTTATTTAGATGTTTGGATGTTTAGATATTTGTATGTTAGTGTTTCAATCACGCCTAAACCAGAGAACCGATTTGGATGAAACTTGGAATAGGCATAGATATAGGCTATTTAAAATCTTGGTACCACGCGGGCGAAGCCGTGCGCAGGAGCTAGTATTTAATATTTCGCGGAATCTTAATTGTTATTGCGGAAATAAATTATCCGAAATGAAAAATCACAACCCAGTTCACAACGGTAAACGGGTAAAATAACCCACGATACAACACGGAAATGCATAAACAAGCACCAAAGTCGTCGCGTGACCGCTTTGTAGGGCAATAGGCATGATCCTTTAACTTGGCTTTACTGCCCATAGCAATTAGGATTTGATTCGCTTGGCATATTCGGTTCCGTATGAAAACCGAGGTATTCTGTGCTATTTTGATGTAGTGATAGCGTTATAATGAGCACTGATTCGCGATTCGGCAACACAGCCTTGACTCAAATGTAGGGCGCCCTTCTATACTGAATTACACTTTGTCAGCGAAAATAAAGAATGTGACTTACTCAATTGCTTTTATACGAGTATAAGCAACATTTGGAGTACAGAACCCTGTCTTTCTAGTAAAATCCTGTCAAAGTATGCGATAAATTCTGAAAAATTTGGGCTTGTGCTAAAATGTACTAAAATGCACATGCCACATGACTATTTACCCACTTAGACATCCTATCAAAGGACTCTGGAATACACAAGAGATCAGAGACAATGAATTTATACAGCGTTTTGGGGATATTCATGATAATTTCATCATAATTATCCTCATCACTATGATGAAACTGTCATACCTGAATCATCATCATGTCCTGTATTGAGTTGCAGAGCCAGCGCTCTGAGCTGCTTATACACCTGCACAGCTTCACTCCTCAACCAGCCAGCATCCTCTTCATCCGGACCGGCCTCCATCTCAGCGTGAAGCGACCTCGTTGTCGTGTTCAACTCCGTCGTCTCTGGACCACCGATGCGCTCAGCCAATGTATCGTGGGACCTTTGCAGCCGCTCCAGTTCTTTGAGCGTGTTCTGATATAGGTGTTCCTGGGGAGAACAGGTAAGTGAAACCGTGTGACAAGACATAAACCTTAAAAGGAAACGTCCCAGGAAATCTAGGTGTTCCTGGAGAAATTCAAACTGATGAAACAATGTGATAGAATCAAATGGAACTTAGTAGAGGCGTGGACTCTACTCGGTGTCTTTACACGTGAGTCTTTTCTGAGCGGCACGAGGTGTAAAGATAATTTCCTTAAGAGTTTTTGTTAGTTCTGCCGAAGTTAACCCAAACTTCTTTCGTACTGGACTCTAGTAAGCATCATCGTGGAAACAACAGTCTAAGCTTTAGACTGTTGTGTCCATGATAGAGCCGGGGGGTCTCCCTTCGGCTGATTCTTGGTGTGGTTTACAAACCCACACTAAGAACTTATAACTTGGTAAAACCGTGTAAGTACCTTAACAGTGTCCCCAATAAACACGATGTAAAGTTTTTCTTTAGTTCAACTTAAGAATAAGCAAAATGGCTACCAATAAACCAATTAGAAAGTTCCACCTTGCATTACTTTGACATTTCTTTCGTACAAACGCTATTCCGAAGTTCCACCAGCTAGCACCCTTGTTTAAATCTAGTGTAACCACAGAATACATATTAGTAGGTTCTGTAAAAATATTTTCATAGGTACCACCAAAGAGTTCGTATATATTTTACTCGTACATACCAAGGAGTTTTTGTTTAAGCACTTCCAGATAAATTTTCAGGAGAAAAAAATAACTTTATCTGGAACAAATCTTACATTCCAATAGAAGAGGTAGCATGGCGAGAAGGTTTTATAAAATAAAAATCGTAATTTGATAATAAAAACGAGCGCGGAAACCAAAAATTTTGTAATAAAAAAATTACATGTGAAATATTGGCGAATGCACAAAAAGTGCGAAGCCATTATGAGAAAAAAAACAAGAATGACAAACAAAATGACCAATTCAGTCAGCTTTCATAGACAAAATGATACTTATTTTGAGGTTTCTCGTTGGATGCGACGTTGCCGATTTGTGCAGCTTCAGGATCAGAAGGATAGTTACATTAGAGTTCCACCTTGTTTAATGGTAAGAATTTTTTTCTGACTTATTCTGAATTAACGCAAGGTACAGCTATGCGATGTGTAAATTTGATAGAACTTCGGAATAACTAGTTTTTATTGGTGACACCGTAAGAGTTTCAGAGGGCCACAAGTCTCAGGATTTATATTTAGAGTTTGTTGTAATGAAAATAGATGACTCTCTACTATTCAGAAGACCAAGATACGGATTGCAAGACTAGCTAAGTATATTTTTAATATTGGCAATTAATCAAATGTAAAGGAACTGAGTCACTTCGAATTGCACATGGCGTCATTTGAGTGCCAGCCAGGTAAGGTTATAATAAAATGACTAATTCTATTCAACATTAAATTGCACTTACCAATACTTAAAATTTCGATGCAAACTATACTTTGAGTTTGAACACACTATAATAGCAACAATTGACTTCAACTAAGCCCTGCGTGTGAGTGACTGGAAGGAAAACTTCAATGGAAATGAGTGCTTATCAAACAGGAGCAATAAGCACCTCATTAGTTATTCCATTGTAATGTAACAGTCGTGAAACGCATGAAAATAATGAATTGTTTTGGCTGGTGGAAATGTTATTACGATAACACTATCTACGGCTAATGTTAACTAATCATTGGAAACGAGAACACTTTTCGATACAAAACTTGTGAGTAATTTGCGGGGAATATAATTATCAATCCTAAAAAAGTTAGGTAATAAGCTCAAATTACACACTGTATCACTGTAATCACATCGGATTAGACCCCCTGTACTTAGAATAACAAAGACGAACCCTTCATTCATTCGGAGCCTGTATTGACCCACTTCAGAGCAAAGGGCTTCCCTCTTTCCAGCCATCTCAGCCATCTCTTTATGTGAACAAAATTCAGACCCCAACACTTGTTGCAAGGACAGTTAACATGTAGTTTACCACTGATTTACGATTTCTCCTATTTCAACACAAGTCATTAACCCTCATACAAAGTTTTTATTCCATACAACATAATAGAATTGTACAGACTGATGGTATTGCCCAACGCGAACCTTCACGTCAAGATTAGTTCTTAATTACAGCTATTGTTCTCGTATCAAATCAGCGGATATTACACGGAACGCATTACCCCGCTTTTAGGCAAGTCGGGTAACTTGGTGAAAGGGCAACTAATTGTGGCATTAGCGTTTTCGTGAGACGTGAGAAGTGAGAGAAAACGAAATTAAACTATTCTCACACATTTAATTTACAAAGGTAAGTAATTCGAGTAACTTTAATGTCCATTTGGAATGCAAACAACTTCTGTATCTGAGAGTGAATAGTTTAACTAGAAACAGTCAAGTTACGTGCTAAGGCATTAAAACAACGACATTCCAGTTTCGCAATGGTGGATCTGCAGCAGGCTGATCTTGTCATGCTTGAAGCCATATTTGTATGCATGATAAGGACAGTCTTATTAATTTACGTTCTTCAATTCATTCTTTGTTACATGCGATACTTCGATAGTGAAGAATTAGCGCAGCAAAGTTGAGGCCAACTAACCATCTTTAGGTCATTGTGGCCGACATTAAAAGTGCAACCCTGAAAAATATCTCTCTCTTTCGCTCTGTTTTTACTATGTACCTGTTCCTTCAGCTGTCTCTCAAGCGCCACGATCCTGTCATTGGCCTCGTCGAGCTGCTGCATCAGGCTGTCCTTATCGTGCATGGAGGAAGTGAGCCGCCGCTCCAGCTCTGAGCGCTTGTCGCTCATCAGAGCCAGCTCCGTCTTCAGCGACTCAAGGCTTGTCACATGGTCCTAGGACACATTCATCAAAATAGGTTATTAGGTATATTATAATATAGATAATCCAGTGATAAAATATGCCTGGTGGCAGCAACCTGAGTGACACACACACACCCACAAGTTTTTCCCCTTAATTATTATTAATAGCCTGTGGTGTGCCACTGCAGGGCAAAGGCCACCCTTCGTTTCTTCCACTCCTCTCTATCTTGAGCTAATGTGGTCCAATCAGGAGAGTGGGAGTCAAGTTTGTCTCTCCACTGCCGCCGCGTCTGTCGCATGTCGGATGAGTTGTGAGCACGAACCACCAAAGAGCAGATCCCACGGAACAGGAAAGGATCACGCGGCAGACTGCGGCGGCGGTGGAGAGACGAGAAAGCAAGAAGAAAACATGGTTAACCTCTGCCGACTGAGCATAGGCCTCCCCCCAGAGGAAGACCTCTTCTTATCCTCGGCTACATTCCACCAATCTCCCTTGATATAAACACGCACCTGTAAACTAGTTTTCCTCATTGAGCACTGGTCCTTCAGTCCCTCGAGCTGAGCGATAAGGTTCGCCTCCGTCGCTGCGGAGTCCTTCAACTGCGTCGTCAGCCTGGAGTTTTGCGCCGTTAACTCAGCTATCAAGCTGGCTTTCTCCTCATCACGCTGTCGACAAAATTAATAATTAGCTTAAACTATATACATCCCATGAGGGGGGGTCGAAATAATTACTACTTTGGGGCTAAAGGTGCTGTGTGAAATGTCCAGCATTTTATTTGGAATTGAGTTTTTATTCCAGATTTGGTAGATAGTCAAAGGGCACGTTAAATTGACGGTCCTGGCTATAAAGTCCTTAAGCCATGGAGACTAAAAACTTAGCCACCATAGTTGGCTAAGCTCATATTTTTTTTAATCTAACCTATACTTTCCCACTGCTGGGCAAAGGTCTCCCCTAATTGCTTCCATTTGTCACGGTCCTCTGCCATGTCCCACCAGTCCTCTTGAAAAGCTCATATAAACTTTTATAATATGTATTTCTCCAAATAAAGATCTGCATTGGAGGTAGGTAAGTAGTTATAGTCGAGATCATGTTGCATTTGTAATCTTAATATAGCAACAAAAAAGTTAGCGATCTGCTGGCTATGGATTCTATTGTCATTCAGATTAGATTAAAATGCATTTCCAGGAACTCAGTGCCGGAACACATCATGATAGATTAAACTCCCCAATAATGTAATCAAATGTTTAGCCGTATAGAACAGCATTGTTCTAAGTAAGCCTGGTTAATCGCGTTAATGGGTGTAACCGTGCCGCCTGCCAAACAAAATTGTTCCTTATCTCCTTGCTTTAGACCTTAAAATGTCTAAATGTTTGACTAGATGACGACCACCTGCTAAGATAACTTCAGTCTTAAAAGGTTGATTGTAAGGTTTATAAATGCTTTTCAAGATTTTGCGAAACTTTTTTTAATAGTTTGGGAAGGACGTCCAAACCGTGACCATCCATTGCGACATTGTTTTGGTGTAAGGTACGAGTTGAGGCACGCTTGGTTGATCTATCGTACCTTGCAACCCAAATCCAAAGATTACTGAAATCCATTCGCAATTAAACCCTTTGATATACTGAGCAGGTAAGTTAAGTATGTACCTAAGCCAGAAACAGGAACAAGACTGTATCCCCAAGGCACGGTAGACTTTTCTCAGATCTTTTATGTAGTAAGTACTATAAAAATTTAGTTGTTTGTGAAATTTCGTCCAAGTTTGATGCACTAAATGTACCCAACTCGAGGCACTAACACCTCACTTGACCAACACTGCTCCCTAAAGTATAGGTGGGTAAACCAATTAATAAATTGAAAATCCCAATAGAGTAACAGTGGACAGGGCGTGCCACTAATTACTCAATCGGCCCTGAAAGCCGCCAGGTGTAGCGACGGTGGAAACTCCCATAATTCAGGTGATTTTGTCTATGCTTGGGCGCAGCCTTGCATTCAATGATGGCCACCGCCAGTGACGTCTATAATGGTACCGCCAGCACATAATTGAGTAAAAGTTATATATATATATTTATTTATTTTAATTAAATAGGTCAGCATTTGACCTCACTCTGCCTGATAAGCGGCGATGAGCTAGCAATCGTATGGAATGCTAATGTTTGCTTGATCCTGATTGTGTCAATTACTCCTTTGATGTCTTTCACGGAGTACGCATTCCAATGTATGCGTATACCAGAACATGAGGCAACTGCAGAACCGCAACCGACAGCGCGTAGTGCACGTTCCTGTGTACGTGTACAGGAACGCCTGGACCGTACAAGGATTTTTACCTGACTTTTTCGTCTCTCTTTTTATAGCCTACTTGAGCTAATGTCAATGTACCTGCATATACCCTTACACGTACCAAAGTAGATGAGCGAGGCAGATCTCTCTCTCAGACACAATAATAACTCGAGCTTGTATCATTTTGCTATCTACTCGGTATAAAATTAAATAATATAGCCTTAATTTGAGCACCTAGCATTGGTTTCATGACCAAGGTTAATCAGCTTTGAGTGTGACGTCTTGAAGCGTTTCCCCCCCAAAAAGTGACTAATAAAGAAACCAAAACGTGAGCAAGGACGTCACGACAAAGCTATTACTAAATTGGTGGTTGGATGCCAAATATAAATAGGATTACAGTATAAGAACGAACACGTTTATTTTAACAAAGATTTCATTGGTACGTGGTCACACCACGTGCCACGTCACTTATTTCAAACTAAATATAAAAATTTTTGAAAAAAAAATTGAACCGACTTCACATAACACAAATAGACACTAAGAACCTTCTATGTACCTACACTAAAAAGAGAAAAATAAGAATATACACATGCAATTATTACTTACAGTATTCAAATAATAAATTATTATGTCATATTATATTTGAAGTCGGTGCCAACTATTCTACTCTAACTACTCCATACAATTTTGCACCCAAGTTCTATTGTACTCGTAATTTCTTCTTAGATGTAAATGCATAGGTAGTTGGCACCGACTTCAAAATATAATATGACATAATAATTTATTATTTGAATACTGTAAGTAATAATTGCATGTGTATATTCTTATTTTTCTCTTTTTAGTGTAGGTACATAGAAGGTTCTTAGTGTCTATTTGTGTTATGTGAAGTCGGTTCAATTTTTTTTTCAAAAATTTTTATTTTTCAATTTTTAGTGTAAATAATATAGTAGGTTAGGTTAGATATTGGAATAGTCAAGATTAAAGAAGTTAGAGTGAGAATCCCTCAGGAATAAAATTATATGGGATCACCTCGAGCGTATTTAAACATGTCAAACTATTCAATGTTTGACTCAGATTTTGTAGTGAGAATGAGGTTTTTTGAGATTTACAGGAAAACTATCAATCCCTCAGGAAAAAAAAGTATGAGGACCACCTAGATATGTATACCCTTTCAAGCAAAAAAAAAAATTTTGGAAATCGGTCCACATTTTTAGAAAAGATCGGTGATTTTTTGAGTATTACGGGAAAACTATCAATCCCTCAGGAGTAAAATTTTTATGGGACCACTATGGTAGCATACCCTTTCAAACAAAAAAAAAATTTTGGAAATCGGTTTACAACTGACGGAGATATCGATGAACATACATACAAAAAAAAAAAAAAAAAAAAAAAACATACATACACCCGAACATAGAACCTCCTCCTTTTTTTGAAGTCGGTTAAAAATGAACAAATGAAACAGGATGACGATAAGTATATTCCCGAAAAGGGGAAGATATTAGGTATATCAGATCAGGCGGGGTCGCAGCCTGAAATTTTGGGGGGGGGTCATTACTGAAATTTTGAGGGAGGGGGTCACTACACTAATATTAGACTTTATTGCACAGTACAAAAAAATTTACTATTAGACGTGTATGATTTAGGGGGGGGGGGGTCATGTCCCCTGTGACCCCCCCCCCACTCGGACCGCGCCTGTATCAGATGTTTATGTATTCAGGATATCGGGATATTCAGGATAAGGGACGTTTTAGGGTGTACACATTTTGGAACATGCAGATAATATTATAGGAATGCTATTAATAGCATCTTGCAACCACGAATAGAGTAACGTGTCAGATTGTAACCCCATCGCCGGTTGCAAGTCTATTAGTGTCTATTAGAATACTGCTGATTACTGCTAATTTCCTTAAGCGTTGACTGACTGTGCTAATCCTTAGAGTTATCTAGTAAATAAAGTTACATTGTTTAACGACGGTCCGGTAGACTGCAGCGCCCCAAGCCAACCTTGGCTTAGTTCGCAGCACCACTGTCCAATCTCAATGTTAATTGCCACTAAACAGCGAATTTTGAGAGTTTTTGTATAATAAGGGTCAAGGGTAAAGGTAAAACTATTGTTTTAGAATTTAAAATAGCTCAAACTCTAAACGCGCCATATTAGGCTGCAAACTGAGATTATTTATTTTTTGGAAGGACCTTTTACAGAAACTAATCTACATTCTACATTTAAGTACGAGCGTTACAAATAGACTACTAGAGTACCTACTACTTCATCATCATCATTAGCAGCTCAAATGATAGCCCACTGCTGGACATAAGCCTCTTCCCTAAGACGCCCCTCCAATCTGATCTTATCCAAGTCTTTCCCTCTATGGCCTCTATGTCGTCCACCCATCTGGCTACTACTTACTGAGGTCAAATACTGACCTATTTAATTAAAAGAAAAAAGAAGAGAATATAATAACAATCAAACCAGCAACTTTCCTCATACAGAACTGAATCGAGCACTCATGCGTGTCTAGACGACAAATAGGAATCTAACTAGCACTTTACCTCTCAGCCAAGAATTCACCCACCACGTCACCGATGTTGTCAATGGAACACCATTCTCCTAAGCTACCACAAATTGAGTAAGATAAATAAATTAAGTAAGAGGAAGGATACTGATGACGTTGTCCTCTAAACGACAAACGCATCAAAGGACCACTCACAGGAGATTAGACGTAGATTAATGTAATCTCGATGTATCATTAGGACACCTGTGGAAATGTCGATTGCATTCAAATTGGATTCTAAGTTTGATTTATGGTTTGGTTTATTACAAGTAGGTACTACTGATTCTGATACTAATGTTGTTTTTAATATTTTGAAAACAAGTCAAAATCGGTTGAAAAATGCGATCCCTGTAGGCGATTACTGACAGACGGACAAAAGCATTTTTGGCCAATCTCGAAACTGAGACGCTTCGCTCGCTCGGTCAATAAACCGATGTAGTAAACTATCAAATGTTTGGCTAAATCCAATGTAAATACCTAAGAACTTTTAGTAAGTACATAAAACAGCAGGGCGATTCACACACTGCACTCGAATGAAATTAAATCATAGCTTGTTTTCAAAACTGATCTTTGTAGGTAGGTATAGACCATATTGTGTAGTAAATAAAATATAAATAATTAATTGTATTGCTAGTCTTAAGTCAAGCTACGTCGCATCTCGAAGTGAGCTGATAATTTTAAATGTTAGGTATATAGCATCACTAGCTGACCCGCGCAACTTCGTCTGCGCATTATTAGGAACAAAGTGGAGGAGTTTTGAGTGAATCGAGAGTACAAAATATAAAACTCCGTCGCATGATATAATATTTTTTTTATATATGTTTCTCTCAAGAATCATTTAATAGATAAAGGTAGGAAAAATCTTACCCAGATCTTGCAATGCCAAGAACAAAACGAATACGGTAATTGGTACAGAATCGCTGAAGCGAGCGCAGCGAGTTTTTGAAGAGAGAGAGAGTTTTTGAAGAAATTGACTCGAAACGTATTTTTTTATAGCAAGAATTGTGTGGTTTAAAATTTCGAAATAAAATTATTAACTAATATTGCGTTATGTTTCTCTCAAGAATCCCTTAATAGATAGAGGTAGGGAAAATCTTACCCAGATCTTGCAATGTTAAGAACAACACGATAGCGGCAACTGGTGTCAGATTTGCCGAAGCGAGCGGCAATACCTACCCGCGACTTCGTCAGCAATATAAAAATATCGAAAACTCTTAGCAAAAATCTCCATTAACTTTTCAAAACTCAAAATCAAAGAAAATTATACTCGATCTCCGCCATAGTAAAAACGCCACCTAGGAAAAAAGTGTAAAGTAGTTTTGACCTCTAGACCGATAGATGGCGTTCTAACTATAGCCAAGGAAAAATATTTTAATATCAAAAAATCATAACTTCGGAGTTCGGATATATTGATGGGTGGGAACACACATGTTACATGTTTATCATTAATTTTAAAATAATTTATTATGCAAAATACAAAAAAAAACTAAAAAATTTAGAGTGCAAAAAGTGGCTTCGGGCGGTCACCCATCCTTATTATGACCGCGCCCAGGGTTGCTTAACTTTTTTCCCCATACAAACTTCCAACCCTTATTTTCCCGCCCCCTTATGGTAATTGACAAAAAAAAGTAGCTTATGTCCATCCCTGGGGTATACTCTTTATCCATGCCAAATTTCAGCTTAATCGGTTCAGCGGTTTTGGCGTGAAAAGGTAACAAACAGACAGACAGACAGACAGACAGACAGACAGACAGACAGAGTTACTTTCACATTTATAATATTATTATAGTAGTATAGTATATAGTATGGATGGATAATAGGCACTTAATAGTTACTAACCTGTTTGACTGAAGTGTCCCTGGTGCCGATCTTGGCTGTGAGCTCCTTGATGTCATTATGCAGCTCCAGTATCCTGGACTCGTACTCCCCCTGCGTCGTGTCCAGTCGCCGCCGGAGAAGGTGCTTTTCTTGTTGTAACTCCTGGGGACAAGAGAACGTCTATCAGTGGACGTAACTGGTAACTCGGCTCATAGATCTTAAAGTTTTCTTCATGAGTTGTGGAAATATACGTAGGTATTCTTTAGTTTATATACCTACTCGTAATCATAATAGATTGAACAACGTTGTAGATTTTATACCAATTTGTAAAAAAAAGAACTGGTTAACTCAAGCAAAAGATATTAAAAGATACATATTTTGTTACCAAAGAAAAATGAAAGACGGTACGGCATCGTGAAGATTGGCATAAACCAGAAAAGCTCTGTACCCAGTGGAAGACGTCAGGCTGTGGATGATGATAGTGATACTTAAAAGCTACAAGCAGGTACATTTATTATTGTTTCAAGACAATAGCTTTTTGAAAGTCGTCATAAACTGAAGACTAGAAGAGACATAACATCGTAACTGTATGTATCCCGTGCGAATCTCATAATTTCGTGGAATTAAAGTGCAAGTCTATGCTTTCTAGTCCCATAATTATAATGACAATGGATGGGAACGAATGGCGGAAACGGTGATGTACTTCCGAGGCAAGACTTTTTGCCAATTCTAACATAATTACACCCGTTACTGTGTCAAATTGATGAATACTATCCATCCTAGCGCGTAACTTTACGGTTGTAGGTAGAACTCATGAAAAAATCTCTTAAGATTTTACTCTCGCTTTGCATAAATCCGACGCCGACGTAAGAAGAACATCTAGATATCTATTGTAAACTCATAGATGACGGTAAGATTTTTTGTGCTACGCTCAAGAAATCTATGTGTAAACCTGATATAAACATATACCGAATAGTGATATATTTATTTATTTTTCTCAGGAACTGAGTAAATATCGAGTACCATCAAAACGTATTTGCCAAACCACTGAGAATTTAAAGTTACTTTTAGGTATTACACTTTAAAAGCATGACATGTGTAATGTAGACTAGATATTTGCCTTATTATACAGATGCAATACATGCGCAACGTGTGAGAAAATTCAAGAATTTCGGAAGAAAAACCAATAAAACGGCAGTGAAAACAATTATATTTTCCACATTGATATTGAAACAAAGGCTACAATTACCGATATCAAACAATGAACCCTCTCACAGCACAATCAGGCAGTGTCAGTATTGTCGCTATAAATGTCGGCTCTTGCCCTAGCACAAAACCTAAATAAGTAACCCCATTCATCGTCATCAAAATAATTGCCCACTGCTCGGCAAAGCCTCATTAAACGCATTTCTAATCAGTACTGTGCAGTATGCATCCAAATTTTTTCAATGTTTCACTTTCTGGGCTTCATCTGCTGCATCCTCTTCCATGCACCAAACGCCTCGGTGTCTATTCTACCTAGTGGTTTTTCTTGGGTGCCACTTAATTACACAGTTACACCACCAGGCCAACCCATTTAATATTGATACTTTAATATTATACACAGGAAAAACATGGTCAACACGTGTGACGCTGACTACAGTGTTGACTTCAGTTAGTAGCTGTGTGGGTGATTCGTGTGTTTCAATCATTCCAAACTTTTCTGGTTCATTATATTACTAGGACTGTGCCATGAAAACGAGCGTGAACTGCTCTCTGTGCCGAATCGAGGCTCGCGCACGAACGCCCCGTTTTTACGGAAGCCGCGTGTTGGCCAACCGATCCGTGTGACCTTTGCGACGCAGCACAAGTTACAGACGAAATCTACAAAGTTAATACTCTGAAATGTTAAGCCCAGATTTACTGAAGTATAAATAACTGAAAGATCCAGTCCTCAGAGGTTTAATATGGCTTGTAAAGTCACAAAATTTCCATACAGACCATGTCAAATAGTTTTTTACATCTTTTCTAGATAATTTGATTGTATTTATTTAAACTAAAGCACAATACATGATTTGCTTCATTGTATCTGCCCCAGTCCCTGCGAATCTGGGACAAGGAATGCGTTTAGATGAAAGTGCTACACAATGCCGATCCTTATCTGCATGGCCTGCGCTACAGAGTGTTGCGAGCGCTAGCTGTAGACCTGAGAGTATGAACTAACCAATCACTGATGATCACCCTTGGACACTTGCTTTCAGGCTTCAGAACCCAAGGATTTCCAACGGATTCCAATTACTTATAGCCTTCTTCTATCTGTCTATCAGCTCGTCCGTTTCACACAGGGCTCTACAAGCCAAGCAAGTAATCCTAGTGCAGTTAGGACTATGTGATTGTTTGGTGCTGTTATTTCTGTGGCTAAAATAAGCTTTAAATTATCTATTCCTCATTAGGAATCGTATTTTTTCGTGGAGTCTGCTACTCGTATACCTAGTACAGAAAATAAGGAAACTCCTTGACCACGCTCTATAAGGCTCGCGTTTGTTACTCAGGGGTACTCCAAAGCATACGCAGTAGGTAAATCAGTTCTAGAAGCATTTCCATTGTCTTCGATTCAATGGAAATACTATGCCCGGAGTCATTTGTGATTGAAGGGCCAACAATAGGGTCTAGAGGAAATACCCGTCATAAAATTACATATCAATGACTGTGTGTGGCCGACTGCCTTAGAGGCATGTAAGTTCATGGTATGCATACTGGTAGTTCCTGCACGAATCATGCCTTTGAAAACGCCTTATTAGGGGAATTACGAATTGACTTAGCCAGCACCTAAACGGTACTCTCAGCTTAATCGACCTTATCTTCTGGAAGAATATGTGTAGCTGGCTAAGCTGCGGATTTCAAAAGCTCATTTAGAGCCGTTTAGAGCTCTTAATGATGCATGACCAGCTTTTAGTGAAGCATGATAATTCGTAGCCACGACTTTTGGATTGAAAGTCGAGGTATGCCAACACGGTTCTTTGTACCAATAAGGTATTAATGAACGTCTTCCCTGATCCCCATTTATTCTACTAACCACAAGCAAGTCGTATTGTGTGGAATAAACAGTGAAAGTTGAGCGGGACAGTAGGTATGTGTGGATTAATATGCCAGTCTATGCTTGCGTACCTACGCGTCACGGACCAATGCAGAGTCGAACTAAGATAGAGGTACCGAAGACAATACAAAGACATCACTAGATGAAGTCTGTGAATTTTAATTAGCTGGACAAATGGACCTAAACCTAAACCAACACCCGATCTCCACGATTTAGTCTTTGCAAAAAAAATGTGTGGAACCGTGTGGCAGGTTTTACAGGGACCAAAACCTTTCACAAACGTAAGATGAATGGAAGAAGAAAACATGCTCAGCCAACCCCACTCAGTGTGGAATAAGAGTTGAGGAGTAATAAAACAGCAAACATGATCAGCTCCCAAAGACACGGTTATGATATTCTCCCCGATCTTGGTCAGAAAGATGATGATCAAGGTTATTGACCAAATTCTGAGCTGTAGTCCATCCCTGGTCGATAGCCGTGTGCGCAATCACGAAGCAGTTGCGCAGTGTGCGACGTGCGTGACAATCGTATGGTTACCGTAGCACAGTCCAACTGTTCGACAGATTACAATTTATCTATTTTATATGACCAGCAGAAAAGCGTGCCTAGGAGTCTCTAACAAATCCAAGTACAGTCAGCGACGACGTTAGCAGTTTGAGAATAAGTTCATTTTTCATCGTGGTTCAATCAATGGTTTTCGTTAAATGGAAACGGCAGATCGTAGGTAAAGTTACTATCTCGCTTGATAAGAGTACTATAGAAAAGTCGACAAAATATCTCTTTTGAAAGCACAAGTTTACAAGTGCAACCTGACAAGACAATAGCTCTTCTTCAATCAATTATCACTGAGCCCATACAAACGTCTGCGCAGACAAATGAGAAAACGCCCCACTTGCACTGTGATGGTTCAGGAGTTCACATAAGTTGCCAGATGAAACAACTGGGTCGCATCAAAGACAATCGACTTTCGACAACCCTATTTCCATACTCTTGAGTTTCTCAAGAAATTTTATTACATACGTCCGCATACATCTTTATGAATTCAAAAAAATGTGCGCCGTAAAAAATTATGATTTCATTGAGTACGAGAGCACTTCTGATTCTAAACTAGAAGGTTCGAATTCAGTCGTGAGTGTTCTGTCAGAAAAATGTGCATTGGCTGTCGGTACCTACCGAGTTAACACAACATCTAGAATTCTAGACTTGGCACAAATATCTATAGAGTGTATGTAGATCATGCAAATATTGGTCTTTCAAAAATTTCAAGTATTATTATTATTACCTTCTTCACGGATAATAATATTTCAATAGAATTTGTACGGCTCTTCCAACACGACCGAAAACCCAATCCCATTATGTTTCATCACGTGCTTACTCATACTTAAAACGTCTTATTATAGACGGTTTAAGTATTTAGTCAAATCCGATTATGGTAAGCTACGAGTTAAAACACATCTTGGGTTTCTTGATTCTGTGGTGGCGGATTTTGTACAGGGAATCATTTGTAGTATTATTTTAGAGTAAGAATAATAATTGTCTAAGAATGCCAAGGACTGGTGTGGAAAACAACAAGATACCTAAAGTCAAACTGAAGATGATGATGATTATACTTAGAACCAACATTAAATTGATGAAGTATAATAAATCAACGTAGGACGTTTACAACACAATAGGTACTTCCCTATTCGTAAAATTGAAAAAGTGTTGACGTCATCATTGGGCTGGCCCAGACTATTTGCACAAGTGCATTAATAAAATAACCCGGTTTAACAATGTAAATTCTTTTGTTCCAAGTTTGCTATGTCTGCTATAGATATAATTAATTTTGCTTTCAAAAAGTATAAAAGAATATGACGACACTAACAAAGTATTAAGTATTCGTTTTCTGTCACATTGCTTAAGGGTTGTTTACGAAGAAGTTATAAATTCAATAATCCGATAAAGTTCCTACTTTCGAAAATAAATTCTTATATCAGCTTCAGTTTTTTGAGTGAAAAGCAACTATTTGCTATGAAAATAAAACGCTATCTGCACGATACTATTCTGGCATACCATTCTAGCCTCTTGCCACATAATATTATACCTTAATCCGTTGAGTTTGAGAAAGCAAGAGACAAGAATGGTTTGCCTTCTGGTATCGTGTAAATGGCGTTTCAATTGTAAGTACCTACAGAACACCAGGTTAACCATCAGCCAGATGGTCTGATGATGATGTGGCTGAGGCAGTGGATTCCACTGTCACAGGATCAGAATAAATGGCATGAAAATGAGGAGGCCTAATACTCAACAGTAGGTGGATATGGGCTGATTGGGTAGATGAACATGCTTCAAGATTCTTTTGACTCTCTTCACTCTCCAATTCTTCAGGTAGCATTACCTCATAGATGCGTTCTTTAGTTTTCTCCAATTTACTGTGATCTCAGAGGCTACCCAAGATAATTATAACGGCTGATGGCTCTAATTGGCGCTTCGAAGCTGATTGATGATGTAGGAAGGAATTAGATACAACTTCATAGGCAATCTGTCACCGTGATTTACAGTATTATCTAGATAGTTCTTGCAATAATCAACTGTGTTTATTGAGCTTGATTGATGTGTTATCTGTGTCTAATTAATGCATATAAGTAGGTAAGTGACTGTGTCCAGTTAAAACGGCGACGAACAGATATAAATTGTAGTGATTCAAAAACTATTAACAAGTAGCTTCTACGCGCGGCTTTGCCCGAGTGGTACCAGCATTTTTAAGGTACGCCTATACCAAGTTTCATCCAAATCGGTTCACTGGTTTAGGCGTGATTGACGAACACTAACATCTAAACATCCAAACATCTAATCAAACTCACAAACTTTCAGCAGTGTTCCTTCCGTAGTAAAAAGTGCTGGATGTGCCCACGACTTCATTCGTGTGGGCAGCACTCATTAGTTTTCTCGGTTTTTCCTGCGTAAATCCAAAAAGTTGCCTATATGCCCTACAATTTATATTTTCCTGTGAAAGTATAATTGAAATCGGTTCAGTCAAAGAATGTATGAATACCGGAATATACTGATTGTCGGTTACATATCCTTCTAAACAGCAAAAAGTTCCGATGTCAGCTGACCCCACGTTACCTTTCACGGTCTTAGGTCTAGTCACGAGCCTGACCTTTGTATGAAGCTTCGGAAAGCTAATAATTCAAGCAATGTCACCGATGCCGCCGATAACCCTCGAGGTTAGAACGTGGAAAACCTTTTCTTGTCCTCCACCTTTCGACCTGAGTTTGTGAATACTTTTCTTCTTTATTAAGTTATCCTACAAATATTATAAACGCGAATTTTTGTGACGGTATATGGAAGACCTTTGCCCAGCAGTGGGAAAATATAGAAGGAATCTAGATAAAGCCTTGATTATGCAGATGTAGATATTTGGAATATCATTATAGGCTATTTAATTAAATGGCAAGCTAAGCTGCGGGAGACCTCAACCTTGTACTACAAGAAGATTACTTGATCTTCAATAACTTACGATGAGCTTCAAAAAGGTTACGACTGAATCGATGCAATAGTTGATCCGCCAATATCTCAAAGACACACCTTGGACAGTAATCAAGTTACACCCATTAGCTTTCTTTGACATTGTAAGAACTAACACTCTTAAGTAAAAGACCAATCAGATAGTCCCATTCAATTACTATGATTATACTGTACGAAGACAATTAGCGTGGTTATGGTGATCATACTAATAGCAGCCGCGGATTTACGATAAACACCTTGTAGCGCAGTGGGCGAATGCCCGCCTGCGACGCAAAAGGTTGCGGGTTCGATCCCCGCGGCGGGACCAATGTTTGTATGATCTACAAATATTTGTCTCGGGTCTGGGTGTTTCTATATATAATATGTATGTATTTACAAACAAAAAGTATATAAGTAGTATATCAGTCATCTTAGTACCCATAACACAAGCTCTGCTTACTTTGGGGCTAGATGATGCTGTGTGAAAAGTCCAGCATTATTTATTTATTTATTTATTTATTTAAACAGTAGGTATAACTATTTTCATATCCATACTTCCCATTATTGGGCTCCTTCCGCCCCTTTCAATTGGAACCTCAATCCTCTAAATATTTATTAGTAAGAATACTCCATCTCTCTCCATCCTCATACTCCTATTCCAAATTATTGATTTCTACGCGTGATTGAAAGACAATCAAATCAAAAAACTTTCAGATTCACCAACACGTAAACGTGGTTCTTCTGCTAGTCTAGTTTACGAGTGGTGTATATTTGTGTGTAACTACAGATTTAGCGTTCTCATCTCATACAATTACGTAAAGGATGTTACTGACAGACTGACACCTATACAAATGTATCCACAATACACGTTTCCGCATTAATTAAACACTTTTTTCTGGTTCAGTTGAGCAACTCTCAACGTGTTACCGGTAAATTGAGGTTAATACTTTGAGTACCTAGTGTTATTCGAGGAACATAAGAATCATGGGAAAATTGACAGCGTTACGATGAGCGTGTTTGACGTCAGATACACAGCTCTACTTGATAATATACAGCGTCAGAAGACAAACTATGCCTGCACTCAACGGGACGCTGTCGTGTCTAGAACATTGTTTGAGATGAAATATGTAGCTTGCCTAGCACCTAAACCATCCTTGAAGCTTAATCAGACATGGTCAATACATTGGAGCTAAACTACAGGTTAGGAGCATACTTAGAGGAAACAAAAAATCCATTGATTGGCCGGTATTCGAACTAGGAACTTTCGGATTGATAGTCAACAGTATACCTATCCCAGGTTCCCCCAGGCCAGTAGAAGCCGACTGGCCTGGCAGAACACGGCTTAACTAAACATACAGGCCCTTACTACTAAACTTGATTTAAAGTCATGTCATGCATAAATATAAAAGCTATTGGTACCTTTTTTTGTAAATATTGTTGTTGTGCGTACAGCTGCGAATACACGTATTTCTATGTCGGAATTAAACATTTGTATGGTTATTCATAGGTTATGCATGACATAAATTTATGTTAAGTTTTTAAGTAAGGGCCACAAAGTATTTGCTCGGAAATTAACTCACAAAACATTGTGGACTATATTTGAATAATTGGCGGGTACAATGCATACTTTCAATTAATATTCAGATCGCGGTAAGGCTATCAGTCAGATCAATATGGTATCAGCCAAGAACAATTAGCTGCAACCTGAATTAGCAAGCATGGAAATCAATGACTGCTTTTAACTCAATAATCAAATCAAATCAAATCAAATCAAATCAAATATTTTATTTCAGTAACTTAATCTACTTTAGGTACATGGGTTTGAGACCTCCTTTTAAGTATGAAAATACCTGTATTAGGAGGTCTCGCTCTTCCGTTACAGAATTTCTTTAGATTAAGTTAGAAAACATTGAAATAAAAAGAAAATAATTATACTTAACTACTAAAAAAATAATGATAGGTAGAATAATCAAATGTACAAAGCAAATTTAGGCTTGTGCAAATATTCTAGATTTTGCTTACAAAACTCAAACATGTATTTCTCAATTTTCTCAGTAGACAGACATAAGTACCTACCATACCACCTACTTTTTTTGTATTATTATTTTGTGAAAAGGATAAACCAGAACGAACGTTTTGGAGACAGGGAAAAAGGGAGACCCTCCGGCTTATCTCGCTTAAAAGTATGTAATTAATAATTAGATATGTGCAAATTATGTATTAACAAGACTAGATTTGGCAATCATTTTCATCTCACTGATAAGCATTACACAACACAGCTCCATGTTGTTGTGAGCAAACTAATTAGCAAACAGCGGAGTGTGACGATCCGTCTCAAATCTGCAGATAGCGGACCCCTGGCCCACTCAATGCAATTAGCTCGGGAAAGCGGAGAAATCAACGTCTTTTCCGCCAGAACTTGCACTTCTTGGTGGACGAAGAACTGGAAATTATATTAAAATGTACCTAAACATGTCAAATTCAACTTCTAAAAGCATTTTCTCAGTAGGACCGCTGGGACCACTTACAATAATCCTGTGATTGTGTGACGGTATTGCCGATTGGTTACTGACTCTCCACTTCACTGACCGTAGTTTGACTATTAGACTGCCAAAAAAAGGATTACTCCTGTTCCTTCGCGACCAATACCGTGAATAACCAGCAAAATACACGGTTTGGGGAGGAGGTTATCAAGTCGACGCGTATAATTTTTTTGGTAGTCTAATAGTCAAACTACAGTCAGTGAAGTGGAGAGTCAGTAACCAATGCAGGTATATCTATTATTAGTGTTTGTCTTGTGCCGAAGTGTTCCCAGAGCGGAGTGGTCCAATTGTAATAAATGCTTTTTGAATTTGACTTGATTTTGACTCACATAAAATTTTAAGTGTGCTTAAAAGATGCTGCTTTCATGCACTTGGCTTATAGGTAATATCAAAAATTCCCACGTAACCATACATTTAGCAACACCGTATCATTCCCTCATGGGTCAACATGACATAATGGCCGAATCTCCAACGTTGCACAGCTGACCCTAATCGCGTGCCGTGTGTCGCGGCCATAAGGAATCGGACACGATCGTGGTTGCCACCAAATGGTGCCGAATTTTCGAGAGCACATGGTTTTCGTTCTTTTATACATTGTTGGTACGTCGTGTAATCACTCAGATTTTAAATAGGTTTCATCATCATCATCATCATCATCAGCCTATAGCAGTCGACTGCTGGCCATAGGCCTCCCCTAATAAGCGCCATTGCGCCCTGTCCTCAGCTCGACGCTTCCAGCTTCTGCCAGCAGCCTTTCGCAGATCGTCACTCCATCTGGCCGGAGGGCCAAATAGGTTTGCCAACCTCAACATTTAACAGTAGCTACAGTGTAACCCGCAGTCAGTAACCTATTCGTTATGATTGAAGAACTTCAGTATTTTAGTGCGTTATATTACTTACGAATCATTTTTTTCTACAAAAACCATCATTACCTGTAACAAAAAAATCAGAAATTAATTAATCTGTCGTTAACAAATCTCCTTAGTTAGAGTGTCTCTAGTTCTTTTGAGGCAGGGCTAGGATAATGTGCGCCTCAAAGCCCCCTTACGCACTAGCGGTTGAACCGTTAAAATTTGTGGCGCTTAGGTGCGTTCAATGACAAGCGGTTGCATACTAAAACTGGAAAAGCGGCCCGCCACGTGGCTAGCCGCCCCGCAATTCAACCGCTAATGCGTAAGAGCGCAAAAAGGTTCCTTTTGCACAACGAACGAGACTGAACGACGAGAATGTGGTGCTTCATTGTCATACATTCACTGTATTTCATTAATTTTCATTTTCATTAATAACGAAGTTAAGATTACCTAATTAATGACAAGCGACAAGGCCGATGATGAAATAACCAGTGAAGAAATGAGTTAGTACCTTTGTTCAAGCACGAGTGGATGTAGTAATTTTCAAGATTTTAATTTATTTCAATGCGGAACTGATCAGTTTGAAGCTGCTGATTCGATTTCATGCAGACGAAAGAACGTGCGGGCTTCGTCCTTGTACGGATAATATACAAAGAATTATGTAAAATGCTTGTTGAGAAAACTACTTTTCGGACTTCAATAAAGACTAGCTGCACCCCGCAGTTCCTTTGGAACATTTCACTTTTCCAGAAAAAAAGCCTTAATTCAGTATTTATGCTTCATCCCAAACCCGTTCTACCATTTCAGTGTGAACGAGATACAAACATCTTTCCATCTGTCCACACTTTTACATTTAGGCTCAATGCACATGAAATTGGGAAGCGACGCCTCAATTAGTTTTATAGCAATTAATTCTTATGGGAGGGAGGGGCAAGGCGGTTTAGCGGGTTTTACCGGGAAAGCAATCGACGTTTTTTGATAAAAAAACTGATATTTAGGCTACTTAGCCCATTCTCTATGATTTTGGCAGTTTGGTTCGTAATGTGAAATTGACGTTGCTATCAGTTATGATTTAGCTTAAAGTTAATAAAGTATGCTAATGTATGATAGGAACGTTTTTTCTCACTAGCGCTGCAGCAACGCGTATACATTTTGACATTTTACATAGACTCGTGCGAGCCTGCAACGCGTGAACGCGTAGCTTGGAACGTACAGTCCGTACAAGGGTTAAGCTAGAAACATACTACCGGACGCGGCTTATGAACGCGGCTGACAGCTGTGACTGATAGGTATGCACAGTACAAAAACATCCAGCGCGCCAGATCGTTCTCGGACGTCCGAAAACTCAAGGACACGTCCGCGACTTACGTCCGATAGTTTGCACAGCGAGCGTGTACAATCATTATCCAGATCGTGGCTGTCAGCCGCGTCCGATAGTATGTTTCTAGCTTTATTTAAGGTTAAGTCGGATGTGAACAGAGGACCTTGTTGGATGGCATGGCATAAACAATAAAGTTCTAAAATAGAAAATTTGATTAAAGAGTTGAAATATAAACGTGTTTGAAAACAAGGGTAGGTCCGATACGTTATTGATGAAATTCTGCATTGTTACCGATAACGTTATCGGAAAGAAAACAGTTGACCGTGAGCACGTATTGTGTGTATGAAATTGTACTACCTAAACTGATTTTGTGACGTAGTGTTTCACAGAATATAATTCTTTATGTGTGATTTATTCGACTACTAATACTAGTTAAACATGACTCTATTTATTTAATCAGCCCTCATCTACTACCGAGTAAGTATTATTACGCCTCGTCATTTTCCCGCAACTTTTTCCGATCCAGTACCAGTCAGGCAAAATGCAATTATTGGCTCGCCTTGCAAAGCCAATGCCTATTTAGCGCACTAACTTACTAAAAAGTAAGTAAGTTCGTATGAGTCAGTGGCCAACTCTGATGACGGAGTTTTTAGGCCGCCTTATGGCCTCCGTCATGGCTTAACGACTTAAATAGCCGGGACCGACAATTTAACGTGCCCTCCGAAGCACGGAAGCGCTCAGATGAAAATGCCACTGGCGGTCACCCATCCACTTACAGACCGTTTCGAACATTGCTTAACTTCGACGATCTATCAAGAACGACCACGAGCGCTTCTTAACTTACTACTAACCTACTACTATGACCGTTTACACGTAAAAAACAGTGTGTAATTGTATAGGTTGAAATTCTTCCATGTGAATGCTTCTTTACTTTACTTTACATTAATGCCTAGATCCTTCGAAAGTGTTGTACTGCTTGATAACAAAGGCATTTTCTGACCCATTATTAAAGTAGAGACAACGGTGGTCACCCTCAATTAGACAGGGCCATTGGGGCATGACATTATAAGTAAACATTACATAACGTTACATCCATAGTCTATCTTATAAATCTCAGCGTTGTGCGTTTGACCGTGGTGATTGACCGATAAATGTAATGTTTAAACAATACTGACAGTTGCCGGGTAAAAAAGGTTATGCTCGTATAAAGGGTGATTGTAGCTCATTGCGGGCAGTTATCTTTTGTTTTGTAGTAAGGTTTTGTGTAATTTTGATGACGCAATTGCGGATTTTCCAAAAAAAAAATGAGTTAGATCCTGTTTTATGCTATCTGTCATTCATTGTACATCGGAAAAGCTAAGGAAAGTTCATAACTCACTTCAATTAGAGTTGCTCTATTAGAAAACTAGATTAAAGTTTTCATTCATGATTTGCATAAAAATAACTTGTTCTATGATTATGTACCAAACTATTAATCATCATACAATTTGTAATGAAATGCTGACAAATTAATGCCTAATGAAAACTGAACGCAAGAAGTGCACTGTTTTGTAATTAAACTGAATAAATTACCTCATCGCAAAAATGAATACAATATTAGGTAAGGGTTCTTATATCATCCTAAATAATATACATACATACATACGGCATTAGTAGAGATATTTGTAGTGTAAAAAGCAAAGCTGTGGTTCAAAACTTGTTTACAAAATTAGAAGAAAGTAACGCACAACCATTCAACGCGATAATCGCCGCCTTCCTGCGACAAAACATCTACATTTTTAATTCAAGATTCACATAAGATCATAACGAAATAATTATCGAGAAAACTACCATTAAATAAAGTGCAGACCATGAAGGGCTTTCTATCCGGTGATTAGCCACAACGAGGGACAGAATCCAAGAGGAATTCTTTCTTCAGCGGAGAAAATCGTGATGACTTTATGTAATTGGCGAGTATGCAATAATTGCATGTTTCTATTAGCCGGTGACATCCACTGCTGATTAAAGTGCCAGCTGGATCCACTAATAAGTAGACACATAAAACCCTCCAATTTTTTAAATTTATAAAAAAACTAAGATTATATGCATAACAAAGGAATCACGTACTTAAAAGTAATTATTGATTTTTATCTGAAGTTAAAAAGCTGTGAGGCTGTAGAGATATTTCGCAAAATCTTTGAGATTAGGCAAAGCTTTTCGCCATTTTTGCCAATACAAAGAAAACGAACAGTCCCAAACCAAGTGAATCATGACTCTAAGGCACGATCAAAACAACGCAAATCACTTCTAATAATAGATCTTCGACTTCCTACTAATCCGGTGAATGGATAAAGCTAAATGCTGGTAAATTGGTGGATAATTGGCCGACTGGTTGTGAAAACCAGCTCCCTGAATATGGGCAGTAGACTGCGAATTACTTGGTAATACGAGTAGTTGTTTGACAGAGTCCGATCCTTTTGGAAGTTAGTTTATTGAGATACTGAGAACTTAGTTCAAACATTACGAAGGCTATTGTTTCTCTGCTTGCTTCTAGTAGAGTCGCTTCTGCTATATCCAAATCTATGTTTCAAATAATAAAGCCTTATCTTCCTTTAACCACAACAGACATCAAAATAAATCAAAGAAACTAAACGGAGTAGAAAAAATCTCTTAAAAAATTTAAATCATCTCTACCTAGCATTAGGTGTACTATGCTATATATTGAGCAAAAGCTATAGTAAAATTTTGGAAGTCGATTAACAGTATTTTAGAAAGTAATTTATTTTCGATTTCTAAGGAAAAAATAACTTTTCGTGAGAAATTATTATGGGTATAGCGGGGTCTCCTGCCATACTGTTTTTGTGTTTTCTAACACCTAACATCATGCATCCAACAAAATATCCTAACTTTTTTGTATGTAAAATGTTATCCAAGGAAAACTTGTTTTGTTATTTTTGGTCGCAGGAGACATGACTACAATTTTGGTCATGATGTTACGGATTTCGGAAATATTCAGATTTGTGAAACATCTAATGTTAATCGACTTTCGTTGCTGGCTGTACCTATAATAATCTTTTTATATTATTATCTCCTAGACAGATTTGTTATAGTATCAAGGGACAATGCACTCAGGTCATCAATACCTACACATGAATGAGCATTTTCCGGTCGTTGTTGCGCAACACTGCGAGGTATTGCCTTACGGAACAGGGCTTGCGTTGCGAAGGATAGATTACCTATGTAATCTTGTAGCTGGAAAATCTCAAATAACAGCCTAGGAAGTTGCTAAGTGAGGTTATGAAAGTCAACATATTCTTTTGTAAGAATCTAATAAGAATAAGAATCTTGTTAATATAACAAAGTCCCAAGCGAATTGCAAAATTTATCAATCACTAAATTTAAAAATACAATTAAACGTCATCTCTGTAAAAAAAAGCCCATTATAAGATATCTGATGATTTGGATGACAAAAAAGCTTGGGACTTGTTCCAACTCAATGGATCCATGGATCATCTAAAAGAATGCTAGGCCCCAGACCGTGTTTGTTGCCCTGATTCTTCACGGTATTGGTCGCGAAAGAACAGGAGTAAAATTAGTTTTAAGACTATTCTAAGTGATCCCTGCGGTCCTACTGAATAAATGATTTTTGAATTTGAATTTGAATTTGACTGACTTTCTATCGGCCGATAGTTGAGATGGGCTATACTTCTCCATACTCATTACGAGAAGTAGCCGAAGTAGGTATAGCCCGTCTCAAGTATCGACCGATAGAAAGTCTGCGAGGCTGCGAGGGGTCTAAAAGTTCTATATCATGTCCATGTATATATGTATGTGTTCCAAAAACAAAAACAAAACGATCAAATTAAGTGACAAAAATAAAGTTACCATGAGCATTTGCTCCAGTAGCACAATGGCTGTCTAGTCTAAGCGCTGGTTTTCAGTGGCAACTTTGAGTAGGTATCCAAGCGCAGTACGTGCTGTGACACGTGTTATTTAACAGGCGAAAGGTGGTAAATTAGTCGTACTCAAGTGTAAATATTGCAATCAACAAGCTCTATTAAAATCCATGTGTGGTATGAAATGTAATAGATCCCACACCGTACTCCAATCAAACTACAGCTAATGACTATAATCGTACGCAAATTAGTAACAGCATCTCCGCTATTCGATCTATTCCCTGGTAATGAGACGTCATTATAACGTGTGTATGAGTGTGAGTGTGTGTGCGTGTGAGGATGTGTCTGGTATACAAAGAAAGTGATTTCTTTCAAAAACTACCCTGGGAATGTGATTTAAGATTCCTGTGACAAGACTTTTGCATGTTCTTCGAATGTTTATTTTTACCCGACTGTCAAAGGAAGGGTTGTTCATATACTTATAACATTTCTATTTATAAATAGGTAACATTTATACACCTTCGAAAATCAGGCCAACATTAAAAAGCTATAATGGCACAACTGGTTTTACGGCTATAGATACAACGGAATCTGGTCAGCCATTTATATCCTAATGCAGTTTGTACTTAGGTCTACACAGGATGTGGACTTCCATACTTTCTGAGAACACCAATACAATATTAGTAAATACGCATTAATAGGTTTAAATGCGTATTACAACTAAGGAGTAATAACAAGTTTAAGTACCACACAGTTTTATCATCATTACAAGTGGGTCAAACAGTCGCACTCTGAAATATTTAATGTCATTAACTATTATTGACCACTATAAACTACTTACTTTTTTATTGACTACTGAGTGCTGCTGAAAAACTTGTAAGATTTTATTTAAAAACATCGCGACAAGCGTCGGATGAAAAAATAATATAGCTTGTAAAATGAGTCCAATCGCCAAATTTGAATGAATGAATGAACACTTTATTGTACACCAAAACAACAACGAAAACAATACATTAGAAACATTTACAAGTTCATTAGTACAATGGGCGGCCTTATCGCTGAAAGCGATTTCTTCCAGGCAACCTTTATTTCTACCTTTTACCTTTTTTTGATTATTCATATTATGTTTTTAAACAGTCTCTTAGGAATCCTATTAATATCAAGGAGTCCTTCACTCTTCAGTTTTAAACTCCCGTCACTTGGACATACTTATTCACTTTTATCACAAACAAAAATCAAAGATACGTATCTATGAACCAAATCTGTTGACCAAACGTTCTAAACATGAATTTGAAATGAAGCAGTGACCTAGAATTGTAATGGATTCTCGATGCGTTCCACTACATTGGTGAGTCACACGAGGCATCACCTATTGGAGAATGGAGCTAACAAAACAAGTCTAGTTAGTTTAAACTCTATTTTCTAGACCCCAAAGCTTGACTTGGTAGACTTTCAATCAAGGGTGTGGATTTTTTTAAACACTTTCAAGGGATCTTCAACGCGATTATCGCGCCGGGAATAAATCAAAATCAAAATCAAAATTATTTATTCAGAACAAAGTACATAGAAAACATTGATTACAATAGAACGATGAGAACTGCAAAAGTTTAATAAACTGTGTAGCAGTCTCAACGCCACCTCCTTGACATTATTACAACATAGTTCTGAATGAAACTATATGTGTGTATCATTTAACACTATAGAATAAACTAATTTTAAACTAAAACTAAAGATATTCAAACAAGAAATATATGAAAGTTAAAGAGCAATAAGTAGGTACAGTACATCTTAAGGTTAAAGATATTGAAATTTTAAGTGCATATATTTATGCAGCATTTGTGTGTATTGTGTATATGTGTGAGAGTGAGTGTGTGTGTGTGTGTGTGTGTGTGTGAGTGAATGTGTGTGAGAGTGTGAGAGTGAATGTGTGTGTGTGTGTGTGAGAATGATTGTGTGTGTGTGTGTTTGAGAGTGTGAGTGTTATACCCGTGTATGTATGAGATACACGTATGTGTTCTATTTTAGTTATTCAGGAATTTTTAGCATGTCTTCTGTCTCTTCATAAGAGAGAGTAAGCAGCCATTTTAGACATTTTATTTTGCATTTATAGTTTATAAGGGGGTATATATTTAAGATTTTGTTAACTTTATTATATAGCTGAGAGCTTAGATAGTGAAAATTACGACCTGCCAGAGCTGTCCTACGTGTTTCGATTTTACACACTTTATCTGAGCGTCTTCTACTGACGAGTTTTGCATCGTAATTCAGTTGGCTGTGCTTGCGAAGAACAGTCGCCAAAATAAAGAGTTGCCTTACTGTTAGGACTTCACAAAGAGAGTAGAGTAAGCTAGTGGGATAACGCCTAGGTTTGGAGGTCATAACTTTAAGAATCGATCTTTGAGCTCGTTCCATTCTCAGCATTGGTCCTTTAAAAGTTCCACCCCATGCTGTTATGCAATAAGATAATATGGATTGCACCAACGCGAAATAGACAGTTTTGAGGCAGTCAAAGTCGGCAACACATCTCAAACTACAGAAAACATAGATCAACTTACGAACTCTGGACACCGTAGACTGAATATGCGGGGACCAGGATAGAGAGGTGTCTAAGAGGACTCCAAGATATTTGATAGTGGTTGTGCGTTCTAAGTTTTGACAGTTACAAGTGATAGAGGTAGGATCAGAGCAAGTGTGGGCACGGATAGAGAATAAAGGTTGAGTTTTGGAAGAAGAAATATAATAAAAGAGACTTTTATAAGCTGTGTGTATTTCCAAAATATTAAAAACTAGCTGTCCGCCGCGTTGTTACCCGCGGTCTCTCGGGAAAACTTCACTTCTCCGGGATAAAATATAGCCTATGTTCATCAGGGATAATGTAGGATTCTATTGGAGAAAGAATTTTTCAAATCGGTCCAGTAGTTTCGGAGCCTATTCATTTCAAACAAACAAACAAATCTTTCCTCTTTATAATATTAGTATAGATAAGTAAGTTATTTATAGGTAACATCTCCATATATCAGGGTTTAAGCACCATCGTCACAAATTATGAAAACATTCAACAGTAGGTAATGAGCGATTTCAAAAACACGAAGCAATTTTGCTGTCATCGCTCACTTTCGCTGTTCTAGTTTCAGTTTATTGTCTCGCTAGATTCTCACAACCAAGCGTTAATCTAACCTTTATTTCTATACAGATAAAGTATACGAGGGTTCAACAAAAAATGAAGTTCTCGGTCATTTGAGATTGCGTCAAGAATGCTTTGTTTATCAAGAGCATTGCTGATGTTTGGCGTCTTTATGGAAAGTTATTTTGCTTTTACGCGGTGGTGCTTCATTCATATATTCATTACGCTGCTTGTGTGCTTGAATTGACTGTCTTGTAGCAATACGAATTATTTATTTCTGGGATATATTTACTTCGCTTGACAAAGAGTCTTCATTACAAAAATCATGTAAGAACCTAAGTAAATACAAGTTGTGATCACGAAATTTTAGTGACCATTAATGATCATACATGTGACACATACCTAATCTCTACAACTTTTAAGATATTATTGACGAACTCAGCTACTCTTGCTCCGTAACCTGAATACCTAAACAAACCGTGCAATAAGTTAATGTAATCCGCAAAGTGCTCACCCCGAGGCCCTTAAGGTTTTATTTACGTAAGCACATGTTATTTATAGCTTACAGTGCAACCGTGGCCTTCCACAGGCTTTTTCTGTCCCTGAAGAACTGTTTTAGCATTCTAACTACATAAAATAAACATTCTAAAACCAAGTGACTAAGTGTACAGTACGACACATACAAAAGTCGCATTGGCAAATCAATCTCTATCAAAGCGTAATACGTACTAAAACAATAACACGACTCGTAACAGCTGTCTCTAGCAAGAAGTTAATGTCTGTTATGTAAACAGAGCACGACCTCTGTGGCGCAGTGGGTGAACGCCCGCTTGAGACGCAGAAGGTTGCGGGTTTGATCCCCGCCGCGGGATAAATGTTTGTATGATTTGCAAATATTTATCTCGGGTCTGGGTGTTTCTATGTATTATATGTATGTATTTACAAACAAAAAAATATATTAGTAGTATATCAGTTATCTGGTTCCCATAGTACAAGCTTTGCTTAGTTTGGGGCTAGATGATGCTGTGTGAAATGTCCAGCATTATTTATTTATTTTATATCTAAGGTGTCTTGTTGAGACCTTTATCCTGATTTAACCTGTATAAGTACATATTTCAAAATGTCAGCCATTCTCTTGGCTTCTGGATAATTGCTTTGATATTTAGCTTTGATTGTTAATCTTGTCATGCTACAGAAATGTATCAAGTAATTTCCTTAGAATTAATACAATCACAAGACATCAAGGACGAAATAATAATTTAATACCACATAGATGTTGGAAAATGTCGTTGCTTACATACGTCTTTATTATTTATCTACAAATGTTATTAAATCTTAAAATATCTTCAGTACTAGTACAGTAGTTCTGTAGATTTCAAACCAAAACTAGAGCCAGAATTAGATGATTTGCCTTGCACTTTTACTTACTGAGATGTAATTTTCATATTATTACCATGACGAAAAAATAACATTTAAATTCTCAAATTGTTAATGTCTGTCGCTGGCTGTACCTAACTTAGTACCTACTAAGTTGTAAGAACCTATTAAGAACCAAATAAAGCACCAATCTTATCTGATAGGTACATTATTTAAAGAATGAAGTGTGCGGATAGTAGGAGGTATAATTATCAGCACAAACATAATCCAACTACAAAACAACCAACCAGAGCTGTGCGCGGTGGAGGCGTGTTTGAACATTTCCTCGGATTTCTCCGAACCGGCTAGTTGTATGTTGCGTTTTCACAAAATCAGATTAAAAATTGTAGAGCTATAAATTTTTGTGAAGATAAAAAGTTGAAAGCTTCCAGAAGTTTGTCTTACAGAATGAAAAGAGTATGAGTTACACAAGATTTTTGATGAAAAACAAGCAGCTGTTAGCTTATGATAGAACTCAGTGAATTCCCTTTTTAGTTCAACTTGCCCTTTTGAGTGCCAGGCGGGGCAAAATTTTGACACCGGGAAGTGGTTCAAGTACAGCTTGCAAGTTTTAAATTAGGAACACAGAGTTTGTCCAAACTAGAATAGGTGAATATTATATTTAAAACATCAAAACAAAGTTAATCACAATAAAGTTACATGACGAGAGATACGTGAGTTACTTAAAAGTGCCTCAATTACTTGAAAACCTAAAACGTGCAATAAAAGACCTTGTTCATTTATCCAATCAAGGTTCTTTAAGTAATGATGTAGCAATGCAGATAATAGATATAGCAATAAAATGAATATTGAAAGATAATCTCGGCACTTAATATTAGCAATAACTTGACCCTCTTTATGAGAGCAAAGGCTTTAATATTATTTGCTGTTCATTGAAGTGTGTGGTTATGAGATTAGGTACAGTTTCATAATCTTATCTAAATAATAGAAAAATTCACTGTTCTGACGTACTTTATGTAAGAACCTATAAGAGCATCACTTAGAACGATTTATTTGACTGAAAAAAAATGTCGAAATCGAACGGGACAGGCCGTAATGGTATTTTGATCTAAATTAGTCGAGACAACGACTGCTTATAAATGCAGTCGCTTAGATTTGAAATTAAATGTTTGATCACTAAAGGACTATTCCTCTAGTGAGCAAAAAATTTGGAATCAGCTTCCCGCGTCTGTATTTCCGCTGAGCTATGACCCTGTTGTTTTCAAGAAGAGAGTTAATAGGCACCTTCTGGGTAGGCTCGCTCCATCGTAGACCTCATTCTTGCTTATGTTAGTTTCGAGGTCAAGAGCCGACCCATTAATCATAAAAAAAAAAAAAAAAAAAAAAAAATTTAAGCCTCCTCGCAGACTGCAGACTTTCTATCGGCCGATAGTTGATACTTCGGCTCGTAATTAGAAGTATAGCCCGTCTCAACTAACCTTCAAATGGAACAAAGTGCATGTAAGTGTACCTATGTTGCAACCTGATACATTTTCCACATAATATATCCAAGAGCTTCATCTCAGACAGAGATGTCACAATAGCCAACGTAATGCAGAATGTTGTATGAATCACGTTGACGCAAACCTGTGCAAGAGACAACCACACAATAAGATTCCGAGACGAGTAATATCATGAAAAACACATTTACTCGTCACACATACTACTTTCAATTATAGATTTAGTAAGTAACGAATACCAATCGATTAGATTACTATTCGTTGAAAGTGGTTCCTGATGATAAATTAGAGCTAAAACGCTCTTGGTTCAATAATGCTACTTCACATCAAAGGCAACGAAATCTTCGCTAGAGAGCTGTTCGAACATCGTTTAATCATAAATTTGGTTAGTCTCTGTTCCAAGTTAGGCTTATTATTTTGTTCATGAAAGTATTACAAAAATAAATTTTAGTCGTAAAGTCAAGGATGTCAACATCATAAAGGATTTAATGTAAATGAATTTAAACAAATAGTTTGGTCTTCACTATAAAATGATTCTACATCATAACAAAACAATCAACAATCTTCATTAAATATTAAATCTAACAAGCTACCGGATATAGAAACCTGTAGGATAGAATATCTGCGGCCAATCTATGGTTAAGGGATATTTATCCATAGATTTAAATAAATAAATAAATAAAGAGTGCTGGACATTTCACACAGCATCATCTAGCCCCAAACTAAGCATAGCTTGTAATAAGGGAACCAGATAACTGATATAATACTTATATAATTTTTGTTTGTAAATACATACATATTATACATAGAAACACCCAGACCCGAGATAAATATTTGCAGATCATACAAACATTTACCCCGCCGCAGGGATCGAACCCACAACCTTCTGCGTCCCAAGCGGGCTTTCACCCACTGCGCCACAAAGGTCGTCATTTATTTTTATAGAAGTATTTATTTATCTCAGAAATTAATTATACGTTATATTTTGAGTTTCATCTCTGAGAGCTAAAAATGCGCACGAACCGGAACTCAGCTAGGAGCTCTAAGCGCTAGGACTCTACTAGAGATCTCATTTTACAGTAAAATAATGAATTTGTCTTGGTTACCAATTTTACATTGTAATGTTCTTGGTAGGATTTATATTACACGCTTTTAATTAGGTTACCTAACTCGAAATGTAAATGTTTTATTTGACCAGAACGGTCAAATCTTGAAAACTGATTTTACCCTCGTCCCGACTGATTGAGCTGAAGTTTTCGGTGACAATACAATAATACGACAAGCAACTGAACTGATGTTGCAGTCAGGAGCTGTTCAACTCCTCAAATATCAGTATTTGGGATTAAGTGAAACAGAAACGAATCAGACAAAGAAATCAATAAAGTTTCCCAGATTTGCCAAGAAACGGTTGTTTCAACAGTCAGCTTTCATTGACTCCTCTAAAGGTCATTGCGATTGTGACTAACCGCTGATGTCATCATGAGTCAGGCTGGGCCGGACCTCAGCAGCTTTTGTGTAAGGATTTGATGCAAATTATATTGTTTTGAAACTAGGGATTTAGGTCTAGGTGTGGTATTTTTAGGATGAGTGGGAGTATGGTCTAAATAACTTACAAGCTGTTTATATGTTGTATTTGGATCTAAAACTAGATAGAAACAAGAGCTTGAATAAAAAACGAACGGCTTTTTTGACGTGACAACGTCTTATAATTCGATAGAGCCGGATGCACGCACGAAAAAATGCGGCGTTACCTCGCTCTGAGGCGTTCCATGTAAGGCTTGAAGTGCAAGCGAGAGCGCGGAACGAGCGACAAAGAAGCAAAAACGTTGTCACGTTCAACTATCGTCAGTAAACCGACTTTACAGACAACATATTTTTCGCCATAATAAATTACTGCCACTTTTGTCAGTAAATCTTACAAGTAGGTATGAGTACACTGGTTAGAAAGAACTGAAACAGGACAAGAAGCAACAAAATAAGTACCTAAGCACTTATTTCCACTTACCTAAGACGTTAACAGTAACTGCTCATTCATAAGGATCGACGATTATTACACAAAAGCACGTAATAAGGAAGTAGTAAAAAACTATCAGCTGTTTCCTCCAAATTTTTTGAGTAAAAACGCCCTAATAGTAACCTTCACCTGTGCTCTTCTAAATGTTCAATGCGACAGGAAGCACGGATTAAGTGCCGTTGCAGTTAAAAGGGAAAAGCGAGGGATGAACAAAAATGAGTTTAAGTTGTTTGAGTTTAATAAAAATTTTTGAAAAAAAATTGAACCGACTTCACATAACACATACAGACACTAAGAACCTTCTATGTACCTACACTAAAAAGAGAAAAATAAGAATATACACATGCAAGTATTATTTACAGTATTCAAAAAAACTACACAGATGGTTTTCATGCCATCTGGCGTAAGAAAACCGCATCCTTGATAAGCAGAATCCGGGGTAGTCACAACAGCATCCTGAACACTGTTGCAGACAGTTACACCTCTCCTTTCTGGAAGTGCCTTGTGCGGAGAGTGATCAAATAGGGATTAGGTACCTTAATTGCTCGCTCTCGGCATACGGCTGTGTTGTGCTGTCTCTTTCTGTTATTAAATGTTTTTTACTAACCTTAGAAAATAAGCTTTTTATTTCCTGTACTACTAACAAACTATGGACCATTTTGTAGTCTGAAATAAACAAATTTTTTTTTTTTTTTTTTTATTAATAAATTATTATGTTATATTATGTATTTGAAGTCGGTGCCAACTATGCATTTACATCTAAGAAGAAATTACGAGTACAATAGAACTTGGGTGCAAAATTGTATCGAGTAGTTAGAGTAGAATAGATTAAAGAAGTTAGAGTGAGAATGAGGTTTTTTGAGTTTTACGGGAAAACTATCAATCCCTCGGGAATAAAATTTATATGGGACCACCTCGAGAGTATAAACATGTCAAACTATTCAACGTTTGACTCAGATTGTGTAGTGAGAATGAGGTTTTTTGAGTTTTACAGGAAAAATATCAATCCCTCAGGAAAAAAAAGTATGAGGACCACCTCGAGATATAGATACCCTTTCAAGCAAAAAAAAATTTTGGAAATCGGTCCACATTTTTCAGAAAGATCGGTGTTTTTTTTTGATTTACGGGAAAACTATCAATCCCTCAGGAGTAAAATTTTTATGGGACCACTATGGTAACATACCCTTTCAAACAAAAAAATAATTTTGGAAATCGGTTCACAACTGACGGAGATATCGGTGAACATACATAAAAAAAAAAAAAAAAAAAAAACATACATACACCCGAACATAGAACCTCCTCCTTTTTTTGAAGTCGGTTAAAAAGTGAAGCGAGGGATGAAATTGAATAAGTACCTAATCAATATTTTCAAACACTAGATGTTGCACATCCAAAATGGATAACTGTATAGAACTATACCATTTACAATAAGACTTTTACCGCGTACAACAGTATGCAATAAAAATATTCTGATTCTGATGATTTTAACTCAGATTTCTCTCACGAGGACACACGAACAAACAAGATCTTGGGACTTCAAAACATATGTTTTATAAGAACTAAGAAGTTAAGGAATAAGAATTAAGAGCTTCAATTACACATTAAAGTCTGTTTCAAATTACAAAAGCACGTTATCTTAAACTACAGATGCGTTGATATCTCATAAGAGCGGAAGCAGTTACTACAAGTGGTCCGGAAGTAAGGGCGGAAGGACGCAAGCTCTTAGCTTTAATAGGTCCCTACGAGTATGTAACATAGATAAGAACGCTGAGTAATGATCTATAGATCGTTTTCAATGATCCTTAGATAACTCAATGAATACAATTTAGCAAATTGCATAAGATTAGTAGTGAGAGCTTCAGAGTCCAACTCGTTTCAGTTGTTTTGAAATGTTTCTTCGGACTTAGCTTCATCAAAGTTGCAACTCAATTCCCCGTTCGTACTTCAGTTGCGCTCTTTTATATCCAAGCACAAACAACACTAGGAGTCAAATGAAGTACGAGCGGAAATGTTTGGTGATAAACAATACAGAAACATCAATTAATTAGAATTAAAATAAATAATAATTTACAGTAAAACCAGTGATATTATAAAATAATTATTACAATACAAGTGCCGCTTGTACTAAAGTTGACGGTTCAAGCGGAAATAATTTACAGCATTAAAGTTACACTAAAATAATTCTCAATAAAAATATGAATACCTAAAATAATCACTATGCAATATAGATTTATAAAATTACTGAATTGTCTGACTTTCTTTATAACACGTGGTTTGCTCAGCTGTCAGTTCAGTAATTTTCAATCCATTGTTTACAAAACAAAATTAATTAGTTATTCCTACATTAGTGCTAACAGTAGTGACTGGGGTAGTGACATACCCCCGGTTTCTATATTCAACGGACATTCGTAGATAAGAGCTACGACTCGTTTCCACTTACAAAGTTTGACAGCTAACTTACGCCCAGTTTCTAGCTGTCAAACTTTTGTATGTGGAAACAAGTCGTAGCTCTTACCTACGACTGTCGTCCGTTGAATATAGAAACCGGGGGTTAGTGAGTACTTAATACATAAACGCTAAAATATTACGTTTCAATAACAGCAACTTCTTTGTAAGAAGTTAGTTAGCACATAATAATGTACTAAGGCAGGATTGTGCTCCTACAAATCAACCTAACATAAAACAGCTGTACACCCAACAGCTGTTTCTAAAGCAGATTGCACACTAGAAACCGGAGATGAACATTAAAACACGTCCAATAATTAAAATTTAAAACGGGAACGAAATTGAATTTGACAAAAAAATTGACAGCTGCGCACGCGTCAAGGTGTGCACATGACATTTGATCAACAAAGAGCATGATGCTGGCTTTGCACCTGGATAAGAAATGTCAAAACGATTAACGGGTTAAGCATTTCTCTGGACCTATTTAAACCCCTTCAGGTTTGACATTTGACGACTGACAGTTACAGCTGCATAGTGCCACAAACTTATTTGAACCGGTGAGAGAGGCGCTGTTATCGCATTTGGTGATGGCAGAAAAATAAATGTTCATATTAAATTCGTTAGTTCCTCTTTTGGCCACCGGTTCAGATAAGTGTGTGGCACTGTAACGGTTTTATCTTTTTACTGATGAGGCGGAAATAAACACAGCAAGCTACTATTATAACAAGTTTTAAAATTGGTTCGCTTTACGTCTACGTATACAAGGGTGTCTTACACAGTGGCGTAGCTACCGGAGGGCTAGGCGGTGCAGTGCACCGGGGCCCCCAAGCTCAAAGGACTCGAATTCTGTGTCAGAGTCCGGAAAGTTTTGTTCTTAGAAACTATAGGTATGATTATTTTGAAAATAAAAACAACTGCATTTTTTCAAAAATCTAAGTAGGTACTTAAGTAACTACAGTCAGCCCAGAAAATGACGAATCAAATCGTAAGGTTTTACCAAAAAAAAACAAAATACGTTTACATTTTGCCACACCCTGCATATTTTGACTTGATAAAACCTAAACGGTTCAGTTAGGGCATCAGTTTGTTTTGCACCAGGGCCCTTTGCGCCACTGCTCTTACATAACGCTGGTCGCTGTCGTCTCTAATTGATTTTAGTTAATTAAGTTTAACTGCATCGTTATAAAATAAGATTGACAGTTGACTCATGTTAACATAACATGTTAATATAACAACACTAGCAACACCTGCCCCGGCTTCGCACAGGTGTAAAGCTGATGCTAAATATTAGGGTTTAGCCAGCGTTTGCAATGGAAGCGCAAAAAATGTATTAGTAATTCACGACATCACATTAGATACCTCTAAAATTATCAGTGTTCCTCTACTTTATTATGCATATAAACCTTCCTCTTGAATCACTCTATCTATTAAAAAAACCGCATCAAAATCCGTTGCATAGTTTTAAAGATTTAAGCATACATAGGGATATAGGGACAGAGAAAGCGACTTTGTTTTACACTATGTAGTGATTAGGTACAGTGCTACAAACTTATCTGAACTGGTGAGAGAGGCGCTGTCATCGCATTTAGTGTTGGCAGAAAAATATTTTGTTAAGTAAAACGTTAGTTCCTCTTTTGTCCTCCGATCCAGATATGTTATATTCTGGCATCAAATATGTTAATTTGGACGGCATTAGATGGGTTAATATCAACCTTGGAAAAACTCTCAAATTGCTATTATTGGTTGAAATGCAATATGATCGTAGTTCTTTTGTGAAATCAGATCTTCGAGGTTAGTTAAAAGTAAATAAATATTAGACGGTAAAATAAGACTAAAACAAAAACATTTTTGTCTCGATAAGTATTACCTATATTAGTTTTAGCAACAGAGTCAACAACAGTAGAGTCACGACTTCTTTCTCTCAGATCTTTTATATTCCAGATCCTTTGAGGATGTATAAGGGGGTAGTCAGAGGCATGTCCAAATACAATATTTGATACATGCCCACATCATGCAGAAGTTAGTATTCCATACGTGACAGGTTGCAAGCCCATCGCCGCCGTAGTTTTAGCAACTTTGTAACATAAAGGGATAACAAATCAAGATACTTTTATATTCAACCAAGTATTTAAAAAATATAGGCAGGTACTTAATCTTAGGTAGGTAGGTACCTAAATCTCCATTACATATTTCTGTAGGTACCTATCTGTTACTTATTGTGCATACAATTTATTAAAATATTTTGCTTATTTCGCAAACATCTCTATATTCATCGAGGTTTACAGTTATTTTGACCTACTTTTGTATCGAAAGTTGGGCAATGAAGAATAAAATAAAGTATTTACCTACCGTGCGTTACACACTCAAATATGCAATGAGTAAGTGATTTTGATAATTCTCAAGAACTGAAACATAACCACAGGTTTCTTGATATATAACTTGACAAAGTTGACAATAAAGAACAATGAGAGGTGAATGAAGGATACCACAGATTGTCAAGAGAAGCTCAGAAAAGTACTTATCAAGTAGGAAGTTGGAAACCAATGGATGATACCATCAGTGACAAGAACCAATGGCAATCGAAGAGTAACCTACACGCGATAGTAAACAAATAATGATTATGAATGCATTTTATAAAGATATGGAATTTTAGTAAGTACTTAGGTACTTACGATTAGAGGTCCTATACAATGGATTTCTTACCAAGAATGTTGTTATAAATATCTTGTTCATTAGGATATCATGACATACCTGCAACAAGAAAAAAACACTTATTAAACATCGATCAACTTATTTAAATAAATAAGGAACACAAACAGCGTATGTATAACCTAAATATTTGACCAATGTTGTATAGAACTTAATTATAAATTCTATGAGAAAATGAAAAGTCCCCCGCAACGATCAGACGATCCTCCTAAAGCCGGAGTGCCTTACCTTAACCAAAAATATGAGCTTATCAATAATTTTCTTATACATTTGCCAATAACAACTTATCAAAGACACGAGCACGGAGCCCTTGGCATATGAGACGCGCCGAGCTCCATACATCTGTTATCTGTGACCATTCTCCTTTAACCAATACTTTGGCTGAATACAATGACAGTTTTAAGATAAAACTGTACCACGATTAAAGTCGTATTCTAGATATTATCTGCGATAAACAGCACGCAGTCTAACTATGCGGTCAACCACAACACAGCCAATCTATTATACCTATATTAAACCTAATTGTGTCAACTCAACTACCGCCTGAAGTCACTATAAAGGTGACGGCACATTTGTTAGCATCGTACACGCCGCACTCATTGTGTGAAGTCATCATTTTGATACCCACTGCTGTATATGAAATCCCACCAAAAGACTACGTCACTGTAAAAACGTTAAGAGATCTCTACTAGCAGAGAAAAGCCCCAAGCTGAGTTCCGGTTTGTGCTGCATGTCTTCTTCCGTGAGGTATTCGCACTATTTGACGACCTCTGTAGCGCAGTGGGCGAAGGTCCGCTTGCGACGCAGAAGTTTGCGGGTTCGATCCCCGCCGCGGGACAATTGTTTGTATGATCTACATATATTTGTCTTGGGTCTCAGTGTTTCCTATGTATAATATGAATGTATTTACGAACAAAAAGTATATACTTAGTAATATATTATCAGTCATGTAGTACCCATAACACAAGCTCTGCTTACTTGATGATACTGTGTGAAAAGTCCAGCATTATTTATTTATTTTATTATCTTACAAAGACGTTTTACAAATATCCCCTAACCCTTCCTTTGACAGTCGGGTAAAAACAATGAACTATATCCCTATGTCTAATGATATAAGAAGTATTGTGGAGCCGCACACAACGCATTGCGCCATGTGACAAGAGTGATTTGCAACGAATGAGGAAATATGGCAAAATGGGAAAACTGAGGCGACTTCTCACGGAGACAGTGCGATGAAAAAAACGATTGTAAACTACACAAACATGTGAATATTGGCAACTTTACAGAAACTATTTATTAGGTACGGAGTTTAGCAATTCGCCTTACATTGTGCTACAAACATGTAACATGTATAGATGTTGTACAGTCGCAAGTGGTCAATGAAACAGCCTTCATGATGGAGGTCAAGCCCAGACGAAGGTCTTGGTTATGGCTTATCGACCTGAGAACAACAACCTAGCATGCCTATGAACTAATCTCACTTCTATTATAATACCTAAATCCGATAATACCTAAAGCGGGTATCACACTACACGGTATTCACGGTACAAGGAGTGGTGTAATAAGAGTTAGAGTCCCTAACTAGGGCGACCGAACGGTCCCGGCAAGCCTTGCTCCCTTAGATATTGACCGGAAGTTAAACCTACCGCGTTGCGTAGCTTGTCAATATTTGCTACAGATTCTATTGTTTAGGCCATCATTACCTGCACTACTTCCTACATGATCAGAACAATGAATATTCGCGAGTGATCATAAAGGTAAGCGGATATGTTTCAGTTTTTGTTGAATCCACGGCCGAGTGCGTCACTCGGCTGCTGAACCACGTTCACTCGGCCTTCGCCATGGAACTCGCATACAATAACTACAAATGAATTCACTTTTTAACAGAAATTAAAATAAACTAAGTAGGAGCTTGGGTTCATTCAAAAAATTATAACTTAAAATTGAGTTTGCTGAAAAAATCTAGAGCACATCAACAATCCCGTAGACCCTGCTACGAAAAAACCCCCGACACTTTTAGAAAAATTATACATAAGGAAGTTAGTCAGATCCCCTTATCAACTAGAAAAGAGCTGATGATCTTCAAACGGCTGAACAAATTTTCATGAAACATGGCTAAGAACACTGGGGATAAAATTATGTATGACATAAAAAAAACTAAACAAAAATCGGTTCATCCGTTTGGGAGCTACGATACCACAGACAGACACACAGACACGTTAAACTTAAACATCCCTCTCTTTTTGCGTCGAGGGTTTATTAAAAAAAGGCTCTTGTTATCTTGGGACGCAGAAGGTTGCGGGTTCGATCCCCGCCGCGGGATAAATGTTTGTATGATCTACAAATATTTATCACGGGTCTGGGTGTTTCTATGTATAATATGTATGTATTTACAAAACAAAAAGTATGTAAGTAGTTTATCAGTTATCTGGTTCCCATAGTACAAGCTATGCTTAGTTTGGGGCTAGAAAATGCTGTGTGAAATGTCCAGCATTATTTATTATTTATTATTAATATTATCCCTAGTTGTTATAGACTGATGTGCACGAAAGAAGATTTTTTTCAGACGCACATAAAATCGATTCACCATATACCTACTCAATACAAAAACTAGTGATACGACAAGAACAAGATGGCCCGATTCTTAGTGTACTCGTAAAAACGATTTTACAAAACATTGTAGTGATATTCTTACCAACATATTTGAGTTGTAGCCGAGTAACTACCACAAGGATTAAGTCTTGATAGTCTTACTTTCACTGACGTGGTGCGCGTTTAAATCTTTTAAGAGAAATAAGTTACATCTTGTACAAAATGAAAAAAATAAGAAACATTATGATGACTCCTAATTGGGTTTGCTATGAGTAATTTTTACCAAAATCTGCGGAATATTGGCGCTTCTATATTTTATTTGCGTTCACTGCTCTTGAAGTACCTACTAATCACAAAATAAATAACCAAAAGATTCTTCAGTCCCAATCGGAATAAAATAAATAAAAGATTTAGATAAATTCCTACTTTTTCTGATGACAGTAAAGTAAGCTCAAACAGGGCGTAGAGAAACATTTAAAGTCGCCATTTTGATCAATAGCCGTGCTAAACGCCAGCAGACAAATGAAATTAACTGAAAGGTCATTGGCAAAGAACTAGGTCTATCTGTCTGCCATTAAGTACCTAGACCGCTTTCTTTCCAACAAATTAAATAGCATTTAGATCAAATAATCACTTTTCAATTTCATTTATAGAAACGAAAAATTGCAAAAAAACGAGCATTCAATTATAACAGTGAGTGACAAAAAGTTTTGAACCGACTTCAAAAAAAAAGGTGGTTCTGCTGTGTCACCAATATCTCCGTCAATAAGACCGATTCTGAAAGTTCCAAAATGTTGTTCGAAAAGATACGTAAGTAGGTTCTCTGAAGTAGTCTCATACTCAAAGTATGAGGTCCATAAGGAATTTGAAATATAACAACATTTTGCTTAAAAATATAAAAATCTCATCCTCACTTGTATTCTACGAAGTACTTACAAGTTACAACATTGAAATCTGTTTTCGTTTTACCTTATACAAGTTATTATAAACGTAATTTACCTATGATCGATTTGTAAAAAAACCAAAGCATAATTCCCATGAATTCACACAAGTCAAAATTGCTATGCTACGAACCGAATCTATCCTAGTTCACTGACCCGGAAAACTATTTCACTATTAGGATAAAGCATGATACAGCGTTTTCAACAATGCGCATGGCTACATGTATTTTATTCGTGGCTAGGTCGACCGTTGCCGCGAGGCGACGACCTCGCGCGCTAAAAAAGGTTTTTCGACAAAAAGTTCTCATGCTATGTTATCGACGATCTGTGGGGTGAATTCGAGGCTTTGGCCAAGGTAGAGGACCACCGTACGTAATGAATAGGTAGGTACTTAATTTGAACATTGCCGGAAAAGCTCAACTTAACGAAAAAGAAAATTGTAGAAGGCAAAAGGCTATAAGTGTTGTGTTTGACGTTTGTCTATTCGATTCCTGAATACCTCGTAGTACCTACTGTAATGAGAGTGAACCCAATTTCATTACAAATGTAATGATGTTTGTAATAGGTGAATATTGATTCTGCAACAAAAATAACATAGGTAACCTTATCATATCAATAACAACACTACAACATCACTTCACATGATATTACCTATCGATTTTCTAACAATAAATGGCATCATGAAGGTCACCATGACTCATTTCTCCGTAGGTACCCACTTACCGTACGTACAGTACGACACAGCTCAGGAAACAATTGAATAAATAGAGATTTTAAGACAACATGGACCTACACAGCTTCGTTCACGTAGTAGCACTCGTTGACCTTACATATAGCTAGCCATCCCTAAAATTAAAAACTTGGAACATTATCTTTTCGAAGGGCAATAGAAAAATGTGTTTTCACATAATACACTGCTTTATCCCCTTGGTGAATAATCTACTATTTCACCTTACTAGCTCAAAAAGGGCGCTTTTGCCGCGTAAAAACAGTGAGCAAAACTCTACTTTGCTCACACTATGAGGAAAAGTGATTTGAATTTAGAATGCTACGAGCAACCAATGAGAATCGAATATTACTGGCCGCAGCGTGCGCACTGGCCAAGTGGCGGCGGCCAGGGGGTCTGGTTGTTGGACTTTAGCCTGCCACTTGAGGGGCAAAAAATAATAATAGCGGGAATTATTGACGTCCTCTGTAGCGCAGTGGGCGAAGGCCCGCCTGCGACGCGATAGGTTGCGGGTTCGGTCCCCGCGGCGGGACCAATGTTTGTATGATCTACAAATATTTGTCTCGGGTCTAAGTGTTTCTATGTATAATATGTATGTATTTACAAACAAAAAGTATATAAGTAGTAAATCAGTCATCTTAGTACCCATAACACAGGCTCTGCTTATTTTGGGGCTAGATGATGCTGAGTGAAAAAGTCTAGCATTATATTATTATATACGAGTACAATTGGTTTTCCTTTACATCTTGTATTTTTTCGCTAGTAAGGTGAAAAGTTGTATGTATCACACGAGAGCAAAATATTTTGTTGCTTATGCTTTTGAATCTCTCACTACACTCAGGATTCTAACATAGAATCACTCGCTACGCTCGTGATTCAAATATAGAATCCTTCGTTTGTTCGAGATTCAAACTCAGCACTCGCAACAAAAACGAATTTTGCTCTCTTGTGGTACAATGTACTATTTTAGATTTTTGAACTTGCTTCCTTCATAACACCTCAAATTCGATGAATATTCATAAAAAGGTCTAATAATATACGAGTAGAATCAACTTACGTGCTTATCTGGAAATTAAGTAATGATTCAAATAAACTCGTCATACCTACCTACATAGCTAAACCAGCAGCCATAAGCTCAACCAATCACACAATAAGAAAATGACAATTGAAGTCCAGGCTAGGTTTCAAATGTCAAAATGAAGCCGATGTCCATTGTCAGTTGAGTTACACAATAGTCCCTCTGCTTGCAGTTCCTAATAATTACGTTTTATAACTAAAAGAAAAACCGACTTCAATGTTCGACACTACACACGGCGAGACTCAGGGAATCAATAAGTCATCCATAAAAATCTAAATAAGAATAAGTTTTTTTTTAAATATCAACAAGTACAAGCTTTTAATGGATTACCGTGATCTGATTGAACTCACCGATGTAAGTACAAAATTACAACCTATTTTCTGAGGAGTTCCGTTCTCCATCATCGGATCAGCTCTCAGTCATCATATTTCAAATTAGTAGATGAAACTTGACCGATGTAGTGAGTTTCAACTCAATCAACCTATTAACTGAGGAGTTCCGTTCTCCATCATCAGATCAGCTCGCTGTCACTATATTTTAAAATTTTAGATGATACTTAATCTACGAACCGAGTTTCAACTCAATCAGCCTATTTTCTGAGGAGTTCCCTGGAACAGCTCTTGACTCCATCATCAGATCAGCTTGAAAGAGAGAAAGAAATAATGCTAAACAGATAATGCTTAGGCTCCACCGGCGTCTAAAGGCATTAACTACCAAAACTGCATACATTTTATGTCAAGTCTCGCGACACGTGAGTTCCTGGCATTAGTAAATTGTCAATTTGACATATTATTGCATATAGAGTCTTAGACTTATCTGTCGATTCGATTTACAATGGCTAGGAGGGAAGGTTTTTAGAGTTTTACGGGCAAACTATCAAACCCTCAGGAATAAAATTTATATGGGACCACCTCTGGAGTATACCCTTTCAAACAAAAAAATAATTTTGAAAATCGGTCCACAATTGGCGGAGTAATCGCGTAACATGATACAAAAAAAAATAAAAAAAAAAAACATACAGGCGAATTGAGAACCTCCTCCTTTTTTTGAAGTCGGTTAAAAAGAGCTTGTTATGTTAGTGTTGAAACATCGATGTAGCTTCTTTATCGAGTTGAGCTGTACGTAATGGTCGTCCGTGGTACGCATAGGCTGGGCCGGCTACGTCAGTGTTTCACTAGAAGTCTATTATAAACTACTCGGTATAATTGACACCATAACTTTGTGGGTAATTGTGTCCTTCAGCTTTGTCTATAAGTGAAACATCGATGTTGTTTTTGATCAACAGTATCCCCAAGGCGCGGTAGACATTATTTAGATCTAGGTACCTATAGGCAACAAAATCCTTTGAAAACATCTAAGGCAGAAGTTTTTGCAGATTGTAAATAATGAAAAAAATACTAAGTAGTATATGCCCAGTTTTTTTTTAGAAGTAAGGTAATATTTATTACTGTTATTACAAAATTACGACTAAGAGGTCGTAATTTTGTTTAAAATCAAACACAACTCAACGCTTGATGCTCAAATGAGTTTATAACTCAAATGCATGTATAGAAATATTTTATTCAAAAAAATCCTTTAAACAGCAAACAACAATACAAAGTAGATTGGTTTGTGGATGAAGATGATTAGAATTGATGAACTGTAAGTGCCTAGACCTACCTATTACATCCGATGCAGTTCAGTTCAGTGCGTGATACCTTGATCCGTCTCAAACGATTCAAGCGGATCAATTAGTGACGAGAAAAACCTCCAAACTTTATGATTTAATACGATTGCCCTAAAACAGTGAAAAACTAGAAACGAAGAATATTTAAAAATCTTATCGAAAATGTTCGTGAACAGCATTTCTGCAAACAGCATATAAACATCTGAAGAATCCTGTTCGCCAAAATGAAGAAAGAAGTCCATCGCACTTTGGGGACAGTCGTGATTACTCGTGACAGGATCTGGATCGTCTCAGGATCTTTTCCTTCAATCAACTTCGACTAAAATTATTTGAGGATCTAGCGTGCAACGTTTTGGAGTTTAGGAGCTTAGTTTTCCGTCGATCTTGATTTTTCCCATCACTAATCGGAAGGAAACGTCTTCAATTGCAGGTGTATGCCTCTGCACGAGGTAATCTAGCAAATTACACAGGTAGCATCGGCATAGTTATGAAAATAATGAACGTTTAACAGTTTGTTTGTGAGCACGCGACCAGTGCAATGTCCCCTGGCTTCTTGTGTTAATAGCTTTATGCTGACGTCATAATATTCTCACGATTGGACTTTCATTGCACAAACTTTGTCACTATGTGAGTAAACAAATTCCACGGACATTGTTTGGCAGGGGATACCACTCCGCCCCCCTCACGGGGGGGCAGGCGGTGCGGGACGGCCGTTAGCGCCCCGCCTCCGCCTCCTTCTCCGAGCGGGATCGGCCCTCTCACGATCCCGCTCAGCCGCCTCTTTCTGGACCAGAACGGCTTCACAGAAAGAGGCCACGGCCCTCCAGGCCGTGTCGTCTGCCAGCATAGCTGCAACTACGCTTGGCAGACTGAGATCCTGCCCGATCCTGTTGACCAAGACTCCACGCTCCTCGCACCACGCCGAGCAGTGCTCCAACGTGTGCTGAGCGGAGTCCAGGTCTGACCCACAGTGGTGACATTGTGGTGTCGGTTCCTACTCAGGTACTCACCGAAACAACCGTGTCCGGTGAGTACCTGAGTTAGTCTATAGGTGACGTTCCCATATTCCCTTCCCAGCCAGGCTTCGAAGTTTGGCGCCACTGCGCTGACGATGCGTTGGCGCGAGCTCCGCGGCTCGTCGAGCCGCTCGCGCCACATCCCGAGTGCACGCCGGCGCTCCTGCACCCGCACTTCAGCAGGCGCGGCTCCGCTCCCATCGTCCTGGCGGAGACGAACGTACACACGTGCGTCCATCGCCGCCAAGATGTCAAGGGGCGGGAACCGCGCTAAGATGGTCGCCGCCTCGAACGAGATGGTCCGGTATCCTCGCGCGATTCGAATGGCCATAGGACGCTGTAGGCTGCTATAGAGCTGCCTGTAGCGCCTAACACCCGTCAGCCTCCCCGACCAGACGGGCGCTCCGTAGAGGGCCATCGATCGCACGACCCCGCCATACAGGCGGCGAACACCCTCCCTGGGTCCCCCGAGATTGGGCAGCAGTCTGTGCAGAGCACCCACTACCCTCTGGATCCGGGGGACGGAGCGTCTGAAGTGCTCCCCGAAGTCCCAGCGACTGTCCAGAGTGAGGCCAAGGTACTTGAGGTACGGCCCCACCTGGACGTCAACGTCACCTACTCGAACCGACAAGCTGGGTGGTTCCCTCCCCCTCGGAAGTTTGTGGAACCATAGCGCCTCGGTCTTGTGAGGCGCTATCCGCAGACCCAGCTCGTGGATCTTATCCACGACACATGCCACCCCTATATCGGCGAGCTCTTTGGTCCTGTCCAAGGAGTCTCCGCCAGCAAGTACGAGTGTATCGTCCGCGTAGCAGACCACTCGTACGCTGGGTGGGAGATCGACGCGCAAGACCGCATCGTACGCGAGGTTCCATAGGAGGGGGCCTAACACGGACCCCTGTGGAACCCCACATGACACCTCCCTCCGTATACGGGTACCGTCCCTGCCCACATACTGCACACATCTGTCGCGCAGGTAGGCGCCGACTATGCGCTGCAGGTAGAGGGGCGCTCCGTGATACACGAGCGCCTCCCTGATCGCCCTCCAGGGCAAGGAGTTGAAGGCGTTCACGATATCCAAGGACACCGCCAACACGCTCCCGCCCCGGGACACTACCTGGTCCGACAGTGTACGGACGCGGAGAATCGCGTCCACTGTCGAACGCGCACGTCGGAAACCAAACTGGTATTCCGACAAGTCGGGACCTTCCTGTGACAGATGCGAGCATAGACGGTCGGCAATTATTCTCTCGAACAATTTGCCGACCTCGTCCAGCAGGCAGATGGGACGGTACGCAGAAGGAGATTCTGCGGCCCTGCCGTCCTTCTTCAAGAGGACCAACCTTGCCTCCTTCCAATCCTGGGGGAAAACACCGGTGCGGAGGCAGCTGTCGAACAGCCGCCTCAGCCTGTCCCCCAGTCCGGCGGATAGAGCTAGCGCCAAGGCCCGACCCGGAATCCCGTCAGGGCCAGGCGCTGTATTACGAGCCTTAAGACGCTTGACGGCTCGGTCCAACTCCTCGTCGGATACCACCAATTCGTCGACCCAGATGGTCGGGTCCGACGAAGATACGGGGGTATGGGGACTGTCCTGGACCCTAGGGAAGAGCGTATCAACCACTCCCCCTACGAACACAGGGTCCAGGGTTTCCGTCAACGGAGGGACCCATGGTCGGAGCTTGCCCAGTACAACCTTGTACGGGCGGCCCCAGGGGTCCCTACCTAAAATCACCTAGCTTTAAGATGATTCATAGTAATCCCAGCGGTCCTACTGAATAAAGTTTTTTGACTTTGACTTTAGAACATGTTGTGCCGACCCCTCTTAGAGTGGGATAAGGGCAGGCAAATGTCTACTGCAATGCAATGTTCTCAAGTTACAACTTTTTCATCTTTTTCGTTATTCATAACTAGCATAAGACAACCTGTCGAGCACTTGCATTGAAGAATGTCTACTAGCTATCAGCTGTCAGGCAAAAAACTAGCAACTTCGTTCCGAGAATTCAGGAAAAAACACGACCCAAGACGTGAGCTTAGAACGCATTACCAGTTAAGTATCTAGGATTTTTCCGTCACCATAAAGCCGATAAACTAATATGTTATGGGCAAGCCTATTCCACCTCAACTCAAACAATGTCACAGGCAGTATAGCGTCCAGTTGAGTGTTTATAGGTTGCCTCCTGTATAAAAACTTAGGATAAATACCTAGTATGCCCCTCCACTTCAAGATCTTCAGGTTAACAATAGTAGGATACGGTCTACGGTTTCGAGTTGCCAGTCGTGCCAAAACCAATAGACAGACAGATTTCACAGCTGGCAGCCATGTAGGGAACGCAGTGAAACCGCCGGCCGTCACGCGACCAGCCTTCCCTGACCGACGCACACGCATGTGATTACAAATACTAGCTGTTACGTATTTTATTTACTTGTAGAAGCTTCCGTAATGAGATTTGAAATTTGCTGAATGGCACAATGAGATGAACAATGTTAGAAACAACGGGGGCCAAGTATATGATAAATATATCTACTGAGCAAAAATATATAAGTATTTACCAATGTTGAAAAAAATGTTACTTAGATGTGACTGTTGAAACTACAGAATGACCTGTCCTTGAAAAGATATTGCAAACTTTACAAAAAATAATGAAATTCAAAAATGAAACCGTTTAGCAAGACCATAATATTCTAATGATTTTCATAATAATTCGCTTAAAGTGAGCAAATCCACTTACATGCAGTTTAAAAATCAGTATTTGCACAATCAGAACAAATATTGACATAACTTGTATCATAATAGCGGTTGAGTAACCTACAAAACTTTTTCGTTATTCGACAAATCACAGTTAATTAATTCGAACATAGGTACAAATTATGTTTCATAACTATCCAGGTATAGGTATGCTTCAGTCTAAGAAGCGAAATGAATCTCTCTACGAGTACTTACGAGTGTAAGGAGGTGATAAGAGCATAAGAGTGAAGTGCACTACCAGCCAATGAATCTTTCCGTTGTTGAATGAAGGACACTAAGATATCTAGAGTTGCTATAATGGTGGCTATCCCTTTTCAAAGGATTCGTGCTTTATAGGTAAATATCAGAGAAAATGTCTACGCGCTTTTTGGGGTTACTTTTCATTCATGATCCGTTCTGTTAGTCGTTCTATGAAGACCTTCAGGTTACCAAGTTAACCAACTTGAAGCGACAAAACAATTGAATGAAGCTAATAGAATTGAACATAAATATTGAGTGCCACAAACGTATCTGGACCGGTGGCCAAAAGAGAAACTAACGAATTTTACTGTGGGTGAAATGTATTTTTCTGCCAACACCAAATGCGATAACAGTGCCTCTCTCACCGGGTTTGTGGCACTGTACTTATCGTCAGTCAAAAATATATACAATGCACACAATTATCAGCCGTAAACAACGCAATTTGTTATGCAAATGAGTCGAGATTCCTAAATCAGCATAAGAATTCATGTTTTCAATTCCGTGATCACGCGAGCCGGCCCGGATGGCCAGACACGATGCCATGCTAATCTCTAATCTAAGATATCGTTCTGGTATTTTAAGAGTACCTATTTACAATTCCAAATAGTCCTACCTACTGGCATAAATTCCTTTAGGTACTTGGATGACAAAAAAGCTTGGGACTTGCTCCAACTCAATGGATCCATGGATCATCTAAAAGAATGCTAGGCCTCAGACCGTGTTTGTTGCCCTGATTCTTCACGGTATTGGTCGCGAAAGAACAGGAGTAAAATTAGTTTTAAGACTATTCTAAGTGATCCCTGCGGTCCTACTGAATAAATGATTTTTGACTTTTTGACTTGACTAGTACGATTTTTGAATACTTCCCAAACCCTGCATCTAAACGGAATTTAAACCCGTAGCCTCGGTCTAAATGGCAATAAAACATGTCTGAATTATGGGGGTGGATGATATAGATAGGTACCTAGATACAACTCGTAGTAGCCTTTATCCTCCTGAGACCCAGAGTGTCAAATTTTGTCAGATCGGTACAATTTTTGGTTTGGGTACATAAATGAATGCACTGAAACCAAAACTACCTGAAAAAAAATTCTCCCCCCCCCCAAAAGCCTAAAATAGAGGGTATCGTAGGTGATACTACGGGTCTTAATGAAAACAAATCATGTATTATTTGACTTTAATTTTTATTGTTATGGAAATCGTAAAAACAATTTCGATTTACGTTCAAACATAAAAATACTTCGCACTCCGAACATTTTATGAATGTGAGTCCCTTGCATCCACTCAACCGGCATTTGGACCGATTGTTTTGGTCGGTCTTAGCACAAATTGGCAAGTGCTGAGCTTCTCTTAGCCTTTTGGCAGTGTGAGGAATGGGGGCCACAAGCCTGTGCCTTCTAGTGGAGGATGTCGAAGGCGGAACGTATTGTATTTCAGACAGAGGTCCTGGGCTTTGGCAAGGGCTGTTACGCGAAAGACGATCAATGCTAGGGCTGGAACATTGTAGGACCATCGGCAATACGCCGCCGTAGATCAGGTGCTTCGCTAAATCCATTTTAAAATCTAGGTACTGCATAATTTTTTTTCTTGGCAGCCCAATTTTAACAGCGTCTTGCCGATACTCAATCCAGGCTGCAGCTGCAGCGAAATCGAAAAAGTGGAAGATTGCCCTTACTGTCCACTTTCCGGTTCTTCCACGCATGGCATATTTTCCGATCACTCTATCCAACAGGTCGATTCCTCCCATGTAGGAGTTATATTTTTTTACAGCGGCAGGCTGCGGCACATCAAGATACCTCTGATCTTTTTTGGACCACCGGCGGCATGATCCCAGAGGTTGAACAGCGTTCTCAGTTGATGCTAAGTGTATCGGCTTGCTGTCCAACCACTTGATGACTGCAAGTTTTTTGTCTTGTCGTACTACACAATCGTAGCTACCTCGCCCACTTGTCTGCAATGATCTGTCACATTTTAGCAAGGTCTTTGGTCTTCTATTTCGTTGATTAGGTCGTTGGTATTCTGGTACACGGTTTTTCATCAGCGTGCCTGTTCCGTGTATGTTCCTTTCTGACAGGGTATCCAGCAATACAATGGAAGTGAAGTATCTGTCAAAATAAATAGACGTTTTTTGTGGCAATGTATCAGCCAGTTTCAACACAACGCGTCCTCCCAAGTCAATTTTCTCAGGCGTCGGGTACATGGCTGATTCAATCGAAGTACCTTTACCTTGGTAGAGGTATAAATCTAGAGGAAGACCGTTTGGATTAGCCATCAAAAAAATTTTGATACCTTCAGGGTTCGGTTTTCCTTTCACTACTTGTTTCAGTTTACATTTACCGGTAAAAGGCATTATTTGTTCGTCAATCGCCACACATCTCTCCCTTTTATTTTCTCTACACCCTCGTTCTATTCCAGACACAATAGACCGGATCTTCCAAAACCTATCTATTTCCTTCTCAGCATCAGTAACTGTGTGATCTTTGACAACTTTTATATTCGATCTTAGCTTGAAATATCTATTGCGGGTAATGTTTTGAGAAATTAAGTTTACTCTAGTTTCTGCAGCCCAGAACATCCTGAATCGTGGAAGGCCTAGAATGCTCATGGCCATAGAGCACCCTATGAAAGTTTTCAGTTCTTCTGGGGTCGTATTTATAGAGTTTCCACTTCGAATCACGCTACAAATATTCGTGCAATCAGACATTGCTTCAAACAAACTGGGATTGATGTACCTGTGAAAGTACTGCAGGGGATCTCGAAGCTCGAAGTCGCTTTCCAGTGGGGGATCTTCATCCATGGCAGAATTATTAAAATCTTCTGAACGATCCCATCTTAGTGGGCGATTTATAGACCTGCGACTGGTAGAACGAGAAACGGTTGCAAGAGGCTCATCATCACACGAATCCCAATCCTCTTCATCCGCTTCATGAGGTTCCAACTCCTCGACAACACCTTCTGGCTCAAATTCTAGGTTTTCCGGATCATCTTCACCTTCTTCTTCGTATTCGGACTCATCAAAATTTAGTAATAACTCTTCAATTCCACGATCTCTCAATCCTGCAAAAATGCAAATTACAAGTCATGAGTGCCCAAAGTATCGCCTATGATATGAAAAAAACTTGCCCAAAATATCTTACAAATGAATTTAATTTTAATGGTTTTTTTACTGAAAACTAAAGTTTACATTGTATTCAAATCAAAACAATCAAAAATCTACCAAATAACTAAAAAAAAACAATAATTACCTGTACGCGAAGTCGACATGTCGAAAATTGCACAAAAACTTGATTAGAACTAGTCGTCAACTACACAACTTGTGATTGTGCGGCAAACGGACGCAACAGAACGGTAGGCACACTCAACTAGATAATTAGTAGTGAAAAAAGTACACATCAATTTCGCTAGATGGCTCTAAAAAAAATATTTTGTTGAAGTATCCTAGACGATACCGGGGGTCTCATTATTAAAAAAGTCAATAAAACATCTCATCACAACTGGATATCGCCATGATCATAAACTTGATAGTGAGTCCGATAATGTTAATCAACTTGGAATATCGATCGCATGACCGATAAAAACATCCACTCAATATGATCCCTTTGCATTACCTACCGGTTTTAGAGTTTTCTCGTTAGGCAGGTTATTTTAATAGAACTTAGTTTACTTCATTCGACTATGAAGTGACGAAGAAGCGTAGGTAATTTTGTTTTTGGATGCAAGTTCCTTTAAATGTACAAACTTGATAATAACTTGAACTGCAGTCTGATAATTCCACGCAGAGGTTTTAGGGTCCTTAACCTATTTAGATTAAGGACCATATGGTCCATCTTATAGTAAGATAGACCATTTTCTATACTAATATTATAAAGAGGAAAGATTTGTTTGTTTGTTTGCATGTATATTTGTTTGTTTGAAATGAATAGGCTTCGAAACTACTGGACCGATTTGAAAAATTCTTTCACTAATAGAATCCCCGATGAACATAGGCTATATTTTATCCCGGGGAAGTGAAATTTTCCCGAGGGATCGCGGGGGTAACAAATTCAAATTCAAATCGTTCATTTGTGTGACACCGCGACGGACATCTAGTATCTTATAAAAAGTTACTTAGGCGACCACTTGATCACACAATTGTGTCAACTATTACAACTCCTCTAAGACATATCATAAGACTCCGTTGTTTATATCTCTCCGTTGGTCAACTGTATCCATTTCCGATTTACGAAGTAGACCAGTTTATTCGGGTCACTGAGCCGAACAAGTCTAGGTTCGCTCGATGTCAGCAAGGATTGCAATGCATTTACCGAATTAACATAGCACTTGTGTAACCGTGTTGAATAATTTGAAAGTAACCACAGACAGTACCGATCTCTCCACACGCGTTGACATCACGGTTCCAATTCTAATGTTATCGATAATTTTTCACTTTCAATTTAATTTTAAGCTGCCTCAAATTTTTATACACTCATTACGACAAAAGATGACTAGCAATAACCTGAATCAGTTGAGGTAGGTACCCATAGATCGTTTTTAACGTATCCATAGGTAAAACAATCATTGTAGTTATTAGTAAAACTTCTTCAGAATAAATACCTACGTCCTAGCCTTCAAAGGCTCCTTTGTTATGGTAGCAAAGTTCGGTAATGTTAACAAGATTATGGAAATGGCGGAATCGATACATGTTGGAGCACGTGTCCGCAAGTGGTTACCTAAGCTAACTAATTGGATAACGAGCGGTTTAAATCGCTCTAACTCTTGTCCACGGCATGTTTCACAAATCTGCGAATTATTTTACAGCTAAAGTCAAAAAATATTGCAGTACGCTGGGTAACAAGATGATTCTCCTGTTCCTTCGCGACCAATACCGTGAAGAACCAGGACAAAAAACAGGGTTTCATTAAGTCTTGGTTATACCTACTAGTATAGTTAGAAGTGAAAACATGAACAGTCGTTAATTTTTATAGTAAGTAGGTATAACGGCAGTTGAATTAAATGCGTAACATATGCGATTTCTTTATTTACACTGTTTAAGTGTTGCGATTTCTTTATTTTACCGTAAACAGTGTCGATACCTTAGAATCATCGTCACCTATAGGTATGTGACAACTTAGTCATATTACTCATCTCAAACCGATAGGTATCACCCACTGCTGAATATAGGCCTCCCTTCTTTTGTGCCAACATCTTCTATCTTGCTTGCCTCGTGTATTCAGATTAAAATAACAGATTATTAACCAAGGGATAAAGCAGTGTATTATATTCACAGGCGCCATAAAAACTCCGAGCGCATCGAAGGATTCTTGACTTAACTCCCAAGCGAGAGCGAGGGCGTTTATATCCTGAGAAAGCGAGGGATTCAAGCGCAAAGGATCCTTCGATGCGCACACTGCTTTATACCCTTCTTAAGTGTGGTCTATAAATCAAATTGATTGTCTGTAAGTACACTAAAACACAAAAATGAGGGTTAACCGATATATCTTAATAAGACGCCACTTGTACATGGTCGACATTCCCAGAGTTCGTACAAAGCGTTTTGAGTCCACATTTTTCATACGCACCGCCAAATTGTGGAACTCATTGCCGGGCTCTGTATTTCCCGAAAAGTACAATTTAGGGGTCTTCAAATCAAGAGTAAATAGGTTACTTCTAGGTAAGCATGCTCCATCTTAGACCTCACTACTGCTTAACATCAGGCAGAGTGTGGTCGAATGCTAATTAAATTAAAAAAAAAAAAAAAAAAATATATATCTGAAGGTAATCCTCAAAGGACGGAAACCCAGTAATGGCTTTGTAAGTACAGCCTATTACAAGTTCCTTTGTCTGTCTGTCTGTCCTTCTGACCATCCGTCGGCCGTTACACAAATCAGCAATGATTGACACCCGTAATTACGAAACCCCTTGATCCTACAGCTTACCCTACCTTTTAATTTATTATTATTATTATTATTTCAGCCATCAGTGTCCCACTGCTGGCCTATTCTGACCTTTTAATTTACCAAACCATAATTACTATATTGATGTTTTCTGTGTTTGTGATAACAGTATTTTGAAAAAAAATACCAGATTGCACCTACTTATGAATACTTAACTTACAAAGGAATTTTAGTCATATTTTTAAGTCAATTTACGATTCTATCTCATTTTTCGAATTTTCTGACTTAGATCACTATTGTTCTAAATGTGCGATATGTTCAATGTTCATGTAACTATGAGATACTAACTTCTGTAAGATGTGGGCATGTATCAAACATGTATTTGGGCATGCCTCTGACTACCCCCCTTAGACATCTTCAAAGGATCTGGAATACATAAAAGATCTGAGAGAAAGTCTACCGCGCCCTGGGAATACTGTCGTGACCCTGTTTACGTTTTTTTACGTAACTATGAGCTATTGTGATCGCGAAAGTCGAAGAAAGATAATATGTGATTAGATTCCTTCAGAATAGCAAACCAAGGTACTTTTATCAGTTCCGTGAGAGTGATTCTGCAGCCGGAAACTCGTAAAAATAAAATGACGGCGTCAAAAGTGAATTAAATATCATTAAGTGCAGTGTGGTCTCGTTTGCTAACAAAGCTAGCAAGGCCGTGGCCTCAATCTGTAGTTTAGTACACTCTCACTTTGATCCGCCTCGTAATGAAGGGGCATAACCTAAAATATTATTATTTTTGCATGTATCATTAATAATAGTAGGTATTTGACATCTGTTATTTTGTATCACTTCATTGATGAAAGTTACAGACCTTCCTAGTGATTCAGCGGACTTCGGCGGAAAGCATTCGGGTCGGAACCGGTCAGCTGTTCAACCGGCCACAACCAATCACAGTGCAGGAATTGATCCAAAACTGACGTTTCTTGCACTGTGATTGGTTGCGGTTGGTTGAACAACTGACCTATTCCGACCCGAATGCATTTTCGCTGAAGTCTGAATCAAGCCTGGGACCTTTTACTTGGCACCGCACGTCGGCCATAATACCATTATCGGCTTTGATATTCTGTTAACGTTAAACGATTAATCAGTGAGAAATAGGTACCTATTGTATATTCAAGGTAAGAATAATAAAAACAAAACAAAACTGATGCGGCTTCACCAAAGTATAATTTTAAGATTTATTAAAATTCTACGCAGTAATGTTTTATCGTAAAAGCAACGATTCGTGAGTTATATCACTTCGCCCCATACGCTTATATGATTCACAGAAAGTTAAATGCTAGTCACGAACCAATTCACTGGTACTGGTCTTTGAAACAATAAATATTATTCTGCTAGACTGTCTGCACATTGGTTGCGGTGATAGATTGACTTTGACTTTAAAACGCGCCTTTTTCAAGAGGATCATTATCTTTCCAATTATTGTCCACAATCTTCATTATTAAAAGTTTTATCCAAATCTATCCACTGATTGATAAGTGTGACTGTGTGATAAGTACCTAAGTATCCACAAACTTCCAGATTTAATATTCATTTCATTCAACTTCATTTAATATGAGTTGGATTATTATACATTTTTCTTCCTCTAAGAGATGACGGTTCATATTCATATCCATATTTTTCAAATAAAATCACATAACGCGAACAAATTGACCACCTATCAAGTTTCAAGCGCACCCGCAATCTGGCGCCAAAGAAGCCCATTGACTAGTCCCGCATAGCGGCTCGGCTCGCATTATGAACGGCAAAAACTCACCGACAAAGCAGCTCATTCATGTAGGCGGGACTTCATATTGAAACTAAGCTAACGAGTCACGATTTAAACAGCAACATAAAAGATATGCGTTTAACAGAAATAGTTGAATTTATCACTTTAACAAGCTGTGGATTGTAGTGTCAAGTTATTTGTTTGAACATTTGAAGCACACAGGTTAGCAATGAAACAACGTTTAAATAATAACAGTCACTTAGAACCCTGCTATAATTTTTATATCATTGAATATTTCTATCACAAACGATAAAATTATACATATAAGATGCATTTACATGAAATGCGGGTTATCTTTGACTGTACATCGACTAATCTGTCTTCGTACCATGATTACCAAAGAAAGAATAATTTTAAAAGAGAACTAAATTAATAAACTAAGTACTAAATTATATGACCGTATATACAACACCTATCCAATTCCTATATCCATGTATAAATAAATAAATAAATAATGCTGGACTTTTCACACAGCATCATCTAGCCCCAAAGTAAGCAGAGCTTGTGTTATGGGTACTATGATGACTGATATACTACATAATATACTTTTTGTTTGTAAATACATACATATTATACATAGAAACACCCAGACCCGAGACAAATATTTGTAGATCATACAAACATTGGTCCCGCCGCGGGGATCGAACCCGCAACCTCTTGCGTCGCAGGCGGGCCTTCGCCCACTGCGCTACAGAGGTCGTCAAAATAAATATTTTTTTCGTAAACTGAAAACCAGTTAGCTACATGAATACGACGCCAACCCGCTATGGACAATAAATCGGCAGAAAGCGAAGCATGTTAGCCCACATTGGGCATAATGCCTCAGAGCATGAGATGACCTCGTAATCGCATTCGATGTATACGATGGTGATTTTACTGAGAAACACGTTATATGATCAATTTCCTCAATTTTGAGGTTATATCCACTTGTTATGGCGGCCCTGGGTTATTGCTGTTGCATCAAGTTTTATGAGCAAAGGTGTTCCAAATTCAAATTTGACTTTAACTTCTCATACAGCAGTTTGCACGTACGGCCACAGACCTAAAAAAATTATGCGTACGACAGTGTGGGTCAGTTTTGGCGGCAAATTCCTACTAAACTGAAAGTTTTTGTTGAATTTTTGTAACAAATACTGAGTGAGTGTTATAAATATTCTAAGTAGCTAAGCATAATCCGTGTTGTGTGATAATAAGTGTAAGTACCTACTTTCATGCAGATTGCTGAAGACTTGAATTTCTCGCGTAATTTTGCAGCAAACGTCATCTGTGGCAACGAAAGCTATTCAAGCTATTATCAGCCACAAGCACGATCCAGGCCCTGCATAAGGAAGTAGAAACGTGTTTGATAACCGGCTGGCGACCGGTTCTGACGGAGGTCAATATTGTGCTGACACCTACGAGCTTTTAGACATAATTACGTTTTAAAACTAAAAGAAAAACCGACTTCAATGTTCGACTCTACACACGGCGTGACTCAGGGAATCAATTAGCCATCCATAAAAATCTAAATAAAAATAAGTTTTTTTTTTAAATATCAACAAGTACAAGCTTTTAATGGATTACCGTGACCTGATTGAACTCACCGATGTAAGTACAAAATTTCATTTCAATCATCCTATTTTCTGAGGAGTTCCGTTCGCCATCATTGGATCAGCTCGCAGTCATCATATTTCAAATTAGTAGATGAACCTTGACCGATGTAGTGAGTTTCAACTCAATCAACCTATTAACTGAGGAGTTCCATTCTCCATCATCAGGTCAGCTCGCTGTCACTATATTTTTAAATTTTAGATGATACTTGATCTACAAACCAAGTTTCAACTCTATCGGCCTATTAACTGAGGAGTTCCGTTCTCCATCATCCGATCAGCTCGCTGTCACTATATTTTAAAATTTAGATGATACTTGATCTACAAACCGAGTTTCAACTAAATCGGTCGATTGTCTGAGGAGTTCCCTCCATCATCAGATCAGCTCGTTGTCACCATTTTTGAAAATTTTAGATGATACATAATCTACGAACCGAGTTTCAACTCAATCAGCCTATTTTCTGAGGAGTTCCCTGGAACAGCTCTTGACTCCATCATCAGATCAGCTTGAAAGAAAGAATGCTAAACAGATAATGCTTAGGCTCCACCGGCGTCTAAAGGCATTAATTACCAAAACTGCATACATTTTATGTCAAGTCTGGCGACACGTGAGTTCCTGGCATTAGTAAATTGTCAATTTGACATATTGCATATAGAGTCTTAGACATATCTGTCGATTCGATTTACAATGGCTAGGAGGGAAGGTTTTTAGAGTTTTACGGGCAAACTATCAAACCCTCAGGAATAAAATTTATATGGGACCACCTCTGGAGTATACCCTTTCAAACAAAAAAATAATTTTGAAAATCGGTCCACAATTGGCGGAGTAATCGCGTAACAAGATACAAAAAAAAAAAAAAAAAAAAAAAAAAAAAAACATACAGGCGAATTGAGAACCTCCTCCTTTTTTTGAAGTCGGTTAAAAATCAGTTGGTAATGGGACTTTTTCTTGTAGCTTGCCATCATAATCCCATTTAAGCCGAATGTAGTGAACTAAATACTTAGTAGTTATTATTTGGTCGAAGTAAGAGGAGCAACAAGTGAAGCACAGGTGATATTTCGTGTGGTTTACGTTTTAGTATGAGTTTGCGGTCTATTGAATTACATTTGTCTTGATCTTCATAATCTCAATAGTGTGTATCTCAAGAGGTGTCAGTTTAATAACAATACTAGAACTAAGAGTCGTTAACGGCTACTTTGATCCGTTTCTTAGTAAAGTTTTTTTCCCATAAAAAAACTTACCTACTAAGGATTTATGTAGCCGTTAATGGTTATGAGTGCGTACCTATATAGGTCACTAGCTGCGCTCCCGCGGTGTAACCTGCGGTCCCTCGGATTTTTTTCCGGATAAAAAGTAGCCTATGTCCGTCTCTGGGATACAACCTTTATCCATGCCAATTTTCTGCCTAATCTGTTCAGTGGTTTGGGCATGAAAAGGTAACAAACAGACAGACAGAGTTACTTTCACATTTATAATATTAGTATGGATTACACCAAAAATTTAATCCTAAAAACACAAAATCATAACACAATATCTGATCTGCAGTTAAGAATTTAACAAATACCGGTTGTTCTTGCTCCGATTGCTAATTGTGATAAATCGCTAATTTATTTGTCAGACACGCGTGTTACAAGCGTTTTTGTATTGCTTTTTCGTTACAAGTTAGTAACCAGAAAGTAGCAAACAAAATAATTACGTTTTAAAAACTAAAAGAAAAACCGACTGCAATGTTCGACTCTACACGCGGCGTGACTTAGGGAATCAATAAGCCAACCATAAAAATCGAAATAAGAATAGAAATCGACAGATAATGCTTAGGCTCCACCGGGGCGTCTAAGGGCATAAATTAAAAAAAAAAAAAAAAAAAAAAAAAAAAAAATGCTGGACATGCTGGATAATTACCGCAGTTTTGTCAAATAATGCCATTAGCCGCCGGTTGAGTCTTAGCATTATCTGTCGATTTGATTTCTAACGGCTCGGAGGGAAGGTTTTTAGAGTTTTACGGGAACACTATCAAACTCTTAGAAATAAAATTTATTTTTACAGGCGACCACCTCTGGACCACCATTTCAAATTTTTTTTTTTAAATCAGTCCACAATTGGCGGAGTAATCGCGTACCAAGATACAAAAAAAAACATACAGTATCACGGGAACAGTGACCCTCATTTTAAAATTGCGTTAATCCGTCATCAAACAACAGCCTAATTCTTAAACCTTATTGAAATAACATGACGAAAACAAACAACATGTCATAGTGAAAATGAAAGCACCTAGATTTATAACGGATTTTATTTAATTTTTGCAGACTAGCCCTTCATAATGCACTTCTAGGCTTCCTACAGCTTGTTTCACTTCTACTCTTTTCCTTTTTCTCTGGTTCTCAAACCTGTTGCTACTCTTTACTTCTCTCTTCTTCGTACTAGTGTGGTGAAAGGATTTTAAGTGCGCCTTAAAAAGGCTCCCTTCGTACACTTAACACATGTTTTCGAACTGTTTACATTGACAGAAAGAATAATAAAAATATTGTGGCACTCCAGGAGTGCCGGCAGAAGTGAAAACTTGAACGGTTCTAAACTTGACAAATAACCCGGTGTAGGCAGCACGAGCACGAGCACGAGCAGACGCGACTCGCACGTGACCTTTTCGAGGCGAATCAAAGAATTTTTTCTCATCTCAAAACTGCCAAACGCGCCTAAAGAAGTTTTCACTTCAAAAAAGAATGCCCTCATACCTTCCTAAACTTGTGAACTATTGAATTAAATGATTTGTGAATCATTCCCATCATTACTCCTGACGTCATGAGGTGAAAATTAGTGCGCTTGTAAAAGCCTTTGTATAAAATTCTACATTTCACACGGTGAATCACAGTAACAGTAACGGTGATGTGTACCATCCAGGTGAATAACACCTGCTCATCGTTCCGTGCAGATCTGTTACAGGAGCTACTCTGAAATGTCCTCGATTAAGTTGTAGTTGTTGGTGAAAGATCAGTTTTTGTGTTTCATCACGTCCGAGTTTTGGTACACTGAACCAATTTTTTTCGTTCTCGAATAATATCATCATCATCATCCGCAACCACTGCTGGGTATAGGCCTTCCTCTGCTTTTGCCATTCATCCCGGTTCTGTGCCAGCCTGATCCACTGTCGGCCTACGACGTTAATAATATAATCCGCCGGACGTCCAACACTTCTCTTGCCAGTTCTGGGCCACCATTCGAATAATATAAGCTGTTTAAAAAGATGATACCCTGCAAGCAAAGCCGCGGGTGGAAGCTAACTAGTCTTAATGAAAATAATAATAATAATAATAATAATAATAATAGCCTTTATTCAGACAAGTGTACCTACATTACATAATATTTCACTGTTAATTTTTTCACTGTTAAAGTTATTTGTCTGTGTGCCTTTTATAGGCAAAGGCCTCCCCCAACTCCCTCCATTTCTGTCTGTCCCTTGCTACGGCTGTCCATCCTCCAACTGTTGCAGTTTTCATATCATCAGCCCATCTTTTATGTGGCCTGCCTCGTTTTCTCTTTCTGTGTCCATTAAACCAGTACATAATTCTTTTTGACCATTTATCCTCTCCCCTGATGGTATGACCTGCCCATTTCCATTTGAAGTTTCTGATTGCTACTGTAACATCCTTTGTTCTTTTTGTATGTTGTTTTATGGTTGAAATTCTTATTTTATCTGATAATTTCTTTCCCAGCATGCTCCTTTCCATAGAGTTTTGGCAAGTTTCAAGCTTCTTATCATGTGATTTGTTCATTGCCCAGGTTTGGCAACCATAAGTAAGTACAGGTAGTATACAAGTATCAAACAGTTTCCTTTTAATGGTCATACTCATTTCTTTATTTTTCATAACCTCTTTTAGGCTCCAGTATCGTTTCCATGCATTTCCAATGCGTCTATCTATTTCCTTTGAAGTTAGGTCTAGGGGTGAGATTATAATTAATGAAAATAGTGCTTGATTTCTACCACTTTCGCTTTTTTTAGTAGTTTAAGTGAGTCATACCGTGATACTCACTCGTACCTTATGTTTTCAAACGAAACAATAATGATAAGATAAGTTATAATTACAATCATTCGTCACGATATTGCATCGATCATAAATATTGCTTGAAATCTAATCAATACAAACCAAATAGGCGTAGCCAGATTGGTAAAGATTTTTGGAAGATAACAAATCTATAAAACTACAACGAGTATAAAGTTTATGATTTGGTTAAACCTATATCTAATCTTAACGAATGAAAACCCAACGAGTGGACCAGCGTTATAGAAATAATATAAAATTTTCATAAGTAGCATTATTGATTTCAGAAAGAAACACACGAAACATAAAACCATAAAATACGATACGTATGCACGTCAGCAAACTATTTCATCATGTCGATGTGCGCTTATTAATACTGAGAGTATTTGTCATGTGTCTAATCCAACAATTGCTACACCGTTTTTCCAGCACAGTTCAAGATACTTTATCGATCTACGTTTTCTTAGCTGTATAAACATCCAGTAGCAACAAGTAGCATGCGATATTTAGGGCAAAGTCGTAACGGTACATATCGACTAGACACACCCTGAAGGTGTTGACCCAAAACGTAAGACAATAGACGTATCTTGAGAGAATAGCAAACTATCTAAAGATTGTACCTAAATAACCGCAAGAGATAGCGAGCGAGTGCTATGCTAAGACGCAAGTGTGCGAGTTTGATTCCCACGGAGGGACAAATGTAATCTTCAGATATTTTTTCCGGGTCTGGGTCTAACATGGTAAGTACTCATAGTTTCTTATGCCCAAGATACAGGGAATCCGACTATGAGATCAGGAATCTGGACTACGCGTTTCTTGGGTGAAATCACAATGCAAGTAGGCAAGTAGAGGTAGGCCAAAGAAAAGATGGATGGATTGTGTGAATGATGACATGAGTAAGAAAGGAGTGAGTGTTGATAGAGGAGAATGGAAGAAGAACACATGTTGTGCCGACCCCACATAATGTGGGAAAAGGGTAGGGAGATGATGAATTAGGTAAGTAGAAACCAGTAGAAACAGTTTATTTATTTATAGGAAAACCAACAGCTACAATAACTGATAGATCACTTAGATAGAAGCAGAAAGCCAATAACAGGTTTTCACGTTTGCAATAGGAACACAGATATTCAGAAAAATAAGGAAAGCACCAAAACTTCTAAGAATGTGTTAGATAAGAAATCAAGATAAATGATCATGATGTTATTTACTGGAACATTATCGCATAAGCACCTGCCTTTTCAAATACCGACAAGTAAAAACTCTTTCGGACAAAATGTGTTTAGGTAAGTATCTATTGTCCATTCGGTGACACGTTTTTGTCAGCTAATCGATTTGTAATGGGACTCGACATCTAAATTCTTTATGTTGACTTCAAGGTGCTTAATGCTTATGATTTCACTTTAGTGAATACTTTAGATTTTTCAATAAGTGAGGCATCATTATCAATTCGAAGAACCTACTAAAAACTTTTTCTCAGCCAATCAGTAATGGATTGATGTTTGGCATTATCTTTAGAAGGAGACTTACACACTTTTTGTGTAATTTACGAGTATCACTTATATGTATAATCTGAGTGACACATAGTCTATTACCTACATCGTTAAACATACCTTAGTGATTAACACTAAACGACTGATAGATAACATGTGTATGAGTGAGGTGAGGATTTAATAAAACGTAGCTTTTTAGTATTGAAGAGTGTTTTGTCACACAACAGCCGGACAACCAAATGGTTGATGACCTCCATGAGGTCCGAACCTACAATTCTAAAAACCAAGCAAATTCCACATTCTACGATTCTAGAAGGAAGTAACAAACCGAAACCCAGTTTTTGCCGAACTAGGTGAAGATTTCTGATGATCTGTGAGAATAACAAGACGAGACAATACTATCTAACTTGAACCATCTTTTCCGACAATGCAAGTTAATCCTATTGAAGAGCACACTAATCTTAATCTGTAACGTCGACTATGACCTGCTTTTGTACTGCTTAGATTTTCTCGGGATACCATTCTGAGCCTGCAACGTTGGATCAGATAACTAACAATACCAGTTTAACTTGCTTAAAGCGGCCAAACATAATCTAGTTAAAGAGCATTTACACGGAAAATTTCAACCGATACTATAGTATTGCACTGATATTAGGTATTTAAATACTTGTAAACGGCATTGGATGAAAAGTCTTACGAGGCGACGCTCGTTCGGCAGCTGAACGGCTTCGGTTTTTCGGCCAAAAATTGGATCATGTGTGTTCTTTTAAGAATAAAGAGTAATTTATTAAATGAAATGCTTACCTAAAAGAAAGCTAGGCCCCGAACCGTGTTTGTTGCCCTGATTCTTCCACGGTATTGGTCGCGAAGGAACACGAGTAAAATCACCTAGTTTTAAGACGTTTCAAAGTGATCCCAGCGGTCCTACTAAATAAATGCTTTTTGACTTTGACTTAGATCATCAAAATCTTTATATCCTTATCCCACGTTTGACCCCAAACTACATGTTCTCTTTATCTCTTCCCTACAAGTTGTCATCTCCGTTTTCACTTATTTCATACTCAATTTGACCTTTCACACAATCTATCTAATTTGCGAAGATAATTTTCAGAAAGTTCATCGTAATTATAGTATCGTTTCTCTTAATTTTGATTAGCACTATGAAATGAGACGAAGTAGCTATCAAATAAGACGCGATGAAATCCACCGTGGCAAGTTTTGTAAACAAAAAGTGTTTCATAACGCCCTACTTACGTTAATATAAAGTGCAAATATTATTCAAACTCGAGCTCTTATTTGAAAACATACAAAAGCGAGGTTTGCAAGAGGATTCACCTTGGAATCTTGTTACATCTTAAATTGATATCATTCAATAGTTGCGATAAGATTATCTAGTTAAGATAACGGTTCTGATCGGCACAATGGAATGGGAAGCCAGAATTTGCCCATATCTACGTTTATTTACCGAAAACACGAACTTTAAACGATTACACAAACATCAAGTTGTTACAAAATTTCATTCGTTCTCAGAAAAAATGATTTAAAACTCAGGGTTTTTATTCTTCAAGTAAATATAAAGTAAGTGAGTGACTGCGCACCTAACGAACATCTATCAAAACTTATTAATTATTAAAAACTTGAACAATAAAGAATTGGTAGGTGTACCTACTAAATTCTACGAGTAGTAACGATTTGAGTTATTGCACAAGATATCCAGTGATCTAGTTCACGAATAAACACGCTATACTAAACTTTACCTACCCAGAATAAGAACTCGCCTGTTTACAAAACATTCGCGTGCAAAACCAGTGAAATGAAATAAAATTGATTGGCTCACCTCGACTTTTTTGGAGTACTCTTCCGCTTGACGCTCCTGTTCTTTCTTGAGCTCCTCGTTCTTCTCGAGGAGAGCCTTGCCGAGCTCCGCTGCGAGCAGCAGGTCGGACTCTTTCTGCTGCAGCTGAGCCCACACGTCGGGCTCCTGTGCGCCTCCGGGCGCTGCTGGCTCTCTTGTCGCAGACATCTCTCTCACGTACTCTTCTAAATCTTCGTAAAAATGCTCGTCCGATACGCTCAGGGCCCCGGGAGTGATCCTAGTCCCGCTGCGACTCCTGCTCCTCCTGTGTTTCCCGAGCGGCGTCGATGTCCTGATGGCTCCGCTCCCAACAAACTCCGTCTCATCGGTTATGAAATTAGGTGATTTCGATTTATCGCGGTCCGGCGGCGGCGTGATTCTACTACTACTAATGCTAGCACTCTCACCGGCCATCTAGTTTAATCTAACTTTGCACTATTTTGGTGTACTGATTCTTTTTGAAGAACTTCTCGATCGCCTGTTGGAACTTTACGTTTTTCGGTAGTTTTATTTTGATTTTGCTGAGGTCGAAATCCTTTTTTAATGCCATTTTAGATCACTGTTATCATTATACACTGCACTGCACGCGCGGCGCGGTCGTGTGTTAGTGGTTGTTGAGTCGATCGCGCGCGATGTTGCCTCGACAACGGCGCGGGCACAACAGAGCCGCGGAGCCTGGCTGCCCCGCGCGCGACCCTCGCATGCACCGCACAGATGATACAACAGTAGCCACGTAAGGCTGCGGCGCAGGTAATACGGGATCCTAACGCGAACACTCGCACTGGGAACGTTACTCTTTCATCCCCACTGATGTTTACATGTCCCGACTTGAAGTCAACTTGAATATTAACATGTTATCTGAATATCAGAGGATGCTGTAAGATATGTGATGATGTAGGTAAATAAATGCTTATTTAAATTGGGGAGGCAAACAAAAATTTAATGCAGTAAACTTAGATATATTTTACCTGAGTATTTGACGACCTCTGTGGCGCAGTGGGTGAAAGCCCGCTTGGGGCGCAGAAGGTTGCGGGTTCGATCCCCGCCGCGGGATAAATGTTTGTATGATCTGCAAATATTTATCTCGGGTCTGGGTGTTTCTATGTATAATATGTATGTATTTACGAACAAAAAGTATATAAGTAGTATATCAGTTATCTGGTTCCCATAGTACAAGCTTTGCTTAGTTTGGGGCTAGATGATGCTGTGTGTGTGATATGTCCAGCATTATTATTATTATTATTAATGTTTTTCGGCTTTTTAACGTAGGCTACACAACCAAATATTTTTATCAGCATTAAGTATGTACATATCATATCAAAGTGACTAATAACATTCTTCTATTGTTATCTGTTATCTATCAGTCGTGCGCCATTCGCCAATAAACCGTAGCTGCAAAGTCACTGCATTTTTAATGGGAAATCATCGGGTAAGGTAATGGAAACCAGATGTTTGAAGAACAATCGATTTTTTCACGTCATCACAAACACCATCGTCATTATTGTCAATCTGGAGGTAGCAAATGCAATGCAAGTGTAAGATTTCAAAACCAAAGTACCCACTAACTTTAGGTCTTGTTTATCTTTTGGAAAATACTACTTTTGAAATGGAACTTCATTCAAAATTGAACTTACAGTAAAACCTGTGCTAAAACTACAACTAGATTTCGATGACTCAACTCAGGTGATTTGAGCTCAAAGAGAGTTGGATGAACAGATGTTAATATTTTTACATATTTTTGGAGATGATCTCATCGCACCAATAAAATGCAAACCTTGACATTACTAATTTTATGTTGTGTCCATTTTGATTTACCACTTAGGTTGTAGAGGTATCCATCCATTTTAGGCAGAAATTAATGTATTCACAAGTTAACATTTTCAATAGCTCGCACAGTAGTACAACTACGAAACACGAGTAGGTACTAGGTTTTTGTTTTACAATCACTGAACAGTAGGTAGGTACGTTATCTAAGCACTGTGTTTTATTAAACAATCACTTTTACTACAATATTATCAGAAGTCTTTACTACGATTTCACGGGTACCTACATAACACAAGCAAAATAAACTCTCAAAACTTCACACGTTTCAGATTGCTACTAAGAAACTTGAGTATTGATTCAACAAACAGACAAATATTCGCATAGCGGTCCGACCCGCAACGAAAGTTATTTTGGCAAAAACTGATTAAAATATAAGCAGAAATGGCGGTGATTGCCCCGACTGATGACATGGAGATGGAGAAGATCGCTGAAGATGAACTGTCCAAGTTGCAGAGACAGGTTGGTTCCACTATAGTATTCTATGCACAGAAAACAAAAACAGACTTATTCTCTAAAACATCATGAGATATTCTTCGAAAAGTTACTGAAAGTTACTGAAAGTCCTTTGCAGAAGTCTATAGTCAGAAGCTTGTCCTGAACATCTGACACATGCATAACTAGCAGCTTCTGTTTGCATGAATCATCACCTGTTCTGTATGCTAAATTTCTTTGTGGATTTTTATTTCAGTCTGGTAAAAATATCCAAAATAAATTAATCAAAACAAAACGTAGGCATCTAAGCAGAAGGAATAAAATCTTGTTATTCCAGTTCCGAGTGATGGAGATAGATCGAGCTAGCGTCATGAGCAGCGTGCAGCCGACCCTGAGGATGCAGAGGAACATGATCAACATGCTAAATACAGACCTGGATAAAGTCATGATGGAACTGAAGGTGAGAAGGAATTATCTTGAGAATCTAGGACCCTACTCGTCCTTCCTTATGAAACCCCTAAACAAACAATGTATAAGATCATGTTGGATGGCACAAAGGGAGCGCTATGCCTAGAAATTGGCTAAGTCGGGCTGTAAATGATGATAATAAAGACCCTATTCGTCCTTCAGTTTAATATGAAATCCCTAAAATTTAATCTAGTTAGAATTAGTTGTACGACTGTTATAATCAATACAGCTCAGGTAAGGAAACACTACTGAGACAGATTATAAGTCTCGTTGATGTGTAGAATGTAGATATACTACTTGTAATAGCGAGTGTTTATCGATAAACACTAGGTAGGTAACATTATGACTATACATTAGTAAAAAAAAAAAAAAAAAGTTCTTCGGAAGCCTATGAAAGAGAATTAATTGCATCTTAAGTTGTGCTATTAGAAAAACCCATAAATTTAAGTAACTACTTATCCCAATAGTCATGAAAATGTATTTGCTGGATGTCCTTTATATCAATAAAAATTGAGCAATTTGTCTTCCAGCTCACCAAGAGTTCATCGAACATTCTAGAAGGGGCCAGAACCCGCGAGAAGCTGATCATCCTGCTAAAGGAACACGAGAAGAGTTCAGCCGAGGTGAAGGAACACAGAAGCAACATCACCGAACTGAACTTTCTTCTCAAGCAGGTCCAGAAGGAAATCAAAGGGCTGCGGGCCAAGGGGAACGGCTGTGACAAGGTAACTTCCAATATATTGATAACCTTCATGTAACGTAGTTACTTAAGGATTAAATAAGTATTGGATTAGATGAGGATTAAATAAGTAGATGCTTCCCAGAGGACATGGTTCAACAAAACCAACCTACTAACTCAGGCCTATTTTGTGAAAATACATCTGAACTGAAGGTTGTATTTCCACTTTTTCAATACTTATTATATCTGTTCAATCCGTTCAAAACCCGCAATGAGTGTTATTACTTCCCAAAAAAATTTACAGCTTTACAAAACACTCAGTAGTGAAATGTGTGCTCAATGTCTTTGCTATCTTGTTTTTTTTCTTGTATTATATAATTTAAGCAATTAGTAGGTACCTAAGTAAGCATAAGTTTAGATTTAAGATGGATCACCTAAAAGAAAGCTAGGCCCCCCAAACCGTGTTTGTTGCCCTGATTCTTCACGGTATTGGTCGCGAAGGAACAGGAGCAAAATCACCTAGTTTTAAGACGTTTCAAAGTGATCCCAGCGGTCCTACTGAATAAGTGCTTTTTGACTTTGAATATCCCAATACCTAAATGTAGCAGTTACATAGCTGTTTTAAAGTTTTCAAACAACAATTCGCGTATTACAGGACTTGACGAACGCTCTAATGAACCAGAGCTTAACAAGCCAGCTCAAGAATAGATTGGACACGGCGATGAAGAAGTTCAACACTGTTAACAGCGAGAACTACAAACTGAGACTCGAGATCGACAAACTACTACGTGACAGGTAAGGCCACAATGATGCTGGATGGAGTTAACATAAGAGTGAAGAGATGTGGTCGTCCATTTAGCCCTTTTCTCATCTAAAGAATCGTTACACAATCAAGTAAACAGGTAACAGATTGGATGCATTTATGATGACATGTTGTAGACAATTTTTCAACACAATATGGAAGAACCAGATCAAACGGCTAATGGACGGGAAGGCTCAGATCTTAGAGTTGGTGGAACAAGCCATCTCCACATACGACCAGCGCGAAGAGTGGTGTAACAAGCTGGACGCGCTCAAGGAGAAAGCGGCTGTAGACTACAGGAAGCACTGCTTGGTAAGTTATCATGGATCCAGATTAAACGCTTCCACTACATATCTGCTTTTAGATTTCAAAAGACTATTTAAGCAAGATATTTAAAAGCCTACCTCTTCTGAGATTTATTGACCAAAGATAGACAATTATAAAATTCAAGGATCCAAATCTAAAGACTTTAATTTTCCCCCAGATATTATCAAAGACTATTAATCTGTAAATCTGTACAAACTATACCGAAAAGTTATACGGCTCGGCCTAACTTTATAGGTACCTATTTATTTGTCTTGTGTGACGATGATGATGACAGTCTGGAACTTTTATTATCGGTACCTACTTACCCATACGTGTCGGCGCAGAACATAGCCTTCAACACAACAATAAAGATCGATTAAGCCAGCTTACTTGTGCTTCTTGTAAACAAAACCCAACTCCCAACCCTTCAGGAAGTCCGTGAGCTCCAGCGACAGTTAGACCACAGTTTGAAACTGGAAGAGTTTTTACGAACCAAAGGCACGGTGCGCCTGACCGCAGCCGACGCGAAGGCGGAGGCCAAGCGGTTGGAACAGCAGGAGGAAGAAATGAGGGCTTATAACAACTATGTCAATATACTGGACGCGATCCGAGTAAGTCTCTTGTCTACTTACAATGACAACGTTATCTATAAATGCCATTCGAGTTTTATTGCGATAATAGAAAATATGCTTTTGCCTTACCTCAAATGCCACTACTATATTCTACCTAAGAGATAGGGCTCGCATGGTAAGTAGGCTGATGTATTCTTGATGCCCGCTAGTGGCATTATCAAATTAGCGCTTCCGTGCTTCGGAGGAGACGTTCAATTGTCGGTCGCGGCTATTAAGTTGTTAAGCCATCTGCTTTAAGCTTAAGGTGGCCCAAAAGCCTTCCGTCACCAGACTCAGCCACTTATTCATACGAAATTGCTTTTAGTAGATGTTGCAAAGGATTTATTGAACCTACCATCTTTCTTGACCTAGGAATTCGCGGGAGAAGACGATGTAGACAAACTAATTCAAGAGTTTACGAGGCGTGAGGAGGAGAACTACGCACTCTTCAACTATATCAACGAGGTCTGCACAGAACTTAAGAACCTCAGTGATAACGTCAAAATGCTGCAGATAAGCATTGGTAAGATCAAACTTAATGGTTGAACGATATTGCCCGCGATAACATTGAATTTAATTGATGAAAACAATGTGCCTATACAGTTGTGATCATCAAGAACGTAATAACAGAATAGGATCGAGCCTATTTTGTTTAGTTAAACAGGAATTCTATATTTTGTTTCCCGACGTTCGACTATTGAAACGTGGTCGCGAAAGATCGTCCATGTCTAAGGTGTTTCTCCAAGGCAAGTAGCTCAAGATCCTATGAGCAAGTCTGTGCTTTCGTTCCAGACGAAGAGAACGCCAAGTACCTAGCCAAGCTCCACCAGCAACAAGATACCATCGAGTCCCTAACTGCTTCTTTAGAAGAGAAGACCGCCCGTAACGAGACGGCCCGTGAATCCGCTCAACGCAGCTCTGATGTTCTGTCTACTCTGCTGCGTCAAATACACACGCTAGCCTTGTAAGTACCTACACTTCTCATACTATCATCAGCATTACAGCCTGACCACCATTCCCCCAATGCTGGGTATAGATCATGCTCCTGCTCTAATCTGACCCATCGAACGGCCTGCGACACCTTCGTGCCTTGTCCCACCAAGCAAAGCACAGTTCTTCCTATTTCAGTTCCGTCTATGAATATTCGCTCTTTGTGCTCACTTGCAGATATTCTTTTGGTCAAAGCATTTTTACTAGACCTATCAACTAATCAACCTACCAAACCAATATACTTTGTAAATTTCTCAGTTGATAGAAAATATCCTACCGACTGCGCCATTTATTTTATGCAAGCTGTCAAGACGGACAAGACAAGTTCATTTTCATTGAAAGAGAAATAAAAGCGATAATTTAGGACCAACCTACATTTTAAATGGGACTTGAAAGATAACGTCGTTTTCAGGGCATCAGAGTGTGATTCACTCCCTCTGCTCAAACTACTCGGGAAGGCGTTTGATATCAACGTGACGAACGCGCGACTTTACATCAAGAGCTTGGAAAAGAAGATTGTCGAGATCGTCGAAATTCTGAAAATTGACGAGGTGGGTAGCTTGCTTTCTGTTCATACTTATCACGTACCATGCGTCTCCTCTTGTATGTTCAGTGCAATGAAACTCATGGTGACAGTGAGCTGATCTGATGATGGAGTCAGGAGTTGTTCAATGGAACTCCACAGTGAATAACAATAAAATATCTTATTGGTACAGTAATATACAACTGATACAGTTACAGCTCGCTGTACCCAGCTTTAGACAAAACTATAGTTTTTACATCTCACGAAGGCGGGTTGGTCTTAATTGTGTGTGTGCACATTGCACAGTGCGCTTGCGCATACAGGGTGCGTGTGTGCGTGTGCTACGTGGGTTGTTTCTGTATGCGCAAGTGTCGAAACTCCATGAATGAGCGCATACAGAAACCAAACTACACACACACAAGACCAACCCGCCTAGCCTTCGTTAGATGGAACGTACACTGTTCGTGTTATATTCCAGGCGTGGCAGCGCGCCCAAGAGAGCAAAGAGCGAACTCCGCCATCATCGCGCCGCCGCCGCCGCGCCGCGCCCTCGCCGCGAGTGCAACCGCGGACTTCCACGCAAGTCTCCGCGCAGGGATAGACTCTAGCACGTCGGGATAAGGTCCATTTTGGAATAGCTTATTTAACGGCATCGGCACCTTTAGACTGCCACGTGGGAATAAAGTTTATTCTATGGGGATAAGGTGCAATTTGGAATAGCTAAATATAGTATCGCATGGAGGGGCTGTTTCACCTAGGAATAAGGTTCATTTTAGACACGCCGCCATCTTGCCACCGCCACCTCGCCGCGCCTACAACCGCGAACTTCCACGCAAATTTCTGCGCAGGGGTAGATTTTAATACAAGGGGATAAGGTCCAATTTGGAATGGCTTACTTTACGGCTCTACGCAAGTTCCTACGCAGGGATAGATTTTAACATATGGGGACTTATCCAGTTTGGAATAGCTATACCACTCTTAAAATGACACCTTTTTAAAAGCTTTTAATTAACTTGCAATGTTTGTATGTTTGTCCGGGTCAAATCTTGCAAGCTTAATTTGACCCACTTTCCGGTGTCCGATTGAGCTGAATTTTGGTACACTTGTGAGTCCTCGGTGACAAAGCAATAATATGGTAACAGCGAGCTGATCTGATGATGGAGTCATGAGCTGTTCCAGGGAACTCCTCAGACAATAGGCCGATTGAGTTGAAACTCAGTTCGTAGATTAAGTATCATCTAAAAATTTTAAAAATAGTGACAGCGAGCTGATCTGATGATGGAGATCGGAACTCCTCAGATAATACGTTGATTGAAATGAAATTTTGTACTTACATCGGTGAGTTCAATCAGCTCACGGTAACCTATTAAAAGCTTGTACTTGTTGAAATTTTTTTCAAATAAACTTATTTCTACTGAAACAGGTTGTTAATGCCCTGAGAATAAAAACACTTGAATTATTAAACTTACTTTTATTGAAAATACTTTTAACCTAGAAAATTAAATATTTGAAACAGATTTTACCTAATTATTAAATATCGATTACCTTGTGTGTATCCTAACAGGTAACCCCCTTGCAACCACACTACAAGCTATCATAGCAAAGTTGGTGGAAGCTCGAGAACGTGCGATGGCTCTCAGTAGATCCCTCTCCGGTACAAACTGACATTTCTCGTTCTTCTCACCCACTGATGTATCTGCAAACAAAAGATAGATGGTATACTCGTAAATAATACTTTTAACCGACTTCAAAAAAAGAAGGAGGTTCTCAATTCGCCATGTTTTTTTTTTGTATCTTGTTACGAGATTACTCCGCCAATTGTGGACCAATTTTCAAAATTATTTTTTTGTTTGAAAGGCTATGCTCCAGAGGTGGTCCCATATATAAATATAAATATTATTCCTGAGGGTTTGATAGTTTTCCCGTAAAACTCTAAAAACCTTCCCTCCTAGCCATTGTAAATCGAATCGACAGATAAGTCTAAGACTATTTATGCAATAACGAGCGGTTGAAGGCACTGCGGCTTTAAGAGGATCGTCTGATCGTCGCAGGTTCAAATCCCGTCGGAATCGAAAATTTTGATAAGACTTTACATTTTCTTAAAGGCCAATATCATAAGGAAACCAGTTAGTATTATTATTATTATTATTTATGTGCCAAATATACATTTGGACCTGCCCCTTGATTTCGATATGAGTGTGGATTGGTTCCTTTACGCATAACTACGTCCGTTTAGCACAAGTTTGACAGCGGTGACTGCGAGATTAGCCTGTCGTGAGATCCGTAATCAAGGGGCTGGTTTGTTGTGGTGCTTGTTGTAAGTTATAATTACCTAGTTCTCCCTGACTCCACTTGGTCTTCCCAACGCTGGGCCAGGGTGTGGCAGCTTCACTTGGCACGAACAGAGAAAGGAGGGTAGTCACTACCTTGTCCACTTCCAGGTCAGTGACCTCCCACAGCATTCCAACAACTGTGGGGCTGGATGGAAATATGATTTTGTTAAGATAACTTAAACAATGTACACTTCGGATCTAGGCAACCGTGAAGTTACCCGTTTCGATACGCAGAACATAATTATGTATGAAAAATCGTAAGACCTGTCGTATTGTATGGATCTGAGCGTTGGGCCACAAAAGAGACAGATGAACAAAAGGTGCACGTGGCTAAGATGCGAATGCTGAGATGGATGTGTGGAGTAAGAAATGAGTAGAGTACATCAGAGGAAGAGCGAAAGTGGCGCCAGTGAATGACAAGATGAGGAGCAACAGGCTAGCATGGTATGGGCATGTAATGAGAAGGGAAGAAGGAGAGTACCTGGTATGAATGTTGATGGATTTACAAGTAGAGGTAGGCCAAAGAAAATATGGATGGATTATGTGAAGGATGACATGAGTAAGAAAGGAGTGAGTGTTGAGATGACGGCTGATAGAGGAGAATGGTAGAAGAACACATGTTGTGCCGACCCCACGTAATGTGGGAAAAGGGCAGGGAGATGATGACAATATTTTGTATGAAATAGCGATCACTGCTCAAATAGCTAACTTCGCGAATGCCTATCTGTTGAAAGAACTGTAAGTATGTAGTTCCCATACAAAAAGCCTCCACCTTAAGCCACCCAACTTGGGTGGTTTTGTTATTAATTAACCAAGCAAGTGCAGCGAGCGCATCGTCTTTGCTTAGAGATTGGCCAAAAATTATTCTCTAAAAATTTCAATAAATATTCGCATGTTTCTTACTACTATTTCTGACTGGCCAATGTTTCGGATTGGAATATTTGGTCTTTGGTTTGGAATATCTTATCTATCCAATACTATGTAACTCGTATTAAGAAACATCCGAATATTCATCGAACAAACGGAAAAAAGAACAGGAATAGCTTCCAGCGCCTGTGTTTCCGCTGAGCTACGACACTGTTGTTTTTAAGAAGAGAGTTAATAGGCACCTTCTGGGTATGCTCGCTCCATCGTAGACCTCATTCTTGCCTATGTAAAAAAAAGAATAATCAACCCTGGTCCGATTTTTGATTATATTAGGGGGGTAATGTAATCTATCTCACCAGCCAGCGACATGCAGACGTCTGTGCGCGGCGGCGGGCGGCGCGCGACTGGCCTCGTGCGACAGTCTGACTGACCCGCAACCTGATAGTATACACACCGCCTTAGCGCCACTAGCACCTGTACAAATAACACTACTGTCAAACTAAATTAGACATTATTCTCGTTGAAATAATAACCAAAATCAACTCACTTGCGAATTTCAACAAGGATAATGTCGATCTTCTACTTGTCGTGTAACTAGTTCTTTCGAAGTGTGGTGAAAGGATCATACATACAGTGCCACAAACTTATCTGGACCGGTGGCCAAAAGAGGAACTAACGAATTATACTGTAAAATGTATTTTTCTGCCAACACCAAATGCGATAACAGCGCCTATCTCACTATCTCACAAGTTTGTGGAGTGTAAGTGCGAACAATTGACACAAAACATTCTGGTTTTCCATCACTGTATTTTTCGGCAGAAATTTTCATTAGGATCGGAAGTCGCTTGACCACCAGTGTCGATAAAAGTTTGTAGGGGAAAAATGCTTTGCTTCGCCAAATGTGCGCCAGCCCTGATGGGCTATTTACATTGGTCAAAAACAGTGGCAAGTAACAAGTGTAGGTACAGTAAGTTCGTATGTTTTAGAGGCCAACTCTGATAACGGAGTTTTTAGGCCACCTGAAGGCCTCCGTCATGACTTAATAGCAGGGACTGTCAATTTAACGTGCCCTCTGAAGCATTATTGTTTCGTATTGATAAGGTACACAATATTATTACCTTCCACCCCCGCGCCATTCCCGCCGCCGTTCGCGAAATGACATCCGTCGCCGTGACCACAGTAACTGGAAACGATAACATGTGTGGTTCAAAGCGAAACCAAACCAAATCTCTTAAGACTATTCTAAGTGATCCCTGCGGTCCTACTGAATAAATGCTTTTTGCTTTTTGACTTGAGCATTTTAAATGTAGGTAGCGAAGCCGCAGGCGGATCCTAGTGTAAAACTTGAGTCGTAAGTATATTTATTTATGTTTACTATTTATTTATTAGGTACTTACAGGAATATGTCAATGTTCCTGATATTCAGAAGGGTTCGATCCCCGCCGCGGGACGATCTACAAGTATTTGTCTCGGGTCTTGGTGTTTTCTATGTATAACTAGCTGACCCGCGCGACTTCGTCTGCGCATTTTTTTCTCGCTATTCTGTTGAAATTTTTCCTGAATTTTCTTTGCTATAAACCTCACGGAGCCCGAGACCTTTCCGACGAATGCAGAACCGTGGAAATCGGTTCGTGCGTTCTGGAGTTATAGCGTCAGGAAGAAAACCCCAACTTATTTTTATATAGTAGATAATATGTATGTATTCACAAACAAAAAATATATCAGTCGTATAGTACCCATAACACAAGCTCTGCTTACTTTGGGGCTAGATGATGCTGGACGAAAAGTCCAGCATTATTTATTTTTATTCAAGTCCCGAATGGGTGCAATTTCAAAATTAACTGTTCTACAGTAAAATGTTGTCTTGGCAACCAATTTTACATAAAAAAAATTGTGGGGAACTGAAGTCTTACAGGAATATGTGAGCGTTCCTCAGATAGTCGATGTACTCTCCGGGCGGCGGCACGCTCGCCGTGTGTCCCCTCCAGTCGGCGCGCCAATATGACACGAATGAACTCATCCGTTTCTCCATACGATCCAGATTCCTCTCTGTAACATATTATAATTCTAAGATTAAATAAAGAAGAACACATAACCTTGAACAAACATTATTTTTGTATAGTCAATTTCATCATCATCATAATTTCAGTCATATAGCGTCCACTACTGAACATGGCCTCCCCTTTCAATTTCCAGAGCGATCGATCTTGTGCAGCCTGCACTCAACGGCTCCCAGCAACAATCTAGGTAATAAATCAGGGGTCAATTTATCTATCTAATATCCAGTCTAAACTGAACTACGAAACTTTACTCTAATTTAAAATTTTTCGTTGTTTATCAACATCGTAAAACAAAAATATAAACCATTTTGTAATGCACTCGAAGCCCTTTCATGTAACCGATCACACAATTGATCAAAAATTATTTATTTTACTCCATGGGGATCTTTACAAACAATTACAAACAAATCAATTCTAAGTTAGTTTTATGACTTGATTCAGACTTCAGCGGAACGCATTCGGGTCGGAATCGATCAGCTGTTCAACCGACCGCAACCAATCACAGTGCATGAATTGATCCAAAACTGACGTTTCTTGCACTATGATTGGTTGCGGTCAGTTGAACAGCTGACCGAATCACTAGCCTGGGTTGATAACATATCGTCCGACGTCGCCTGGAGTCTCGTAATACCCGTCCACGACTTGTCCGCGATGCGTCTCGTACAGATGGTACAGGAAGTGGATGTTTTCTATACGCGAGACAGGATGTTGCTTCAGTAAAGGCAGAGATTCCCATGGAAATGTGTCTAGCATCTGAAAGTAAAAGACCACAAATATTTGTGAACAAAGTAGTGAGAAGAAAAATATGGTAACAACTTATGTTTTATTTCAATCGGCATGTCCAGCATTATTTATTTACTAAACAGGTTAAAACTAAGTTAACAAGACAAAGCATTTGAACACTAATTTCATAGTATCTTTACTAAGTACTATCTGTCCGTCGCGGTGTTACCCGCGGTCCCTCGGGAAAACTTCACTTTCCTGGGATAAAATATAGCCTTGTTCATCAGGGATAATGTAGGATAATACTAATAATAATAATGGTAATGGTGAAAGAGTTTTTCAAATCGGTCCTGTAGTTTCGGAGCCTATTCAATTCAAACACACAAACAAATCTTTCCTCTTTATAATATTAGTGTAGATAAATCAAATACCAAGATCCAAAACTTGAACATGAACCCCTCACCTCATCAACAATCAGTACAACAGGATATCTCTTGGCTTTCTTCAAGCCGGTCCATTCATCACCATCCTTTATCACATCCATCATTTTAGAAAACGCCTTTATCCCATCCACTAAACTGAAGTGATGTTTCGCCTCGAAGCATTTCGACAAACATTTTAAACATAATTCACTAATTTTGGAATCTTTGCTACATTTGTCGCAGGCGAGGCATTGAATGTCAGTATCGCCATGTTCAGTGAGTATCCGACGGATGCATGATTTGATTTGTGAAGAGGAAAGCGCTTGGCAGCTCTCTGTTAGGTTGTAGAGTAGGATTCGCTGCTTTGTTGTCAATCTTATGAACCTAGAAAAAAAAATAGAATTAATAACCTGTTAATGTGTACTAGCTTCTGCGCGCGGCTTCGCCCGCATGGTACCAACATTTTGATTAGCCTATATGCTATTACAGGTCACTACACACGCCTATACCAAATTCATCCAAATCGGTTCACTGGTTTAGGCGTGATTGATACACAAACATACAAACATCCAAACATCTAAACAAACTCACAAACTTTCAGCTTTATTATATGAGTGGGATTACGATTTTAAATGCTATGGACAGAGGCAAATGGCAAGTTCGGGCAAAGGCCAAGACTTACATGAGGTCGCTATTTCAAATAAGTATGTAGTATGACAATTTTAACCGACTTTAAAAGAGGAAGTTCCATGTTCAGCTGTGCTGTATGTTCACGGATTTATACGATAATTGGGGATACTCACGATGTGGGTAATTCAAACTTCATTCGGTTCGGAATAGGTCAGCTGGTCAATCGACCGCAACCAATCACAGTGCAAGAAACGTCAGTTTTGTATCAATTCCTGCACTGATTGGTTGCGGTCGGTTGAACAGCTGACCTAGCTATTCCGAACCTATTTTCTCGCTCATACTTATTTATTTATTTACAAACTTAAATATAACATCACAGATATTAAAAATGGTAAGGAAATAAATAGTAACAATCCGCTAATCTATTCTCAAACAAAGGTTTCTTAAAACTAGTACTCACCCCAAAGCCACCCAACCACCCACTAACCTCTGCCAAGCCTCCTACAACTTAGGCTCGGCAATCTGGAACCGTGAGCTGCACCTTGTGAACCTTTGTTTGAGAATAGATTAGCGGATTGTTACTATATATTTCCTTACCATTTTTAATATCTTACAATGGACTTCCGCAAAGTCACGCCTGAATCAATTCAATATAACATCACAGATAAATCCAAATCGTTATACAAGTAAACATAATAAAAAACTATCAGAAAAAATATACTCAAAACAAAAAACAAAACAAATACTTACCCCCAATCAGATATAGCGTTGTCAACATGCTGAATAACTTTCTCCTTCCACGTGGAGTCTTCGAGTCGTCCCGTCAGCAGACTGCCCCAACCTCCGAGCCACGCCTTATCCATCACGTTTAGTACACTCTGCAAAAATACTGTTACATATACAAACTACTAGTACTAGTTAACCCGCGCTTGGGTAGATTCTAGACTGTAAGTTCTACAATTTACAGTCCATTTTACTGTAAATGCTATATTTATTATCTAGCACCTATCCAAGTTTCATTCAAATCTCTTAACTAACATATTCGCAAACTTTCAGATTCATAATCCTAATCCCACTCATATAATAATGCTGGACATTTCACACAGCATCATCTAGCCCCAAACTAAGCAAAGCTTGTACTATGGGAACCAGATAACTGATATACTACTTATTTATACTTTTTGTTTGTAAATACATACATATTGCCCTCAATTCTGTCTGTGACATAACTAGCTAAAGCTAATTAAAAATCGCTAAAATGAGCTTTAGTCAGTTACCTTATTCCAGCAAAACAAACCTAAAGCTAAAATTAGGATGACAGCTCTAAAATCTTAGCTAGTTACTCAACTTAGTCAAACATGCCTAAACCCTATTCTCATTGTACATTTTTAGTCTGTTTTACGCGTAAAATTCCTAATCTTAGCGAGCATGTAAATAGGTGTTGACTAAAAATACCAAGTAGGATTGTGATGTGAAATGTGATTTGAAGGACCTTAAAACAAACAAAATAATATTTTTGTGATAATTGAAGTACTATGTAATGAACAAGGTGATGCAAATACGTGTTTTCAAGTGTTTTACTAGAATAAGTTTTCTGTGAGAAAATTGTTTCAAAACATCACCGAAAACATGCAAGTTTGTGGTAGCTGTCGTGTTGGATTCTTCGTAAAGGTTTGTGTTTATACATAGGATCTTGATGTGGTCAGTGCTTCTGCTGTAGGATTGAACCTACGTTTAAAATTCTTGGTGTTAGTTTTGTTATAAAACCTAACCTGAAACAAAATGTTTCTCAAGCTCAGTTCGTATTTTTTTCTAAGATCAAGCTGGTATCCCTTCAAGAAAACCATCTTACATCATCCACTAAAGAAAGAAAAAAGTATCTTGTTTTTACCTTGTTTTGTTATCTTGAACTAGTAAAGAACCTGTCTCTAGCATAACTTTGCTTTTACCTGTGCTCATTAATCTTTATCTTTGTTTTCAGCCACTACCTACTATCCCCTGTGCTGGCCCTAAGCCCTGTGCATGTACCTACATAAATCAATGGTAGCGGATCAAGAATTATCAAATCAAATCACTACCCAAAAGCAAAGAGACTGCAAAAAATGAGTAAGTTGTTGAAAAGCTTAATCACAATTATTTGGTGTCAAACTTACCTACTTATCTACCAACATCCTTTTGTAATCAATAATTTTGTTCTAGATTTCAACAAAGCATAATATGCCCAATAGCTGCCCCAAGCGCTACGGATGGTGTATTCTAGCTAGAGAAACCAAAATAATTGAATCCCCAACTACTCCAGGTAATCCATTTTATTTTTATAAATGAAAACAAGGAAGAGACAGATTGAAAAGATTTCACAATATTGTATGTAACTGTGAAATCTAATTATTATAAATACTTTGCAGTTTCTTTACAAAATGTAACGTCTCCTACTCTACACAAGCAATACAGCCTTTGATTCTACAATAAAATACATGCCATACCTGTTATCACTTTAATGATCCTAAAGTAAATTTCTACTACCTGAGGCAGTCCGAATGATAATACTGAATAATGTTACTTTTGCAGATTCCGGAGACCCAGAAATCAATAACATTCAACCAGATGAAGAGATGATATTGGCCAGAAGTTAATTAAGGTTTTCCTACCGAAGCATGATCTATTTTCCAGATAATTAGTATAACATTCAGTTTATTTTTCAATAAAACTAGTTATAACAGAAAGTTATATGTTTTATTATTATTACATTTATTACATTGTCCAAATGTTATAAAATTAAATTATTAATCAAAAACTTTTGAGTTACATTCATATAAATAGAATGAATAATGAAAGAACTAGAAACTAGTAGGTTTCAAACACCGGTGTACTTATTTTCCATTATACATGTTTTCATTAAACTTTGATTGACCGGAGATCAAGCCTTGGGCCTGCTTATCAACTATTTCGCTCAGTGCTCAGCATAGATGGTGTTGAAAATCCTGTAAAAACAAGCTTTTTAAAGTAAAAGTTCAAGTTGAAGCTACCGTTAAACCTTACAAATAAAATAATTTATAAAATTGTTATAATTACCTCATTTGATACAGATACAGATCCACGTTTTGAGGGCAGTTTTGCTCTAACACAAATAGAAACTCTTCCACTTTAGCACAAACTTGCTTTAGCTTGATTCTCTGAAAAAAAAACACATTTAGTTTGCCAACTTCATTATCGTACACATTTTTGTAGTGAATAAAATCAGTAATTTGTAATGATATAAATCATCATTATCAGCAGACTTCTGCCACTAGACTCTGCTAGTTATAGTAGAATCCATAAATTCATTGATGGAAAAATTTACTAACCTCCATTTTCTTCAAATTCATACAATTACATTTTTGGACTTATCGAATATCCCTTCGCTAATCGATTGTTACCTACTTTGCCTAGGCCCTCAGGTACATTTACCTTTTTTCTTTTTAGGTAGTTATTTTACTAAACAGCATTACGATTTGTTTGTTTACAATTTAAATTCTTCTTCTTTTTCACGTCCGAGAACACACAATCAAAATATCATTAAAAGTCAACTTCAAAACTATCAAATGACGTCAAAGTCAACTTCATAACGTCAAATAATTCGTTTCAAAGCTTCGAAACACGGACACTTTTAGCTAAACTGCTCGTGTGAACAACCTTTAGCTATCAATCAAATCCATAGATGTTGTTCTTGTACTGCTACTCGCCACTAGATGGCAGCACCGTGTATTCAATTTAGGACCTGTTTTAGGATGAACTAAAGCTTTCTAAATTTAGTCGAGTGACTAAACGAGAATAGATATTTTAGGATTTCTAGCTAAGATAGGATTTTTAACTAGTTTAGCTAGCTTTAGTCAGTGCTTGTCAGAATCGACAGCATTATACACAGAAACACCCAGATCCGAGATAAATAGTTGCATATCATACAAACATTTATCCCGCTGCGGGGAGCGAACCCGCAACCTTCTGCGTCTCAAGCGGACTTTCACCCACTGCGCCACAGAGGTCGTTCAATAAATCATCCTATCAGCTTAATCAGCCTTAGTACACAGGACAATTTGAATTTTACAGTTGTAGAAAATACATTTTAGCCTAGATTATAATTCATAATTTTCTCAGCCATTTTCACATTATCATACCATCATCCTAAGGTCGATGTCTTCGCGTCGGCTCCAGTAGTTCTGTACCAATCGCTTGTTATTGAGGAACTGTGCGTTGTCTATGGTCTTATAGTTCTCTTCTAATATAGAGTACAGCTCCGTGAACACTGGCCTCTCACCCACTGGAATAGTATTTAAACAAGATACAATAAGTTCAAAAAGCGTGTTAGTTATGGCTATTCGTGTCTACAATCATCTACCTTCTATTTTATCAGATACATTAAGCCCTAGGGGTTCAAAGTGAGACTGAAGAAACTATTAATAGAGCGGGCTTATTATTCTACCGACGATTATTTGAATGATAAAAATATTGACATTAATTATTACCACATCTAATTTCATTGACATTAATTTTATTATTATTAATTAATTGACATTAGTTGTGTGTCAGGATCGTAGCGACTGGAGATCCGTGGTCTCTGCCTACCCCTTTGGGAAAGAGGCGTGACTTTATGTATGTATGTATGTATGTAATTGACATTAATTTTATTTTATTTTTTTTCATTATTTTTTAATTTTTTATTTTATTTTATGCCTAGATCATGTTATTGTATTACTCTCAATTAAAATGGAAATGTATTATGTGAAAAATTGCATGCGGATCACGCTGATACTCAGCGTGATCCGCTGCAATAAATTGTATCACCAAAGAACTGTTACAAACCCATATCACGCAATAAAAGACTTTGATTTGATTTCATTTAACGGATATAGGCATTGTGTGATAATTCTGAATGGTTGAATAGTCAATTTTCAACCAATACTGATTTTGTTTCTTTTACTGTTGAAAAAATCCCCCTTACTTTTATTAATTTACCTTTGGTGATGTTAGCTGGTATATTGATAGTGAACGGTCCTATTTCATCTGAGTAGTCATTGGTGAACACACTCAGATACACAGAGTCTATCTCCTTGCGATACTCGCTCATCGGCTTCAAGTTCTCATTGGGGTTGTAAGGTGCTGTTAGTTGTATCACTGTCCACTCTGAAAACAGTAAAATATACTACTGAAATTCTAAATAAGAAAAACAAAAATGATTTTCTTTTATTATAATAATAACTAGCTGACTCGCGCGACTTCGTCCGCGCATTATTTGCACATACAGACTTTCGAACCCTAAGACTTTGAAACTGCCTCACACCACCCCTAAGGGGTGTTTTGAAAAAATAAAAACACGGGTTTCATTATTTACTTTAAAGTTTATTTTTACCGAGTTGAGAGTAATTCGGACCAAGGAATATTTTTTTTCCATACAAACTTTAACACTCTGTATAACACCCTTAGGGGTTGATTTTCGAAAATGTTATACGACTTTATGTTATTCCAGTATGCAAGCAATCTACATTCCAAATCTCATCACAATCAGTTAAGTCGTCACGGAGATACGTGAAGACAAACATTCGCACACACAGACTTTCGCATCCTAATATCCTAATAATCCTAATAATATCCTTCCTAATAATCCCACTCATATAATAAAGCTGAAAGTTTGTGAGTTTGTTTAAATGTTTGGATGTTTGTATGTTTGTGTATCAATCACGCCTAAACAAGTGAACCGATTTGGATGAAACTTGGTATAGGCATAGATAATGACCTGGAATAGCATATAGGCTATTCAAAATGTCGGTACCACGCGGGCGAAGCCGCGCGCAGAAGCTAGTTTATAATATTAGTAGGATAATGCTGTACATTTGCTGGAAATATTGAATTTTGTATTACAATCATGCCTTAAACAGTGGACATTTAATCATCATCATCATCATCATCAGCCTATAGAAGTCCACTGCTGGACATAAGCCTCCCCTAATGAGCGTCATTGCGCCCTGTCCTCAGCTCAACGCAGCCAGCAGCCTTTCGCAGACCGTCACTCCACCTTTAAACACAGTGGACATTTAAATACTTGGAATTAATTGGATTGCAGTGAATATTGATAATTATTTGAAATCCATTAGATTGATAGTGGACTGGAACAGCAAATTGGCTATGTAAAATGCTAGTCCTACTCAAACGACGCTGTGGGCAAAAGCCATTCTATCAAGTTAGAATTCAGAAAATATTGTTCTAATTCATATTGTTCGCATTCCAGGTTTGGAGTCCATACTTTAAGAAAGATATCGACCTTATCGAGCGTGTACAACGAAGAGCTACGAAAATGGTACCTATTCTCAAAACACTGACTTATGAGAAACGACTTCAGGAACTTGGACTAGATACCCTTCAGCAACGTAGAGAGCGCGGAGATCTTATAGAGACATATAAAATCCTAAACAACCATTATACTGTACCAAATTTATCAGAGACACTATATACCATGAACAGAAATGAAAGGTTGAGAGGACACTCACTAAAGCTGCATCGTGGGCCAAGTACCAGCAATCCCAGAGAGCACATATTGCCCAATCGCGTCGTGCACAACTGGAACGGGTTACCAGAGTCAGTGATAAGTGCCCCCTCAGTGAACTCTTTCAAGAATAGACTGGACAAATATTTAAAGCGCACTGACAAGGACTAAGATATACACGCATCAGCTCTGAGAGCTGCCTGTGTATTATAAATAATAATAATAATAATGTTAGCGATGAATTTCTGTTATTCAAAGTTACCTTTGGGCAATGCCTTGAGAATCTTCTGAAAGTTATGTACATTGTTTTCAGAGGAGAACCTCAAGTATTGCTTGTGAAGTGGTAGATCCTCTTCAATATGAAACTTCTTGAGGTTCTGCATGATATCTTCTGATGGTGTAAGGAGGTCTATTAGTTCCTGCTCTGCTTTTGATCTGGAATTTAATGAAAAAATGTATTTCAGTACTAACTTTTCCATGCAATGATTATCAATGAATTGAAAAGGAATGAAAGATGACATGAGTAAGAAGGGAGTTATTGCTGAGATGATGGCTGATAGAGGGAAATTGAAGAGGAGCACATGTTGGGCCGACCTCACATACAGTGGGACAAGGGCAGGAAGATGAAGATGATTATCAATGAATTATTTGGGACAATGTTGGCACATCCCACTCGTATAATAAAGCTGAAAGTTTGTGAGTTTGTTAGATGTTTGTATGTTTGTGTTTCAATCACACCTAAACCAGTGAACCGATTTGGATGAAACTTGGTATAGGCATAGATAGTGACCTGGAATAGCATATAAGCTATTCAAAATGTTAGTACCACGCGGGCGAAGCCGCGCGCATAAGCTAGCAGATTATAATATAAGCTGATTACAAACTTACACTGGATGCAGCTTAGTCAAATCATTGATGGGATTCAAATATCTAGTGATTTTTTGCAATTTGTTACCTGAAAGAGAAAGAATATTCAAAGTGGCATTTTGGAGATGGTGCCAGTGATCATGTTAATTCAAAATACCTACAGGATAAAGGTTGCAATGTTCATTTCAAAAAACATTACACAAACCCTCATAAAAACCATATGAGTAAGGCAATAAAGTCCATAATAAGTTCCAGAATTTAAAATCTCTCTGTTTTATCATTGTAAATAGATATAAATATTGATGTACAGTCAGCATCACCAATTGGTAGCCCCCTTAGAGGCTGTTTGTACTGCAGGGGGGTTACCAGTTGGTGACGCTGACCATACAACTGTTGTTTGGTCAGCAATGAAAGAAAATAACACTTTGTATCATAAGGATAAATCACAGTAAGTATTTAGAACACCTTGTAAACATTATGTAAGGTATTATTTGTATCACCAGAGACATGTTACGTACCTGCAGCCTTCATCTGCTCCTCCCTATAGATGGCCATAGTCCGTATGGAAGCCGACACAGCCTCGCTGAGGTGGAATGCACACTTGGCATCATTGCTGTCAGCTAAACACTCCTCAGCTAACAGTTTATGGCCACCTGGAATAGCAGAAGAGTAATATTTGTACCATAAGTTCTGCGACCATGAAGAATGGCTTAAACAAGAAAACTGCATTGAGTGCAGTCAAGCAGTGGATGATATTCTTTGCAAGACATCTTAGAGCTCAATTCTAGAGATAGCAAGATTTTCCGTTGACTGACACGTTAAGTAGGACATCATCATCATTGCAATCATTCAGGTACACTTCGCCCAACGGATATAGGCATTCGTGAAGTTAGCCGTTCGTCTGCGCAGTGAACGGTTTTTCATACAAAATTGTGTTCTGTGCAGACAAACTGCTAACTTCACCAATGCCTAGATCCGTTGGGCGAACTGTACTTACGAAAAGGATAGCAAAAAGATAAGAGCAAGCAATCAAGAAATCTAAATTCTTACTTAATGGAGAATAAAATTTAAACAATCTTTGCCTATCTAAAGTGCACAAAGACAATTTCTGGCAAAATGTATCAAGGAACCTTACTTACTGTGATAGTTTGGTACGTTGGGAGTTGATGGGGCTTCGTAGGCTAACTTGTGAAGTACATTCTTATAAAATGGTTTCGTGAACTCGATTTGGTCTGTAAATATATCAAAGTCTTCCATGGTGGGCGGCCGAGGACGCGAACGAGTATGCAGAAGTAATAGTAATTGAACGTAAAAACCTAATAATCTAAATAGAATAAAAGCATATTCAAATCCAAACCGTTCTCGTTTTCTTGTTGTTTGTTTTGGTTTGTTTCTTGACTTTAGTGACTTTGGGAGTTGGGACTGACTGACATACAGACTTAGTAACATTGACTTTGACAACTTTGACATGCGTGGAACTTAGCAAGCAAGTCATTGTCAAATAATTGTCAAGCCAAAGAACTTTCTTTGGCTACTCATCAACAGATGGCTCTGGCAGTCTGCCTGAATATCCGCTAAATAAATTTCAGGAAAAATAAATTTTAGGTACTATACAATTATTCTGATATGAGATGTGCTAGTTTATTGCAGTTGTGTGTAAAATATTTAAAAATTTTCATTACTCTCCTACCAGCTATCTCAATCCAACAAAACAATTATCAAATAGAATTACGTAACCCCAAGTTTTTTTTTAAATTTTAAATTTAGGCGGGAAAGTGAATAAGCTGTGTATTGTTCTGTGACTACTAAGTGTATTAGAAAACCAAACCTTAACCAATACGTGAACCAGAAATGGGAAGTAAGTAAATTAATATAGAGGTAGGTACTCTCGCTGCCACAGAATTCCATATACAGCAATACACCAAACCGCACAACTTGAGAAACAATAAAAAATTTTGCAAAAAAAAATTGAACCGACTTCACATAACACAAATAGACACTAAGAACCTTCTATGTACCTACACTAAAAAGAGAAAAATAAGAATATACACATGCAATTATTACTTATAGTATTCAAATAATAAATTATTATGTTATATTATATTTTGAAGTCGGTGCCAACTACCTATGCATTTACATCTAAGAAGAAATTACGAGTACCTACAATAGAACTTGGGTGCAAAATTGTATGGAGTAGTTAGAGTAGAATAGTTGGCACCGACTTCAAATATAATATAACATAATAATTTATTATTTGAATACTATAAGTAATAATTGCATGTGTATATTCTTATTTTTCTCTTTTTAGTGTAGGTACATAGAAGGTTCTTAGTGTCTATTTGTGTTATGTGAAGTCGGTTCAATTTTTTTTTGCAAAAATTTTTATTTTTCAATTTTTAGTGTAAATAATATACCTAGTAGGTTGGGTTAGATATTGGAATAGTCAAGATCAAAGAAGTTAGAGTGAGAATCCCTCAGGAATAAAATTATATGGGATCACCTCGAGCGTATTTAAACATGTCAAACTATTCAATGTTTGACTCAGATTTTGTAGTGAGAATGAGGTTTTTTGAGATTTACAGGAAAACTATCAATCCCTCAGGAAAAAAAAGTATGAGGACCACCTAGATATGTATACCCTTTCAAGCAAAAAAAAAAATTTTGGAAATCGGTCCACATTTTTCGAAAAGATCGGTGATTTTTTGAGTATTACGGGAAAACTATCAATCCCTCAGGAGTAAAATTTTTATGGGACCACTATGGTAGCATACCCTTTCAAACAAAAAAAAAATTTTGGAAATCGGTTGACGGAGATATCGATGAACATACATCCAAAAAAAAAAAAAAAAAAAAAACATACATACACCCGAACATAGAACCTCCTCCTTTTTTTGAAGTCGGTTAAAAATAAAATAGCCCTACCTTACACAAAATTAGAAATAGTTAAATCAGGAACATATAACATGTCAATCCAAATTTATAATAATTTACCCTCAGAACTACAAAACTTAGAAGAAAATACAATATTTAACAAAAAATTAAAATCTTACCTCATAGAAAAAAGTTATTACAATATTCAAGATTATCTAGATGACAATAAAAGATTTAATAAAAAGTAAACTCGGATTCTAAATATATATTTAATAGTACTTGAACCAAAAATATTTAAATTAAATATATTTAAGGGCTGAGCCAATATATACCTACATAAGTTAGTTTAAAAGTAACCTACCAAATGTTGCAGTGCCCCAGCGGGGTTCATGTTATGAAACGCCTACCTTTAGTTAAGACATTGTAACTAACATGAAGCAATAAACAAAATTGAATTGAATTGAATATAGTTTTAAGGCGCGGCTCGACACGTCGCGCCTCGCGGTACGGCCGCTCTGTTTGCTCCGTCTCGGTCGCGACGGAACAAACCAGTAGCCGTCATCATCATCATCATCACTCACAACCCGACTTCACCCACTGCTGGGTATAGGCCTCCCTAAGTTTGTGCCATCCACCACGATCCTGCGCTAATCTTTTTTTTTTTTTTTTTTATTTATTCACACACAACAACACATTACAACCACATTCAATTCATAAAAACTAGGTAGGTACATATCAGATCTTGATTGTGACGTAAAAACTTGTGCGTACTTAAATACCAAGTTAGTTAAAATGTCATGCAGGTAAGCTATGTTAAAAATAAAAACAAAAAAACGAAAGTAAGTAGGTAAAAAATCGGACCCATTGACGGCCCGCGACGTGTACAATATCGTCTACCCATCTAGCCGCCGGTCGTCCTACGTTTCTGTACTGTACCCAGTGGCCGTACCACGCAACAAAAACGTAGTTTTGAGATACACACAGCAATGTACAGTACGGCCGGCGGATCTAGACCGGTCTGAAGTTGCGCTGTGCGCAGGTTACCCCGCGTCTCACCACCTATTCGACCCTAAAAGTGACTACCTACTGCGCAGCGTTGCGACGAACTTAACGCCGGTCTAGATCCGCCGACCGTACTGTAGGTATTTAAAACATTGAATCGAATCACTTTTCATTTTGAGTAAATTGGTAAATGCATACGCGACCAGCCATGCAGCGCGCAAAAAAAATTATACTCTGACGAGAGGCAGCGCGACTAGTGCCCGATTTTGACCGAACAAGCTGGCTTAGGCTTAATGTTGCAACGCGGGCGCCACGCCTCCACAGCCTATCCTCTCATTTCTATAAATCCGTGGTAGGTACTGAACCTAGACCTATCAGTATTCTGTGCCTAGACATCGCTACAGACAGTTCGTTTACTCATACAGAGTTTGAACGTGATAGGCTAACGGATATTCTATGCATTCGTACGACGAACCCATATAATTCAACGGATATTCAATGGGATATGCGCAGCTACTTCAGAGAGCTAAAGATCGGTTGTGCTTACTGTAAGTACCTACTTAGCTCAATACCTAAGTAGGTATATTTACTTTTCTGATCAGTGATCAAGTCTAGCTCATTGTATGTACCTACGTTAGAGAGTATATTTACATTACAACTGCCAGCGTTTACCTAGCCTATCTAAATAATGACCATTGAGTTCTATGGCTCACACAGTCACACACACACTTTCTACCATGATTGAAGAGTGAGAAGGATGAAGCGCGGGAATATTAATTAGGTACCTACGTTCCATCCAAGTACCTACCAAGCAACGCACTTGCCTGTGAGTGCTTACGTGTGGTGATAATATTATGCAAGCTGTGCCTAACATTGCGTGTATTCTTTATTTAGCGACCCAACTTTCGCACATAAAGTATTGTATTAAATACTTAGGTGGCAGTGTGAATACTTAGTTTCTAAATAGACCTACAGAAATTGTAGTTTGTTAACTCTTCCAAGCGATTCTAGTTTTTTGGGGCAATTCTAATAGACCTACTTAGCTACAAATATTTGATGAGTCCTTGCGTTAATACTCTTGTGCTATGGTCCATCTTTAGAAATAATTATAGCCTACGGTAAAGCACTTCCCATCAGTTAAAAATAATGTATTCCTACAAAGATGCACAGGGTTTAGAGTTAGGAGTTTCGTTCTCTTCAGAAAAGAAAAGAAATGTTAATTATTTTTAAACGTTTTTAATGTAATAAACATAAACGATGCGCAAATTAGTAAACCGACTAATTGTCGCGTTACAGTTTTAAACGACATCGTCGTAAAAGCGAACTTTCGAGTACCTAAGATAAATTACACAACTAAAAAAAATATTGTGGGTAGCTAAAAATAAAACAGAAGTGATTATGCTTAAATTGACTAAAAATGCTCCTTATAAATAACGAAACCTATAGTGGCACTGATAAAATGTAAAAAAAAACATGCAATGAACAGAATTGAAACCAATTCATGATGGTGCAAAAACTAAGGCACAAAACTTTTCAAGTTCTTATACATACAATTGCAATTAGTAGGTTAGGTAGGTACATAAGTAGGGACTGTAAACCATACATGTGAATACAGAGCATTTCATTAACTAGTTTAGTTTTTAATATTGTAGAAAAAAAATACTTCATTCAAGTTAGATACCTAGGTACAATACTGACAGAAGGATAATACATAAAACTGAAATACTGGTATACCTACTGTAAAAGCACACTATATCATAAAACTCTGTAGTAGAAAGACATGAGCCAATACAATAGTGCACTCGTACAATAGTAAAAGCAACTTGTTCTTATTATTAGCAAAAACAATCCACAAAATTGTTTTATCAATAACATGAAAATAAACTATTGAATGAATCCAACAAGCTTTGAAATAACAACACTAATTCATCTAAGTATGAAGCTTATACATAAATACTTTGTAGATTAAACTTCTAACTTCAGGATATGTTTAAATACTTAACAATTCTGAAAACGATGTACATTTTTTTTATTACAGTGGTAGATAAAACTTTAGTATAAATTTACACTAAGTGATAAACAATAAACCATCTAAACTTTATGTTGATCCACTACTACATAAATATCATGTATAAAAAGTTTCTACAAATTCACAATATAATAAAGGCATTCGTTGGATATGACTCGAAGGCACAAATTATTAGTGTTACTTAAACAATAAATGTTACAACCTTAGGGTTTTCATCACAAAGATCAGATACACCAGCCAACATCCTACGAAACAGGTGTTAGGCAAAACTTGCTACAACATACATAACCAAATGAATAAGACTTTCCAAGCACCACATCACTTCACACTACATAAACTCACATTCAATAAAGTCTAACCCTTAACCATTTTAGTTTATTTTTAACTTGATTAAAATATTTAGTCTATAAATTTTCTGATAAATAGTTACGTTACTTTGTTGTAAACCTATTATTGCCCTTTATTGATATCATTTTTCAGCAAAAATTGCCGTAACTTTCTTTAAAATAAATAAGTAGTTTTAGTTTCTTACATTAACTTCATTCACCCCTATCGAATAACACTCGAACATTATCGTGATTTCGAAGCAGAAGATTATGCATGCTAATCATAGTTTATCTTATTTACAATTCAAATAGAACGAGAGCAAGAGGCCTTGAATTTATCACAAAATACGCTCAGGATAACAGGCAATAGCCAAAATAAATAAAGTAAATTACAAAAGTTACAGAAAACACTGACTCTTCCAGTAGCAGAAGAGCTAATACTAAGTAGCCGCTTCTGCTAAATAGCTATGCGAATAATAGTGGTATTTATTCGAGTGTATACGCTCATCTACGCTTAAATGAACATATAGTGTAGGCGTTTAAAATACACTTGGCAATGCACGACCTCACAACGTGGTTAATTTATTCTATCTCATACGATCGCACCGGTATCATACCCCCGCTAAACTAGCACAATGTAATTGATTCATTGAATGAGGGAGAAGCAACCTCTAAATTAAACTAAAGGTAAGTAAAAAAATGATCACATTAAAAAAAGAGTGAAATAAACTGTGGCACTCAGGTTAACGGAAGTTGTAAGAAAGCAGAGTGTCATCAAGACATGTTATTGACGACTCTTTTGCTGAGAGGCGTCGCGTCGAGGGTGCGTTCGTTCGCCTTGTCCTCCTCCCTGAAATGGATTCGCGTGATTACAATATCCCCCGTGCTCAGCGTCTGCGAGCCAACCTCGGCCTTCTTGGTTTCTTTGAGATCATTACATTTCACATCATCAAGAGAGTGGTGGTTATGGCACCTACAAGAACAGTTCTTTCTATCAGGTTCCCCAATGTTTAAAATTTGGCTCAGATTGGACCAATCTTTATTCTTGAGCAGTGGCAGTGTCTGTTCCATGGTTTGTGAGAATTTATCTTCAAGCTCTCCACTTAGTGGTGCAACAGCAGAGAGTATTGCTTCAAGCCGGTTTATCTTTTCTACCTTGTCCATGTTGGTGTCTGATAATATTTCATCCATCATCTGCATGGACTCAGTGAGGCTTGGCGGCTGAGTGGAATGAGGAGATGAAATGGGATCAGAAGGATTTGATTCCAAACTCATCATCTCATTCTCTTTTTCATCATCATCAGAATCTGAATCTCTGTCTTGACCAATGGCTTCAAGTTTTTCAAGTTTCTTAGATATTTTGTGACATCCTTTTAACTTTTCCTTTTCTTCTTCAGTCAGCTCTAGGTATCTAAGTAATCTGATTTCCCTGTTACTCAAAACAATATTTTTAGTTGATTCAGCTAATTTTTGTTTCAACTCCCCAACTTCAGTATTGATTTTCCTCTGCCTCTTACGGAGTTTCACTTCTGTAGGCTGTATGTGCATAAAAACCTGTTCATTGCTCAACTCTTCAAAAAGTTGTTGATTTTCTGCCCTAATATTGCTGGACATGTAAGCATAAATTGCTGGATTAACCAATGACAAGACATCAGATGCTGCATAAATAATCATGTCCTTAGATAATGGTCGCCTGGCCCAGTAACGCTGGTCTCTGCGATAGACATTTTTCAATTGTTCCTTCATTGGATTCATAGGAGCATTGTAAAGTTCGCATAATGCATTAAGACTTAGATTTTTGACCTTGTACACCGGCACTCCTTGTTGCTGTAATTGAAGAACAGCGTGGGCTGCCTGTGTGTCAAACACATTCTTCAGAACTATTTCAAACTGATTGTGTAAATTGACTGAATCATTTCTGCAGTCATGAATAACTTTAACCACACTTTCGCTTTCTAATAGCTCCTTAATTTTGCCTTCTACCACCATACCTGGACAAGCCATTATGTCGAGTATGTAAACTTCACCATTCATTGTAGCTATCTGACATAGAGTCAAAACACCTTTTAGGCCAAGGTTTATCCCTTCACAATCAAAGGATACAATACTCTTTGCATTGCGTTTTGGAAGCATAATACTTTCCATCAAAGCAGCACATTCTCTAACATTAGCTATAACAGTAGTGCATTGAAGAACTTTTTGTCTCCATGCTTCACCCATCAAATTGTTTCTTAAGCTAGGAGTAGTGCCATTTGTCTCCTCAGCATTTCTAGCATTCAAGTGATTGTTGACTCTGTCTCTCACCATGTTTTCAGCCAAGTTTTTTATGACAATTGAGTTGATTCTCTGTTTTAGTGTTTGATTAGCTATATTGGCTTGAGGTCCACGGGGAGATTCAACTGGACTGAGTATTCTGTTAGCGGGACTGCTGGTGCCATCTGATGGAGTAGGACTAGCTACAGTAGGCGGGGGCACTGGGGATATCGGAAGTTCTTCAGCCATAGGCTTTGGTGACTCAGTCTTCAATGGTTTGGGTTTAGCATTCAGATACATAACGGGAATTTTTGGTTTGCTAATGAGGGTGACCAAGTTTGCTTGAACATGAAAACTATCAGAGAATATCTTCAAGAAAGCACTTAAATCAGCCGGAGATTTAAACATCTGATACCAGTATTCCTGTGGGAAGCGTGACACTATCAGATGGAACAGTTGGTCCACCATAACAGGTCCTTTAGCCTCAATACACTGGGCCACATAGTCCAGTAGCTGCTGAGCAGTGTCTGTGTTGATGTTAGCAACGGGTAAGTTGTGAAACTGTTCAGAGTTTGTGTGTGCATTACCTCTCCTGTGGTTTTCACTGACTAGAACGACATTGTCATCAATAATCTGGAAGGTGTCGGGATGCTTGAGCAGGAAGTCCTTGAACTCTTTGATGCGCTGTCCGGAGATATGGCGCACCTGCGGCGACGCCTGGCTGCGGTGTCCGAGCAAGCTCTTGATGGGCACCTCGGTGCCATCTCCGTACTGTACCATCTTTCCCGCGAAGTACTCCTTGGCCTCCTCGATATAGTCGTTGTTGGAAGACGCGCCAGCCCCGCACGTATGCTTCTGGAATGTGTTGATATCGACATAGTCCCCGTCTATGTTGAACAACGCCGGGTACTGAGCCAGGAACTTCTTCAAGCCTGACTGGGACCCGCCAGCGATCTGTCGCATCTCCTTCGTGAACCCCTTGGCACCAAACTGGCATGAAAGATCGTGCAACGTGCGCGGCTCGCCTTTGTCGAGCAGGCGTTCCACAAAGAACAACAGAGTGAGATTCCTAGCGAGCTCATATTCCATTGATTCCATTTCCATGCGAGCTGGTGCCAATTTAGCAGCTAAGACTAAATTTTTCTACGTACTATGTGTCACCCACAACACCATGAAATCTTTCTTTTTTTTCACACCTGCACCATAGACAACAAATAGTAGGCCAAATATTGTGCAATGCTGCCAGGATCGTATAAAAACCTTAATTGTGTGGTAGCCATTAAGTTGTTTTTTCGCGTGGGGGGTACACCCAGCAATGAAAATATTTTGATGTTTTGAAAAACCCTGAAACACGTTTTCGAACAAATCACTAAAAGTTTTATAGGTACTTACAAACGTTTTCAATCAACCCTTTTGGAGTTAAAAATTGGTTGTCTGTAAAGTCGGTTTACTGACGATAGTTGAACGTGACAAATTCAAATTCAAATTCAAATTCAAATTCAAAGTATTTATTGCATTCATGTGTGTGTACAATAGGTCTTAAAATAAAGGTGTACTAAGTTACTAACACATGAGTCCTGGAAGGACATCGCAAAAATAATGAGTAACATAAAATTGTGTTTGTTACACAAACATTAAAATTTCTTACGCTATGATGAGATCTTTTATTTAAAATCTTAGGAAGAAAAAAAACATCACGTATGTTTTTTTTTTTAGAATTAAGTAACCTATAATTAAATGTATCTAATACATTTTCTTAAACCTAAGTAGTTTTTCTTAGCTATATTAATATTTGATATAAAGAATTTGATAGAAAGGTTAAACGCAGCATACGTAGGGATATTAGAGCTTTTAATGTACATTTAGTAAAGAATGCGATTGAAAATAACTCCTCTCTTAGAGCAGCTAAGCAGGGAATCTCACGCGGGAAACAGTGGATAAATAGTCTTCAAGATATGGAGGGTAAAAAGCAGAACAGTCGTGAGAAGATCATGGAAATTTGCACAAATTTTTACAAAAAACTGTATTCAGCAGACACCAGTTATGCTGACAACGATGTTTTAGCATATAGTTTGCCTGAAGCTATACCATACATCACCGGTAAAGAAGTCAGCGATGTCCTCAGATCTATGAAGTTTGACAAAAGTCCCGGAGAAGATGGTGTAACGACAGAGGCATTAAAAATTGGTGCACCTACTTTACTTCCCCATATCACGAATCTCTTTAATTCTATTCTTCTTACAGGGCTAATCCCAAAACAGATGTGCCACTCTAATATTATCCTCCTTCACAAGAAGGGTGACAAATCCAATATAGGCAACTATCGACCTATCAGCCTGGTGTCACATCTGTATAAAGCCTTCATCAAAGTCCTTCAGAACCGCATCCAAAACAAACTTGACCAGCATCAACCACCAGAGCAGGCAGGTTTCCGTCCTGGCTTTTCCACGACTGACCACTTACATACCCTTAATCAAATAATTGAAAAATATACAGAATTTCACAAACCCCTGTACGTAGCTTTCGTGGATTACACGAAAGCCTTCGACAGTTTAAAACACTCGGCAATTTTTAAAGCTTTAGAAACACAGCAAATAGACCAGACATACATAAACCTCATCAAAATTATATATTGTAATAGTTCCGCAAATATAAAACTACATTCTAGCGGCCCATCATTTAAAATTCAAAAGGGCGTAAAGCAGGGAGATCCTCTCTCTCCTATCCTTTTTACGAGCACACTGGAAGAAGTTTTCAAAACCCTAATAGAGTCGTGGTCTGCGAAAGGTATCGTCGTCGGGAGCAAACGCCTAACCAACCTACGATTTGCGGATGACATAGTCCTTTTCGCACCCACTGCCTTAGAACTGCAACAGATGCTCCAAGAACTAAGCGCGGCAAGTCTTGAGGTTGGACTTGTAATGAACCAGTCCAAGACAAAGATCATGACAAACAGCACGAAACGTAGGGTCGAGGTAGATGGGCAAGATATACAATACGTCGATGAGTATCTTTACTTGGGCCAGTTAGCAAGCTTCGATAACAGGCAAGACCGAGAAATCGGTCGTAGAATCGAAAATGCCTGGAAGAGCTACTGGTCCATGAAGGAATACATGAAAGGCGACCTACCATTGTCACTTAAACGCCAACTCATCGACATGTGCATCTTGCCCGTCCTAACCTACGGTGCCCAAACATGGTCACTGACGGAAGCACAGAAGTCCAAACTCAAGATTTGTCAAAGAGCAATGGAGCGTAGCATTCTCGGATTTAAGCGCGTAGATCGAGTGCGAAACACCATGCTACGTTCACTGACAGGCATTGCAGATGTGGGTGCGAAAACCGCCAAGCTCAAGTGGGATTGGGCGGGTCACGTGAGCCGGATGGACCAAGGAAAATGGGCCCACATAGTCACGCCATGGATGCCAGAAGGACGGCGGCGTAGAGGTCGCCCTCGGAAACGTTGGCGAGATGACATCGATGCCTTTGAGGATGATTGGTGGAACGTGGCAGGGGATAGAGACCATTGGAGGAGTTTGGGGGAGACCTTTGCCCAGCAGTGGGACGAGATGGGTTGAATAAAAAAAAAAAAAAAAAAAAAAAAAAAAAAAAAAAATTAATATTTATTTATTCAGAAAGATATTCTTGCAAAGAGTAAAAGCTATTTTCGATCAAATATTTTTTTAACAGGGATTTAAATTTTGGGAGATTATGGTTTTGAATTTCCTGGGGGATTTTATTGAATATTTTTGTAGACATTGCATACGGAGCGTTGTGAATCATCTGAAGTTTAGAAAAAGGAAAATCTAATCTATTTCTTTGTCGTAAATTTTGGGGACGGGTGTAAATTTTAAAAAGGTCTATATGTTTTTTTACAAATGTTCCTACTTCTAGGATATATAAACTATGTATTGTTAGAATGTTTTTGTTTTTAAAATATGGTCTGCAGCTATCCATTTTATCTAGATTATATATTATGCGTAGGCATCTTTTTTGTAAAATAAAAAGCTTGTGTACATCTGAGCTGTTGCCCCAAAGAATAATTCCATATTGGAGCCAAGCGTGCGCATAAGCATAGTATGCACAGGTTGCTATTTTTTCATCTGTTAATTTTTTGAGTTCGTATAATGCATAAGTAAATCTTGAGAGTTTAGATGCTATTTTTGTTATGTGTGTTTTCCAGTTTATATTAGAATCTATTTCTATACCTAGAAGAGGATAGGTGTTCACGGTTTCGATTGGGGTGTTTTGAAATGAGTAATTTATATTAAGTGGTTTTTTTTGGTATGGATAGAACTGCATTAATTTGGTTTTTTTGAAATTTAAATGAAGGTTGTGTTCGTCAAGCCAGCTTTTTATGTCTGTTAAGGTAGTGTCTAATATTTTATTCAAGTCTAGAATAGATTTTGTAGGGATAACTACTGATATATCATCTGCGAAAAGAGTACATGAGTTAATGATATTTTTTGGCAAGTCGTTTATGTATATAAGAAATAGTATACAGCCTAGAACGCTACCCTGGGGAATAGAGTTTGTGATGTCGATTTTGTTTGATTTTATTTTTGTTATATGTCCTGTTATGTTATTAAAGTGTTCTATTTCAACGTATTGGCTCCTGTTTTTAAGATATGATTTAAACCATTCGTGAACTAAGCCTCTAACACCTATACCGTGAAGTTTCGTAAGTAATATTTCGTATGTCACTCTATCGTAAGCCTTGCTCATATCCAATAGTATACCAATAGCGTGTTCTTTATTGTTAATTACATTTAATATATCATGCATGTATTTATAAACAGCTAGGGATGTGGATCGTTTTTTTCTAAATCCATTTTGGCTGTCGCTGAATATCTGGAATTTTTCGCAATAAGAGTATAAACGGCTTGACATCGCGCTTTCATATATCTTCGAAAAGGTAGGTAGCAGTGCTATAGGTCGATAGTTATTGCAGTCTGTTTTGTCTTCTTTTTTGTGTAGAGGTTTGACTATTGATATTTTTAATAAATCTGGGACGGTACCTTCTACAAAAGATTGGTTTATTAGATATGTCAAGGGTGCTGCTATTTCTTTAGCACATTTTTTTAAGAGCATTGGAGGAATTTCATCGTATCCACAGCTTCGTTTGTTTTTGAGGTTTTGTATTGATTTTGTGACTTCTTTGACAGTAACAGGTTGTATGTACATTGATTGTTCTGCTGGAGAAATGACTGGTCGACCAATAGGGACTGTAGAGGCTACATGGTTTCCCACTGATGCAAAAAAGTCGTTGAAGGTATTTGCAACTAATACTGGATCCTGTGATATCTTATTATTTATTTTTAATTTTATATTTTGTTTGCCGTTTAGTGGTAGCTTATTTGTTTGTTTCTTTACTATGTTCCACATTGTTTTAACAATATTATCAGATTTTTGGATTTTTTTGATAGTTTGTAATTTTTTGGAAGTCATAACGGTTTTTCTTAGAGTTTTCTCGTATTGTTTATAATTTTCATTAAGAATGGGGTTATCAAAGTGTGATGCAACGATTTTCAAGGATCTTTTGTGCTTACAAGACTTCTTTATACCAGTCGTTAACCATGGTTTTTTGTGTTTAGTTTTTATTTTTATTAATGTTCTGGGTATGTGTATATTAAGTAATTGTATGATTGTTTCGCTGAATGAATTATAGTTTGTATTTACGTCGCTATCATTGTTTAATATTTTTGAAAAAATTTTTGAAAAAAAAATTGAACCGACTTCACAAAACACAAACAGACACTAAGAACCTACACTAAAAAGAGAAAAATAAGAATATACACATGCAATTATTATTTACAGTATTCAAATAATAAATTATTATGTTACCTATATTATATTTGAAGTCGGTGCCAACTATGCATTTACAACTATCTAAGAAGAAATTACGAGTACAATTAGAACTTGGGTGCAAAATTGTATCGAGTAGTTAGAATAGAATAGTTGTCACCGACTTCAAATATAATATAGGTAACATAATAATTTATTATTTGAATACTGTAAATAATAATTGCATGTGTATATTCTTATTTTTCTCTTTTTAGTGTAGGTTCTTAGTGTCTGTTTGTGTTTTGTGAAGTCGGTTCAATTTTTTTTTCAAAAATTTTTATTTTTCCATTTTTAGTGTAAATGTAAATAATATAGTAGGTAAGGTTAGTAAGTAATTACTTACTTAGTAGGTTAGGTTAGATATTACAATAGTCAAGATTAAAGAAGTTAGAGTGAGGATGAGGTTTTTTGAGTTTTACGGGAAAACTATCAATCCCTCAGGAATAAAATTTATATGGGACCACCTCGAGAGTCTAAATATGTCAAACTAATCAATGTTTGACTCAGATTGTGTAGTGAGAATGATGTTTTTTGAGTTTTACAGGAAAACTATCAATTCCTCAGGAAAAAAAAGTATGAGGACCACCTCGAGATGGACAACCTTTCAAGCTAAAAAAAAAATTTTGGAAATCGGTCCACATTTTTCGGAAAGATCGGTGATTTTTTGAGTTTTACGGGAAAACTATCAATCCCTCAGGAGTAAAATTTTTATGGGACCACTATGGTAGCATACCCTTTCAAACAAAAAAATAATTTTGGAAATCGGTTCACAACTGACGGAGATATCGATGAACATACATCTAAAAAAAAAAAAAAAAAAAAAAAAAAACATACATACAACCGAACATAGAACCTCCTCCTTTTTTTGAAGTCGGTTAAAAAATCCATGTTTCTTAGTTCAGCTATAAATGATTGAATATTTTTATCATTGAATGTTCTCTTTTCTTCGAACCAGTATTCACGTGTATCCACTTTTTTTATTGGAATGTTTATAAGTACGCCTTTATGGTCACAGAAACCGTATTCTTTTACGTTTGTAGCAAATCCTTTATTTTTGAAGTTTGTAAATACAACGTTTGTGCTTCTTTGTCGCTCGTTCCGCGCTCTCGCTTGCACTTCAAGCCTTACATGGAACGCCTCAGAGCGAAGTAACGCCGCATTTTTTCGTGCGTGCAGCCGGCTCTATCGAATTATAAGACGTTGTCACGTCAAAAATTAATGTATAACAAATGAACCGTTATAGAATCTATATTCGGTCGTAGCTACAGAAGTTATAGCAAACGCAATTAGTAAAAATGGGTTTATATTATAGGAAAACATAGCGCACCGTCCGAGAGTCTCTTGAGTCTGGAGGCTCTGGTGCACTGCACCGCCTAGCCCCTGGTAGCTACGCCACTGCTATAAACCCACTTTTACATAATGCGTTTGCTATAACTTCTGTAGCTATGACCGAATATGGATATAACAGTTCAATTCTTATACATTAATTATGTTATAAAACCACCATTAATATGTGTTATAGGTATTAACTGTAACATAATTCTATAATCGTAATATAGGTACATAATTATTTTTATAACGACCATTACCTTTTGCTAATAAAATGCTAGATGGTATAAAGTTTATCACATCTATTTGCTATTCATTTGTAAAATATCGCGAAGCGCTCGTGTTCGTGCTTGCTTAGTCGGTCTTGATAGATCGACAAAGTTAAGCAACGTTCTAAACGGTCCGTAAGTGGATGGATGACCGCCAGTGGCATTTTAATTCGAGCGCTTCCGTGCTTCGAAGGGCACGTCAAATTGTCGGTCCCGGCTATGTAAGTCGTTAAGACATGATGGAGGCCTTAGGGCGGCCTAAAAACTCCGGCGCCAGAGTTGGCCAATGACTCATACGAACTTACTATTTGTAAAACCTGTTAACATGTTTTAATACATGCTATTCTGTGCCATGCGACCAGATTTTTACATCGATTACTATGGACGTACGTAACGCTAACGTATCTTTAATAAAAATCATTGCAAGCGGCCAATTCTGCGCAACGTTCTGACAAAATAGGGTAAAATAACGTTGAAGGATGGTAGCACTATTACGTAGGTAGGCAGCCATAGAGAACATTTAGTTTTATAGATTTTGAGCATAAAATTATGGATGAACAACAAGGTTGGGACTGAAATTCAATTCAATTCAAATTCGTTTATTGCTTCATGTGATGTTAGTTACAAGGTTTTATTAAAGGTACGCTTTTCATAACATGAACCCCGCTGGGGCACTGCAACATTTTAACTTATAAAATAACTTAAGTAAATAAAAATTGGCTATGGCTAAGCCCATAAAGATAAGGAAATGAAGGATGGAAAAAACCTTATCAATATAACTACACAAAATCTTATAAATATCTACATAATCATTACAGTAAATTAGAGCTAGTAGGATTTTATTGATAGACTTATGCTAAATTTATAAAGCCTGCTCGTGAAACATTTTTATCCATTGTGTCAGTAAAATTGACAATTTTGTCAAATAATATCACCGCCCGGCGAGGTGAGGAGGATTGTTCGTGTGTTGAGCATGATGTTTTGTTTCTGTTTTACTCGTAAGAACAGTTTATTCGCATTTCAGTCAGATTCGTATCTGTATGAATGAGTGAGTCAGTTTCGCTCTCAACTCAATGTGAATTGAAACAAAATACAACTATGCGTAAATTTTTGTAAAGCGAAGAAAGTCTACTTCTGCTACCAATTTATTGTAATTACGCCCTGTTTTACTCAAAGAGTACGGTTACTGTTATCTGGAAAACCTGCAAGAGGCGTCGAGTCGAGTACATTCCAAATAATCTTCGACAATGGTAGGATTATTTCTATTACCTACACCTCAACACCAGCAACACCCACTTGTATCATGTCTCGTTGAACTGTTGATGCTTCGTACTGATTATTTTAGAATGATAGGGCTTCATAATTGTTACTGAAGCATTAAGTTGTGCATATGTTCAGTTTTATAAAATGCTTAATTTGGCCCTAAAAAGAAATAGTTTGAGTCTCTTATTTTTGTTGCCTTTTTCACATATCTTTTGTATGTGTGATTTACCTTCTGCTTCAAAAGAGCTTCAAAGAGTTATTCCAAGTCACTTTCTACATTCCTAGTTTTATCCAAGTCAGCTCACTTTTGCGCAACACAAGCACACAAACTTACAAATATCTAACCATAGGGTAGGTACTGAACTCAACTTGCAGATTTTGCATAATATTTGTAGGATAAATTTAATAATTAAGCTGCATGTGATTCCACTTATTTTAAACGAAATAAGGCTAGTTTTAGTAAAATGTTCTTTTACAGGAGTCAATAATTAATAGTTTTTCATGATGATTTCCAGTTGGTGCTAGTTCTAGGTGACCTCCACATTCCGCATCGCTGCAGCAGCCTGCCAGCCAAGTTCAAGAAGTTGCTACTACCAGGGAGGATCCAGCATATATTGTGCACCGGCAACCTTTGTACTAAGGAGTCTTATGACTACCTCAAAACCTTGGCTAGTGATGTTCATATTGTTAGAGGGGACTTTGACGAGGTATTATTCTCTAACATACTCACATACCCAAGTCTATACTAATATTATAAAGAAGAAAGATTTGTTTGTTTGTTTGAATTGAATAGGCTCCGAAACTACTGGACTGATTTGAAAAATTCTTTCACCATTAGAGTCCTACATTAACCCTGGTGAACATAGGCTGGGAAAGTAATGTTTTCCCGGGATAAAATATAGCATAATTATGTTCGTTCATCAGGGTTAATGTAGGATTCTAATGGTGACAGAATTTTTCAAATCGGTCCAGTAGTTTCGGAGCCTATTCAATTCAAACAAATCTTTCCTTTATAAAATTAGTGTAGACTAACATCTTTTAGACATTGAAAGCCTTGCTGAATTTATAGGTAAATATGAACAATAGAATATGTATTGTTCATGTTTCCTCAATACTGGGGGTCCTCACCCATCAGAGTATAACACAACCACAAACAACCAAATTGCAATTAACTTTTCAGGTGTCAACATACCCTGAACAGAAGGTGATAACAGTTGGCCAGTTCCGTATCGGCCTCATCCACGGCCACCAGGTTGTACCTTGGGGTGATGAAGAGTCTCTCGCTCTGGTCCAAAGGCAGCTGGATGTAGACATCCTGATATCAGGTCACACTCATCGCTTTGAAGCATATGAGCATGAGAATAAATTCTACATCAATCCGGGCTCAGCTACAGGGGCATACAGTTATTTGCACAGGTGGGTTACTAGACCTGTTTAGAAATAAAAGAGCCGTGTTGGGCTAATGGGTTTGTGCCTCGACTTTCAATCCGAAGGTCGTGGGTTCGAATCCCGGCCGTGCATCAATGGATTTTTCGTTTCGTAAGATTTATATGCACTTTAACACAAGCTCTTTATGGTGAAGGAAAACATCGTGAGGAAACCCGCAGCTTATCAGCTCCACACATATTGACATTGTCTTTCCTGTGGACAAGGCCAATTAAGCTGAGAGGATGCATTAGGTGCTGGGCAAGTCTATTCCATCTCAAACAATGTCCCAGGCACTACAGCGTCCCTTTGAGTGTAGGCATAGGTCGCCTTCTGACGCTATATAAATCATCTAATATGCCAGTTTAGTCTAGGCCTAAGTTTAAGTTTATATAAATAAAATTCTAACAATTGAGAAACATCCAAATGATCATAAAATCTCTCAGCATCAGATAAGATATGGAGCAGGTTCTCATGATATTTTTTACCTAACATAACCCTTTTAGTTTTTCCATAATGCCACATGATCAAACCAGTTCTTGATACAATAGAGGCTTAAAATCTCTCTAAAATTGAGAATTCATCATTCTCCACACACAAAATCACTTTGGTACAAAATCATTTTGTTCCTTTCATTTATTTGAATTTCTTAATTTTTCAGGACATCAACTCCATCATTTGTTTTGATGGACATCCAAAGTTCCACGGTGGTCACATATGTTTACAAACTGCTCGGAGATGAAGTCAAAGTTGAAAGGATTGAATACAAAAAAGCATAATAGTGTAGTGATGCTTCATTGGTCCAATATCTGCTGAAGACATTGCAAGTACATTTTCAAATTGTCATCAAATAGCTTAGGTATCACAGTGATCCATTTAAGTAGCACATTGACCTTGAATTAAGTATTGCTTCAGTGGATTGTAGACCTTAGCCAAGCAAATAGAGGTGGTTAGGATATACTGGGTGTAAATGAAGTACTACTATATATTTTAGCATAAACTTAGATAAAGTAGACTATTATAATTAAGAGACTGTAAGTATAAGAAAGATTTGTCCATATTCATGAATTCTCAAATTCTGTTATGCAACTGTTCAAGCTTATGTTTTACTTAATTGCAAGATTTCATAACACAATACAATATATCTTTATTCATTAATGATGAAATGAATGAATAAAGATCGATATCTTCTCTATAAGATATGAGTACCTATCTATTGTGTTATCAAATCTTGCAATTAAATAGCCAGTCTATGTGTTTGATTGATGACTAAACAAACTAACTTGAATCATTTCACAGTTACAACTAAAATATTGCTTTATGCCGGCCACCCACGATCAAGTTTACCGTCCAGTCTGCCGCGGACTGGATGCGGCGTCCAGTATACTGGACGGTGTATTGGTATGGGTGTGCATGACAAGCGAAAAAGAACTTCGTTCTGCCGACTTGATCATGCTTGCAGCGCTGCAAACTGGACGGTAGACTGGATCGTGGGTGGCCGGCATTAAATAAATAAAATGTCACCTAGCTCCTACCAACTGCTTTTATGAATATGGATTGATCTTTATACCTTTTATTTCAGAAAAGAATCTTCTATTGTTAGATATTTTAATCTATTTGTATGTGTTATATGTATGTTTATGTAATTATTAAGATAATTTTGTAAAATATAATAGATCATTAATACACTGTTGCGAGATATTCATTATAATTTCATTCCCTTTACATGCAACAAGATATAAACGATGTCAGGAGGCAACCTATGCCTACACTGTACAGGATGCTGGCCTGGGACATTATTTGAGATGAATGCCTTGCCCAGCATCTAACTAAACCAACCTTATCGGTATTGTCCGTATTAAATAAAACGTCAATACGTGTGGAGCTGACTAAGCTGCGGGTTTCTCCACGATGGTTTCCTTCACCGCTGAGAGCTCGTGTGCATACAAATTTTACGAAACGCAAAATATAACATAACCCTTACTTTGACAGTCGGGTAAAAATCTATAGAACGTTTACGCATATTATCTTCATTTTTAACCGACTTCAAAAAAAGGAGGAGGTTCTATGTTCGGGTGTATGTATGTTTTTTTTTTTTTTTTTGGATGTATGTTCATCGATATCTCCGTCAGTTGTAAACCGATTTCCAAAATTATTTTTTGTTTGAAAGGGTATGCTACCATAGTGGTCCCATAAAAATATTACTCCTGAGGGATTGATAGTTTTCCCGTAATACTCAAAAAATCACCGATCTTTCCGGAAAATGTGGACCGATTTCCAAAATTATTTTTTTTACTTGAAAGGGTATCCATATCTAGGTGGTCCTCATACTTTTTTTTCCTGAGGGATTGATAGTTTTCCTGTAAATCTCAAAAAACCTCATTCTCACTACAAAACAAACATTGAATAGTTTGACATGTTTAAATACGGTCGAGGTGATCCCATATAATTTTATTCCTGAGGGATTCTCACTCTAACTTCTTTAATCTTGACTATTCCAATATCTAACCTAACCTACTATATTATTTACACTAAAAATTGAAAAATAAAAATTTTTGAAAAAAAAATTGAACCGACTTCACATAACACAAATAGACCCTGAGAACCTTCTATGTACCTACACTAAAAAGAGAAAAATAAGAATATACACATGAAATTATTACTTACAGTATTCAAATACTAAATTATTATGTTATATTATATTTGAAGTCGGTGCCAACTATTCTACTCTAACTACTCCATACAATTTTGCACCCAAGTTCTATTGTACTCGTAATTTCTTCTTAGATGTAAATGCATACGTAGTTGGCACCGACTTCAAATATAATATAACATAATAATTTAGTATTTGAATACTGTAAGTAATCATTTCATGTGTATATTCTTATTTTTCTCTTTTTAGTGTAGGTACATAGAAGGTTCTTAGTGTCTATTTGTGTTATGTGAAGTCGGTTCAATTTTTTTTTCAAAAATTTTATAGCTTTACCGTAGGTAATGCAGCCCGCACACAAATATTTGATTGGTTCAGTATTGGAAAATCTGCTTAATTTGATTTGAGGTACCTACCTATTTATAAGCTTTGCTTAGTTTGGGGCTAGATGCTGTGTGAAATGTCCAGCATTATTATTATTTATTGCTTTCAAACCAGTTATTGGAATCTGGTTCTGATATTATTCACGTTGGAAATCTGTCATGCAGAAAGAGCTAGGTAGGTAGGTAATTCTAATTGCAGAAGTGTTACTTATTTTCCTGATACTTACACAATTATCTCAACAAAATTATGGATGGCGAATGGCGATACACGATATCAATGTTATCATCTGAACAAAACTCAGACAAAAAAGTCTAAATGATATATGGAACAAAAACATGTTTGATGATAGCAATTATCAACGCTATGTCGATCAATGCTTCAGGTTAGGCTCGACTTGAAAAATACTAACCACAAGTCATAATTATTTACCTTGAAAGCAAAATCAATAATCTAAGCTACTATATTATGACGCCCACATTTTTCTATAGTACATAGACTTTCGAGCCCTACAAAGTACAAAACCTTCTATTCTTAGATTCCGAGGCAAACAACTATACACCCTAAGTGGTTTCAATAGAGACCTTTATTGCCTGTGCTGTGGTAATGCCTACGATTTATTATGCAACTGTGACTTGTGACTGTGAGGCTATGCTGTGAGGGCATTGGCCCTCGACTGATATTACGTAAGATGTCATAGGTAAGGTAGGAACTTACTGAATCTATGTAGGTTTCTATGTGATAGACACTAGGTAAGCATAATTTGATAAGTAGGCAGATATACTTACTTTTCAACAAAACAAAAAGTTTAACTTGGTAAGTAGGCCTCGCTACCTAAACTTAGATTAATTAGGTAAGTATGTAGGTAGGTACTTAGGTATCTCGTACGTATTTGTAGTTCTAAATTCTAAGATACCAACCTACCCAAAACTAGGCTAACGCGTTCAACGACGCCAATAAAACAAAGGTTGGCATCAGGGATTTGGCAAAAGTGAGGTGCATAACGGACAAATTAGTTGTAGGTAAGGTACCTACATAACCAGTTTCTGTTGCCAGAACTGGTTCTTTAATATGGAGAAAACTAAGTAAGGACCTCTTAAAACACAAAAAAATATTTTACGGATGTTCATTCAGGCACCATAACATTCAGATGTAAGTAAGTAAAGTTCATTGCGTTTCGTTGGTATTTTTAGGGTTCCAGTTCCATAGTAAACAAGGACTGAGGTAAGTTTAGGTAGGTATAGGTACTAGGTATATAGATAGATAGATGACTTTATTTGACAACACACAGAGACAGGTACCTAATAGCACTCGAAGCTGTTCAATCTGCTGCTCAAAAATTATGTAAAATACAGCTAGATGAAAAGATGATTTTTCCTTCAAAGGGGATTTTGGAACTTTTTAAGTTTCAAAATCCCCGTCAGTCTTTGCTTGAAGCTCCAAAAGGGATTTTGACACTAAAGTTCCCAAAATCCCAAATCCCCAAAAAAAATATTTAATCAAAACAATACCTACCTACATAATATCTGAATCTAACTTCGATAGTTCGTCCGAGGAATCTAAACTCAACTGAGCAGATTTTTTAGGGATGAATGGAATAATCAATCATCTCTGCGTAGTCGTTTAATCAACGGCATTAAAAATTTGTTAGCGTTCAATACATGAATGGACCGCCAAAAAGTACCTACCTACAGCGATAAACGCCAACCTACGTGAGTGCCGGCCCGTGCGCCGACCTACTGCCGGCAAGTACCTACCTACCTACTAGCTTTATTGTTTTCGACAGCTGTTCAAGGCCCGAAGGCTTACTGGATGTAAACAACATGCCTGCGCGACGCAAAAACGTTATTGTTATGGTTACATTTTAGGTTAAGTTAGGTGAGCGGTTGGTCAGTTTTTGGCCAGGTTTACCAAGTTATTCGGTATCACTGCTCATAATATTTAGTAGGTAGTTACTACAACCACAAAATACAGAGAGGAACTGCTACAACCTAAGTAAAGCCTCAATGCCAAGCAGAAAATAACATTAGGTAGGTAGGTTAAGGCTAGGAGCGGGTTAAATCACTCAATAGCAACACAACAAAATGTGTAAGCTGGTAAGTGAACTGTTGTTGGGAATTTTACTCCCGAGTCCCGACACTAATTTGTTTGTATTAGGAATAGAATAGGAAGGTCCCTTATTAACGTTTTTATAATTCAAAACAAAACCGGTTTCGCCGTTTTATATGTGTTGGTGAGGTTTATAAAGGGACTGTTCTTTGTAGAAGAATACCTAGGTTTCAAAAATATTTTTAGTAGACTACTTATTTAGGTAGGTACCTATACCTACCTACTACCTAAGTAACTTATTATTATCAATAGTTGCAGGACGTTCGAATGACCACGTCTACGTGCATTAGGTGGCATTAGCCCGCGTTCTAATCACAGCAAAGTTAAATAAGGAAAATAAATTGAACCATTATCTCCAACAATTAGAAGATTAACTAAATGCGTTGGCCTAGCCGAATTTGCTGTGCGTACGTGGGTAACTCTGCGTAGCTACCTGGGAACAGACCCTTGACACAAGAGAAGGAACGTAATGAATGCTTCTTTCCACAGCTCAACAAAACCAGTAGTGCAAATTCGATGCAAATAAAAACAGATACATATTTTGTTAGGTGAAAGAAATGAAAACAGCGATTTGTCTGCTGACTCTACTAACATGGTAATGGACGGACTGAATCCCATGACACAGAAGGGTGCAAACCCGAATCAACAACGGAAAACGTAAAATTGTTACCTAGGTAAGTACCTAAATCTTCGATCAACAATTATTGGTAGTACCTACTGTAGATAGAAGATTATAATTCTTTCACCGTACAAAATTATCAAACCTTTACTAGACCAGTAGACTTGGCTCTACTATTACTACTAGTAGAGCCAACCCCAAGCTAGCATCTTCGCCCTTATTGGTCAGATTCTGGGACTTTTAAAGATAAGTTGCAACCTGGTTTAAACCACTACTATTTATTCTACTTTATGTAATAAAGCCATGTTTATTCTGTGGCCAAACAACAACAAGCACATGCCACTACGCCGGTTGAGACCCGGCTTTCACGGATAAAAGCAAACAGACGCCATTATTCCAACCAGTCCCTCGCCAGCTGCTGACGAGGAGCTTCGTATATTCCCTCCATTCCGTTCCATTTTCAAATGGTATCGGACGCATTCGTATTTTAAACATTAATGTGATTTGTGCGTAAAAAATAGTTTTAAAAATCGAACTGTGATAAAATGGCGTTCTCTCTAGTGAGACTTGGACTAAGATCGTTAACGATCAATTTGGAGAGACAGGCTGCGGTTATATCTACCAGTGTACAGTTTAAAGTAAGTAAATGTGATAATTTATGGATTTTAGGGTGTAGTGTCAATGACTTGCGTGTGCGCAACCAGTTGCCAGTCCGACTAGCAGGCATTCTTTGTGGGAGCAACCCAAGCGTTACCTCTTACATGCCCACACCACAACCAGATAACACAACTTATCATTCCTTTCTTTGAAACTTTTACGGCATGGCTGGCATTGACTACCTGCCTTGATATTCTTGAAATTTCTATCGTTGCCTATTGTTCTAACCTGTAGTAAGCCTAATGATATCTATCTAATGATTAAATTAACTAAGAGGGTACCTACCTACCTACCTGAGAGTAATGAGGATTACCTAATATCTGTTTACTCCCAAACTCTTGCTTACCAAGAGTGTGGTATTTTCCTCAGTCAGATGAAACTGGTGGATTATAAACTGACATTACTTTTGATTGTTGAATTGAATCTAAACTTAAAGTAGCTTATGTTGCAATATTAAAACTCAACTGTATAGTAAGATCGTGAGTATCTTAAGATGCATTTTGGCAGCGTAGAGTTCAATCAACTCTTTGTTATGTATCAAATGACATCGCTGCAATTATGTACTTCACCTCTCTGACATCATCTGATAAGTTGGTCAATATTATTATTTTTTATAGCAAAAAGGGCAAAAAAGCGAGAGTGTACTGATAACCCCCTTTATCAGCTCTTTGCTCGTCTGGCCAAATATCAGTCCACTCCATTAAGTCAGTGGAATTTGAACCTTAACTTCATCCTGTTACGGATCCGTTGGGGATTCTGTGGTATGTGGACACATTATGCTGGTCATTGACCGCAGTAGCATCCAAGAAAATGAAAGTCAATAAAAGAATCGCATGGAGGAATTAGGCGAATTTTTCAAGTCAGTAAAAATCTAAGTTCGTAAGAAGATTAACCAAAACAAACCCGCATAATCAACGCACTCCATATTCTAACTATGCTGTTCTTACGAGCTGAAAGATTTTGCAGTTATACCTAAAATTAAATTGTGAAATCCTCACCAAAATCAAAAAATACAGATTAAGACACGCTCACAGGACTGCACTAATAACTGGCATTTTTTTTTTATTTTGTTGCATTACATAGAGCATTGGTTGGTAGAGCTACATTTATGTCTAAATCTGCCTTTTAAGCTTTGACTCTACAACGGCCTCGAGGGCTAAGACACGCAGCGCAGCAAAAACCGCAGCTCAGAGGCTTGGCTCTACCAGTAGAGATCTCAAAACTTTTTAACAGTGAAATGTAATTTTAAGGAATGTTTTTGTAACTGTCCCACTTCTGGGCAAAGGACCCCCCGTCATCACCTGTACATTGTATGACAAGAAAAATGCAGGTGCCTTACATTTTTCTTAGAAACTCGAAATGTCAAAACTAGGTACTTACCTACTTATAGAAAAATCTTTAGGTGGTAGGTATTTGTTAGTTAAAGCAGTTGTAGGTCTTTATTAAAGCCCTGTCGAATTAACATTGAGTATGACAGTCTCTTCTTTTTAAATCTTGGTCAGAGCTCCATTCAATGATGAGCATTTTCCGTTGATTTGACCTACCTTTACGTCCGTCCGTCCTCGAGGTACTTTGTATCAATTGAGGGTGCGGGCGAGGCTTTGACCTCCGCCAATCTCGATGAGATGCGGGTTCACGCACGTTCACAACTGATGTGCAGTTTTGATAAAAGGTAAAATGGAGATATCTGAAACTGATAGATTTCGGAAATCGTCGGCACTTCTGTTTCCAACACTAATAAAGTAGGTGGGTACCTATCTACCTAACGAGGTAGAACGAGTAAAAACTTATTAAGTTAATTTTTTTTATTTTTTTTATTTTTTTATTTAACCTGCACTGTCCCACTGCTGGGCAAAGGTCTCCCCCATATTTTTCCACGACTTTCGCTCACATGCTGCTTCCCACCAGTCCGTGTTGAAGGCTTCTATGTCGTCACGCCAACGCTTGCGTGGCCTGCCCCGGCCTCTTCGGCCATCTGCAGGTACCCATTGGGTGACGATCGTGGCCCATCTCTCTGGGTGCATGCGGCTTACATGGCCCGCCCAATCCCACTTCAATCTGGCACTCTTGTCGCCCACGTCCGCGATGCCTGTTCTCGATCGCAACGTCGTGTTCCGGATCTTATCTAACCTCTTCACCCCTAGTACACTGCGCTCCATGGCTCTTTGGCAGACCTTGAGTTTGGATTTTTGAATCTCGGTTAAGGACCACGTTTGCGCTCCATAGGTGAGAACGGGCAGGATGCACATGTCAATGAGTTTCCGCTTAAGTGAGATTGGAAGGTTACCCTTCATCAGCTCTTTCATGGACCAGTAGCTTCTCCAGGCGTTGTCGATGCGGCGATCGATCTCTTTTCCTTGCCTGTTATCGAAAGAAGCTAGCTGGCCCAAGTAAATATACTCATTAACATAGTGCAACTCTTGCCCGTCCACCTCGATCTTCCGTTTGGTGCTGTTGGTCATCAATTGTGTTTTTAACCGATTCATCATCAATCCAACCTCAAGGCTTGCCAAACTTAGATCCTGCAGCATGCTTTGTAGATCGGGTGCAGTCGGGGCGAAGATAACGATATCATCCGCAAACCGCAGGTTCGTTAGTCTCTTATCACCTATGACGATGCCTTTTTGCGACCACAGGACTGTAAGTTTTCTAAATATTTCCTCAAGAGTACTAGTAAATAACTTTGGGGAAAGTGGGTCACCTTGCTTTACGCCTCTATCTATTGAAAAGTGTGGTCCTGAGTTTATAAGTTTAATATCTGCTGAACTACTATTATAAATATTTTTGAGGAGGTCTATATATGTTTTTGGTATATCTTGGTTTTCTAGGGCCTTGAAAATAGCTGAGTGCTTTATGCTATCAAAAGCCTTCGTATAATCCACGAAGGCTAAATACAAAGGCTTGTGAAATTCGTTGAACTTTTCTATTATTTGATTTAGCGTATGTAAATGGTCGGTTGTCGAAAAGCTACGGCGGAATCCAGCTTGTTCAGGAGGTTGATGGCTGTCTAGAATTGCGTCTACTCTGTTGTATATGACTTTTATGAATGCTTTATAGATGTGTGATACTAGGCTTATCGGTCGATAGTTATGAATGTCACTTTTGTCTCCCTTTTTGTGAAGAAGTATAATGTTTGAATGGCACATTTTACTCGGAAACGTACCTGTTCTTATGATAGAGTTGAACAGGTTGGTAATATGTAGCAATAGTGCATGAGAACCTATTTTCAGAGCCTCCGACGAAACGCCGTCTTCTCCTGGACTTCGGTCATATTTCATGCTTTTTATTGCAGTAAGCACTTCTTTGCCGTTATTAAGTTAATTTATAAAAAAAAAAACCTAGTTTCTATTTTTTTTTTCTTGTAACAGTTCGAAAAAAACTTAGTAATGTTTGTTAGTATAGTAAGTAGGTAGGTAGGTTACTAGGTACCTCCATTGTTTACGAGTTCTTCATAACCTTTGATAACCGAAATCTGTTAGGTACCTACAATATGGATTCTAATCAGCCGAGTTTATAAACAAGTCCAAGGGCCCTTCAGTGATGGTAGGTACATTAGTTGGTATTGGTACACTTGGTACCTGTACCCATAGTATTGTACCTCTTGTAAAACTTATACCTAGGTATAAGTATAAGTTTTATGTTATAAAACTTATACCGTTAGGTACCGTTATGTATAAGGTTTATTTTTGTATAAATAACACAAGCTCTGCTTACTTTGGGGCTAGATGATGCTGTGTGAACAGTCCAGCATTATTTATTTATTTATTTTATTTTACTTATACTTGGTATTAGTGCCAAACATAATGATGATGTTGATTTGATATATTAACCTCATATACCTAGGTATGTGGAGAAGGTAGACTATCTGTATGGGGGTGTATGTATTCGAGACTGACTCCTGTGAAAATTCATGCAGGAATTGTTGATAGGGCTGCATACATAAGTTTATGGAACGCAACAATGTCCATGAATGTAACTATTTATAGAATTCCTCAGACAGACTCCCGGGCATTGGACTTGAGCAGTTCGAACTTGAACTTTTTGCTACAACAACCCGTTCTTAACTTCTGGATATTGATATTGCCTATTGTTTATTTTAGGATACTTATACATAATTTTTGTAATAACTCAGTGGCGTCACAGGTAGGTTAACTTTACATACCTACCTACTTACATAATCACTACTTCAGAGGTAGGTAGGTTCACACGCTTGTTTGTTGACAAACGCATAACGAGGTCAATGCACTCCGCTATCGCATGCGTCCTAGAAAAGTCAAAATAAAATATTAGTCTTGCTTGATTATTAATGACTGGTGGCCTACTAAATCACTTAAAATAGATCGCTACAAAATATTCGATGTAAAATTGGTTGCTAATACTGTAAAACTGCAAAATGCTCTCAATGTAAAAAAGTTATGATATCTCCACTGGTAGAGCCAAGCCCCTAGTTTAATAGCGCTGTTTTGTGATGCGCATCGAATCACTAAAATTTACACACATGTAGGTAAATGAAAAGCTTAAAACAGTTTTTTTTGCTAACAGTTAATTAAAATTAAATTAGATTGAATATTATCTGTTTCTATCGGCGATAGACACTTTAGCGCATCTAGCGAATCAACCTAACTTCACGAATGCCGTATCGTTGACGCACCTAGGTAGGTAGGTAAAGTACACACAACCGATCTTTAGCTCTCTGAATTAGCTGCGCAGAACCCATTTTTGATGAAGACTAAAAGACGAAGACAGCGTTGTAGGTACCTACCTATAGCTGCTTCGCTTAGTTTGTTGCATCGTCGTAGCTCGCCTACTCTACCAAACCTGCGCAATCGTTTAGTGCACCTAACTTCAGAGAACCAAGGATTGGTTGTGTGTATTCTGTGGCGTAGGTAGGTACTGCACTGTAGTGACTGTAGGTATTTCCCTAATCTAATGCTTTTCTTGTATGTGTGTGTGTGTGTGTGTCACTAGTTCTTTTGAAACAACAAGTGTGGTAAAAGGATTAAGTATAGATAGGTAGGTTAGGTACCTACCTAAAGTATGCTTCAAAGAGGCCTCCTTTCGTGCCCTAATAGTACCTATACTGAATTCTATTGTAATGTTTATTCTCTTAAATTCCAGTCTCTCCACACGAAGGCGATATGCACCGGTAGTGTATGCTATATCCCCGAGCCGCTAGAAGCGAGCGAGCGCGCGCTGCGTCGCTACAGCAAACAGCACGGCCGGCCAGAGCGAGACCGCAGGAAAGAGCGAGCCAGCGATAGTGATAGCGCCTCCGACTCCGATACAGAATGCAAGGGCTATGATAGAGTGAGTTGCTTTTGCTTTATCTCAACCATCGAGTTATAATGTACTACGTACTACATTATAACTCAATGATCTCAACCGAATTGAATCGAACATTCGACACAAAAGGAGGGACCTAGGACCAATGATCATACGTATGATTCTTGGTCCGAGGGAGGGGCGTAGGTCGGTAGGTACTAGGTTTAGGGTAGGTAGAAGTAGGAATCTCTTATCTCTACCTAATAATGGACTATAAGTTTGATGCCTGTCTGTGGCTATGGTCATATTTGCTACTATCAAATAGATTGAATAGGTAATTGATTTCGGTTTGACTCAAGTTCTGTCTGCAATCTGAAATTGGTCACAGGGAGCTGTTCTGATGATGGAGTCAGGAGCTGTTCAATAGACCTTCTCGAGAATAACAGTAAAATATCTAGGCATTCGTGAATTTAGCCGTTTGTCTGCGCAGTGACCGCTTTTTCAATACAAAATTGTGTTCTGCTCAGACAACCGCTAACTTATATTACCACTAGATTCTGCGCGCGGCTTCGCCCGCGTGGTAGGTACCAACATATTGAATAGGATATATGCTATTCCAGGTCACTATCTATGCCTATAGGTACCAAGCAGATCGGTTCACTGGTTTAGGCGTGATTGATACACAAACATACAAACATCCAAACTCACAAGAGTGGGATAGGTAAGTAGGTAGGTACTTATTGTTTCTAAAACCTATAAATGTACCTAAATATTCCAGTCGGAGTTCTGGCGACGCAAGATGCGTACAGTACACAATATCCTGGACGTAGACAAGGACGGATTGATCAGCTACGCGGACTTCCTGCTCTTGGCGGAGCGGTTCAAGGCGCTCGGACATCTCGATGATAACCAGGCTAAGGAGTTCACGGATATCATCAAGGTAGAATAAAATTTCGTGTAGAGCCCATCTGTATTCTGTGCTAGAGCCACAGATCTAACCTACCTAGGCGTGGCATTTATCAACTGAGCTTCCGTGCTTCAGACAGAGGGCACGTCATATTGTAAGTTTATATAGCTGCTATAACTATCAAGTTGAGAAATGTAAAGTCTTATCAAAATTTTCGATTCCGATGGGATTCGAACCCGCCATGATCAAACGATCCTCCTAAAAACGGTGTGCCTTAGGTACCTACCGCCCGGCCACGGAATCCTGACGTCGCAATACTCGCAATCGAAATTTTTGATAAGCTCATGTTTATAGCCGGTAAAATCGGTTAAATTACCTATCAAGTTGAACCCTGCCTGCTTACCAATCTTACCATGATCCTCTATTTGAGTTTGTACAATTTTGAATTTTATTCCAATATCAGTAAAGTCAATTTTGCCTTAGTTGAGTTGAACCTTGCCTGTCTGCCTATCGTGATCCTCTACGGTAGAAGATATTAACAGGGTGTGTAGAAGAGTAGGTCCTATTCTGCAAAAAAACTTTTGTGGGTAATAGACTATTACCGCTTTATTCGGTTGGATCGTCGATTTATGTTCAGACGATTTTGTGTCTAATCCCAATTGCAGAAAGTCAATTTTGCCATAATAGAAATTCTGTTTTCCAGATGACCTGGGAGGAGCAATGGGGCGCGGTAGACCCGTACAACTTCGTGACTGTGGAGCAGTATCTAGAAGACATGCATCATGTGCTCAACGATCGTGCGCTCAAGAAGAAATCATATCGCTGGTTGCCGTACTTATTCAAGGTAGATAGGTTAGGTACCTACCTACTTACTGTTACTTAGGTACCTACCGTGGACCTACCTAACCACGAAGCGGTCGTGCTTTCGTTCTGAAATGGTCTGAAGGTGGATGGGTGACCGCCCCAGAGGCATTTTCATCTGAGCGCTTCCGCGCTTTGGAGGGCACGTAAAACTTTCGGTCCCGGCTGTTTAGTCGAAGCGCTTGTGGTCGTGCTTGCTTAGTCGTTCTTGATAGATCGTCGAAGTTAAGCAACGTTCGAAACGGTCTGTAAGTGGATGGGTGACCGCCAGTGGCATTTTCATCTGAGCGCTTCCGCGCTTTGAAGGGCACATAAAATTTTCGGTCCCGGCTATTTAGTCGTAAAGCCATGACGGAGGCCTTAAGGCGGCCTAAAAACTCCGTCACCAGAGTTGGCCACTGACTCATACGAACTTACTTAATTATTTCTGACTAGCTGTCCGTCGCCGTCTTACCCGCGTTCATTTTATCCCGGGAAAACTTCACTTTTATTTCCTGGGATAAAAATGTATAGGTAGGTCTAGGTAGCCTATGTTCATCAGGCAGGGATAATGCAGGATTCTAATGGTGAAAGAATTTTTCAAATCGATCCAGTAGTTTCGGAGCCTATTCAATTCAAACAAACAAATCTCTCCTCTTTACAATATTAGTGTAGACCCTCAGACCAAGTTCTTGGTCTGAGTGTAGACCATTGAGTTATAATGTACCAATGGTGTAGACACTGTCATCTGGTAGCGCGACCGGCGCGACCAAAAGACGCCACCGACCGACCGACCACTACCTAATCTGTGCGACCGACATCGACAGGGCGACAGACGAGACATTTCGGCGCTACGCTAGCGCCACGCGCCGATCGAATACGAGAGCGGTGACAAATATACTTCACGAAGTCACAGATTAATGGTTATAGAATATGGAGTATGGCCAACTCTGAAAAACAGTTTTTTTCAAAATTTACGAAAAATCGATTGAAATTTATTTCCACATGTACACGTAGAAACTAGCGCGACATCGAAAGGAAGGGCTTCTTTGGTGGCGTCTAATCTTCGATCACTATTTCGTCCGAGCGTCTAATATATTGATAATTGCTATTGTTTTTTCGTTTATCGATTCTTGAGCGATAGTGATGGGATCTGACAAAATGTTTAGTGAAATCGACCTCTAAACTTCGGGTTCCTCATAGGTTCATAATGGGAATATGGACCTATTGTCAACTCTAAAACCATTAGGTAGTATCAATAAAATTCCAGGATATCTACCAAGAAGCACAAGCGTATCTCTTGATCTACACTTCTTCCAACGGATCTAAGCATCCGTGAAGTTAGCGTTTGTCTGCGCAGTGGATGCTTTTTCATACAAAATTGTGTTCTGTGCAGACAAACGGCTATCATCACGCCTTAATTTTGATTTCAATGAACGCAAATATTTTGTGTAGGTATTCTGTGTTTTTAGTACTTTGATGAGCTATTCCAAACTTAGCGCTCATCATCATCATTTGCCTGCCCTTATCCCGCTTATGCGGGGTCGGCACAACATGTTCTCTTCTTCCACTCTCCCCTATCATCTTCGTATTCACTCCCTTCTTACCCATATCTTCTTTCACACAATCCATCCATCTTTTCTTTGGGCTACCTCTACTCACATATCCAAACTTAGCGCTCAGTAGGTACCTAAAACCTAAATCTGTGACAACGATCCAAGTTGCCAGTGACTCAGTAGGTTAGCTCCGCCCACTGTAGCCTATTGATTATAGGTAGGTCTAGGTGCCCTACAGATACTATCTCATGTGTGTGTAGATGCATATGCACGTTGTTTCTGGGTTCGTAAGCTCGGGAGGGCGAACATAGAGATAAAAGAACTGTGCCTACCTACCTACCTTCATTATAATATTGGATTTGTTCTCAGGCAGTGGACGCAGATGCCTCTGGCTTCATCAGCGTGAAAGAGTTCAAGCTGTTCTACGAGTGCCTCGGACTCAGCGCTGAACACGCCGCTGTCGCCTTCGCTGTTATTGATACTAATGGGGTATGTACCTACCTACTAAAGGAGTCTCTTTGAGGTTCGAAAGAATAATAGGTATCAAATTACCAATACCTAAACATTTCATGAAAAATTGGTTGCCAAGACTCTACAGTCTATACCTACTTAACTGTAAAAAAGTTATGAGATCTCTACTAGTGGTGCTACCTTACTATCTGATTTCCGACTTGTGCTAAAAGCTAGAAACAAATTATCAATTCTCAATAAACAAAATCAGACGCGCCTGACGGACGCGACTGCTAGGGATCTGGATAATTATTGTACACTGACTGAGCTGTGCAAACTTTCAGACGTAAGTCGCGGACGTATCCTTGGTTGATCTGATCCAGGCGCAGTCAGAGGGGGGAGGTCACAGGGGACATGACCCCCCAAAATCGTACACGTCATACAGTAAAATGTTGTGTATTGTCTAAAATTAGTGTAATCGCCCCAAAAAATGCAGTAGAGACCCTCCCAAAATTCAGGCTGCGCCCGCGCCTGGGCTGACCTTGAGCTGACGGACTCCGACAAAAACCTGCCAGCTGGATAAATAAAATAATGCTGGACTTTTTCTAGCCCCAAAGTAAGCAGAGCTTGTGTTATGGGTACTAAGATGACTGATATACTACTTATATACTTTTTTGTTTGTAAATACATACATATTATACATAGAAACACCCAGACCCGAGACAAATATTTGTAGATCATACAAACATTGGTCCCGGCGCGGGGATCGAACCCGCAACCTTTTGCGTCGCTGGCGGGCCTACGCCCACTGCGCTACAATGGCGTACAAATGGATATTTTTGTATGGATGTTTTTGTACTGTGCATACGTATCAGTCGCGGCTGTCAGTCGCGTCCTATAGTTTGTTTCTAGCTTTAGCTCTCGAAAACTTTGTAGAGTCAGGCGTAGGTAAGGTATAGCGTTTATATCTGAAATGTTTGTGAGTTGGTAGTATGTTTGAATGTTTCTGTTGGTGATACTAATTCAATAATTATTTCGTTGATTCCAGGACGGCAAGTTATCTTTGAAGGAGTTTGTGAAACTCGGCAAAGACTTCTTCTTCACGGAGGACGAGACACGTGTTTCCAAGATGTTCTGGGGGCCACTCATCCAAATCTAGTCTAAACTACATAGAACGACTGAGCGGTGACGACAAATGAATTTACTGATACTAAAACTGTTCTTGAAATAGTTCGCGCTACCACACAGGTCTTTTCAGTTCTGCTTTATCCTCGCGCTAATGGCAAAAGCTTTTTTTTAGGTAGTTCTGAAATCCACAAGACTTTATTCGTGGCGTAGACTGCAGGGTTCACGTGCATTGCATATTGTTAGTTGTTACGTAAAACAACTTTGAAAAGAATCGCCGTGTCATAGTTTATAGGAATTTTTAGCATTAATTATAATTAGTTTTTTAATAAAACAAGTGCATACTGATTAAGTTTATTATAACAATAAATGTTAATAAATATATCAGATTTTGTTTTGAAAAAACTTTCAAATAACCCTGCTTCAGACGTTGAAGTGAATGATTAAGTTAGCTAAGCTAACAATCGATCAATCAAATAAATCGATAATCGTTATCAATCAACGAAGAACAACACAACAAGTGTTTTCCCATTTCCGGTAACGCTTTCTGTGATTGGATAACGCTTGTGGCGTCTCAAGTAACGTGCCGTTGTGGGCGGAGCTTAGTAACGGCAGGAATTATTTTCCCGACTCATCGTTGGCAGTGTTTACATGCTGTGAAAATAATTTATCATCTCCCGTGTTATCAACATGTTTGATTAGATTGTATCGTTGAGTAGTTTTTAAACAAATCCCAACTGAGGGAAAGTAGGTGAGTTAATTATGAATTTGATGAGAGTAATTATTGGAATATTTTTTGATCGTATTATATCTACTTGCTTGGATTTCGATAGAACTATTTGCTTAGAATGACGATAAATGAATAAACTCGTTGATTTTGTCAAAGTTTGGTGACAGCAGCCAGCGTGTCGAGAACAAAAATCTTTACTGGATTTTCGTCACCAAATAAATCAAAATTATGTGATGAAATAGGTACCTAGTGCTCCAGCAATCATAGGTAAGTGAAATTGATATAATTTCATTATACTTACACAGCAGCCTATTTGCACTATACTAAAATTAAGTAATCTTTATTTAGTACTATAAAAAAAATTATATATTATACATTATACTGTACTACTCTCATTGCAAACAATTGAGAGTAGTACATGAATTTTGGTAAAGTTAGTTTTGAGAGGAAACACTGAACTCTATTTCGCACCCTTCCGTTACCTCCCCCTCCCCGTCGTGTATTCCGCCCGCCCAGCCCACCTCCATTGCTGCGTCCGCGCCGCGCCGCGCGTTTCTCGCGGACTAGCAATTTTCGCGACCGCGTCTAGGTCTTTCTGGGGTCTTTGGACTGCTTAATTTCAGTGTTTGAAATTGTGTTTCAGCTCCGTAAAGACTGTGCACCTTCCCCAACTCGTTCGTTCTAGTTTCGCATGTGCCCACGCCTGGGACTCCCGCGCCGCGCCGCGTCGCGTCTCCCCAGAAGACCTAGGTTCTTAGTGCTTTCTCCATATCCTCAACTTGTAGGCTAGGTAAGTCTTGTTTTGTGGCTATAAATGTAGGTACCTACTTACCTCTACTATAAATTTACTGTGACCATGGGCCGACCAACAGGCCATATTCAGGGCTCAGTAGTTAGGTAGCCTTAGGTTATTTGCTCAATTTCACGTGCTAGAGCTAATTTGTAGGTCTAGCAATGCTAGGATATCTAGATAAGTGAGTGCTACAGTGTCCTTTCTTCTATTCCTGGTAAGTACCTACTAACTCAACTCTGTCTGTTACGTAGGACATGTCCTGACAAGACTGGCTTGTGAAAATAGTGTTTTTGACAAATTACAGTTTGTCAAATGTTTTCCGTTACCATCTTTTTACTTTTCATGGGCCATTTACTAAGCTAAACGCCCCCTGATTGATACCTACCGGCTACCATTACTGCCATGACGCTCAAGCGACCGACGCCATAATGTTTTACTCTGACTGAAAGCTGGGGCTCTCACAAGAGCAGGGTTTTACCTATGTAGGTATTCTTATTAGTTTCATTCTATGGATAGTTCTTGCTGTAGGTATTTTGTGTGCTGAGAGTGGTGTAAGAACAAAGCCGGTTCTAGTTCAAATGGTGAAATGTAGCTTGACTAAACCTGTGAACACTTCGAACCAAGCTTGTGGTTCAGTACTAGGTAGGTGGGTTATCGATAATGTGTACAGCATTTGCTGTTGAAGAGTTTTTTCCTGTTTTCCTACACCACCTCCAAAGTTATGCCACATTTGCTCTTCTAAATTTTATAAAAGCCCAGCAGAGGGTACAAACCAGAAAATATTTCAGTTGTAAGTCTGAAATCGAATGGTGCCTGATATTTCAAGACGCTGCAAGTAATGAGTCTGAACATGATGTGGGTTCGAATCCCATGCCTTCCAATGTTAGAGGAAGTTTCTGTTCAGTCTAGTGTGAGTTCGATTACTTTGTCTAGTTAACTTGTCAGTCTTTGCAGTATGCTGTCTCAGCATGGTATCTGGTATCAGTTCGAATCCCCTACAGTTGTGCTTGGAAGTTTCTGTAGTATTCAGTCTCTACATGGGGTTAAATTCCCATGTTGTTAAGAGACACTGTGCGGGTTTGATTTCCATGCATAAAATAGTTTCTGCTGTGTAAGTCTCTACATGGTGTGGGTTCAATTCCTATGCTTACAATTGTTAAGAGACATGGTGCGGGTTTGATTTCCATGCATAAAATAGTTTCTGCTGTGTTAAGTCTCTACATGGTGTGGGTTCGATTCCTATCCATATCTATGATGCTTAAAGTTTAGGATCATTGTGTTGTCTACATGGTGTGGGTTCGATTCCTGTGCCTTATATTGCTAGGAAGTTAAGATGCTTTAGTCGTCTCTACATGGTATTGGTTCATATCATGTTCAACTATTTTCGGCAGTGTTCAATCTACATGGTGTGGGTTCGAACCCCATGCTTACCAATGTGAGCTAGGAAATTTAGGATCATAGGTTTGTCTGTATTGTTTCAATGGTGTAGGTTTGAATCCTATGCCTATGTTATGGAAATTCAAGTTCATCAAGTGAGTGATGGACTGGTTTATTGGAAGAAACATATTTCTACCCACAACATCTATTAATAGTATTACTGTTGGTTATATTTAGTATGGTGTGGGTTCAAATCCTGTGCCTAATAATTTTGCTAGTTAGTTAAGTAAGACTATACTTTTGTTGTCTCTACATGGTATGGGTTCAATTCCCATGCTACCATTGTGCGTTCAATCTCTACATGGTGTGGGTTTGAGTCCCATGCCTACCAATCAATCCTATAAATATTATAAAGGCGAAAGTTTGTAAGTATGGATGTATGGATGTATGGATGTTTGTTACTCTTTCACGCAAAAACGGCTGGACCGATTTGGTTGAAATTTGGTATGTAGATAGGTGATACCCTGGATTAACACATAGGCTACTTTTTATCCCGATATTCCCGCGGGAACGGGACTTACGCGGGTGAAACCGCGGGGCGCAGCTAGTACATACATATAAATAAAATTGAAGTGTCCGTCAGTGATTTATTAAGCGCATACAGCTATTTACATGATACAAAAACACAACCAAACTTTTTTTAAATTTTTGTCTGTCTGTTTGTCTGGGCTAATCTCTAGAATGGCTGAACTGATTTAAATGGGACTGGAAAATAGAGGAGGTTGTCGGAGTTCATAAGCTAGGCTACTTTTTATCCCGGAATTCCCGCGGTATCAGGACTAGCGGGAATAATTAACCCACGCGTACGAAGTCGCGGGCACAGCTAGTGTTAGATAGGATAAAGACCATAATGTTATTGTGTGGGTTCGATTCCTATGCTTAACAATTTTGCACATGGTCTATCAATGTATTACCTACATTATCTACCTACTTGCCGATAATTGTGCAATGATTTAACTGATAATTTGAAAGTATTGTGTGACCTGTGTCTTCTTAAAATAAGTATAAGACTTTTTATACTTTTAAGCAATAAGACGCGTGTTGCAGCAAGTTCTGCGCCACGGCTACGGCGCCTCTGAAAACCACCGCTCCAACAGACTAGCAGCTGTTGGAACAAATGCTGCCGTAGAATAGAATATAAAATTTATTTTGCCAGAGTATAGGTAGGTACTTTTACAAGTTTAGTTGCCAATTTACATCTGTTGTGCCTTATATATTCTACCATCCACCTGATGTGCAAAATTTACCACGTATTTTCACCCACTTAAATATTCTTCTTCTTTCGAGTTAACAATATTCAGAGCCATGTGGACCAGTAGATGGCTTCACCCACAGCATTGCTTGAGCAAGCCATGAGGTCTCTCAAAGTACAGGTTTTGTAAAACATTGATTAGTAGATTTTAAGTACTTAATTATTTTTTTTCACTGTACGCCTATTCCAAGTTTCATGAAAAGTGGTTTAGGCGTGATTGATACACAAATATCTAAATAAACACACAAACTTTCAACTTATGAGTGGGATTGAGGCCTTTATTGTAGTATCCGTCTACATGGTGTGAGTTCGATACCTATCTATGATGCTTGAAGTTTAGGATCATTGTGCTGTCTCCACAATGGTGTGGGTTCAATTCCCATGCCTACTAGGAAGGAGATACTAAGGTGCTGGTTTGATACCCAAAATGTTAACTAGCAAATAGCAGTGTTCTTAGACATGGTGTGGGTTCAAATCCCATGCTTACTAATGTCAACTTATCTTAATGGAGTGGGTTTGAATACAACGAGTCTTCATGGAGTGGGTGTGAACGAGTCTTCATGGAGTGGGTGTGAACAAGTCTTCATGGAGTGGGATCAAATCCCAGTTAGCTGTTAAATTCAGGCCCAAAAGCCTGTGTGAGTGGGTTTGATTTTTGAGCTGATGCTATGAGTTATGTCTACCTATGTCAGTATATGATACAAATATCATTGTGTAGGTACCATGCAAGTAAAGCCACATGAGTAAACAAAAAACCTATTTGGTGTTGTGTTTTTCATCAAATGGTTATATATTTTAAAGTAAATATAGTAGGTATACTAAGTAGGTACACTGTAATATAAATTGCCTAAATCATCTGCATTAGATGGATAAAGAGGCCAATGATGATGACACTGTAATATAAATTGCTGGACTATTAGCTAAGCTACAGTACAGACCTGCATCTTCGTAATTAACAGGGGATTAAGCTTTCACGCAGTGTTTGTATGTTTGTATAAGTGGTCCAATCTTATGAACTGAATTCAACCCACTTCCTGGTGTTCAATTGAGCTCAATTTAGGTTTTAACGACATGATTGTCATTATGCTGATCTGATGATGGAGTCAGGAGCAGTTCCAATAAACTAAGTGAATAACAGAAAAATATCCGTTTTTAGGCTCATGTAAATCAGCTTATGGTAACTTTTTGAAAACTTGTATTGATCATCAAAAGAAACTTGTGTTGGAAAGTGAGATTTTGTCATCATTATCATAGTCAAAAACAATTATTCAATAGAGTTGGGATCACTATTGCCTGTGCCTAAAGTGATTCTACTCCTGTTCCCTCACAATTCTGAATTAATTTAATTTTTAAACCCCCCTAAGTTCCCTCACTAAAATTAAATTAATTTAATTTAATTATTACTGCGAGGGACCAGGACAACAAACATGGTATGGGGCCTAGCTTTCATCATCTAAATATTGTCTTGTCAACTAGGTACTAAATTTTAAATGACTACCTAGTAGTAACCCATACATGAACTGAAACTTTACTTCCTCCGAATTGAACTTTTGTTGAAAGTTGTAGAGTCAGTGTTGGAAAATATAACTAGCTTCAGTGATTTCAACATTTTAACTTCAGTGTTGATAAAGTGATCTTTAAGGCTTCTGTTCACCAAAATATTAAATTTCTGTTTTAACTAAACCATCACCAAAAAAAGTACATACACACATAGAACAAGTACAAACTTTTTTCTTTTTATTCATATAACTCAATTATTGCTACATAATTAAGTATTTTTGAGTGTCTATTGTTTTAAGTAACCCAAGAAATAACAAACTGCCTACCTACTTTGTTTCTGGATTCACTAATTTAATTTTTAAATATATTTCAGTATTTTACAACCCATTAATATTAATTAAATAATCCAATTTTCTGAAACTTAACAGTTCATTAGATAAAGATTAAATTACATTACTATTATTATTACTTCTTCATTGTTTAATGCATATTAAAATTTAAAGAATGGTCATTAATTAACTATTAAGTATTCTAATTTAAATCTTTGGTTTTAATTTTGTTTTGGTGAACTGTAGCTTTAATTAAAGTGATAAATTCAGTGTTTTTATGCATTTGACCTCTCTACTTGTAAATGTGGTGTTTATTATTAGGAAGAGGCATAGGATTATTCTTATTTTTTAAATAATTTACCTATTTTAAAAGTTCTATTGTTAGAATAACTACATTTGTCTCTTGAAGTATATTACCATCAAAGTATGAACCTATTTTCAATGAATCTTCTTATTAGCACTATAGCAGACATTATACAAACAGAATTTGTTTCCCCGTTGTTCCATTTTAATTTTGTATTTTCTACATGTACTCTACCTGATAACTAAAATTTAAATCAACTTATGCATCCTTACTTATCGAGCTTTGTTTGAATTAAATTCTGTCTAAATTTTGAAGTACCTACCTACATAATACAAAATATTTATAGACATTTAAACTTTTGATTAAAAGAATCCATTTGGTTAGTTAAAAACGTTGATGAACGAGAAATTTTTATAATTATAAAAATTTACATTATTTATTATGTCATGTTAATCTGTTAATTAAGTTCCAATAATAACTCACCACGCTTATGAGAGACAGGGTCAGTCAGTACAGTAGAGTCAGTGCTTTTGAATAAGGGGGCCGCCAATGGAGCGCCATCTTCGGCTGAGCTACGGGTCCGTGTTCCTCCACCTTTGGGTGGCTGCTTAATAAGGTGAGTTTTAGTGAATTATTTCATACATAGAAATTACATGTCTGTTCGGTTTATGTCACAAAAATACATTAATAAATTTTATTAATCCATCTAGCGCCATCTATGTATCACTTGGATATTATGAAAAAGTTTTTACTATTATATAGTTCGAACACTACTAACTAGATGGCGCTCGATTTTAGAAATAAAAATATCAATTAGCTAAGTTCCGTGGTCGTGGGTATGACGTTGTTCCTACAGAAATTATCTATTACATTATACGGATTATGTTATTTAGACGAATGACTTTTTTAGTTCAAAATTTTGTCGCATACTTGTGGAGTCGAATCACTAAGGATTCATTTTGGCGCTTGGTAATGTCAGTTTAGTTGTTAATAATATTGGATGTAGGTAATGCTACTGATCCATTTAATTTAATTACGATAAAATATCATTTAATTTAATTACAAGTACGTAGGTACAATACAAATACTTATTGGAAACAAAAAACCAAGACTATTTTTGTCTATTTAGTTCTGACATCTCCCGCTAGGTGAATAATCTAAATTGGGTTTCAAGTCTTATTTAATTAGATGGCGCCAAAATGAGATGATTGATGTTGTGAATAGTAAATAACTTCACAAATATCTTTACTACTATCTATAACCTGCTTGTATTTAATCGTTGTTCCTTAGTTCAGCCATTCGTTGCTAGATGGCGCTGATGTGTAATTATAAATTGCTCCGAATTTGTTCGTATATTTTTGTCATGTCCTTCCATAATAGTTCGTTGTCGATGTTAAACGGGGTAGGTAGTTAGAAAGACGCAGACAAATACCCAAATATTTTGATCTCTGTCTATAAAAATTGCATTGAGTTTTCATTCGTTTTGTACTACCACTGCAAAGTAAAATTATTTTCTCTGTTGTAATAAAATGATCCTAGGTTGGTTATCGTAGTGATATGTTCAGCTACTCATCGCTAGATGGCGCCAATTTTACATGTGAACAATTCGATGAATAAAGTTTATCACGTTTCGAGATTTTCGAGTACGAAAAGGTCGTTGGTGGGATGTTTAGGTATATTATTTAAGCTGAATGTTTGTATTTATATTGTCTCAACGTGGCGTCATACTAGTAGAAGTAAATGTAGTTACCATTTACTTATTTTTAATTTTTTTTAAATCTTTTAAAAAAACCTGGGATGAAATTAGGTTTTCATACGTAATTGATTCTTGTTAGGCATATGTAATTGGTTCTTTCTTTGCATTTAATGGGGGAAATAATCGACACTATTTTATATACGAGTAGAGGAAAGATTCATATATTTTATGTAGAGGAAGGATCGATTTGAAAAATTCTTTCACCATTAGAATCCTACATTATCCCTGATGAATATAGGCTATATTTTATCCCGGGAAAGATATGTTTTCCCGAGGGCCCTGGGGTAATACCGCGACGGACAGCTAGTTACTAATGAAATTCATAAATATAATTGTAGCCTACTGGAAAAAGTCGAGCAAATTATAAATATAGTAGGGTTGAGTTTAATTTAGGCGCGATGGATTCAGCTGGCTGCTAGATAGTAAGATAATTGTAGCTTAGGCCTATCTCTAACAATAATCTATTCACTGAGTCTAATTGTTGTTATCTACAGAAAAAAAATATGTATTGATTAATTAATTTTATTGATCGCAATTTCGGGTACCTATTTACATTGCGTTACATGCTTAATTAGGATACCTATAACTAAATGTTTTTGAGGTAAACTCCTCTGTGTATTTTTATCTTAATGATCGGTTTTCAAGGATTGTGTTACTTGTGTAAATTTCGGAATTATGTTTCGTTCGAGTCTCGAAATCGAACCTACGTCTTGTTCTTATTCCTGCTAACGTGAGGCGTGCACTCGGCCACCTGGCGGCGCACTTCCTGTAACGTCCGTTAGATTGATATTTTTAACCGACTTCAAAAAAAGGAGGAGGTTCTCAATTCGCCTGTATGTTTTTTATTATTTTTTTTTTGTATCATGTTACGCGATTACTCCGCCAATTGTGGATCGATTTTCAAAATTATTTTTTTGTTTGAAAGGGTATACTCCAGAGGTGGTCCCATATAAATTTTATTCCTGAGGGTTTGATAATTTGCCCGTAAAACTCTAAAAACCTTCCCTCCTAGCCATTGTAAATCGAATCGACAGATAAGTCTAAGACTCTCTATGCAATATGTCAAATTGACAATTTACTAATGCCAGGAACTCACGTGTCGCGAGACTTGACATAAAATGTATGCAGTTTTGGTAATTATTGCCTTTAGACGCCGGTGGAGCCTAAGCATTATCTGTTTAGCATTATTTATTTCTTTCTTTCAAGCTTATCTGATGATGGAGTCAAGAGCTGTTCCAGGGAACTCCTCAGACAATAGGCCGATTGAGTTGAAACTCGGTTCGTAGATTGAGTATCATCTAAAATTTTCAAAAATGGTGACAGCGAGCTGATCTTATGATGGAGGGAACTCCTCAGATAATCGACCGATTTAGTTGAAACTCGGTTTGTAGATCAAGTATCATCTAAAATTTTAAAATATAGTGACAGCGAGCTGATCTGATGATGGAGAATGGAACTCCTCAGTTAATAGGTTGATTGAGTTGAAACTCACTACATCGGTCAAGTTTCATTTACTAATTTGAAATATGATGACTGCGAGCTGATCCGATGATGGAGAACGGAACTCCTCAGAAAATAGGTTGATTGAAATGAAATGTTGTACTTACATCGGTGAGTTCAATCAGATCACGGTAATCCATTAAAAGCTTGTACTTGATGATATTTAAAAAAAACTTATTCTTATTTAGATTTGTATGTATGGCTTATTGATTCCCTGAGTCACGCCGTGGTAGAGTCGAACATTGAAGTCGGTTTTTCTTTTTTTTTAAAAACGTAATTATTGTTTTACAATTATTTGTTTTTTGCTTTTTGTTCATTTATATTTTACCCAACTGTCTAAGGTAAGGGTTATGTTTTAAAATAATTTAAAGTTGTAAATAGTTGAAGTTTAAGATGTATCATTTAGTAAATCATGTTTTAATGAATTTAAAGATCCAGTAAGTAGGTACAAGTTATACTGTCAATTGTTGATGCTGTGTTTGTCCAGCAATATTTATTTCAATTTGCTTTAACTAGACATAGACATTTATTTAACTATGCATTTTAGTCCCAATTGTCAGGCTCACTGTGTTTCTTGTGTAATTGTGTGCTAATTTCTTTGCTTAGATATTTTATGGGATGTTGAAAGATAATTTGATTGTTCTTGTATGAGTAGGTCGTCATGAGACAGGTTTGCTTGCTATAAAAGCTTGCGTCCTTTCAATGTGAATTCATGTCTTCTTACGAAGCTAGCTTTTGAAGTCTCTCTTAATCGATAATTTGTCTAAATTCAACTTCTTGGATACATTATTCCTACTAAATACTAATTCGTTACAAACAGGGTCACGACTTTATCCCCAAGGCGCGATAGACATTCTTTGTATAGGAATAGTCATTCGGTATTCTTTCGGTTTATTAGCTGCAGGTGATAAGATTTGTCCATTTTAGTTATTAAATATAGTATTATTATTGATTTACTCTTAACAGGTACACCAAAGTAATTACATTGTACATTCAAATTAAGTAGGTTAGGTACTACATTTCAAAAATCGTTATCGTCGTTGTGCGTGCAGTTGGCCACCTGGCCGTAGACTTGCCCATCGTAGAAGGCTTTCAGTTCGTTATTTCGTTACACGTAGCTGGCCGCGTAGCCGTTATTTTCGTTAAAATCGTTATTGGTGCTGGCCACCTGGCCGTCGTTTGCGCCTTGGTTTACGTTCCGTGATTTTCAAAGTTTGTTTGTTGATACTTACTTACAAAGCTTATTGAAAGTAGAATTAAATTGTATCGTTTGTTAGTATTCATGAGTTCCTAAGATAAAATGGCAGTTGCAAGGTCTATAAAATGATATATCTTGAATTCTGTGCACGAACATAAGAAAGGATGAGTTGAAATGTGCTGAGCCAATTAAGTGAGAAAAGGGTATGTAGATGATGATGATGAGTAATGAGATTGTAATGGAAAGTCAAGAAAAACGGAATTTTATGATTTGATTTCATTTGGTGGGATAACGACCGATGATGATTATGATGATTTCCGTTAGGGCGGCGTGGCGTGCGCGGCGGCCAGGTGGCCGGCCGTTTGTGTAATGAACATGAAATTCGTTAAAATTGTGTTTGATTTTGTGTGAATTTTGGAAAATAATATGTTACATAAATAATTTGATTTATATTTTGGTTTGGGTAGTGTTTCTATTTATTGTTTTATAATCGTGTGAAGATTTCGTTCGTCTCGCGTGTGCGGTTCGTGAGATATGGGCGTTTTGGCCTAACTTTTTTTTGGTTTGAATTTTCAAAATATTTTTTGGATTTTATGGTGTTGTTCGAGACGGTCTTTGATACGAATTTTTCGGTTGCTCTGTAGCGCTCATAGTTTCGGAGATACTTGTGTAACTTGGTGGTTTTTGAAAATATTTTGATTTTAATTCTTTACCCGAATTCGATAATTAATTTGAAATATTTGGACGTTAAGAAATTTTGAAATATATTTTTGGTTTCGGAGATTTTCAATATCTCTGTCAGTTTTGAAGTAATGAAGAATTTTAAAAGTTCCTTATGTTGACCGTGTTTTGTTGAGAAAAGTTACCTACTTTTTGGTTTTGATTTTTGGATATTTTGGTCAAAATTTGTACTTTCGCGTCCTGGTTGTTGGGCGGAAGCGAGTGCGCGGTCGATTACTCGGCGGGCGCACGGTGTTTCGTTCCAAGCGTGCAGAGTGGCGACGTGGCGGCAACGCTCGTCGCCGTACAACTCCCGCGTGATCCGGTTCGAGGACACTGCCAGGCGGGGAGTTTGACTGGGGCGGTACATCTGTCAAAGAATAACGCAGGTGTCCTAAGGCCAGCTCAGCGAGGACGGAAACCTCGCGTGGAGCAAAAGGGCAAAAGCTGGCTTGATCCAGATGTTCAGTACGCATAGGGACTGCGAAAGCACGGCCTATCGATCCTTTAGTACTAAAGAGTTTTTAGCAAGAGGTGCCAGAAAAGTTACCACAGGGATAACTGGCTTGTGGCAGCCAAGCGTTCATAGCGACGTTGCTTTTTGATCCTTCGATGTCGGCTCTTCCTATCATTGCGAAGCAAAATTCGCCAAGCGTTGGATTGTTCACCCATCAAAAGGGAACGTGAGCTGGGTTTAGACCGTCGTGAGACAGGTTAGTTTTACCCTACTGATGGCTTGTCGTTGCGATAGTAATACTGCTCAGTACGAGAGGAACCGCAGTTTCGGACATTTGGTTCATGCACTCGGCCGAGCGGCCGGTGGTGCGAAGCTACCATCCGCGGGATTATGCCTGAACGCCTCTAAGGCCGAAGCCAGCCTAGCCGAATCCGGCAAGGATATGCTCACTGTGGAGCCCCGAGAGTCGGGAGGCTCTAAACAATGTGACTTTACTAGTTGCGCTTCACTTCGTGAGGCGTGACGTCGAAGCCCATTTGGACCGCGGAGATCGGTGCGTACGGCTTAACACGTGCACCACGGCTCCGAAGGTCCGGATTTAACTCAGTTCGATGTCGGGGCTCGGAATAGTCTGTAGACGACTTACGTTCCTGGCGGGGTGTTGTGCTCGGTAGAGCAGCGTCGTGCTGCGATCTGTTGAGACTCAGCCCTACGCCAGGTGATTCGTCCGAGGACGAGTTACATACACTCTTTATATACTCTTTTGTATATATTTTTTTTTTTTTATGTTTTTTCCAACACTAAAGGGGAGAACGGGGTATTTTCATTCAGTCTCAGAGACTTTTATTTAAACTCCCCCATTTTCCTCCTCTTTGTGTGTTTAATTTTTTTAAAGAATGAACGCGTAAATTTGTTAAAGTTTCTGCCAGTTTAAAAGTTTTTTTTCCATTTTTTTTTTTTTTTTTTTTCTCTTCCTTCTCTCCCTCCGTTTTTGCACCTTTTTTTTGCCACATTTCTGTTATGAAAATATCAATCAAATCAAAATTGTATTTTTTTTTAGTTCCTCAAACAATCTCACTCATTTTATAGTAAAGAGGATTTTTTTTTTCTTTTAAAAATCCTTCATATCAAATATAAGCACAAACAGAGGCGGTTTTCAATGTTTTAGTCCTTTAATTAGGCCACAGAATAGCATATAGCTTCATACATTTTATATGGGGGGTGGGTGGTCATTTTGTGCATAAAAAATATTTATTTTCTTTTTTAAATCTTATTCAGAATGCTAATGATTGGTTCACCTGGCCAATTTTAACTCTTGGGAATATGTATGTTCCAATAAAGCAGATAACTTTCATCTTTCAGTTCAAAAAAATTTATTATACCACTTCGGAAACATGCTTATTTTATTTTACTCTAAAATAAATATTGCTTATTTTCATGACATGTATATTTCCATTTTTTTTTTTTTTATGGACAAGGAGGTGTCACCTTATCAGGAAACAGCATTTGTGGCTCACTGTATTGGAGCATTTTCAAAAAATATCAATTATTAAGTTTTTCATCGTTCCACCAACTGAACTTGACTATGGATAAAATTACTTTTTTTCACTTGATTTCTTTTTTTTATGTACAAGGAGGTGTTATCTTGTCAGGAAACAGCATTTTTGGCAAACTTTATTGGATAGTTTTCAAGAAATATCAATTATTAAGTTTTTCATTGTTCCACCAGCGGAACTTTTCTAAAATATTATGTTGCCTATTTAACACTTTATTTATTTCTTTTTAACGGACAAGGATGTGTTACTTTATCAGAAAACAGCATTTGTGGCTGAATGTATTGCATAGTTTTCAAGAAATATCAAGAATTAAGTTTTTCATTGTGCCCACTGAACGTCACACAAGAGAGCAAATTTATTTTTTTATGGATTTAATAAATGTATTTTTAATTGTAAGTTCTAATTTATTTTTGCTTTCCTTTCAGGTACCTACCTATGTGTTCACTTTCATACAAACTTTGCTGATGCCGGTGTGTGTCCTGCCTTAGAGCAACTGGTAAGTTTTTTTTTGTTATTATTATTTCAGTTTGTTTCATTGTAATGTATTTAATTTATTTGTATGAATTTAATACACTTGATGGGTTTGGTTACTATTTTTCGTCTTAAAAAAATACTTCTTCTTTTCATTAAAAAAAAAAAACCTATCTAAGAACATTTGGATAACCTATTAAATGTCGAACTAAAGAAATATGCATAAAAGATACGCGCGATAAACATAACCCTTCATGTGACAGTCCCGTAGTCGGTTAAAAAAAATGTCTGCAATTACATACATCATTTAAAGTGAATAAATAGTCTGACTCGCGCACGAATGGTTCAGTACGATTATCTATAAAATCACTTTTTTTTTTTATCTTAGTTATTGTTGTTATATAGGTATAATACACAGCCTGGTGACAAGACGGACAGACAGAAAGACAGACAGCGAAGTCTTAGTGATAGGGTCGGTCCCGTTTTTGGGTCCTAGTTTTTGGGTACGGAACCCTAAGGAAGGTTAATCTTTGTTTGTTTCTAGGATTTTTTTTTATTGGTAAGTATATTATTATAATTATTAAACGGCAAAGGAAACCAGTCAGTGAAATCAGTTTATTTGGACGTGACCAATCCCCAACCCTTTTATGTTAAAATTTAATAGAAAAATCTAAATTATCTAAGTAATCTGAAATTATTCTAGTATAACATCCATCATCTGATGATGATAGTGATGATGGCGCGGTGCACGCGAACCATTGTAATGATATTGATTTTATTGTCTCGAATAACATTCAAAATTTGTAAAGTTAGTTAGCGTAGGTATGCATGCACTACTAAGAAAGTGCTTCAAGGTACTTGCTTCTCTATCGGCTGATAATTTTATTTTAATGATTGGAAAGAGTAGGTGCGCCGGCCGCCGCCACCTGGCGCGGGGCACGCGAACTGTCGGCATTGATTTGACTCCTTTTTGGCATTTCTGCACCTGTGACGCAATTAAAATATTCGATGTAAATCTTGAAGGATCAACTAGGTACTTATATTTTTTTTTTATATTTTTTTCAACCTGTCCGTCGAGGGCGCGATCTCGCCATAACGCACCCGCGCCGCCGCACTAGATATACATAGTACCAGTACTCGTCTCCTGAGAAATGCAACAAGTGAAATTATCAATTTATGCGCGGCACCACCCATCCCCATCTCTTTTGTTTCGCGACACGCACCTGTCGTAATGACGTGTCTAATCTTTTTAATTATCGGGAGAAAGCGCGCGCGGGTGGTTTTTCGCACGTCACGGGGTCGCGCGCTCTAATTTAATTAACCCTTTAGTGCGGGCGTCGCGATTTTTATTTTTTGCATTTTAGGTGCATTTCAATGGGAAATTTTGAATTTTTTTTTCAAAATTTTCGTTTTTTTTTTAAATTTGAATCGCTAGCCTCAGCTGGGCTTCGCCTTAATATTTAAAAAGAAAAATTTTTACAGTATTATGCCAGTTAAAGGCGATACAACGTATGAATTGAGATAAAAATAGAAGCAAAAACCAGTCTCTGCAGTCGTCGTCGTGCGAACGAGGGGTTAACAAAAATTACAACTCTGTAAGCGCGACGGCATCGGCGGCGGCGATGTTTTTAGCTCATCCGTTTTAAAACGATTCACATGGTTGGAAACAGCGCGCGGCGCCTGTGTCTGTCTGCGCACGCGCACGATAAGCGAGTCGCCCCGCTGAGATCCGCCGTGCGTGATCGAAAAAGTTACAAGTTTAAAAATTATAAAGACTTTTAGACTTGTAACATTTTTCATCTCTCAACCATGCGTTGTGTTAAACCCCATATTTTTACTCTATAAAATTATAGAGCACTGTGTACAACTCGAATAATTCCTTGCGCCTGGTGTGGTGGCAGAAATGTCACCGCGGAAACCGTGAGCGCACGGGGATGTGTTATAAACTCTTTCGATATAACGTTCGTTTCAGTTTGTGTTATTTGAATATTTTTTTGGCTGACACCGAATGTGAAACACTCCGCAGCTACGAGCTCCGGTCTCTCCACACTCCGGGCGTGATCGTTGATCGCATCGCATCTCGGAACGTTTTTATGCAAACGTGAACATCACGACTTTTGGAAAATTCAATAAAAAGGCTCCACATTGCCTTTGTTTTATAAAATTATAAATATAAGACTAAACTCTCTCGAATCGAAGAAACAGATCTCCGCGCACCGCTTCGGCGGTGAGCGGTCGACTCTCGACTTTTAGACGAAAGAGAAGTTAGCTCCCTGGTTGATCCTGCCAGTAGTTATATGCTTGTCTCAAAGATTAAGCCATGCATGTCTCAGTGCAAGCCGTATTAAGGCGATACCGCGAATGGCTCAATATATCAGTTTTGGTTCCTTAGATCTTACTCAGTTACTTGGATAACTGTGGTAATTCTAGAGCTAATACATGCAATCAGAACTCTGACCAGTGATGGGATGAGTGCTTTTATTAGATCAAAACCAATCGACGGAGGGCCTCGCGTCCGAAGTCGTTAATTTTGATGAATCTGGATAACTTTTGCCGATCGCATGGTCCAGTACCGGCGACGCATCTTTCAAATGTCTGCCTTATCAACTTTCGATGGTAGTTTCTGCGACTACCATGGTTGTCACGGGTAACGGGGAATCAGGGTTCGATTCCGGAGAGGGAGCCTGAGAAACGGCTACCACATCCAAGGAAGGCAGCAGGCGCGCAAATTACCCACTCCCGGCACGGGGAGGTAGTGACGAAAAATAACGATACGGGACTCTTACGAGGCCTCGTAATCGGAATGAGTACACTTTAAATATTTTAACGAGGAACAATTGGAGGGCAAGTCTGGTGCCAGCAGCCGCGGTAATTCCAGCTCCAATAGCGTATACTAAAATTGTTGCGGTTAAAAAGCTCGTAGTTGCATTTGTGCGCCGCGCTGTCGGTGCACCGCATCCGCGGTGATACTGACACGTTTGCGGAGCATATCGTCGGTGAGCCGGCGGTAACACGCCGGTTCAATATCAAAATCCTATCGCGGTGCTCTTTATTGAGTGTCGAGGTGGGCCGACAATTTTACTTTGAACAAATTAGAGTGCTCAAAGCGGGCTCAAAATGCTGCTTGAATATTTCGTGCATGGAATAATAGAATATGATCTCGGTTCTATTTTGTTGGTTTTCAGAACTCCGAGGTAATGATTAATAGGGATAACTGGGGGCATTCGTATTGCGACGTTAGAGGTGAAATTCTTGGATCGTCGCAAGACGAACATCAGCGAAAGCATTTGCCAAAGGTGTTTTCATCAATCAAGAACGAAAGTTAGAGGTTCGAAGGCGATTAGATACCGCCCTAGTTCTAACCGTAAATATGTCATCTAGCGATCCGCCGACGTTACTACAATGGCTCGGCGGGCAGCTTCCGGGAAACCAAAGATTTTGGACTCCGGGGGGAGTATGGTTGCAAAGCTGAAACTTAAAGGAATTGACGGAAGGGCACCACCAGGAGTGGAGCCTGCGGCTTAATTTGACTCAACACGGGAAATCTCACCAGGCCCGGACACCGGAAGGATTGACAGATTAACAGCTCTTTCTTGATTCGGTGGGTGGTGGTGCATGGCCGTTCTTAGTTGGTGGAGCGATTTGTCTGGTTAATTCCGGTAACGAACGAGACTCTAGCCTGCTAAATAGGCGTCGTCATTTCGGTGTGCACGGCTTCGGTCGCGCAACTCACTGGCGACGTATTAAAATTCTTCTTAGAGGGACCGGCGGTTTCGAGCCGCACGAGATTGAGCAATAACAGGTCTGTGATGCCCTTAGATGTCCTGGGCCGCACGCGCGCTACACTGAAGGAATCAACATGTTCTCCCTGGCCTAAAGGCCCGGGCAACCCGTTGAAACTCCTTCGTGCTGGGGATTGGGGTTTGCAATTATCCCCCATAAACGAGGAATTCCTAGTAAGCGCGAGTCATAAGCTCGCGTTGATTACGTCCCTGCCCTTTGTACACACCGCCCGTCGCTACTACCGATTGAATGATTTAGTGAGGTCTTCGGACCGACACGCGGTGGCTTCACGGCCGTTGGCGTCGTTGGGAAGTTGACCAAACTTGATCATTTAGAGGAAGTAAAAGTCGTAACAAGGTTTCCGTAGGGGAACCTGCGGAAGGATCATTAACGTGTGTCGAGCTTAATAGTGTACTCTATGGCGAGACTATCGAATCCATCCAAAGTTATATAATACTTTTCGTCCCAAATGGGCGCGGCGCGAAAGCGGCGCGCCTCGTCACGCTCTTTGCCGTGCCGCTATGACGGGTGAGAAATCCGCACCCCGAGTGGTATCTGTCGCGAGGAGCGTGCTCGTCAACTAAACAATAAACTGAACTCGGTTTAGAGTGGGAGGGTGCTGCTCAGTAGTGCTCTCCCGTTCTAAATGAACTTTTTTTTTTTTTTTTGTTTTTTTTTCTTTAAAAAAAAAACCATATATTTTTATATAAACTCGTATTGTGACAAAAAACCATTACCCTGGACGGTGGATCACTTGGCTCGCGGGTCGATGAAGAACGCAGTTAACTGCGCGTCATAGTGTGAACTGCAGGACACATTTGAACATCGACATTTCGAACGCACATTGCGGTCCATGGATACGCATCCAGGACCACTCCTGTCTGAGGGCCGGCTGCATAAAAACAAGACCACATTGCGCATTCTGTGTGCATCTGACGGTTTCTGGGCCTGGGATTCAGGCTCAGGTCCGTTTAAAAATTGGTGGAAACATTACACGTTGATGAGAGCTCTCTGCAATATGTCGCGAGTTCGTACATAATCAACACACGATGTGCCGTATTTTCTGCGTATTGCGTTGTTTGATATAGTGCGGATGCTAATCGCTTCGTATTTTGAGCGCTCATCTTATTGTGCGTAGGCGGACTCGACGTCCGAAGGGCGTGTCGGCGTGAGGTCCAAACGGCCTCACGTCGTAGCGTCGTAACGGATATCGTGTCTGCCTCCAATTTTATTACGTTGGCCTCAGATCAGGGAGGATTACCCGCCGAATTTAAGCATATTAGTAAGCGGAGGAAAAGAAACTAACTAGGATTTCCTTAGTAGCGGCGAGCGAACAGGAATAAGCCCAGCACTGAATCCCGCCGTTGTAACGGCGGCGGGAGATGTGGTGTTCGGGAGGTTCCGCTTTCTTGTCGTCGTCCACTCCTGTCCAAGTTCGTCTTGAACGGGGCCCATTTCCCATAGAGGGTGCCAGGCCCGTAGCGACGGAGGACGGCGGCGAGAGGGACTCTCCTCAGAGTCGGGTTGCTTGAGAGTGCAGCCCTAAGTGGGTGGTAAACTCCATCTAAGGCTAAATATTACCGCGAGACCGATAGCGAACAAGTACCGTGAGGGAAAGTTGAAAAGAACTTTGAAGAGAGAGTTCAACAGTACGTGAAACCGCTCAGGGGTAAACCTGCGAAACTCGAATGAACGAACGGGGAGATTCATCGTTATTCCGCGGCGTGGCGGCGCGCTCTCGATGCCGTACGGTCTCGGCCGTGCGGTACGGGGCGCGTCGTTTCGACGTTCGCGGACGGCGTGCACTTCTCCCTTAGTAATACATCGCGACCCGTTCGATGTCGGCCTAAGCTCCGTTCGGGAGTCACTGTTGCACCTCTCGGGGCGCAGCGGTGACCGTGACGGTCGCCGGCCGGCTGTCGGACGGTATTTGAACGGATCGCGTACGCGTTTATGCGCGTCCGGCCCGACGCAAGGCTACGTCGTCCATCTCCGTCCTGCCCGTGTGCGGGCGGGGGTGCGGCGGGCCTGTTGTCGCAGCCGTGCTGTCTCGGACTGTACGCGTCCCGTGTCTGCGATGATTCAGTTTCGGGCACTCGCAGGACCCGTCTTGAAACACGGACCAAGGAGTCTAGCATGTGTGCGAGTCATTGAGTAGAATGTCTAAACTGAAAGGCGCAACGAAAGTGAAGGTGGACGCTCGCCGTCCGCTCAGGGAGGATGGTGCGCCGATCTCGGTCGGCCTCTCGCACTCCCGAGGCGTCTCGTTTCCAATCTGAGATTGCAGGCGCGCTCTGAGCACAGATGCTGGGACCCGAAAGATGGTGAACTATGCCTGGTCAGGTCGAAGTCAGGGGAAACCCTGATGGAGGACCGTAGCGATTCTGACGTGCAAATCGATCGTCGGAACTGGGTATAGGGGCGAAAGACTAATCGAACCATCTAGTAGCTGGTTCCGTCCGAAGTTTCCCTCAGGATAGCTGGCGTCGACTTGAACAGTCTCATCCGGTAAAGCGAATGATTAGAGGCATTGGGGTCGAAACGACTTCAACCTATTCTCAAACTTTAAATGGGTGAGAACTCCGGCTTACTCGAACGATGAAGCCGG